>JARQOC010000010.1:115554955-116154955 GCA_033576535.1 Allobates femoralis
AGCCCTAACCTCAAGCAAAAGTGCACAGTTCCAGTAAGGGATTGGAGTAAATATGTGGATGTTAAGCCTTGTTCTTCCTTCATTCACGTTATGTGATGTGAGTTCCAGGACACAGCTTAACCTTCTCTGTATCCAAATAAAAAGACTGTTGGTTCTGTAGTCGATTGTTTATAGTTCAACGGAAGCGATGATTCAATGTGTGCGATTCATTGATCATGTGATGATGTGAATGGTAAAACTATAAGGATACAGATTAAAACAAATCAGTGCTGAGCATATCACGGAAACATCAGCAGTAATAATCCACAGCAGAGATAATACAAGAATAATGGATACACTTATCAACAAAGCTATGACAGTGTGTACAGTATAAAAAAAAAGCATAAATAAATGCTGGGTACATATCTCAACAGCCTTGCTGGTGGACAGCACAGAGAATCATCACACTAAATGGAGGCTTGAGGAAAAACACATCTCTACAGACAAAATCCCTATGTAAAAAAACTGCTGTACAATTCTAACAGGCTCTAAAGTATTAACACACATACAGGAGTATGACTCTCACCAGATTGACTTGGCAAGGATGTTTGGAATTCATAAGAAGGGAAGCCTGCAGGGGCAAGAGAATAGTGTGGCTGCATGAATCCTGTCTGGTACTGAAATGAAAAATGGCTGCTGTCTCACAGAGAAAGAGGGCAGGCCTACATAACATAGTGCTCTTAAAGGAGACGGCATCTGGATATGCAGGGATATTGCCAGATTGTGCTAAGCTTATTTAAACACCATAACAAGCTAACATATACTATCTCAAAGGTTGTGACAAGTATCAAACTGAAGCTGCTTTCTCTTACAGGGCCTGATTGGGCAGAACAATCCTACTGGTGTTGAAAGCAGGAGGGAGATCAGCGGTTGGACCCTCGGCGCTCCCTTTAAGTGGGTATGGAAACTTCTCACTTGAGGTCTCCATTTGGATCCTTACACGGCAGACTTGGAAGACAAAGACACCGGGGCTAGCATCAGAAGTAGGATGAGGTTCAGCGTTAGAATTTGACTTGGCTACAAAGTGGCTTTTGCCACAGAGACCTCTGCTTGTCATTGATACATTGCAGCAGAGGATAGTGTAAGTGAAGGGGGTCACACTCCGACCGGCAACCACTGCGGCATAAGAGGTTGTAAAAAGTTAAATCCAGTTGGATTGTTTTGCGTCAGTCTTGTTGGGTCGCACTGTGACCCCAATCACTTGGACTCTCCTGGGGGGCTCCTTCGCCCCCGCCAGCTGCTTGCCTCTATGACTTGCTCTCGCTTGCACCGAGGGCCCCGGTTTGTTTTCCCGTCAGACACACGGCGCCTCCCCCCACATCGCACATCTGTCTGGTTCCCGACACCCCCTGTAATGAGATCTCTCATCATTCTGTTGTGACAACTTCTGTCATCATCACAGATAAACTTGACAAAGGTTAAACGTCGGATTCACGTGTTCCAGATAATTGAGCTCATTTACATACAGCATTACGACTCCTCATTAATGCGCTTGGCACGACAATGCAAATCCCCCTCCCCTTTTTGTTTTAATTATCTTTTTTTTTCTTCATTTAAAGCCAAACTAATTATGTGTTTTTATTTAATCTGAGAAGAAGAATAATTACCAGACTTTACACCATAATTAAGACTCAAAAATGGAGGTTTGTCTTGTTTGATCCCATCTGCGATAACAAGAAACGTAAAAAATCAGTAATTACTGATCGAGCGAAGAAATATAATCTAAGAATCTGTGGAACCGGAAATAAAGTGTCCAATGACCAAAAGTGTCATCATGAGAGTAATATCTAACATTAACCCAATTCACATGAAGGATAAAGCTACATACAAAGGTGATTCTGCTGGTGCAGTCATTGTGTACATACATTACATTACTGATCCTGAGTTACCTCCTGTATTATACTCCAGACCTGCACTCACTATTCTGCTGGTGCAGTCACTGTGTACATACATTACATTACTGATCCTGAGTTACCTCCTGTATTATACTCCAGAGCTGCACTCACTATTCTGCTGGTGCAGTCACTGTGTACATACAGTGGTGTTCAAAAGTCCTGCATAGGCATGGGATAAATTGTTTTTTCAAGTTATAAACGTTTTCTGTCGAATATCTTCGATGCTAATATGACATATTATATATGGTTTCGTTCAGAATACAATTTTGCATTCTCTCCCTGTAATATTTTTAGCTTTTGAAGTAGTTTTGCCTGAAATTATTGCAACAATATGGGAATTGAAAGCACAATTAAATATTGTACAGCTTCAGATCCAAAATTAGCCAATCACAGATGAAGTTCTTATGACCAATCATAACCTGGATATGGCAGCCAATCACTTTCCATTACATTGCATCACATTTGCTGCTTTGTTTGTTTGTTTTATCTGTTGGTCTATCTAGTGAATCATACTGTAGAGCTTTATGATGGGAGCCTTCAGATTTTTGTCAGCGGAGGATCGTGTGCGAGTTGTGGTGCTACATGAAGAGGGTTATACTGGCCCCCAGATCGCTAGGAAGGTCGGCTGTAATCAGAGTACAGTCGTAAGTATTTTGCAGAAACATAAGAAGGTTGGAATTACCCAGGACAGGCCCAGATCTGGTCGGCCCAGAAAGTCAACTAAAAGGGAGGATCGAGTACTGATAAGAACATCCCTTGCCAATGGAAAGCTCACCTCTCCTCAACTTCTGCGAGAATGGCAAGAAAAGTGCAATATTGAGGAAGCCACATCAACTGTTAGGAAGAGATGATTGGAAGCAGGATTGAGAGGGTGCAAGGCCCGAGAGAAGCCATTGATGACAGCCATACAAAGACAAAGGCGAAAACTGTGGGCATTGAAATATTCAAAATGGAGGAAGGAGGAGTGGGAAAAAGGGCTATTTAGTGATGAAAGCACTTTTTGCATTTTAGGAAATGATGGCAAGTCTTATGTGAGAAGGTTTCCACATGAAGAGTACAAGCCAGAGTGTTTGAGCTTCTCTGTGAAACATCCGATGAAAGTAATGGTCTGGGGCTGTATGGCAGCCAATGGTGTTGGAAGGCTTCATATTGTGGAGGGTATGGTTAATGCAAAAAAATACATAGACATCCTTAATAAGAAAATGCTGCCTTCTGCTCAACACCTGTTTTCAGGGAATTATATCTTCCAGGATGATAATGCTCCTTGTCACAGAGCTAAGACAGTAACGGAATGGAAATTAAAGAACAAGGTGGGTACTAAAGACAGTCCCCGGACCTCAATCCAATTGAAAATTTGTGGCACAAGGTATCAATAGAGATATCTAAAAAACAGCCAAGGACCAAGAGAGAGTTGACTGAGGCTCTGATACAGGCCAGGAACCACATCGTCACTCGTGAACATCTGCAGAAGCTTGTTCACTCAATGCCACAGAGATGCACGTTGGTGCTCAAGAGCAAAGGCTGGCCAATAAAGTATTAGAAGCTAAAGATGCACTCAAAAGGCCCTTTTCAGAACTCTGAATTAAATAAAAAATGATAAATCTTAAAAAGTAACATTTAAGTCTGTGTGAACTTGCATTGGAAGTTAATGAACTTAGAAACCTGTTCAACATTCTACACACTGTACAGGTGTAGGTATAGTTATGCTGTAAAAAAAATTATCAAAAATGCGCATACCATAACAATTTATACACTTGGGACATTCAAAAAAGAGTATGGCATACAATGAGGGATTACAAAAACATATATGTTCCACCAGTTTCACTGTAGAGATGCAGAAGTATGAAATATATAGTTTTCTTCACGCCTATGCAGGACTTTTGAACACCACTGTACATTACATTACTGATCCTGAGTTACCTCCTGTATTATCCTCCAGAGCTGCACTCACTATTCTGCTGGTGCAGTCACAGTGTACATACATTACATTACTGATCCTGAGTTACCTCCTATATTATACTCCATAGCTGCACTCACTATTCTGCTGGTGCAGTCACTGTGTACATACATTACATTACTGATCCTTAGTTACCTCCTGTATTATACTCCAGAGCTGCACTCACTGTGTACATACATTACTTATGATCCTGAGTACCTCCTGTATTATACTCAGAGCTGCACTCACTATTCTGCTGGTGCAGTCACTGTGTACATACATTACTGATCCTGAGTTACCTCCTGTATTATACTCCAGAGCAGCGCACTCACTATCTGCTGTGCAGTCACTGTGTACATACATTACATTACTGATCCTGAGTTACCTCCTGTATTATACTCCAAGCTTGCACTCACTGTGTACATACATTACATTACTGATCCTGAGTTACCTCCTGTATTATACTCCAGAGCTGCACTCACTATTCTGCTGGTGCAGTCACTGTGTACATACATTACATTACTGATCCTGAGTTACCTCCTGTATTATCTCCAGAGCTGCACTCACTATTCTGCTGGTGCAGTCACAGTGTACATACATTACATTACTGATCCTGAGTTACCTCCTATATTATACTCCATAGCTGCACTCACTATTCTGCTGGTGCAGTCACTGTGTACATACATTACATTACTGATCCTTAGTTACCTCCTGTATTATACTCCAGAGCTGCACTCACTGTGTACATACATTACATTACTGATCCTGAGTTACCTCCTGTATTATACTCCAGAGCTGCACTCACTATTCTGCTGGTGCAGTCACTGTGTACATACATTACTGATCCTGAGTTACCTCCTGTATTATACTCCAGAGCAGCGCACTCACTATTCTGCTGGTGCAGTCACTGTGTACATACATTACATTACTGATCCTGAGTTACCTCCTGTATTATACTCCAGAGCTGCACTCACTGTGTACATACATTACATTACTGATCCTGAGTTACCTCCTGTATTATACTCCAGAGCTGCACTCACTATTCTGCTGGTGCAGTCACTGTGTACATACATTACATTACTGATCCTGAGTTACCTCCTGTATTATACTCCAGAGCTGCACTCACTATTCTGCTGGTGCAGTCACTGTGTACATACATTACATTACTGATCTTGAGTTACCTCCTGTATTATACCCCAGAGCTGCACTCACTATTCTGCTGGTGCAGTCACTGTGTACATACATTACATTACTGATCTTGAGTTACCTCCTGTATTATACCCCAGAGCTGCACTCACTATTCTGCTGGTGCAGTCACTGTATACATACATTACATTACTGATCCTGAGTTCCCTCCTGTATTATACTTCAGAGCTGCACTCACTATTCTGCTTTGGAAGGTCACTCACATCTCATTAGATCGGCTTTGGCAGTGAACAGTGTAATACAATTTAAATTGTTACCATATGAGAGACTTGGAGCATTTTTAGACTTTTCCTAACGTTACGTGTCATTTTCCTGGTGAATGTTGTTAATGGCGCCGTTACGGTTTTACATGGGGAATAACATCCAGTTATTTACTTGCTGCAAAATGTCAAGATAACACGAATCCTACAAGTCAGATAATATTTCTTCGTGCCCGGAATAAAGAATGAGCCACTGAATATGGAGTCACGGCCGAGACTGAAGTATCATAGCCGGGTAATGATTGTGATACATGGAAATCACAGCTAATGACAGTCATATAGCAGAGCCGAGCCGGTGCCGCATCACACGGATAGGCTTGTTGATTCAACTCCCAGCTAGACCAATTACCCCGAGCCGGGAGATGATGAATTCCTCCTGACTCGCTTCCCTGGGACTGATATTTGTGACTTTACAAAGCTATAAAGAATATGAATGGGAAATGCAAACTTTTAATAATGAGCACTAAAGCCTCACATTTCATGGCTGCAGCATCGGGGCAAGGCAAATCTATGTACCCCTTACCCCTTGAACCATCTCCACCCCTGATCCATCAACAAAAACCCC
This sequence comes from Allobates femoralis, assembly GCA_033576535.1. NCBI lineage: Eukaryota > Metazoa > Chordata > Amphibia > Anura > Aromobatidae > Allobates > Allobates femoralis. The sequence goes on from JARQOC010000010.1 coordinate 115,560,857, forward strand.
ATGAAATTAGGTTACCATCACACGGTGCGACGGCACCGGAGATGTCGGCGGCATTAGGCAGGAGCGCGCACGTTTTTGGTGCACCGCCAGCGTCGCCGTCCCCCATTTACATGGGGCGACACCTCCGGCGACGCACCGCCGATCTGACAGGCGGCATCGCCGCGGGGTGTCTCAAAACCCCAGCGGCGATGCAGTACAATGGGAGCCTATTGCTCCCATCGCCTGTCGGATCGCCATCGGCCATTTACATGGGGTGATGTGTACACATCGCCCCTGATCGGCCGCTTGGTTTCAGAGCACTGCTCTGAAACCAGGCGACCACTAAAAGGCGTCGCCATCGCCTATTTACATTAGGCGATGCAGGGGAGGTATAGGTGCCAATAGGCCACGCCCCTGCATCGCCTAAGAAATCGGTGGTGCCGTCGCCAGGTGTGACGGTACCCTTAGAGTTTTCCTCTTGAGTCTCGAAATCTGACATTTTAAAAATGAAGTGATGCATTGTTACATTTTCATCCCATTGTGTTTTTATGTAAATACTAGATGTGGGCCCGATGCTATCATGTCAGGAGGGTGGTGATGTCATGGTGGGGGCGGGCTCAGTGGCACTGAGGGTGGGGACTCCCCCGTCAGCTCTCCTCTCCCTCTCAGTGCTGTCTTCTCCCCTCTGTGCTCTCTCCTTTCACCTGTCTATCCCCTGTGCGCTCTCTTTCCCACCATGTGCTCTCTCTCTGTGCTGTCTTCTCCCCTAATGTGCTCTCTCCTTTGAGTTGTCTCCCTTTGCATGCTCTCCCCCTTGTGTTCTCTTCCCTGTATGCGGTATCTTTCCCTGTGCTCTCTTTCTTTCTGCACTCTTCCTTTTGTGTGCTGTCTTCTCCCCTCTATACTCTCTACTTTGAGCTGTCTTCCCCCTGTGCACTCTCTCTCCACCTGTGCACTCGCCTCTCCCACTGTGCACTCTCTCTCCCACCTGTGCTCACTTCCCCCCCCCCGTGCACGCTCTCTGCCCTCTTGTGCGCTCACCCCCCTGTGCTTCGTCTCTCCCCACCATGGTGCACAAAGATGTTGGTGGCATGAGTATGTGCGCATGCACACACAGGATCATGATGCCGTCATCTTTGTATACCCAGGTGTCTAAAAATGGTGGCTGCCTTAGTAAGTGCGCATGCGCGCCAGGTATATACATGCTCAATTACTCAATAGGTGATGTGGCAGCTGCAGGCAGTGGTGGTTTCAGATGGTGGCGGTTGTGGCAATGCTGGTGGTACCTTGTACTGTGACAATACCACCAGTGGGCAGCATATTTGCACACCCATCACTCTCTACCTGCCCCCCATGTGCTCTATCTGCCCCCACAGTGATTTTTGTGCCCCTCCTAGTGCGCTCTATGTGCACCCTCTCTGCCCCCTGTGCATAATACCACCATCTTTGGACACCAAAATGGTGGCGATATTACTAACTGGGTCTGTGCACACCCAGCATGCGCATGAGCGTTTATTGTCCAAAGACGGCGGCAGTCTGACTAACTGGGCTTGCACTTACTAGGTAGGGGCAGGCACAGTTGGTCATTTGGCGAAATGTGCCGGTGATGTCAGGCAGGGTGAGCGGTGGCATGTGAGTCGGCGAGTTCCAGGCCTTGGTTTCATGTGGCGTTTGGTCCGGTTGTCAGCGGCACCCGCCGGCTGTATTGTGCGAGGGGCTACTATCGCCAGCGGGTTCCATGTTTGCACACCCATAACTTTGGTGTGCAAATATAGTTGCCGCTGGCGCGTGATATGGGGACAACTGGATGGAAGTTGATGACAGACAAGACAGTGGGATTACATAAATAGATTTTTATTACACAAGTGCTAACCCCAATCCCAACTCCAGTCCTTACCCTAGTTAGGGTTAGAAATACTATATAAGACGTCAAGGCTCAATTGATTATTGCATTTGGGCTTCTATCACCTCTAGTTTTTGGTGTTTTCTTTTTTAGTTGCCCCACATTCTTTTAACTGGTGCCTTGTTTAAACTCTATATTGTATTAAGTCGATTGTATTATGTTCGCCATTGTGGGCTTGGTTTTATGTTCCCGATGTGAGAGGCCGATTCACAATATGTGAATTTTTTAAAAAGTCCCCCAAATTTACTCCCGTCCCCCATCATTCTCCGCATATATATTTTTGTTGGGCCCCAGGGCCGTGGGGTACTCGAAACCAGGCGATACTATCTCTGGGGAGCTACGGGGGTCGAGACCCGATTTTTGTGGCCCTGGGTACAGCTAAAAAGGGGGAATTACTTCTGGCTTGGTAGGGAAAGGGAGGTGGTGATTAGGGATATTATTTGTGATGCCACCCGTGGTATGTGGCTATAGTGGGCCACCGCTACTGCAGAGCCTCCAGGGTGATGGACTGGCAGCTGGGATGGAATGGCTCTCCACGGTGTTGCTGCCGGGACGTTGGACCCTGCACAGTCTTGGACCTGGTGTCCATTCTCTGCGCTTTTCCCTGGGGTGAGCATGGTGTCGCTTGGCTCCCCAGGTGTTCCTGCAACTATCCTCAGACCCTAGCCTTAGGCCTGGCACCGAGTCAGCGATCCTGGGATGAGCTCTTCAGCTTCACTCCACCAGGATGTCTTCCTCAGTCCTCCTAGGAACTGAACTAACTGGCTCCACCCCAGACCAGAATTTATAGGGGAGCTCACCTTGAACCCAGGGCTTGGTCTCCCCCTTCTGGTCTGGAGGCAGAAGGTGTTGTGTGTGGTTTACTTGCCTGATGAGAAGACCCGTTTGTTGCTCTCAGCGTGACACCACCACCTGGGGGGCAGTGATAACACAATGGCACTTAGACCCTGGGGTGCCTCATTTATGCCTGAAAATTTGTATGCAAATTCCATAACGTGTTAATGGAACGTGACATTATTTCCTATAATGGGATAAAGAAAGATAATAAACAGCATTTTTAGATTTTGTGGAAAATTGGGACCCATGTGCACCCTTTTAATGAATTTGGCACAAAAAATATTGATATTATAAGCTGGCGGCATGTCCCACTTTGGTCTGTATCTTCATGATTCATATACAGTTCCACCATTCACCGATGCCGGCCGGGGCTCAGTGAAGTCATAGAGTGGGAACACACCGAGGGGAGGAACTATGGCAGCATCATATGGGAAAATAATAGTCACTGCAGGATCATATATGGGATACATAAGAATATACCTAAAAGGGTGCACTGGCTCAACAGCGCCGTTACCACTCCATAAAGGACAGAGATTCAAACAAAAGAGGATATATTATGGCAATGTTGTCCTTGGAGGCTTTGTCTGAGATTGTCCTCTCTGTTCCACTATGTAAGCACTGAGAGTCCTCAGTGGTTGATGCATTATATATATATACTAGCTGCACTACCCGGCTACGCCCGGTTTAATAAATAACTGATGTTAGCTATAACAAAATAGAATTTGGATATATCATATTAATGACCTGTAAGAAAATAGAAGCTGAGCTGTGATTGGTTGCTATAGGCAGCCTAATAAATCTCCAGCCAACAGTAAACCCTCCCCCCGGCCGGGCAGTATATGTTACCTCACACATACACATAATAGATGGCTCATGTGACTGACATCTGCCTTAATTCCCTATATGGCACATGTGTTGCACATTGGCTGTTTTTAATCAGATGTTTATGTTTGGAAATTAAAGATAGCACACGTATGAGGCGAGTTGTGTGAGGTGATTTGTGCACATCTGTGTCTGTCTGTGTGGTGTGTGTGTCCCTGTGGGGTGAGTGCATGTGTCCCTATAGGGTGTATGTGTGTGTGTGTCCCTGTGGGGGGAGGGGTCTGTGTGGTGTGTGTGTGTCTCTGTGTTGTGTGTGTCTCTTTGTGGTGTGTGTGTGTCCCTGTGGGGTGTGTATGTGTGTATGTCCCTGTGGTGTGTGTGGACCTATGGGGTGAGTGCATGTGTCCCTATAGGGTGTTCCTGTGTGTCCCTGTGGGGGGTGTGTGTGTGTTCAGGTGCGTGGTGAGTATCCAATGTTGGGGCTGCACCTTAGCGACTATACACTTGCTGTTACTCTTTGGGGTGTGTGTGTGTTTGTTCGGGTGTGTGGTGAGTATCCAATGTTGGGGCTGCACCTTAGCGACTATACACTTGCTGTTACTCTTTGTGGGTGTGTGGTGTGTATACATGTCCCCGTGTGTGGTGAATATCTCATGTTGGGGCCCCACCTTAGTGACTATATGCTGGTATGCGCTGTTAGTCTTTGGCACTGTCATTAAGCCCCTCTCATTCACAACTGTCAACTGGTAACTGTCACTTTTTCCCCATTATGTAGATAGGGCCAAAATTGTTTGGTGAATTGCAACGCACAGGGTTAAAATTTCGCCTCACAACATAGCCTATGATGCTCTCGGGGTCCAGATGTGTGACATTGCAAACTTTTGTGGCTGTAGTTGCGACAGTGTAGATGCCAATCCCGGATATACACACACACACATACACACATTCAGCTTTATATACTATATATATCGCACAGAAATGCAGGGTGGGATAATGCAAGACATAACACAGATGATGTGAAGCATGTAGTGGTCAGTTGGGAGGGGGAAGGAACGGAACAGCTGGGAAGGTAAAATTATAGATAAGAGGAACAGACAGTTTTATTGTCCTTTGATTAGTGGTTGGTCCAAGAACAGGAATGAGACGGGGTGAAATAGTTGTGATAACAATTCACGTAAGGAGTGTCGAAGTGTATTGTCCTCTACCTGGGGTCTGTTCAAAGACACGATACCCCCAAATGCCCTTTCAATTGATGTAAAAAGACATGCTTTGAATGTGTCAAAGGTTGTTACCAATTTGTATACCCAAATTCTTCTCTCTCTGAGATTTGAAGTTACTTTTTAAAAAGAGCAGCTTCATGTCTGTTATACTGTGGTCAGAGCTACAAAAATGTTTAACTACAGGTAGGTCCATATAAAAAAAAAAAAACAGGCAGCACTCCAGGCACAAAGATGTTTTCTGGACCCTTTATCAGGCAACGTGATGCGACATTTCAGTCACAGGTACATGTTACAGGTAGGTCCATTTTCTTTTATTATGTAGCAAAAGACGTATGGATCTACCTGTAGCCAAGCCAGTTTGTAGCTCTGACCACAGTATAACAGACATGAAGCTGCTCTTTTTAAAAAGTAACTTCAAATCTCAGAGAGAACAATTTGGGACTAAAAATTGATAACGACCTTTGACACATTCAAAGCAGGAATGAATGTCTCACATGGATTCATGTCTTTTTACAAGGGCATTTGGGGGCATCATGTCTTTGAACAGACCCCAATTAGAGGACAATAAAACTTTGGCACTTCTTACGTGAACTGTTATCACAACCATTTCACCTACCTAATCAAAGGACTATAAAACTGTCTGATCCTCCTATGATCTTACTTCCCCAGCTCCTCCTTCCCCCTCCCAACTGACCACTACATGCTTCACATCATCTGTGTTATGTACTGCATTATCCCACCCTGCATTTGTATATATGTGTGTGTCTTCAGTAGTTGTATCATTAAGCCTGATGAAGATGCCATAGTGTCTCGAAAGCTTGCTTTGCTTTTGCTTATCATCTTTTCAGTTTGCCATTAAAATGGTATCAACCACTGAGGACTCTCAGATTCTAATATTTTTCTGTCTACTGGATAACACGGTACAGATATTTTGTACCTTATGTAAGAACTGACACTTTACATTGTATACATTATTGCAATGGATGTATTATGCTGCTATTGTTTCTTATGAAGCTGATCAGTGTGTAAGAGCTCCATTAATTGTACCTCTTCTAGTTCTGTAATGGTGGGTTTACACACACCAACTTATCTGTCCAACTTCTGAACAACTTGCTGGTTGCAGTGAAATCATGGACACATTGTTCCATTTTGTGGCTGTGTACAAATGGAACAATGTGTCCATGATTTCACTGCAACCAGCAAGTTGTTCAGAAGTTGGACAGATAAGTTGGTGTGTGTAAACCCACCATTAAGGGTTGGTTGTGGCTCTGCGGGATATTATTATGTTTTGGGGACCTTTTGTACTGTCTCTATAAAGGTATATATGCACGCGCTCTTTAGAGTTCACATATTGACTGTGTGACTTTGCCGTATAATAGATGGAAATTCTAACTAGGTTGATGCAATATAATGCATTTGCTGAATGGTGAATGTCCTGTCATCCTGTATTTTAAGTGCTTCATTATAGTTTGTCCATATTTTGATGGTGTTTTTTTTTGTATAAATAAAAAAAAAATAAAAAAGACTGTATTTGCAACCACATTTCCATAATATTTCCTCCTTTGTTAGGCTCATGTATGGGTATAAAACTGGCAATGCATGATGTGGGGCCATTATAATAATTGCATTAGTGAAGGGGCATCTTTGTGCATCATACTGTGTGAAAGCCTTAAAAGAGGTATTACAGAAGTTGTCCGGGCTTTTCCTAAAATCGTGTGTGTGTACCTAGGCTGCAGAATGCTAGCAGTTTGTAATTTACACCTTGTCACCATTTTGCATGGTTACTTAGATATCAGCATACCGCGTGTTTGGAGGAGCTGCCCACCCCCGTCTTGAAGCGTGTTTGCTTCGGAACCTAGGTGTAACATCAAAAATGGATGTTACACCCAGTCTCCAGCAGGACCAAATCAGCCTCCAGCAGGACTTCCCCAGCCTCCAGCAGGACCGCCCAAGCCTCCAGCAGGACCGCCCCAGCCTCCAGCAGGACCGCACTGTGCCCAAGCTGCCCCTCTGTGTCAGTAATGTGGTATGTGCGCGGTAAATCTTTTTCATAGAGGGGATGGCTGCAACACTGTGATGCAGAGAGATGATTGTATCAGTGACAATGCTTGCCCCTGTGAAGGAGATGACTGTGCACACACCACATCCCTGACACAGAGCAGGGACGGCTTTGGCACAGTGATGCAGAGAGAAGGAGATGACCGCTCAGTTCGTGCAATGTAGTTTAATCAGCATTTACATAGGTGAATGGAGGTGGTCCTGCTGCTGGGGACTGGGGTGAGCCTCCTGGAGACTGGGTGTAATGTCCAGTTGTGATGTTACAACCAGGCTCCAAAACAACATGCCTTTAGATGGGGGTGAGCAGCTCGTCTACCCACGCAGAATGCTGATATCTAGGTAACCATGCAAAATGCCAACAGGGTGTAAATTACAAACTGTCAGCATTTCTAAATACAGATTTTATAAAAAAAGCCCGGACAACCCTTTTTAAACTATGTGGAAACAATCAGGGGCTTCATTAGTTCCACTAAGACTAAGTTCACATGTCCAGTAATGATCTGTCAGAACGGATCCTGCAGAGATCCATTGGCAAAAATGTTCTGCAGACACAACTTTTTGTCCGTTCTGAAACCATCCACTGTTGTAGGATCCGATGTGTTAACATTGGAGTCTATGGAAAATGGATTCATTACCCGATATTTCACCTCCGGTTTTCTTTCATTTGTGAAGGATCTGTTTTTTGGTTACTGGATCTGTTTCAAATGGAAGATAAATAGTGATCACTTACCAAATCTGTTTCCCATAGACTCCAATGTTAAAAAAAAGGGATCCCGCAGAAATCAATTATTTAAAAGCAGAGAAAAAAACCCTTGTGATTACTGACCTTAGACTATGGTCACACAGGGCGATATTGCTGCATATTTGTCTGCACTAAAACCTGATCTCTTGGCAGTAAAAAAAGCTGCATTTTTTTGCTAGGTTTTTGCAGCAAAAACGCACCAAAACTGAAGCTGTGTCTTTTCACTCTTCATTGCTTTCAATAATTAAAACAAAAGCAGAAAAACTAAAAAAAAAAACCCTACTTTTTATTAACATGGATTTGCATAAAACTAATAAAAACATGCAAAAAACCCCTGCACCTTGTGTGAACATTGCCTTAGCAGTGAATAATAAAGGCGTAATATCTGTCCATCTCCTTCAAGGAGGTTTGTGCTTGGCCAGATGTGCACAGGTCAGTGATGGCTCTATGTGTTTTACAGGTATGCGGTGACAGTGTGGTGCAGCGGGCACATACCTAGGTCCAGGATGTAGAGGGGCGGGTGGGCACAAGCTGGACTCACTGGGAATCACAGGTTATAGTTTCTGTTTAGCTCAAACTTAGAACAAACAAACCTGGGCAGGATAATGAAGTGAAGGGCTGCAGGTGTGGAGTGCTCTGTGACAGCCAGACTCGCCCCCCCCCCTGCTGGTCATTAGCAGTGGTGCACCCATGACCTAAACATTCTATATTCTAGGACGTGTTCACATGTAGAATAAGTGCAGCTTTCTTGTGTGCAAAAAAAACAGCTGCATTCAGCTGTCCAAGCACAGAGGATTTCATGACAAGTCACACGCTGGCGGTCTAAAACTGGTTTCACACTTGCATTGTGTCCTGATCAGGGTGAATACTGTGTTTTAGGCCTGTTTCACCTGTGACGCCACGGACGTGTGAGACAAGGCCGTTTGTGGACGGGGCATGTAGCCATGTGTCAAGGACCTGTGACACAATGAGTGCTGTCCGTGTTCGATCCGTGCATCCATGGATAGCACACGGAGAGCCTGTCCTCGCACACTCACTTCCCTCCTGCACCGCTGCTCCTTTCACTTCCGGTCTGCTGTCAGGCTCAGTGAAGTAAATATTAATGAGTCTAATGAGCGGCACCAGAAGTAAGAGGAACTGTCCACACTGGAGTGAGGGGAGTATGAAATTCTTTATTTTAAAGTTTGTTACTTTCGTCGGATGACATCTGTGTGCATGGACGTTTTCAGCCAAAAGCGGTCCGTGCTTCCCCAAAAAAAACAGACATGTCGCCATGTGGAGCACACAGACGCACATCTGCTCCGCACAGCGACATGGTCCGTGCGGAATTACGGACATCTAAAGGGGCCATAGGGGAACATGTTTCCCCGTATGTCAGTGCCTCTGGCATGTGTCGGCACCGACCGTACACGTGCCGGAGGCACAGATGTGTGAATGAGGCCTTACATTGTGTTTTTTGTTAATATAGGCTTTTATAGGCAACAAAGTGGCTCAGAGGTTAGTATTATACGGTGGCTCAGTGGTTAGCATTATACAGTGGCTCAGTAGTTATGTTAGCACTATACGGTGGTTCAGTGGTTAGAACTATAAGGTGGCTCAGTGGTTAGCACTATACGGTGGCTCAGTGGTTAGCATTATACGATGGCTCAGTGGTTAGCACTATATGGTGGCTCAGTGGTTAGCATTATACAGTGGCTCAGTGGTTATGTTAGCACTATACGGTGGTTCAGTGGTTAGAACTATAAGGTGGCTCAGTGGTTAGCACTGTATATGGTGCCTCAGTGGTTATGTTAGCACTATACGGTGGTTCAGTGGTTAGAACTATATGGTGGCTCAGTGGTTAGCACTGTACGGTGGCTCAGTGGTTAGCACTATATCGTAGCTCAGTGGTTAGCACTATATGGTGGCTCAGTGGTTAGCACTATATGGTAGCTCAGTGGTTAGCACCATATGGTGGCTCAGTGGTTAGCACTATATGGTGGTTCAGTGGTTAGAACTATATGGTGGCTCAGTGGTTAGCACTGTATATGGTGCCTCAGTGGTATGTTAGCACTATACGGTGGTTCAGTGGTTAGAACTATATGGTGGCTCAGTGGTTAGCACTATATCGTAGCTCAGTGGTTAGCACTCTATGGTGGCTCAGTGGTTAGCACTATATGGTAGCTCAGTGGTTAGCACCATATGGTGGCTCAGTGGTTAGCACTATACGGTGGTTCAGTGGTTAGAACTATATGGTGGCTCAGTGGTTGGCACTATATGGTAGCTCAGTGGTTAGCACCATATGGTGGCTCAGTAGTTAGCACTATACTGTGGCTCAGTGGTTAGCACTATATGGTGGCTCAGTGGTTAGCACTATACAGTGGCTACCTGATCAGCACTATACATTGGATTAGTGGTAAGCACTGTACAGTGATTCAGTGTTAGCAGTGTACAGTGGCTCAGTGGTTAGCACTATATGGTGGCTCAGTGGTTAGCACTATACGGTGGCTCAGTGTTTAGCACTATATGGTGGCTCAGTGGTTAGCACTATATGGTAGCTTAGTGGTTAGCACTATACAGTGGCTTAGTGGTTAGCACTTTATGGTGGCTCAGTGGTTAGCACTATACGGTGCCTCAGTGGTTAGCAGTATACAGTGGTTCAGCGGATTAGGGTTAAGTGCTAGGGTTAGGTATTAGGGTTAGATGTTAGGGACTAGGGTTAAGGTTAAGTGTTAGGTGTAGGTGTGGCACCCCTGCAGGGGATTGCCACAGGATCCACTGGTGCAAGGAGGGATTTACACCTTGGTACACACAGCACACAACACCTTCCACCCCAGATCTGAAGGGGGAGCTCTACTGGCTGCCTTAAGCCAGATCCCCTATAAAATATCCAGGCCTGAGGGGAGGAGTCAGTTAATCTCAGTTGGTCTCAGTTAGGCCCACGTCACACACACAGATATTTGTGCAGATATTGTTCACAGATCTCTGGTTGTAGTGAAATCATGGACACATTGTTCCATTTTGTGGCTGTGTATAAATGGATTAATGTGTCCATAATTTCACTGCAACCAGAGATCTGTGAACAATATCTGCACAAATATCTGTGTGTGTGACGTGGGCCTTAGAGAGAGGAGAGAGCAGCAGTGAAGGAACTGGTCGCTGGGATAGAGCCAGGACCAGGACCAGGGAACACTGACCCAGCTGTGCTGCACCCTAGGGAGAGGGTCAGAGGCCAGTGGAGGAATAGGAGAAAGAAGAAAGGGAACAGACCCAGCTTCCCTGTAGTTTACCCGGACACCGGAGTCCGACACTGCTAAGCATCCAGTGCAGCAGGAAAAGCCCGGAAGGACCAGGACGAATTAACCCCCTGAAGAAAACAAGTAAGAAACACTCAAACCTGAACAAGCACAGGACCAGCGGCCAAGAGGAGAATAGGGAACCCACAGAAGGACCTCATTATCGGTTATAGAGTAAAGCCCTGGGAGGGAAGAAGGAGCGGCAGAACTTACCCCCAAACCACCGTACACAGTGACAGAGGAGGCCTCACAGGTCTCTAAGGTGGAAGTCCCAAATTGCACCAAGGACCTGGTTACTTCTCTGGACGGTACCTGTTACCCTGTCACCAGTAACGGCCACTTTACACGTGGCAACAGGAAGATAGAAAACGGCAGGTGTCAGAGACAATTGTACCTTTTACCTTCAAAACACCTTGAAGTGGCTGCGTGTAATTCAGGTATCTGCAAGGTGTTTTGAAGGTAAAAGGTACAATTGTCTACGACACCTGCCGTTTTCTATCTTCCTGTTGCCGCGTGTAAAGTGGCCATTAAAGGTATCGAAACAAAGACCACTGTGTGTGTGTGTGCCTGCTTAACCACCACTACCCACGGCTTTGACCGCAGAGACGTTACTACGACTCCCCTCATCCATCCCCGCTGCCCTGAGGTAAAGCTCCACCTGTGGGGAGCTGTACTACACTGAGCTGCACCTCCATCACCTCAGCGGCCGGCTGCAGCACTGGTATACACTTTACCAGGTACCACAGGTGGCGTCACGTAACCAATACCCTTCACCACCATCTTCCCCCACCATCCTCGCCATTCAGGGTCCAGGGCACGAGATTGCGGACCAACCAGCCGTGATCCTCCATCCAAGTCGCGATCAGCCCCGGTATCCAAGTACCCCCTACCCTGTCGACCGCCTCAACCTGGCGTCACGAACAGGATCCCGTGCCCGGTAAAACCGGGTACTGTGTGCCTAGAATTGAACTTTATTAACTGTTTGTGAACTGTAAAATCAGGCCGCCATTACTCCGTCACAGAAATTGAACTGCGTCACAGAGCGGGTGGAAAAGAGTGGGAATATAAGCCCCGCCCCTTCATTCTGCTGGAGATTAGCGAAGCGCAGTTCCCAGTTCCGGAAATACCCGAGGTGCTCCACTCCCCTTGTAGAGCCGCCGACTACCAGAAAAGTTTGTTTTTACCTCACCGGTTGGCAGCAATTAACTAGAGGGGATGCCCGGAATGCAGCGCCCAGAGCAGTGGCCCCGATAATGCCGATAGCCTTGTCGTACATACCGGGTGCCAAATGGTTGCCAACATATGAAGGTAAACCCGGTACCCTAGTGTGACGCCCCTATGTCCAGGGTGGCCACATGTAGGAACTACAGCCAGGCAGATATGAGACAGTTTGTTCACCAAACACCTTCAAAGCACACACCCACCAGACACAACACCCAAACCGGGGCCCGGGACTCTAGGCGAGCAAGGGGTGGTAGGGTTTAGAGGGAAGTGGGTGGGGATGTAGGTCAGATGACAGATTAGGTACAAAAGGGGGGAACTAGGAGGAGTTAGTTAGTAGGCTGACCAGTAATGACCGAGTAGGCCAGTGGGTGCCGAGAAGCCAAGAACAGCAGAGTGACTCTTTCTTGAGGGATAGGGAACCCTGGAGGTACAGAATCCTGCGAGACACCGTTCCCTGGAGAGAAAGCCCGCTCCATAGCCATAGGGTGCTTAGTTTATACTTTTTAATAAAAAACGTACGTAAGCCGTGCATCTAGAGGTATACTTATGCATAGATCAGGTTTTTCATTATTTAGACTAGGACCGTTCTGATACAGGGGCGCCTTGTAAGTGGCGAACGGCTTACGTACGTTTTTTATTAAAACATAAACTAAGTACCCTGTTTTTAGTATTCTTTCACATACACTTGCTTATTATTATTTTTCTTACAGCAGTGTACTTCTATACGTTTGTTTTTCTGTGATATAGATATATGGTGGAGTGAGCAGTCTCACAGATCTGTTCACATTGAGTTTTGGCTCAGATGCAGTTTTTTCATGTGCTGCAGCTAGCCAAAAATATGGACTATGTACTAAAACTCTTGCAAGCCATGCCTGGGGCACCACTTCCAAGCAAAATCCAACTAGCTGATTGCCTGAGGATGTCCCATTGATGAGGAGGAAGAACAAGTCGCCTGTGCAGGGGACCAACGCACCATTCCAATGTAGACCCATGTCACCCGTGGAGGGGACCAACAAGTCGCCCATTCAGGGGACCGACGCACCATTCCAATGCAGAGCCAATGCAGAGCCAGGGACTACACGGATTCTTCAGGACAACCCATTTGCCTGCAATACAACAAACCAGGACACTTTACAAGAGGATGTCCTTTAAACACGAGATTCCTGGGCCCGAGGGCCAGCCCCCAGGAGTAGGACAACTGGGCCCATATGACTGGCGTAATCAGCACGTGGGAGGCCGTCCATACCTCAACATTACGATAGAAGGAATCCTAATGTCGGTCCTACTGGACACCGGGTCACAGGTTACAACCATCCCACACATCCTTTACAAACAGTTTTGGTCTGACACTGATCTTAGACCCTCAGACCCTAACTTTAGTAAACAAGAGAAAAAGGGGGGGGGGACAAGAGGCGCAATAGTGCCCTTATCACTAGACACTGCTGGGTGTAATGGTGAGTAATTAGATCTGCTCACCTGGTCCAGTTGTGAGACCCACAACTGGTTTGAAGGCTTATTGGTAATGTCCTGATGGCTGCTGCTGGACTCCCACCGGCCACACTCACGTGTAGGTTGTAACAATGCTTAGGGAAAAAAGGTGTGCTGTAGTCTGTGCTGCCAGGATCACTCACTCCAATAAATACGAGTAGAAAATCTTCATCAAAACCTCCTTTATTCTTCTACGCGTTTCAGTGCCCTCCTGGCACCTTCATCAGGGATCACCTTCCCTGATGAAGGTGCCAGGAGGGCACTGAAACGCGTAGGAGAATAAAGGAGGTTTTGATGAAGATTTTCTACTCGTATTTATTGGAGTGAGTGATCCTGGCAGCGCGGACTACAGCACACCTTTTTTCCCTAAGCATTGTTACAGACCCTAACTTTGTCATTCTTGCAGCTAATGGGCAACTGCAGAATCAGGTGGGGTTCAGAGAAGTGACAATAATGCTGGGGAGGGTGGAGTTAAAAGGCCAAGGGTTATATGTGGTAGAAGATAATCCTGATGAGAAATACCCCTAGGTGGTAATTGGTACTAATGTGATTGAAAACTGCCTTGGAGAAGTGTTGTTGTTACTCCGACAGATTGCTGTGACTGCTGGTTATGGGCGGACGAGAGTTATCCAAAGAGAAATCCGAGCCCTCATCCACAAGCAACAGGTAAATCTGTCTGGGGGAGAGATTGGCAGTGTGCGGGTAACAAACCCGGTTCCCATTGTGTTACCACCGAAAAGTGAAATGATGATATGGTCTCGAGCAGCTATAGGTCTCAGAGGAAAGGAATACCAGACAGTTGTAGAGCCGGTATATTCAGAGCATAGATCTACACTACTGACAGCCAGAGGGGTGGTGGATGTACGCAAGGGACGAGTACCAATCTGTGTATTAAATTGTGGGGAAGAAGAAGCAAAACTACCCCGGTATGCTACTGTAGCAAAGCTGTACACTGTCTGTAACAACAACATACATGTAGTAGAGCCTGTTTCTCTGTCTAGTCGGGCGGAGGATAACAACTCCAAAGGACAGCTAGAGGAGTGGTGTCAGCAGTTGCACGTAGGAACTGATGCCACCCCTTCTCACCAGAAGCGCGGAGTCTACCGGGTAGCACAAGAGTTCGAACAGATATTTAGTAAGCATCCATTAGATTTTGGGAGGATTAAAGGGGTTAACCATCGTATACCCATAGGAGATCATCCCCCAATTACATTGAGGCACAGACCCATTCCACCAAATCACTACCAGCATGCCAAAGCGATGAAGGACATGAAGGAAGCCGGGGTTATAAGAGATAGCTGTAGTCCCTGGACAACCCCCTTAGTCCTAGTCAGAAAGAAGGATGGCACGATGAGGATGTGTGTGGGTAACAGGGAGGTCAATAAGATCACTCACAAACATGCTTACCCCGAATAGAGGAATCTCTTGCTGCATTAAAGACTGCTAATTATTTCTCCACGTTAGATCTCACTAGTGGGTATTGGCAGGTCTCCATTGCAGAAGAAGACCAAGAGAAGACTGCATTCACAACACCAATGGGACTATGCAAATTCAACAGCATGCCATTCGGGTTATGCAATGCACCAGGAACGCTTCATAGACTCATGGAATGTTGCCTGGGACATCGGAACTTTGAGACTGTACCTATATACCTAGACGACATCTATCGTGTATTCCAAAACCTATAAAGAACATCTGGAACACCTGGAAGAGGTATTTGTAGCTTTAGCAATGTACGGGATGAAGCTCAAACCATCTAAATGTCACCTGCTGAAACCTAAAGTCCAATACCTCGGGCATGTGGTCAGCGCAGATGGAGTAACACCAGACCCGGAAAAAGTGACCGCTATCCAGGACTGGCAGAGACCAACCACCATCACCGAAGTACGTCAATTCTTAGGTTTTGTTGGGTACTACAAAAGATTCATTAAGGGCTACACAAAGATGGCAGCACCCCTACAAGATCTTCTTGTGGGCCAATCTAAGAAGAGAAGATCTTCAGAGCCACCATTGGAATGGGGAGAAGAACAAGAAAACTCCTTCCAACAGATGAAGCAGGCTCTAACCGGTGAGGAAATCCTGGCTTACCCCGATTATAACCTACCATTCGTCCTTTACACCGAAGCAAGCAATGTAGGCCTGGGAGCAGTCCTTTCACAGATTCAAGATGTTAGCGAGAGAGTAATTGCCTACGCCAGCAGAAAACTTCGACCCACCGAGAGGAACCCGGAAAACTACAGTTCCTTTAAGTTGGAATTCCTAGCCTTGGTCTGGGCTATAACAGAAAGGTTCAAGCATTACCTGGCAGCTTCGAAATTTAGCGTCTTCACGGATAATAACCCACTAACCCACCTGGATACCGTGACACTTGGTGCATTGGAGCAACGCTGGATGGCACGACTATCGAACTATGACTTTACCATCAAATACCGGGCGGGCCGCAACAACGCAAATGCTGATGCCCTCTCCAGAAAAGTACATCTACAAGGACTTGAAGAAGAAGAGGATGACTTAGAGGAAATAGAACTCCCAGCTTTCCATAAAAGTAGAAAATGGAAAATCGCTGAAGATCACATCTACCAGAACCGTCAGACTGTTGCACTAAACTCGTTGCCTCACTATGGATGGAAAGGGACTCAATACAGTGATCCGGCAGTGAGCCTTGTAAAGAAGTTAATAACCCAACCGGATTCCCAACTGGAAAGGAGTGCTCCACCAGAGGTCCAGTACCTGTGGAAAGAAAAAAGCAGGTTATTCATCTATCAAGGTCAACTGTGCAGACGGTATATCAATCCAAGAACACATGAAATGGTATGGCAAATTGTGGTTCCAAAGAGAGATGTCCAAATGGTATTGGAAGCGTACCATGATGCAGCCGGACACTTTGGATGGAGATAACTGGAAATATTGTTACGTGAGAGATTCTATTGGATCAGCATGAGCATCCATAGAGAGATGGTGTAAAAATTGTGGACCATGCTCATTGAGAAGAAGAGACCGTAACAGCCAGAAAGCACCACTCCAGCCTATCATCACCAAAAAACCATTAGAACTGGTAGCCTTAGATCACGTCAAACTCACACCCAGCAGATCGGGCTATACCTATGCTCTTACCATGGTAGACCACTATTCCAGATTCCTTGTGGTAGCTCCGGCAAAGGACTTAACAGCTCAGACAGCAGCAAGTACCTTCCAAGCCTACTTCTGCAGACCACATGGTTATCCAGAACAGGTATTGACAGACAAAGGTCCTGCCTTTGAAGCTAAAATATTTCAAGAGTTCTGTTGCCTATACGGATGCAAGAACATTCACACCACGCCTTACCATCCCCAAACTAATGGAATGTGTGAAAAGATGAATCACATGGTAATTGATTCCTGAAAACTCTGCCCTTAGAAGAACAAAACCAATGGCCAGAGAAGTTACCAGATCTTGTTGACATCTACAAAAACATCCCAGTAAGCTCAACAAATTGTGCCCATGCATACCTCATGAGAGCAAGACCAGGAAAATTGCCAGTAGACTTTGAAATAGGCATAGTAGTTCCTGAAGAAGATACTACAGATGCAGATTCGGATACTTGGAGAAAAGAACAATACCAGAAAATTCAGGAATGCGTTGAGAGAAGTCTGGAAAAATCTAGAGAAAACAAGAAATCAACTTTAACAAAAGTGCGCAAGGAACACCATTAACACCAGGTGAATTAGTTTTGAAAAGAAAAAGAAGAATGCACAAACTAGATGATCAATGGGAAAAAGAACAATACACTGTGTTACCATCTGAATTTGATAACCAGAAAACCATGGCGAAACAACAGCAACAGTGTCCAGAGATCATTTGTAGAAATGCCCTCAACAGTTCCAATCAGAAGATGTACCTTGTCCAGAACCTGAGAAAGAAAATTCAAAGACAATCCAGACACTTACTGGAGAATTACCAGCGGATTGGCCTCAAATAGAAGGTACATACCTAACTCCAACTTTGATGTTCTCACCAGCAGTACAAACGCCAATAGTAGAAGAACCACCCGTTGTGTTGGAACCAGAGAATCCTGCAATCGGTGTACCTGCCATTCCTACTGTGAGATCAGGTAGTCGCAGACAGTTACCCAGTTTACCTGTGACATATAGACCCACTCTCACCAATCCTACACCAGAATTACTTAGGTCAACACTTGTCAATCTAGGACACCCACCACTCAGGTACAGAGAATAAGCCATAACATGTGGAAAATGTAACTATGTTTAAAATGTATATATGTTTTTCATACTTATGTACAGAAAAGGATGAAGAGTAGGCAAAAACAACCCAGACCAGTTACACAACATCAGTAAGAGGGGTGAGTGGAGTTGGCGTAAGAAGCCATCTAGGGAGAGCAAAATCTTGGCCAATAGGTGACCCCAGGGCCAGAAGGCCTACAGCGCTTATGACCCAGTAGAGTCATGTTGTGTTCATAAAAAATGTTTCAGTCCCGGAGGACTGTATTTAACTAGGGGGGAATGTGGCACCCCTGCAGAGGATTGCCACAGGATCCACTGGTGCAAGGAGGGATTTACACCTTGTTACACACAGCACACAACACCTTCCACCCCAGACCTGAAGGGGGAGCTCTACTGGCTGCCTTAAGCCAGATCCCCTATAAAAGATCCAGGCCTGAAAGGAGGAGTCAGTTAGGCCCAGTTGGTCTCAGTTAGATAGAGGAGAGAGCAGCAGTGAAGGAGCTGGTCGCTGGGATAAAGCCAGGCCCAGGACCAGCGCACACTGACCCAGCTGTGCTGCACTCTGGGGAGAGGGTTGGAGGCCAGTGGAGGAATAGGAGAAAAGGGAACAGACCCAGCTTCCCTGTAGTTTACCTAGACACCGGAGTCTGCTAAGCATCCAGTGCAGCAGGAAAAGCCGGAAGGACCAGGAGGAATTAACACCCCTGAGGAAAACAAGTATGAGACACTCGAACCTGACCAAGCACAGGACCAGGGGCCAAGAGGAGAATAGGGAACCCACAGAAGGACCTCAATGTCGGTTATAGAGTAAAGCCCTGGGAGGGAAGAAGGATCGGCAAGTTCAGTTATAGAAAGAACTTACTCCAAACCACCATACACAGTGATAGAGGAGGCCTCACAACTCTCCAAGGTGGAAGTCCCAAATTGCACCAAGGACATGGTTACTTCTCTGGAATGTACCTGTTACCCTGTCACCAGTAAATGGTACCGAAACAAAGACTACTGTGTGTCTGTGCCTGCTTAACTGCCGCCACCCACGGCTTTGACCGCAGAGACATACTATGACTCCCCTCATGTATTCCCGCTGCCCTGAGGTAAAGCTCCACCTGTGGGGAGCTGTACTACACTGAGCTGCACCTCCATCACCTCAGCGGTCGGCTGCAGCGCTGGTATACACGTTACCAGGTACCACAGGTGGCGTCACGTAACCAATCCCCTTCACCACCATCTTCCCCCACCATCCCCGCCATTGAGGGTCCAGGGCACGGGACTGGGGACCGACCAGCCGTGATCCTCCATCCAAGTCGCCATCAGCACAGATATCCGAGTTAAGGTTATGTGTTAGGTGTTAGGGTTAGGTATTAGAGTTATGGGTTAAAGTTACGTGTTAGGGATAGGGTTAAGTGTTGGGGATAGGTGTTAGGGTTCAGTGTTAGGTGTTAGGATTAGGTATAGGGGTTAGGTGTTAGGATTAGGAGTTAGGTATTAGAGTTAGGGGTTTGCTGTTAGGATCAGGTGTTAGGATTAGCGGTTAGGTGTTGGGGTTAGGTGTTATGTTGGGGTTAGGTATAAGGGTTAGGTGTGAGGGTTAAGGTTAAGTGTTAGGTGTAGGAATTAAGGCTAGGTGTTAGGGTTAGGGGTTATGGGTTAAGGTTAGGAGTTAGGGATAGGGTTAAGTGTTGGGGATAGGTATTAGGGGTTAGTGTAAAGTGTTAGGATAAGGTATAGGTGTTAGGGTTAGGAGTTAGGTATTAGGGTGAGGGGTTAGGTGTTAGGGTTAGGTGTTGATGTTAGTGGCTAAGTGTTAGGGGTTTGCTGTTAGGGTCAGGTGCTAGGGTTAGCAGTTATGTGTTGAGGTTAGGTATAAGGGTTAGGTGTTAAGCCTCCATCACATATAGCAAGATCGCTGTTATGTCACAGGTTTTGTGATGCAACAGCAACCTCGCCAGGGATCTCTCTATGTTTGCCACGTAGCAGCGATCGGGTCCCCGCTGTGACATCGCCGATCGTGTCGGAATGGGCTGGACCATCTTTTGATCATCGGGTTCCCGCTGGCCAGCATGCATCTGTGTGTTTGATGCTTTAATAACGACCTCGTTAACGACTCAGAACTCAGCCACGTAGGTCTGAGTCGTCAGACTAGCTGCTGTGTGACCGGGTCCCAACGACCGCCGAGATCGTTATACGGGTTGCCATATCGTTGCTCCGTCATTCAGTAGATCTGACTGTTTGACATCTCTCAATGAATAAAAGGAAAGGGGAATAGGAAAAGCTCACCCTTATGCCTCTCAATAGACCCGGTCAGCTGCACAGCAGTGGCTGGCATCCACAATTTTCAAGGAACAAAATTACGCCAGCACCAAGTCTATATAGTGTCGAGCCGCAGGCCCTGGGGTACTCGAGTATCAGGCTCGGTGTGTGTTTTCACAGAGATGTCACAGGTGGCAGCGCCTGAGCCCATGGCCTGGGTAACACTTCAATAAGGGGTTATGTACAGGTAATAAGAGTTTGTTGTTGTTGCTTGACGCCACCGGTAGTACCTGGTGATGGGTCACCAGCGCCGCTACAGTCCTCCGGAGGGCAATGGTAATGCGGCTGAGATGGCAAAGCTCCCTACAGGTTGAGCTGGTCCTCCAGGGCAGCGTTGCTGTAAAGCAAGCAGGTTGAATTCTGCAGCACAAAAACATGGAGGCAAAGTCACTCTCCCGGGTACTTTACTGTAAATAGTCATCAGCACACAAGTCCACAGTTCAGCAAAAGTTGTTAAAGAAACAGGTAGCTCTACGGGTGGCTGCAAGTGGATGCCAGGTGGTATGATGGTACCCGTGGTGTACCTTAGTTGACGAACCCGTGTCCTTTCTTCCCCGCCTAGGATGAGTCTATACCCAATGGCTCCTTGTAGGTAGACTTGGGGCTACCCTCCCTCGTGGTGAGGAAGCAGGTAGACCGCTCCGTCTGGCAGGGTGCCGCAGCCGGTGAACAGACCGCAGCAACCGGTTGACGACTGATGGACTCTGGCCGTGTCCTCGGGACCGCCGTTCCCATGGTGGACTGGGGAATTCCCTGGAGTATGGTCGCTCCACCCTGGGCTTCCCCCTTTCTCTCTAGGACCCAAACTCCACGTCAGGCACCCTCTCTCAGGATCCCCTCAGGATCCTCTCTCATCTTCCCTTTGGATCAGCATAGAACTGTCCGGTTAAACCTTCCGCCTCACTCCACACTCCGACTCCGTACTCTCAGATGCCCTTTATCTGACTGTCTCTAATTCCCCCTAGAAGAAGTGAATATATCTCCCTCCCTCGGGGAAACCTCCCACCACTACTCTGTGTGAGAGTGCAGGAATGGGTCCCACCCACCAGCCTAGGATCCACTTGCAGCTGGGAAAAATTACACCTCTTTTACGGGTGCAATACCCCACTGTGACACCTGACCATGTGGGGCGCCACAATAGTAAACAAGATCTTCTATATTTTCAGACTCACATACACATATTTAAAATCCGCATCTGTACGGCAGGCATAGCCTGACGCATTTCGGTTACAACAACCTTAGTCTTTGGCAAGAGAAAGAGACTGATTTCAGAATCCATATGAGAACATAAAAATTTTAAAACATGTATGCATCTCATGCAACCCATAATTCATTAAATGGATACGTTCATGCAGCCAATATATTACATATGTTCTCATTTCAGTTTCCAACTTACATGTATTTTTCCTTGTCCCATAATTAAAGACATATTCTAAGGAGTACAGTCGTAAACTAGCAACATTAGCAATATAATATCACTGCAATGAAATGCCCCACATGATTAAAGTAGTATCCATATAGGAAATACTCAGTATAGACAGTATAGCCCGACGACTTCCTGGACACCCGGCGCAGAGCGCATGCGCGGCGCCATAGAGGAGAACGGAGGCGCGCGTTCATGTCAGACTGTGCGTGGAGGCAGCAGCAGGCGACCAGGATGATAGACAAGAGGGGGCGGGTCGGAGGAGCACGAAACCCCGCCTCCCGGTCTTAGGTCTTCAAAACTGTGAGCAGTAATATAAGTGCATATTTAAGTGTATAAAGGGCATCAAAAGCCTATAGCCACCTTCCCTGAATGCAGCCTTAGTGCTGCAGAAGGTGGCTATTATAGCTTTTGATGTCCAGGGGGGGTGACAGGTTCGCTTTAATATAATCTTCAGTTTATAGAAAAAAGAGATGGCACTCACCGGTTTCTTTTGCTCGCTTTTCTGTACAGACCCGTGGAAGCTGAACATCAGTGAAACGGTGTCGTCATCTGCCTCCAACACCCCCTCCCTGCACAAGATGTAACCCACATATAGTGGATTAAAGCGAGCAAAAGAAACTGGTGAGTGCCGACTCTTTTTTCTATAAACTGTAGACTAAAAAGGAGAAGCTGCACTCTGCTCTGACCATAAAAATATACAAAATGATTTCAGTTAAGCAAGAACACAAAAATTGAGACACTTAGCTTTAAAAATATGGCCATATCATTAAACCGCCCAGTTGCCACGTCGAGGCGTGCCTCTTGGACCGGGTCCCTAACCTTCAATTTCTGTCTCTACCTGGGTAAAAACCTCCTTTTGTATGGGCAAGTTAGAAAAAGTGATAACAGAGAACAATCGCATCATGGATCAGGGATGGGTGCACAGCAATGGATGTGAACCCACATTATTTAATTTTGAAGGTTTTAACCCAGGTAGAGGCAGAAATGGAAAGTTAGGAACCCATTCCAAGAGGCACGCCTCGACACGGCGACTGGGCGGTTTAATGATATGGCCATATTTTTAAAGCTAAGTGTCTCAATTTTTGTGTTCTTGCTTAACTGAAATAATATTGTATATTTTTATGGTCAGAGCAGAGCAGCTTCTCCCTTTTAGTGCTGCAATTGTTGTTCTATATCAGTACATGTTTTATAATTTTTATGTTCTCATATGGATTCTTGTGGAAACTAACACCACATTGCTGTCGTGCAGTCTATTATTCAACCTTTTCCTGTCCTCCTTGTTTCAAATCTTTCCTTGTATAATGAGCGGCTAGGTAAATGCAAATCATGTTGATTGTTAACACTTGATTTTAATGAGATTCACATGTGTTGTCTTGTATATATCTATGTAAGTCAGTCTGTTTCTTTTGCCAAAGACTAAGGTTGTTGTAGCCGAAACGCGTCTGGCTATGCTTGCAGTACAGATGCGGATTTTAAATATGTGTATGTGAGTCCGGTAATAAAGAAGATCGTTTACTATATGGACCTGGTGCTGGCTTTTTCTTCATTTTGTTGTTTGACATCTCACCAGCGACCACGTAGCGACGTACCAGCGATCACTACCAGGCCGTATCGTTGTCGGGATCACTGGAACGTCGCCAAGTGTTACGGGACCCTTAGAGCTGCCTGTGGGCATTTTTCAGGGAACCCTCAGTGTTAGAGGTTATAACCTTATCTTTGTTTTCTCTGGACAACCCCTTTAAGTGGTAAGCCTAAAGTATTTGCACCCTTCCTTGGTGGCCTCCAAGGTCTCCAGTAATGGTGACAATGATTAATGTCATATACTTCTTTGTAACTTAAACTCTAACTATTGATACAATATCTGGTCTTTCCTTCTGATTCCTGCACTTCAGTTTAATAATAAAGTCTACCTGTCCTTTGTTTTCCTTGCAGGGCCGTGTGGCCTGGTATAACCCGCCGCTCGGTGATGTGATCGGCTTTACAAGTGATAATGTGCCAGTCTGTGTATCTGTAAATTCTTTATGAAAGACGACTTTTCCACTGCGCTGCTCCTGACGTTACCGGACAGAACAAAACACACAAAAGTCACTTTTCTCATTTTGCTCTCTAGTGAACAAACACACTCTGCCATCTTTCCATAACATCTATGACTGCTGGAATCCTCCCGGGGACGTCGAGGCTTCCATTAAGACACGACAGGTCAACAATTCACAAAGAACAAAAACTTCACCACAAACTTATTGTTTAACTTCTCGGTGTCGTCAGGCTCCATCTTCTTTGTTTCCAAAAATTGTGCCTGTTTGAGGTCACTGGCATGGATAACCTCCTGTGCTTTGGTTACCCCCCTAGTTGACCTTTGTGGACGCTATTGCTGGGTCCCATGTTTAGCAGGCATACATTTGTGGCCAAAAGTATTGACACCCATGCAATTCTGTCAGATAATACTCAGTTTCTTCCTGAAAATGATTGCAATCACAAATTCTTTGGTATTATTATCTTCATTTAATTTGTCTTCAATCAAAAAACACAAAAAGAATTGTCCTAAAGCTAAATTGGATAGAGATCCACACCAAACATAAAAAAGGGGGTGGACAAAAGTATTGGTACTGTTAGAAAAATCATGTGATGCTTCTCTAATTTGTGTAATTAACAGCACCTGTAACTTACCTAGTGGCACCTACTAGGTGTTGGCAATAACTAAATCACACTTGCAGCCAGTTGACATGGATTAAAGTTGACTCAACCTCTGTCCTGTGTCCTTGTGTTACCACATTGAGCATGGAGAAAAGAAAGAAGACCAAAGAACTGTCTGAGGACTTGAGAAACCAAATTGTGAGGAAGAATGAGCAATCTCAAGGCTACAAGTCCATCTCCAAAGACCTGAATGTTCCTGTGTCTACCGTGCGCAGTGTCATCAAGAAGTTTAAAGCCCATGGCACTGTGGCTAACCTGTGCGTCTGGTTCTGGCGCTTCGCTCTGGGGTGAACCGGTAACAGGCTCCTCTCCCCAGGCCTGCTCCTCTCCTCAGACCCTCCCCTATGGGTCCCTCACACTGGCTAGTGAGTATTCTCAGACGAGCCTGACACTGCTCCAGTCCGCAGGATGTCTTCATAGTCCTCCTAGGAACTGAACCGACTAACCCTGCCTCCAGCCAGAATTTATAGGGGAGACTCTCCTGAACTTGGGTTTGAGCTCCCCCTTCTGATCTGGAGTCAGGAAGGTGTTGTGAGCTGTGGGCTTACCTGGTGTGGATACCCCAGCTTGCTTCCAAGCATGACCTTACTCCCCAAGGGAGGCAAGACCATTGTGGCAACTGGACTTTAGGGTGCCACAGAGGCTCTAAGGGGCAGTATAAATGTGTAGAGGCACTTACAGGACACTATAACTGTACGGAGGCACTAATTCTTTACTAGGAGCACAATTACTGTGTGAAGACAAACAGATACACAGCATTACTGTGCTCAGGCAGTGGGATGGCATAATAACTGTGTAGGGGCAGTAATGGGGCACATTGTGAGGAGGGCACTCTGGTTGCCTGTAACAGGGGCCCTTACTGTGTTAGAGTGTACAACTAAAGTGGGAAGACATAAAGGGGGGCGCTGCTCAGTGTGGCACAAAGAGAAGTACTATTCTTATACGGGGTATTATTATCCTATTTTATTACCCTAGGAAACTATAGAAACGGGGGTACATGGAACAGCAGCAGGCAAAGTTACGGGGAGAAACATTGAAACATTACTAAATGGTTGGCAGGATGGTATATTAGTGTAGAAGGTACTGAAAAAGTGTTGCGGTGGGAGAAGTTGTCATGGAGGTGCGGGGCAGATGGAGAAGAAACAGCTACTGGACTCTGATGAGAGCAGAGATCTCCAGTGAGCCACAATACAGTATGGCACTGGTGTTGGTCTTTGTATGTACTGTGGTATCACTATGGTGGTATTTTTCATTACTATACATTTCTCTTCTCTGCCTGTAAATGGTATGCAGAAACAATTAGTTGCATTTTGTTTATTCTCTTCTCAGTGACTCACCCGGGACCGGGGAACAAGCTTCAGGCAATCAATGATAGTCAGCTCCTCCGAATGGGTAAAAATTGATTAATTTCTTGTGTGAAATCCATCTCGCCACCGCAGATTGTGCAGCAATACAGAAGGGCTGATTAG
This sequence comes from Allobates femoralis, assembly GCA_033576535.1. Taxonomy (NCBI): domain Eukaryota; kingdom Metazoa; phylum Chordata; class Amphibia; order Anura; family Aromobatidae; genus Allobates; species Allobates femoralis. The sequence goes on from JARQOC010000010.1 coordinate 115,586,525, forward strand.
GGTTTGTTACCATTTCAAAGCTAGGTTCATTTTTACAAGACTTGTATTTGTTTAGCTGAGCGATACCTCAATAGCGAGCGAGCGGAGCCGCGTCTTTAGATTTCAATTGGCAATTTATGACTGGTACGGCTTTGTATGAGCCTGTTATGTAGAAGGAGAGGAATATAGAGATAGATTTGGATTGAAGCCATATTCTTGCCAAGCGCGGTAGGGCGTGATTTTATCTCCTTATTAACCATCTGTTCAGAGAAAATACAAGATTTCATGATGAGACAGTTTTTTGTCTTACAATTTGACAAGCTGGAATCTTGTTAGATGCTGTAAAATGTAATATTAGTTTTGCTGAAATGTAACTGTGTCCTTATTGGATTTGTAAGTGGTGAGAACCACACAATGGTAAGACTTTATTGGATTCGCAATAGTCAAAGGCATATAACACATAACCAAGAAAAACACACAATATAACAGGCAACACAGAGTTTCGCCCATCCTTTGGCTCAACAGGGATTAGAATATTTGTGTCTTTGGGGCTTCCAGGGTCACTTACTCCAATCCAGCATCACCCCAATTTTGGTGGGTACCCACCGAGAGAGGAACAGTGGCAAGCTTAGGAAGCTAACCGAGCATAGCAAAGTCTGTAGCCAGGTGACGGAATTGTCCTAACCTGGGTATCTTCCTTTTGTAGTCTCTGATATTTCATCCAAATCCTAGAATCCTAGGCTGTACACACGAGACCTTAGGCTGTACGTCTAGAGGGGATAAAAAAGCAGAAGGCGCAGACCTAAGTGTAGAGGTTTTATATATATGTAAATTATAGGCTAGCGCACTCACCTAAAGTGTATCTTTATACAAATGGCACATCGATCTCTTAGGATCTGGTAAGGCTCCTATGGTATGTTGCTCTAGTCCGGGGGAAAGCGGAACTCTCAGCCGGGAGTCCGTGGATTGACTTCAGAAGTGTATTAACCGGCAGATGAGCGCTACCACATTCGGAACCAATCAATTGAACTTCAATTTCTTTCCTTTTCTAAATTAGGGCAGCCATCAATTTTTTATGGTTAACTTGTATCAAGCTCATCGGACCAATAAGCGGCCTTTAAATAGATGTCCTCAGCATATGGTATGCAGCCCAGTTCTGGATCAATTAAAGATTTGCAATAATTGGGGGCCTCGTTGGAAATGGGCGTGAAGTTACGCCACTGCTGACCACTAGATAATCCATTAGATTTACTCCATGGACCACTTCAAAATGTGCAAATAATCCAGAATATACTACTCCTAAATCAGTCTGTGAATGATTCTGGAAGCTGAGAGTTATTCTGCCGTTTGCTTGGTTCTTTCACAATAGAGTTAATGACATAACTAAGCTGATATGAATCAAAACATCCAGTCCAATTGTCTTGGACAGCTTGTTCTTTCCAAGTCCTGTATGTCCTGCAGCCCAGTGACTCCCCATATACAGTCAAACCTCTTCTAAAGAACACTGTCCAAAAGGGAAGCATATCCAAGCTCCTTGGAAGACCTGCCCTCCTTGTCAAGACTAGATTTCCTATAACAGATTCTCAGATCCACCACATATAATGCGTCCTGGGCATCTATTATAAGAAGAACCCCTTTTAAAGACCACTTTTCAATGCAATGTAGAGGTTTTCTGTACAGTGGCTGCTTCCTTGAGCTAACCACCCCTCTAGAGGAGCATTTATGGATGTTTGTCTCACTTCTGAGTCCAGACATTGCAAATGGAGGCAAAGTAATTGAATAAATAGTTTAAATAAGACGATGACGATGCAGATGATTTACCTATGTGTTTATGGCCATCCTTTTTTTTTCTTGTAATGACCTATGACTTGATCTCAGGAATTGGTGATTTGATGGATGAATGCTCTGTGTGCAGATCAATCTTGTGCAGTGTAGATAGGTCCACCAGGGTTGCTCCAAGCCTAGATAGGTCCACCAGGGTCTTCTCCAAGTCTAGCTAGGTCCACCAGGGTCTGCTCCAAGCCTAAATAGCTCCACCAGGGTCTTCTCCAAGTCTAGCTAGGTTCACCAGGGTCTTCTCCAAGTCTAGCTAGGTTCACCAGGGTCTGCTCCAAGCTTAGCTAGGTCCACCAGGGTCTCCTTCAAATCTATATAGGTCCACCAGGGTGTCCTCCACGTCCTGATACGTCCACAGTGTCTCCTCTAAGTCTAGATCAGTCCACCAAGGTCTTTCCCAACATAAATAGGATTACCAGGTCCCCTCCAAGTCTTGATGGGTCTACCAGGGTCATCTCCAAGCCTAGATTGGTCCACCACAGTCTTTTGAAGCTTAGTTCAGTCCACCAGGGTCTGCACCAAGCTTAGATAGGACCACCAGGGTCTTCTCCAATCCTACATAGGTCCACCAGGATCTTCTCCAAGCCTAGATAGGTCCACCAGGGTATTCTCCAAGCCTAGTATGGTTCACCAGTCTTCTCCAAGCCTACATAGGTCCATCAGGGTCTGCTGCTTTGTTATCTTAATTGTATCAAGCCACGTGGTTGCTGGTCTTCCTCTACGCCTTGTTCCTTCTATTCAACCAGCCATAATGTCCTTCTCCAGTGATTTCTCTCTACGTAAGATGTGTCCAACGTAAACACCCTAGGTTCCTTGATTCTACCAGATCATCACCTCTCATGTAACCTCTCATATGATTATGATCTTACAGAGTTACATCCTTATGGGTCTCCTAGACTCTGGAATTAGGAACAATAGACATCCAGGCTGGATGTTTGACAGAAAACACCCTTGGCTGGTGAAAATGCAGACAATGTAGATGGAGGCCATCTTGCAGATAGACTCTATCTTCAGTGCTAAGTGTGTTGATAACCATGACCTGACCATGGTGGTGACCATGGACTTTATTTTTAGTTTGGGTGTGTATTTAGCAGGGGCTTCAGCAGAATTATCAAGGGATAGAGAATCCTGGCAGGAAGGCCCACCTGTCAATCACTGCTCCATTGTCAGAGGTTACATAGTGGCTATGACCAGATCTGCTTCTCTTCAAGCTTCGCTTCGTCCTCAGGCTCCGCTAGATTACATTGTAATTCCCAATCAACCGAAGTGATTAAAAAGCCATCAGCCCTGGGGACTATGTGCCTAATCTCCTGTCACTGACAACATTTTATGAACATGTCCCAAGTGAACGCTCCGCTTGGGCTTCTCATTTCTTACAAAAAATGGGCATTAGTTACAAGCGGGAAATGTTTTATTAATTGCAATTATTGATTTGCTTCTGGCTCCTATTCTCATGGGTTTATCTTAAAGGGGAAATGCCGTGATATTAAAGACGATCAAAGCTTGAAGACTTTGACAACAACAGAGCAACAGATAGTGATCTGGAGACTTCAGGGTGTTACAATGGAGCAGATCTCATTGTCTTCACTCCCATAGAAGAAGGAGGCTAGAAAAACCAAAGTGCAGTCTCCTAATATTCTAGTTATTGATTACACCCAAGGATACAAGCAAAAGATGGGTTGTCACTCTAGACACTCCTATGGGGTCCTTGGGGGTCTCTTCAGGACACCCACTGATTGGGCACTATTATTCCTGCATAGCTCATTTTTCAAGCTGGCTGTGAGTTCATCCTGTCGCTTGTTGACCGATCTGCAGTCCATGTGAAATGCTCTGCTGTAGTTAAATGGGAGTAAATTTCCTTTGGCACATTCAGAGTTAATGTCTTATGCTGCTCTAGTGTTCCTGTCTTTGTCTGAGGAGGCGCTTCAGGTGGGGAGTTGTGGGTTTGTCAGGTGACCATGTCCCTGGCCTTTAAATAGTTCCCTCATCCACCGGCAGGTGTTGCTGATAGAGTTTTAGTCTCTGTCAAGACCGTGTGCTGTAAGGGCATAGTGCAGTGTGCGCTGATGCCTTCCTGCTGCTCCTGCCTGGAGTTTTCGTTTTTGTTGGCGTTGCAGTGCATCCTGGTCCATGGGTGGAGGTGAGGGGGACTTAGCCTAGGGATGTTCTTGAGCAAAGGGCAAGAGTGGCAGCCCAGACATCCTCACCTTAAGAGGTATTTCCAGGAACAGGGAGAGCCAGGGAAGGCCAGTCTAAGGGTCAGACTAGTTCCCCTGTTTGCTTTTTGCCCAACTTACTATCCTGCTACTTGACTCCCTTTACCACCCCATGACACATCCCTTAACTAATAAGGCGACTCAATGGTTTTATTTTCAACTTTTTGCCAATGATTTTTTTCACATGATTTGCTTTATAGGACAATGTGTCGCAAGATCCGCGCTGCTGCCAAAGGGAAACCAGAAGACCGGAGTGTCTGGATGTGGTGTAGCTTTAATACGACGTAGTGATGGGCGAATCCTAAATTACTCGGAATCGCTTGACTCTAGCGAGTCCGAGCCCAGGACTCGCTACTCGTTGCGAGTCTAGCGAGTCCAATGTTAATGAATGGGGAAGCGAGTAATAGCGAGTAGTGTGAGATTTACAACTCACAGATGTGTCTCGGAAGCTTCAGCCTGAAGCAATCCTAGTTGTGTCATTTATTTGCATTGCTAGTTTACTTTGTAAGTAATCACTGACTCGCACAGATAAGATCCTGTCTTCTCTGTGTTCTGGCTGCCCCAGCTCCAGGGTCCTAGAGCCCGCCTGCTGCCTGATGTAGCAGAGCTGAGATTGTTCTCAGTCTGCTCATTCCCTGTGTACAGACATGAATGTCTGTGCACAGAGATGATGTAGCAGAGCTGAGATTGTTCTCAGTCTGCTCATTCCCTGTGTACAGACATGAATGTCTGTGCACAGAGATGATGTAGCAGAGCTGAGATTGTTCTCAGTCTGCTTATTCCCTGTGCATAGACATCTATATTTATGCACAGGGATGTAGCAGAGAGGACATCGCGTTTTGGACTGCATCGGACGGAAGAGGATTTTTTTAATTAAAGATGGAGTCCCTAATGGCTTTTTTTTTTATTTCTAATAAAAAATTTTCCTTGTGTTGTGTTTTTTTTTAAAACAATTTAATAGAAATTCATGGCGGTCATGTCTAATATTGGCGTGACCGCCATAAATTTCGGGCTTAGGGCCAGCTGATAATACAAAGCTGGCCCTAACCTCTTTATTACCCAGCGTGCCATCGCTACCAGGGCCACTGGAAGAGCGGGGTTCAGCGCCAGAGGATGGCGCTTCAATGAACGCGCCATCTTCTGGGGCGGCTGCGGGCTGCAATTTGCAGCGGGGGGTGCCCAGAAAGCTTGGGCATCCCTGCGCTGCGGATTCCAGCCCCCAGCTGCTTAGCTGCACCTGGCTAGACATAGAAATTGCGCGGAGCCCCACGCATTTTTTTTTAATTATTTCATGAAATTCTGAGATTCTGACTCTGAGACTCTGAGACTCTGACTCTGAAATTCATGAAATAATTAAAAAAAAATGCGTGGGGCTCCGCGCAATTTCTATGTCTAGCCAGGTACAGCTAAGCAGCTGGGGGCTGGAATCCGCAGCGCAGGGATGCCCAAGCTTTCTGGGCACCCCCCGCTGCAAATTGCAGCCCGCAGCCGCCCCAGAAGATGGCGCGTTCATTGAAGCGCCATCCTCTGGCGCTGAACCCCGCTCTTCCAGCGGCCCTGGTAGCGGTGGCACGCTGGGTAATAAAGAGGTTAGGGCCAGCTTTGTATTATCAGCTGGCCCTAAGCCCGAAATTTATGGCGGTCACGCCAATATTAGACATGACCACCATGAATTTCTATTAAATTGTTTTAAAAAAAACACAACACAAGGAAAATTTTTTATTAGAAATAAAAAAAAAAGCCATTAGGGGACTCCATCTTTAATTAAAAAAATCCTCTTCCGTCCGACGCAGTCCAAAACGCGATGTCCTCTCTGCTACATCCCCTGTGCATAAATATAGATGTCTATGCACAGGGAATGAGCAGACTGAGAACAATCTCAGCACTGCTACATCATCTCTGTGCACAGACATTCATGTCTGTACACAGGGAATGAGCAGACTGAGAACAATCTCAGCACTGCTACATCAGGCAGCAGGCGGGCTCTAGGACCCTGGAGCTGCACAGAGAAGACAGCTGGACTGGCTCGCAAAGAAACAGCAGTTATCTGCGAGTTTCCCTGCTATCACTGGCACAGTAGCCAGTGATTACTCGCAGGAGTCTAATGCAAACAATGGCAATCCTAGTTTTGTCAGCGTTTCTGACAAAACTAGGATTGATATTGATTTGCATTGGACTCGTGCGAGTAATCACTGGGAGACTCGCAGAGTACCGAGTCCTGCGAGTCCCTTACTACTCGCCGAGTAACGAGTCCTAGCGAGTAGATTCGCCCATCCCTAATACGACGCATTTCAGAGCCAAAACCCAATTGCCCCTGAGGAAGGAGCTGGGTTTTGGCTCTGAAACGCGTCAGATTATAGCTACACCATATCCAGACATTCCGGTCTTCTGGTTTTCCTTTGGCAGCAGCGCGGATCTTGCAACACATCGTCCTATAAAGCACTTCATTGCAACGCGGTTGTTCGTGGATGTGTGGATCCTGCAGCAGCTGGCCTCTGAGTGCTCAAACTTGGTTGTGGGTATACACAACCTTACCAGGTGAGCAGGAAAAATAAGACCCTATTGCGCATTTATTTCACATTTTAGATTTTGCACATGATTAGCTCTCATTGAAAATATTTTTTTTTAATTTTTATTAATTTTATTAGGATACTCCCTTTAATTATAGAAAGGCATTGACACTAACAATGATGATAATTTCAAGAGTTAAAGGGGATCTGTCATGTCCTTTTTTGTTATTAATCCAGCCCCCAATGTTATTTAGTTGATGTAGTGTTCAGGAATAACATAACATTTTTATTTGTTGTATTCATCCCAAAAAAGCATTTTAGGTACTTTGATATTTTCATTAACTAGCTGGGCAAACAGTCAAACAGTCATCCAGCAGGTTAATAGTTAACAGCTATGTCTCTGAACTTGTAGCAATGATGATTGCTCTGTTCACAGAACCTTTGTGATGTCACAGCCATGTGATCATAATGGGTGAAGCTAAGTGAGCAAAGGCCTTAAGGTCTATGTAGACATAGGGAAATTCAGGAAACGGAAACTATCAACTAGCCGGATGACTGTTTGACTGTTTGCCCAGCTAGTTAATGAAAATATGTAAGTATCTAAAATGCTTTTTTTTAGGATTAATGCAACAATTAAAGAAAATAAAAATAAAAAAAGAGTGTTAATGAACACTACATGATCTAAATAACACTGGGGGCGGTTTAATAACCAGAAAGGACATGACAGGTTCCCTTTAAGTCAGGAAGAGTCAAGATCCAAGAAAAGTTTTACTTTTAAAATACCACCATATTCCACAGGCCTGTACAGACATCATCATCACTGTCCTCATTGGGGCTCACAATCTACATTCCCTATCAGTATATTTTTGGACTGTGGGTGGAAAACGGAGAACCCGGAGGAAACCCACGCAAACAAGGGGAGAACATACACACTCCTTGCAGATGTTGCCCTTGGTGATTTGAACCCAGGACCCCAGTGTTACAGAGCAGGAGGAGCTGATCCCTCCTATTCCAATGCTTTGTGGTCCAGTGGGTGATCCTACCCTATGGATAAGGACCTTTCTTGTTTGGTCTGAAATGCGTAAGGTTCCATGTCTCCTATTTTTATTGTATTTTTCTAGTTTTTAATGTTACTTTCTCAATTGATGGATTTTTTATTTAATTATATTGGATTTTGATCCGCTGCTGGACTCAACCGTCTTTATATCTAAGCCATAAGTGACAACCTTAAGTGCATCATAGTCTATAGAGAGATAGTGTGGCTGTCGATAACTGATTAGGACTCCAAGTCCAAAAACAAAAACAAGAAAGGATTGAAATGAATGAATCTGACGATTCTGTCACCATGGTCTCTCTTACTTTGGAGACTTGTGACTGATTTGGGACCTTTGTCTCATTCCATTATTGAGACTCTATTTTAAACATATTTCTTTACTTTGGCAGTTCGGGGGTTATTGTCAGTTTTCTGCAGTTAGCAGACTCCTTAGTTTCCTTACCAGCTGTGGATACTTTGTGATTACTCCTATCCTCTTTAATATGTCATATTGTTCCTGCATCCTTTGCTGGTGATTGAACTAATTCCTGACCAAGCTTCCTTATGTGAAGGAGGTTCTCTGGAGAGCTGACTACATCTAAGCTGTCTGCTGTGAAGGAGCGTGGCAGCAAGCGTGACGTTGCCGTGTTGTTTTCCCTATCTGTCTCCCCTTCCCTCTTGCCTTCTTTATTGCAGTGGCTGGGACTAGTGCTCCCCCTGGCTATTTCATAATGAGGGCGAACATCAGGGCCAGGGAGCGACTAGGTATCCTGTTCGACGACGGGTTGAACGAAACTTTATAGGGGTGGATGGGAGATCCGGGCACAACTGCAGGTGAGTGTAGGAGGTCACCTCTTCCCCGTTCACTATGAGCAGGGCCCTCTATCGTACTTGTCCCCCCTGGTGTCTCCCCATCTGTTGTTCTGTGCAGTGTGCCGGACATTGTTTGTCCGTGAGCCACTGTCACGCATGGTACCCGGACACCCCCTTAGTCCTGCATGACAAATTTTTGTCAATTCTTCTCAAATTTTTGAAAGGATACAGTTTACATTGCAATTGCAAAAAGTTGTGCTCTTCCTGATTCCGAGTCAACCAGTCACCCATCATACAAGTTGGGTTTCCTTCAGTGTTTTAGCTCATTGCCTTTCATATTTGCTTGGATTCTTGAGCATAAGGGAAAATGACTCCAACGCTGATGACCACATGACAGCTGCTATTCAACCTAGTCTCCCATCACTTCAATGGGTCTATACCGTGGCGGTGGCATCCTTGTGGTGTCATCCATCTAGACCGTCTCACCGGAGATGTGATCACGTTGACGTCCCCTCATCCTGCAGGAGTCGTCTACACAGTCGTCACCGCGGATTGCGATAATCTTGGTGAGTTAATACCATCTGTTTTGTTTTTATTGTGTTCCTCCCGAGTACTTTAGACATTCAAACTGTTTTGATCAGAAAGCCCAGCGGGACGCACTTACAGCTGTGCCGGAATATTCCTACATGACATCGGCAGCCCGCGCCTCCCCAGCCTTCATGATGATATGTGGCAGCGCTGCCTCCTCCATTTTAATTCTTCATTTTCATAATCAGAGTCTTTTTTTCAGGACTCGGAAGTCGGCAGGATTGGAATATTTTGCATATTTCCATATTTTTGATTTCTATTATACTAAAATACAACCAGACCCCGGCTGGCAGTCATTGTATTCCCGGATGGGCCACTGTGCAGAAGCTGAAGCTCCACGTCGCCACTTTGAAGCTCCTTTGCAGGAGAGTTTAGGTAATGATAAAAACAGCGACTCCCTGATATAATGGGATTATTAGAGCCGCTCCGGCGTAAACAGGTTTACATCCGGGCTCTTTGTTACCCAAATAACAATATCCTATAGTTACCAAAGCCACAAGGTGCCCAATAAGTATACGGTGCACTGCCCAGATGAAAGATTACAGCATTATTGAGCAGGAAAATAATTGTACTATACAGTGCCCAAATCATACTGCCGTAGAGGTCCCCCAAAAACTCAACTGTACAGTGCTCAAATAATAGCATTGGTGAGCGCCCAAAAAACTCAACTGTACAGTGCCCAATTAATGCTGCCATAGAGATCCCCCAAAAACTGAACTGTACAGTGCCCAATTAATACTGCCATAGGGGTCCCCCAAAAATGTAACTGTACAGTGCTCAATTAATACTGCCATAGAGGTCCCCCAAAAACTGAACTGTACAGTGCTCAATTAATACTGCCATAGAGATCCCCCCAAAACTAAACTGTACAGTGCTCAATTAATACTGCCATAGAGGTCCCCCAAAAACTCAACTGTACAGTGCTCAATTAATACTGCCATAGAGGTCCCCCAAAAACATAACTGTACAGTGCTCAATTAATACTGCCATAGAGGTCCCCCAAAAACGTAACTGTACAGTGCTCAATTAATACTGCCATAGAGGTCCCCCAAAAACATAACTGTACAGTGCTCAATTAATACTGCCATAGAGGTCCCCCAAAAACGTAACTGTACAGTGCTCAATTAATCCTGCCATAGAGGTCCCCCAAAAACACAACTGTACAGTGCTCAATTAATACTGCCATAGAGGTCCCCCAAAAACGTAACTGTACAGTGCTCAATTAATACTGCCATAGAGGTCCCCCAAAAACTAAACTGTACACTGCCCAATTAATACTGCCATAGAGGTCCCCAAAAACATAACTGTACAGTGCTCAATTAATACTGCCATAGAGGTCCCCCAAAAACTAAACTGTACAGTGCCCAATTAATACTGCCATAGAGGTCCCCCAAAAACTCAACTGTACAGTGCTCAAATAATGGCATTGGTGAGTACCCCAAAATCTGAACTATACTGGTCCCAAATAATACTATCAGAGAGTGCCCAAAAAGCCTCAAATGTACAGTGCCCAATTAATGCTATCAGAGTGCCCCAAAAACAAGATAGCCTTAAAATTTTGACTATACAGTGCACAAATAATAGCATTGGTAATTGCCCCAAAAAGTTGACTCTACAGTGTCCAAATAATAGCATTGGATACTGCTCCACAATGAGACTAAAAAATACTCAAATAATACTATCAGAGTGCCCAAATAATATTGTCAGAGAGTTCCCAAAAAGTAGATCCAAAAATAGTATGAGAGCATGCCCGAAAATTAGACTGTACAGTGCCCAAATAATAGCATTGGTAACTTCCCAAAAACACGATTGTACAGTGCCCAAAGTACTATCAGGTAGTGAGCAAAAACTCGACTGTACAGTGCCCAAATAATACTATCAGATACTGACCAAAAATTATACTGTGCAGTGCCCAAATACCACTATCAGATCGTGGCCTAGTAACAGTACTGGACAATCTCTGAATAATACCCCCATAGAAAACCAAACAACTGTACATTACCCATAATGGAGCATGGAAATAATAATACTTCCATGCAGAAAACGTTGATTCTACTACTGAGCCCAGTAAAGTGATACATCTCTGGAATCAGGGTCTCTGCCTCTACATCATGCTGCTTTCTGATTATACAGCTAAAACCTGCGAGGGTTTTTTGAAAGGGTCAACTTGGTGCACAGTGGGTTTCATGCACGATTATTCGAGTCAATATCAACTAGCACCAACCCAAAAATTAGTAAAATGGTCATTGTGGGGGAGGGGGGGGATCTCATATGTGTTGGATTAAGATCTACTAGCATCAACAATATAATCATTGAAAGGATCATTATAGTGCACGGTGGATCTCATGAGTGATTACAAGATATCTCATAAACCTTTGTGCAGAGTTATCAGTCATGCTGCACCTCCTGAATGTAACATATACTGAGCTCAATCTCTGTTAAGAAACAAAGGACCGAGATGGTGATGGTGATGGTGGCTTTCATGAACATACTATGTCTGGCTGAAGGAAGGCAAATTGCCTCTTCAGTGAGGAAGAGGACTTGAACTCTGGCGCCACCTATAGTAAGTAGCTATCCTAAAAGTCGTAAGCAACCTTTTAGTAAACTTTGTCATATGACTTAGGATAAAAGCTAAACCAGAATCTCAATTTGCAGACACAGTGTTTCGGGTTATTGCCCCTCATCAATGCAAAGTATGAGATCTGATTTGGCTGTATGAGAGGCTAAGACTGCGATCTAATGGGTAGGGTTTTTCCTTGTTGAGAATGAAATGTCAAGTCTGGTATGCCAGTATGAGGAGACTTAAATGTCGCAATGCTCCTCTGGGAAATATGCAAATTGTCTTTTTAGAGAGGAAAAGGACTTGAACTCTAGAGCCACCTGTCACATACCGTGTTTTCCCGAAAGTAAGACAGGGTCTTACATTCTTTTTGTGGCCAAAAGTGGCCCCCTGTCTTACTTTCGGGGGGGGGGGCCTTACATTGGAGGCCCCACCATCCATCCATCCATCCACACATTCCCACACATACAGACAGACACATGCATACACATATATACACATATATACACACCATACACACGACACACACCACACACACACATAGCACCGCTTCTTACCGGGTCCGGTGTGGGGTCCCCGATGGTCCTGTGCCGTCCTCTGTGCTCCGGTCCGGTCCCCGAGATGATCCGCTGCCGTCCGCCGTGTTCCGGTGCCGTTTTGCACCGGTATTGCCGGTCCTAGGCTCCATGGTCCCTGTTCTTCCGGTGTTCAGGCCGCAGCTCCGCCCAGGTCATAGTGTGGGCCAATCAGCTTAGCGGCGCTCAAGCAAGCGTCATAGCGCGCTTGCATCTGACGTCAGCGCCGCTATGCTGATTGGCCCACACTATGACCTGGGCGGAGCTGCGGCCTGAACACCGGAAGAACAGGGACCATGGAGCCTAGGACCGGCAATACCGGTGCAAAACGGCACCGGAACACGGCGGACGGCAGCGGATCATCTCGGGGACCGGACCGGAGCACAGAGGACGGCACAGGACCATCGGGGACCCCACACCGGACCCGGTAAGAAGCGGTGCTATGTGTGTGTGTTGTGTGTATGGTGTGTATGGTGTGTATATATGTGTATGCATGTGTCTGTACGTGTGTATGTATGTATATAAACCCCCCCCCCCCGTGTTTCCCCGATAGTAAGACCCCCCCTCCCCCCTCTCCTGCCTTACATTCGGGGGGGGTCTTACATTAGCAGACCCCCCGTCCCCCCCCACCCTGTCTTACTTTCGGGGCGGTCTTACTATCGGGAAAACACGGTACTTAGTCAGGACCTGCAGCTCTCTGGCGCCCTCTTATCCTGCTGGCCAAACACGGTATTGACAGAGGATAAGCAAAGAAGATCATCTGCTTTAATTGATGTCGTCTATTGTGGCACGTGATGTGACAGGATGTATATATACCACCAGTTCCTGCAAGGAATGTATATATAACTCAGTCCAATGTTACATAAATACAAAAATTATGCTGCCACCACCGATCTCTTTCAGGTGTATCGGTAACCCGATTGGGAACGTGACTTTGCGGGAGGTGCGTGTCGCTCGCTCATAGAACATGAAGAAAGAAACTAGCAAATTTATAATTTTGCTCCAACAAATGGCAGTGTTTACAAAAGATATAAAAAAATATTATAAAAGAGACAATTTACATGTATGCATATCAGTTATGAAAATAAAAGGGCTTAAAATAAAGGTATAACAGTAAACATGTGCCACGTGGTGACAGTCACAGATTTAGGGGGGGAAGGCACCCCGGAAATGGGTTATGATCCCGCCTCACAGCTCTATGTAGTGCTATGTCCTTCGTCTAGACAGGAATGAAGCACTAAAGATGGATGCTTGAGTTTTATATTTTAAGCCATAAACCCAGAGACGCCCACTTTGCTGACCTGACATATGGGCTGCTTTCTTGAAGAAACACCCATCTCCAAAGTTAGCAAAAAAAATCAATTTTTCCACATCTTTGGCCTGGACGCTCCCAGGGAAATGATATTGACATCATGTTTTCCCTTGTAATTTTAGGTGCTTATTGAGCCCAAATATGATAGGTCTGTGATGTGCTGGTGGGCAGATTTCATTTCCCAGGTTTCTGATACTTGTGTGATCCCCAAAAATTCCAGCATGCCAAAAATATGATTTATGTAATTGTGGCATTTGCGTGCATTATTAGATTTGACGTTGATTGTTTGCAGCTGAAAACAAAAGATTACCATGTGGATGTCGGAGGGAAAAAAGCCAGAACCATCCCGCTAGCTTTTATGACTCGGCCGGGTCGTAAATACCTGACTGGGGGGAAGAAGAGAGGAGATAGACAAACCTTCCCTACAAACCAAAAGAGGCGGAGAAGGGTGTCAGCTCTGCTGTGTCTTCTAAAACAATAAAAATCGGTGCAAAGCATGAGATGTGATTTGGCTGTATGAGAGGCTAAGACTGGGATCTAAGGGGTAAGGTTTCTCCTTGTGGAGAGTGAAATGCTAAGTCTGGCATGCCAGTATAGTGAGACTTAAACACTGCAATGTTCCGGTAGGAGAAAGCATTTTGTTGCATCTTGACATTGGTCATTCAAGCCGGAGCAGATTTATGGGGTCTTCGCTCAACAACACACTTCCATTTTGGACCATTTTGCAGACAAATTTCTATCGGATTAATAGACTGACCGCTGTCAGCTCCACAGCTCTGCCTCTCCGAGCCGCCTCTGGTCGCATCCCTTATTAGGACGGAGACAGTAAATCTGAATTTCCAGACTTCATAAACCCTCAGCTCGGTGTCAAGGAAGTTTTTAAAGTCGCCTCTGGTCTGAACCATATTTCTCAGCTGCAGAATAACTGAGCGTGAGCGCCATGAACCTTTTATGAGACTCGAGATGTTATAAAATGTCATCTAATTCCCCGAATGCTTGTGCCGAGCGAGGAAATTCTGCACTTCACTTTGATTTTCTGTATTTTTATTGCTCTCATCAAAAAGAAACTATTTTTTTTATCTATTTTACCTAAAAAAAAAAATTAAAAAAAATAAGCTAAATATATTTTGACCCTTTCCATCCAAAAAAAATATCCATCTGTCGGCACGTTCGCAACGCTGACAGCGCCCCACCGGAGACATTACAGATTCCATCGCTTGGAGCAGCCAGTATTCAGATGTGTCGCTGGTAATTAATGTCACATTGCACACTGGGATTGATTTTTTTTCTGCACTCGCTCTACACTTTTGCTTTCTCCCCCGGTAGATGCCAGACACCGACCGGGAACTCTCGTCCCGTCCTCTAAGCCCCGAAGAGACGACAAAACGTAATATCTGCGAACTTTGCCAGAAGACATGATGAATCATGTAGGATTCATGTTTAATTGACGCTTGAGGTTTGCAAAGAGAGGAGCTTGTGTGCGGCTCTGCTGACCGCTATGACTACTTCCCCCGAGTGCCCTACCAGCCATACAGCATTAGTAAAACATAGCTGGGTTCCTATATGAGCAGCTCCACATCTGTCTTTAGGATTGCAGCTTGGTTCCATTAAAACAACTAGACCTGAGCTGCAGCACCGCACCCAACCTGTGCACAGGAGTGGCGCTGTTTGTAGAAGAAAAGAAGTCACCTGTACAACGTTTTTAGTACCCAATGAGGCCAAAGAACTCTATGAACTCAATCTATACACAGCTTGGGCTAATAGGATGGATACAAAGAGCATAAAGACAGGAGTTGCCTTTAACATACAACCCCTTTACATTGCCGAGGATGTTGGTTTTGGTCCTGAAATTTTGTCCAGCGTTTTGCCCCATTGGGCATTATTTTTCCCCATCAAAATGACCCAGGGCATAATGATCGCGAACATGGTCGCAACTGGGGATACAGGGGCCCGCTGACCACACCACCTGCTTCAGCTTGATGTGTGTCCCCGAGGCACACCATGCAGCCACTATGGGGCCCATGAGTCAGGGGGCCCGTTGCCAGCTTCGGCTCCGAGCCTGTCATCTCACAAAGCTATGATGAAAGAGTGAGCGCTCCACATTCCTCTTCCTCCTTCATCATTCTCCTGCTGTGCCTGCGCTCTGACATCTCAGCACAGCGGAGCGCGGTGACGTCACTAGTGCGCGCCCGCTGTGCTGAGCTGTGCAGAGCTGCAGGACGCTTGCACCGAGACCGGAACAGAGGGAGAACCGAGGAGAGGTGAGCCGGTATATAGCAGGATGGAGACCATATATAGCAGAATAGGCCCATATGCAGCAGAATGAGGACATACATAGCAAGATGGGGCATATATAACAGGATAGGTCCATATTCAGCATGATGTATCCATATATACCAGGATTGGGAACCTTAATATAAAATGAAGGGGAAGAGGAGCAAATTCCTAAGTCTTTACAGGATTTAGAACAGTACACGGGGCCCATACATCTGATCAACATCCCAAGTCTCAGCCTTTCACACAGCCAAATCAGATCTCTTGCTTTATACTGATGAGGAGCAATACCTTGAAATATGTGTCTGAAAATTGAGTTTTTGGGTTGACTTTTACCCTAAGTCATATGGCAAGAGTCGATATTGACTTTTAGGATTGCAATTTCCAGTAGGTGGCACTAAGACCACTGGTTCCTCGTATATAAATTTAGTAATTTTATACAAATGGGTGTGGTCATCATGAAAACACCCACGAAGAATAATTGAGGACAACACCCAAGTGGATAAATGTACTATCTTTATATATGACGAAAAGGTGGTCGTATCTCAGGAACAGAGAGCAGCAGGAAGAAAAGAGAGTAATAAAATATATAGGTGAGTGCAGACTTGAATGGATTGATGAATAAATGTAATATTAAATTCATTTCTTCATTCATTTATCCTTTGTGTAACTGAATAAATTAATAAATTATTGAATGAGCTAATATATTGCAAGGCACCGCCGGCATGGTCCTCATGGCCGGGGTTCATCACATGCAGGATCAGGGTATGATCCTGTGCACACTGGCCGCTTTTACTGTGATGACGCTGTGTGAACCTATCCAGAACACAAGGAGTTAAATCAGAGAGTGAGTGCTGTAGATTGGACACATAGATGAGCCTGATGAGCGGCTGTATGGGAACCGTGTGTCCTAATTGGTAGCAGCCCAGGTGGGTGTGTCCTGAGTAATAGCAGCCCAGATGGATGTGTCAGGGTGGGAGTGGCAGGCACTATAAAGAGCCTGCCAGCTGATTGAGTGGGACCCTGATCATCAGCCAGAGGGCCAGGACCAGAGATGCAGTCTGTGTGTGTTTGAGTGACGCTGAGTGCAGAGCAGTCCAGAGCTCTGTGGTGTGTGGACAAGAAGGGTGCGTGCTAGCTCCATACCGGTAGCCAGGACCTGGGTTGTTACAGCTCCTGGAGTGGGGAAGCCGTGGCTGACCCAGGTGGATGCTGGTCCGGACATGTGGCGAGATATGTCCGGGAAGGAGCCCCTTGGGGATGCTTGGTGTACCCGTGACCCAGGTAGCGAGACCCGGATCCGTGCCCGGTAAGAAGGCAGTTCCCGTATGCTAATGTGAACTGTGCACCCTGTGCGTAAAATGTGCCAGGCGGGCATAGCCGCCATTAGGTCCGACTAAAGTAGTCAGTAAGGGACCTGATGAACTGTATGAGTATTTTATGGCTTTTGTAAAAGACCCAGCGAATGTATGTTGTAGCCCTTTGGGAGGCAGATGTATGAATTGTGCCAGGCGGTGTGGAGCTGGGGTAATAAAGCCAGGCGGCTGGTTCTGCCATTGGGACCCGCCGGGCCCGTTGATATATGGTAACTTATGTACTGTTAAATGTATGTGGAACGTGTAGATAGGCTGGAGACCGTAGCCACCACGGGAGCGGTTGTTAGTGCTCCAATGAGGACAGAGACAAGAGGGGGGGGGACAAGAGGTGCAATAATGCCCTTATCACTAGACACTACTCCTGCTGTGGTGAGAAAAGAAAAGCCACTCACCTATGCCAGTTGTGACACCCACAACTGGTTAGTAGACCTGGTAGGATAAATATCCTGATGGCTGCTGCTGGACTTCCACCGGTCTCCACTCGTGGAGACGAAATCAGATGCTTTGGGGAAGGAGAGGTGTGTCACAGTCCGCGCTGCCAATGTGCTGTTAAAGTGTTCCGCTTTAAAGAATGCAAGTAGACGGTGTCCGAGTTTAACCTTCTTTTTATTCTCCAACGCGTTTCAACGCCTTTCCTGGCGTCTTCGTGGGTATCCCTGATGAAGACGCCAGGAAAGGCGTTGAAACGCGTTGAAGAATAAAAAGAAGGTTAAACTTGGACACCGTCTACTTGCATTCTTTAAAGCGGAACACTTTGACAGCACATTGGCAGCGCGGACTGTGACACACCTCTCTTTCCCCAATGAGGACAGAGAGGTAGTTACATTTCCCGGGTTACTGTAGTTGTATATGTGTAATAATATGTGTAATGTATTGTGTAATGTAATGTATTATATGTCGTGCTTATGTTCAATGTTTAATGGACTGTCCGGGTTATACGTTATATGTAAGCAATAAAGGGGTAGTCATTTGCAAACTTATAAGCACGTGTTTGGTGTCATTATTTAAGCGCGTTCCCCGGGCGCTACCTCACAATATTTTGAGTTATGCGTGAAGGTAGGAATACATTGATGGATGAAAACGATGGACGGATGCATCCGATAATTTAATTTCTACCCACCTTCATTAATTACTTCACTTATTCATTTCTTTAATACGTGCCAAACCCTTTCTTCTTTCAATTAAAAATATAAGGAATTAAAACATTATTTTAAGTAAGACTGAAACAATTTCCTTCCTTCCTTCTTCACTTCCTTCCTCCCTTTTTTGTTCCTTACTTATTTCTTTCCTTCCTTCCGTCCCTCCTTCCTTCCTCCTTCCCTGCCCTACAGCTTTCTTTCTTTTCTTCCTTCCTCCCTTCCTTCGTTTATCCCTCCCTTCTTTCCTTCTTTCATTCCTTCATTTGTCACTTTATTTCTCCCTCCCTCCTTCCTTTATCCCTCCTTCCCTTCCTTCCTTCTTTATATTCTTCCTTACTTTCCTCCCCCTTCCTCCTCCCTCACTTTCTTCTTTCCTTCCTTCCCCACTTCCTCCTCCCTTACTTTCTTCTTTCCTTCCTTCACCTTCCTCACTTCCTTTCTCCCTCCCTTCTTCTCTTCCTTCCTTTCTCCATCCTCCCCTTCCTTTCTTCCTTCCTCCCTCCTTTTTCTTCCTTCCTTCCATCCTTCCTTTTACCCTTTCTTCCTTCCCCACTTCTCCCTTCCTTCCTTCCTTCCTGCCTTCCTTCCTTCCTTTCTTTCTCTCTCCCCTTCCATCTGTCTTTCCTTTCTCCCTTCCTTTCTTCCTCCTTCCCTCCCTTCCTTCTTCTTTCTTTTCTTTCTTCCTCACTTCCTCCCCCCTCCTTTCCGTCTTTCTTTCCTTTCTCCCACCCTTCTTTCCTCACTTCCTCCCTTTGTTCCTTTCTTCCTCCCTCTGTATCTTTCTTCCTTTCTCCCTCTCTCATCCCTTTGTCCTTCCTTCCTTCCTTCCTTACTTCTTTGCTTCCTTCCCCTCCTTCCTTTCTCCCTCCCTCTCATCTTCCTTCCTTTTTCCCTCCCTCTCTCCATCCCTTCCTTCCTTCCCTGCCCTCCTTCTTTTCTCCCTCTCTTCCTTCCTTCCTTTTCCCTCTTTCCTCTCTCCCACCTTTCTTCTCCCTCATCTCTTTTTCCTCCTTCCTCTCCATTCCTCTCCTTCCTTCCTTCCTTCCTTCTTCATCCTTCCTCCTTCCTTCCTTCCTCCCTTCCTTTCTCCTCCTCCTTTCCATTCCTCCTTCCTTCCTTCTTTTGCTTCTCTTTCTTCCTCCCTTCCTTTTCTCCTTCCTTTATTCCTCCTTCTTCTTCTTCTTCCTTCCTTTCTTCCTCCTTTATCCTTCCTTCTTCCTTTCCTTCCTTCCTTCTTTCCTTACTTTTTTGCTTCCTTCCCTTCCTTCCTTTCACCCTTTCTCCCTCCCTCCCTTCACCTTCCTTCCTTTCTCCCTCCCTCTTTCCATCCCTCCTTCCTTCCCTGCCCTCCCTCTTTTCTCCTTCTCTTCCTTCCTTCCTTCTCTCCCTCTTTCCATATCTTCCCACCTTTCTTTCTCCCTCCATCTCTCCATTCCTCCTTTCCTTCTCCCTTCCTCCTTCTCCTTCCTTCCTTCCTTCCTTCCTTCCTCCTCCTTCCTTCCTTCCTTCTCTCCTCCCTCCTTCCTTCCTTCCTCTCCTCTTCCTTCCTTCCTCTCCCTTCCCTCCCCACTTCCTTTCTCCCTCCCTCCCCCTTCCTTCCCTTCATTCCTTTCCTTCCCTTCATTCCTTTCCTTCCCTTCCTTCCTTCCTTTTCCTTCCTCCTTCCTTCCTTTCCTTCCTCTCCTTCCTTCCTTGCTTTCCTTCCTTCGTTTTTTCCTTCCCTCCCTTCCTTTCCTTCCTTTCTTTATCCCTCCTTACCTTCCTTCCTTCCTATAAATCTACCCCATTATTGTGTATTGTGTATTCTCTTTATAGGTCATCCTGTGACAATATTCCAACATAAAACTGCATGCCATTGTGTGTCACGAGAGTGCCAACTTGTCAGAGGCCATAGGGGGCGCTCTTTTAGCTTCCATGAATGAATGACATCCCATGAATACACATGATACACGGTCAGGGAACCTTCCCAACACATTTACTGGACATCAAAGGAAATCATTATGTATAATCACCTCCATTATGTGCAGGAATTGCAGAGATATTACTGTTCTGCAGGTAGCAATAGACAAACATATATACATGGAGCGGAAATTATTAGTTTTACATTTATTCTATTATCTGTAAGTAAAAGATTGCGCCCGCCTGGAGCGCCGCTCATGGATCCCGTGGACACTGTAATCAGGGAAATAAGTGACGGCACCGGACGGCGCGGATCTCTCTCCGCTGCCATGTCCTACTTTCTGCTGAAGATTATAAGCCTGTCAGTGCTCTCCCAACCTGCAATGTTCCAAGTGCTGCTGACAATCATTATCACTATAGTTCGAGAGATCGATGAGAAAAAATAACACTTTAAGGGGACAGAATATGTTGAATAAGTTTGCAAACTCTTTACTCTGTATGTTCCTATGTAGACGTCTATAGGGAGCTTAAAAAATAGCAATTGTGCTTTTACAGGGGTTCACAATTTTCTTTTTTTTAAAGTGTAACCACCGTTTATATTTTTATTTAATAATAATGTAGAGCAAGTGATTATCATAAACTTTCTAATATACTTCATAAGTGAAATCTGGAAGAAAACCTTTCATAAACCTTCTGGAAGATGTCCCCACTAGGCTGTTTCTAAACCTCACATATAAGAGGTAATCTGATACACTGATCAGTTGAGAATGCTGTGTTGACCACGCCCCCCCCTCCACCCTTACATGGTTATATGGCCGTACTTAGTGTGTGAGAAGCTGAAGACGGATTTCACTGAGAATGAGCTTCAGACAAAGCCTAGTGGGGACATCTTGTCAAAGGTTTATTACAGGTTTTCTTCCAGATTTCACTTATGAAGTATATTTAAAAGTTTATTATAATCACTTGCTCTACATTATGATTGAATAAAGGACACTGCTCTCTCCTGATTCTCTTCCTATCTTTCTGACCATTCTTTCAGTGTATCATTTGCTGGCTTCACTTCCTCCCCTCTTCCTCTCACTATTGGGGTTCCTCAGGGTTCAGTCCTTGGCCCTATTCTCTTCTTTCTCTACATGCCCCGATTGGACACACCATCAGCAGATTCGGCTTCCAGTACCATCTCTATGCTGATGACACACAACTATACACTTCAGCCCCTGACCTTACCCCAGCGGTATTAAAGAACAACAATGACTGTCTAACCGCAGTTTCTAACATCATGTCAGCTCTCTGTCTGAAACTCAACCTTTCCAAAACTGAACTTCTTCTCTCCTGCCCTCCACTAACCTCCCTAAATCTGACATCTCTCTCCTCAGTGTGTTGCACCATGATAATACCTATGCAGCAGGCTCGCTGTCTGGGTGTTGATCTTTCTGTCACCCCATATATACAATGTCTCTTCCGCTCTTGCCGCTTGCACCTGAAGAACATTTCTAGAATCTGCCTCTTTCTCACAATGGAAAAACAAAAACCCTTACTGTGGCCCTGGTCCATTCCCGCCTTTATTACTGAAATTCTCTATTAATTGGCCTCCCCCTCACTAGACTCTCCCCTCTACAGTCCATCCTTAATGCAGCAGCCAGGATCACGTACCTGGCCAATCTTTACTCAGATGCCTCTGCTCTGTGCCAATCACTGCACTGGCTGCCCATACACTACAAGATCCAATTCAAAGTGATTGTTCTCACCCACAAAGCTCTTCACAGTGCAGCACCCACCTACTCATCTCTGTGTATCACCCTACCCGTTCTCTACGTTCTACAAATGACCTTCGACTAACATCTGCACTAATCTATTCCTACCACTCCCGGCTCCAAGACTTCTCCTGAGCTGCACCAATCCTCTGGAATGCTCTACACCAAGAAATTAAGACTATCCACCACTTACATAGCTTCAGGCGCTCCCTATGAACACATATTTTTAAGGCAGCCTATCATGCTCCCTAATAGTCCTTTATACAGTACATAGCCCATTCACTGTTTCTCTGGACATAATCTCTTCTTCAAACTTGATCAAACCCAATAGCTCTGCACAGATGTCTTTCTATCCCCCACTTCCTCAAAATGCCTGACCATCAGTGTAATAAGCCCCTGTACTTTGTGTAACCCCTATCCTGTTTGCAGATTGTAAGCTCTTTTGAGCAGGGGCACCTTTATTTTATATAATTACTGTACTGTATTTTTTACATTGATTCTCTGCTTAGTGTATTTGATTTTTTACATTGATTCTCTAATTTAATTACTTATATATTGTATATTTTTTCATTGTTATCTTTGACCGTTTCTATAAGAACCACTGTATTGTAAAGCGCTGTGGAATATGTTGGCGCTATATAAATAAAGTTGTATTATTATTATAATAAAAATTTAAATGGCGATTATGTTTTAAGTCTATGAATTTGGGGTTAAACATAATGTCTGAAAGAAGACATAAAATAGAAACGTGGACTGTCAGAATGAGCTCACTGAGGGATTCTCAGTTATCCCATTCTGCTCCCTTAGGCATCACTAATTAAACAGGGTCAACCAATGATAACAGTCGATGTCGCAGTTGACCCTCCTTCTACTTCCTTCACAATGACCTTTGCACATGCTGATTAGAGGCTTTAATACAAAGATATGGTTGTGGTCTCTTCACTGCTGCTAATGTGCGTGTTGATTCCGAATAGCCAAAGTGAGAAGGAAAGATTTCTTATAGCGCAGCAGAAAACCTTCTCATGGTTATGGATCTTCTCAGAGGATCTACTCAAGATGAATTTTCTCACAGAATATTCTCATGATTATAAGTGCTGTTTATAACTCACCAGAGGATCTTTTCAGGACTATGGGTCTACTCCAAGGATTTTCTTATGACTATGGCTCATCTTCAAGGATTATTCCATAATGATCTTCTCCAAGGATGTTACCAGGGCATCTGCTAATGAAATTGTATCTTCTCTAAGGATCTTCTCATAACTTTGGACCTTCATTGAGGATTCTAAAGGTTACGAATCTTCTCCAAGGATTGTGTCATGACTATGGATGTTCTTTGATGGTCTTCTCAAGACTATATATCTTTACCATGGATTGTCTCTTGACTTTGTCTCTTATTTGAAGATCTTCTCAAAGCTATGTATCTTTTACGAGGATTGTCCCATGACTTTACATTTTTTTTTGAGGATCTTCTTAAGCCTTTAAATCTTCTCCATGGATTTGGATTGTTTCATGACTTTTGAGAAGCTTCATGAAAATCTTCTCAAAACTATGTATCTTTTCCAAGAATTGTCTGATGACTGGCAGAGACGATAATGTAACATAGTCTTTGAGTACTGTTCACACATTGCAGAGCTGATAAGGGAAAATAGCCTTTGAGCACACACAATTCCACAGTGCAGTGCAGCTACTACTAGAGTCCAGAAACAGGCATTAGCACCGCACTTGCAAATAATGAACAAACAAACTAATAACAAGACCAGAGCCTCTTAGTATAACAGAACAAAGCAGTCCAATAAAACACTGCGGGCAGCTGGCTAAAGCGCTCAACACAGTGAATTAACTGTAATCAGTGAATGCTTTGTGATGTTGGTCTACTAGGCATTGCTCCCACCTAGCCAGAATCCTACTCCACACTGATGAGGGGCAACACCCTGAAACAGCTGTCTGTGGATGGATACCTGGCCTTGGTATTCCCTTGTATATATCTAATCTTGCAAAAGAGCTGGATATTGACTGAAAGGGCCACTTAACATGGTGGTTATGGTGTTCTCCGCAAGGAGCCACCCCTTGGCTGGGTCCTTCTCTGGAGGGATATCTGACTAATCCTGTGTTTGAGACTCCTAACCGAGGCTCCACAGACTCAATTTGCATATTCTTAGTATAGCAGAGCTTACATGCAGGAGAGTGTACTGAGGATACTGGTAGAAAGTTCAATCTGCACAGGGTACAGCAAGTAGCTGGGAGGCAAGCCCAGAGAGGTGAAGTCAGCTGAGCAGATGACTGTTGAGAAGTTAGAAGAACCGACCTGGAGCAGCTTGAGAAGGAGCAACTGAGATGATGCACAGAGAAACTAGAGTGGAAGCAAAATACTCAAGAAAGGCCTGGATGACGGACTGGAGCTTAAATATGCAGGAAAGCAGGAACACATGGTCAGGATGAGCAGAGCAAGGAGACACAAAGGGTAACTTGGAAAAGCCGGAATCCTGACAGAATGTCACAGTGAAACACCAGTGTAGTGACCTTTATTGGGTAGTGAGGATCAGCTCCCATTAAAGTAATAGATCTGAGAATAGTCACTTTTCTGGCTCCATACCCTGTATGCATCCAGGGGCCCTGGCACCAGGTATCCACTAATAGGTGCCAATATGATCAGGTCATCAATGTTCTAGTCCTGGGCAATCTCTTTAATATGTGGCGATGGGTGCAGAAACTTTAAACAGTGATGACCATAAGACCAATAGGGGCCCAAGAGAAAAAAGGCTAACAATCAAGGCTGTGGAGTCAGAGTCGTGGAGTCGGTCTTGATTTTGGTGGCGTCAGAGTCAAAGTCGGATATAGGAAAATTGAGCAGTCTGAGTCGGTTGTTTGTCTTACTGACTTCACAGCCTTGTTGAGGAGTTGGAGTTGTATTCAGGGAAATTGAGGAGTCGGGTGTTTGGCTTACCGACTCCACAGCTTTGCTATCAACTGCGCCCAACTTTAAGGATCATAAAGTGAAAGAAAACCCTCCGCAGATGATGAGATGGACTCTAACAACTGTACTATTAGTTCACCCGGGGTAATTCTGTTAAATCTGGAGCTCCGTCCATTTCTCCGACTTTTCTGTCAATCTCGGATTTCTGAATTGAATTATCTCCAGCAGAATGAACTTCGGGGGCAGTAAAATATAATTTCAGTCACTACTAATAAATCTTTAATTATTAATATCTCGGCGGGCTCAGAGGGGATCACATTCGGTAAACAGAAGCGCTGCTAAACGCAAGGATTTTTATTGCATTTCTTCTCCTGTGGGGTCGTTACGAAATCAAATCTCCATGTCAATCTAATGGATTTGCCTCTCATCGCTCGGCTCATTAAGAAATTCATGGAACTTCCATGAAACGAGCTTTGTTTTTTTTGGACCCGGGTGCATTGCTTACCCAGCACCCTGGTGCCGAGCTCTTACTTATTATGGATAATTAGGATGGAAAACACACGAGGTGTCACCAAATCTCAGGTTACGGTATAGCGCCAGGCATTGTGCATTATTAATACTGCAATGTATGAGAGGAGCTTGTTTACGAGGTAGAAATATCGTTGACATTTTTTCATGTTCCATTCCATTTTTTTATGTTCCGTTCAGTACACAGTGGGTGAAATTATGGAGGAGCGGTAATATTAGGAAGCTCGGCTTGGGAGGTATTTGTGCAGGTGATTAGCGGTAAGACTGGTGCATCGGGAGTACAGTTTATAGACACCGTGACAGCTCTGGGCAGGATCCTGCCCTGATCGCTCCAGCAAATTACATCAACACTAGAAGGATATTTTTAGTTACTTTTTTCCCCTATAGGTGACAATGGAAATCTTTCCAAACCATAAAAGTCATCTGTCATTTTCCAGTGGGATATTCACCGCTATGATGTCAAATTCACTCTTTGACGAAGGGACCAAAGGATGGAAAGTGCCAAACGACTTTTCTGTCCAATACATTGCCTTCTTGTATTCACTTATATAGGATAGACACCATGTGCGCACGAGGACATAGAACTAGTGATGATCTTCACGTCATCCTTTTACACAGCCGGGCCCCCACTTAGGACCCTACACTATGTGACAAGAGCGTCTTTCTTTCTGGAAGATCCAGCATCGCTATGTTGACAGTTCATTGATTTTATTATGAACTATGTAATACCTTGTCTCTCCTGCGGAGGTGCTGTAGAGAAATTGAACACTTGCTGACTGATATTCCCACAGATTACAGTAATCAAGCAAATCGGGAAAGAATAATTATTGTCCAAACTGGACAAACTATGAATTGTGTCATCAGAGATTCGTCTGTTTGACCTCTTTGTATGGGGCATCTGTGGCTGGCACTATTGTTTTATCTGAAACATTGCCTGGTGGTAGCTATAGCTGACCTTCTTGTTTTGTTTCAGTCTCCATATGTATGGAGCATCCATGGCTGGGTCTCTTGTGGTATCTGTAGCATTGTATGGGGACATCCATGGCTGGCTCTTGTGGAGTCTGTAGCATTGTATGGGGACGTCCATGGCTGGCACTCTTGTGGCATCTGTAGCATTGTATGGGGACATCCATGGCTGGCTCTTGTGGCATCTGTAGCATTGTATGGGGACATCCATGGCTGGCTCTCTTGTGGCATTTGTAGCATTGTATGGGGACATCCATGGCTGGCTCTCTTGTGGCATCTGTAGCATTGTATGGGGACCTCCATGGCTGGCTCTTGTGGCATCTGTAGCATTGTATGGAGCATCCATGGCTGGCTCTTGTGGAGTCTAGCATTGTATGGGGACGTCCATGGCTGGCACTCTTGTGGCATTTGTAGTATTGTATGGGGACATCCATGGCTGGCTCTCTTGTGGCATCTGTAGCATTGTATGGGGCATCCATGGCTGGCTCTCTTGTGGCATCTGTAGCATTGTATGGGGACCTCCATGGCTGGCTCTTGTGGTATCTGTAACATTGTATCGGGACATCCATGGCTGGTTCTCTTGTGGCATCTGTAGCATTGTATGGGGACGTCCATGGCTGGCGCTCTTGTGGTATTTGTAGCATTGTATGGGGACATCCATGGCTGGCACTCTTGTGGCATTTGTAGCATTGTATGGAGCATCCATCGCTGGCTCTTTCTTGTGGCATGTGTATCATTGTATGGGGCATCCATGGCTGCCACTCTTGTGGTATCTGTAGCATTGTATGGGGCATCCATGGCTGGCTCTCTTGTGGCATTTGTAGCATTGTATGGGGCATCCATAGCTGGCTCTCTTGTGGCATTTGTAGCATTGTATGGGGACATCCATGGCTGGCTCTTGTGGCATCTGTAGCATTGTATGGGGACCTCCATGGCTAGCTCTTGTGGTATTTGTAGCATTGTATGGGGACATCCATGGCTGGCACTCTTGTGGCATCTATAGCATTGTATGGGGACATCCATGGCTGGCTCTTTCTTGTGGCATGTGTATCATTGTATGGGGACCTCCATGGCTGGCACTCTTGTGACATCTGTAGCATTGTATGGGGACCTCCATGGCTGGCTCTTTCTTGTGGCATGTGTATCATTGTATGGGGACCTCCATGGCTGGCACTCTTGTGGCATCTGTAGCATTGTATGGGGACCTCCATGGCTGGCTCTTGTGGTATCTGTAGCATTGTATCGGAACATCCATGGCTGGCTCTCTTGTGGCATCTGTAGCATTGTATGGGGACATCCATGGCTGGCGCTCTTGTGGTATTTGTAGCATTGTATGGGGACATCCATGGCTGGCACTCTTATAGCATTTGTAGCATTGTATGGAGCATCCATCGCTGGCTCTTTCTTGTGGCATGTGTATCATTGTATGGGGCATCCATGGCTGCCACTCTTGTGGTATCTGTAGCATTGTATGGGGCATCCATGGCTGGCTCTCTTGTGGCATCTGTAGCATTGTATGGGGACCTGCATGGCTAGCTCTTGTGGTATTTGTAGCATTGTATGGGGACATCCATGGCTGGCACTCTTGTGGCATCTATAGCATTGTATGGGGACATCCATGGCTGGCTCTTTCTTGTGGCATGTGTATCATTGTATGGGGACCTCCATGGCTGGCACTCTTGTGACATCTGTAGCATTGTATGGGGACCTCCATGGCTGGCACTCTTGTGACATCTGTAGCATTGTATGGGGACCTCCATGGCTGGCTCTCTTGTGGTATCTGTAGCATTGTATGGGGACCTCCATGGCTGGCTCTCTTGTGGTATCTGTATCATTGTATGGGGTCATCCATGGCTGGCACTCTTGTGGTATCTGTATCATTGTATGGGGACATCCATGGCTGGCTCTTGTGGTATTTGTAGCATTGTATGAGGCATCCATGGCTGGCACTCTTGTGGCAATTGTAGCATTGTATGGGGACATCCATGTCTGGCTCTTGTGGTATTTGTAGCATTGTATACGGACATCCATGGCTGGCTCTTGTGGCATTTGTAGCATTGTATGGGGACATCCATGGCTGGCTCTCTTGTGGCATCTGTAGCATTGTATGGGGACATCCATGGCTGGCTCTCTTGTGGCATCTGTAGCATTGTATGGGGACCTCCATGGCTGGCTCTTGTGACATCTGTAGCATTGTATGGAGCATCCATGGCTGGCACTCTTGTGGCATCTGTAGCATTGTATGGGGACATGCATGGCTGGCACTCTTGTGGTATCTATAACATTGTATGTGGACCTCCATGGCTGACTCTTGTGGCATCTATAGCATTGTATGGGGACATCCATGGCTGGCACTCTTGTGGCATCTGTAGCATTGTATGGGGACATGCATGGCTGGCACTCTTGTGGTATCTATAACATTGTATGGGGACATCCATGGCTGGCTCTTGTGGTATCTGTAGCATTGTATGGGGACATCCATGGCTGGCTCTTGTGGCATCTGTAGCATTGTATGGGGACATCCATGGCTGGCTCTCTTGTGGCATCTGTAGCATTGTATGTGGGCATCCATGGTTGGCACACTTTTGTCCCCTAAAGCAAAATATGGTAGTAGTGGTGGCTGACACTTTTGTGGCATATGATGTGGAGGCATCTATGGTTGGAATTATGAGAAACATAGGATATAGGCTGAGGATATTGTTGGACTTCATCCTACATTTTTGGTCTTCTTGGATAATGTTGACTTCGTGTCAGGTGCCCTCTTAGCTAGAAAGCAACCCGGCCTCAAACGGAATGACGGATGAGTAGAGACTGGCACAGATGGGTACGGGTCCTTATTGTCTTTGGAGGTCTGTGGGTCTTTGGACTATTGTCTAAGGCCAGGGCAGCCATCAAGGCTTGACTGGCCTGACTCCCGTGAGGGGCCCTAAAACTCCTAGTGGCAGTCCTGTCTATGACTGGTAATTGTGAATCTTGTGTTAATTTGAGGCTCACAGTAGAGTTTTTTCCTTTTTCCATGTCACCCTCTGGCGGAGGGATGATAATCTTGTGCTAACAGTGCGGCCGTAGCGGGTTATAATACCGCGCTCCATAGGAATAATAATGTTGGGGGATTTTGGTTGCTGAGTCAGATTCTGCTTTAGTTTTTTGTGAATTGATTTCCGAGGTTCCCGAGTGATTCTTCTTGGTGCCAAAGGCAAGACCCCATGTAATTGTGTGTCAGAGCGGCGCGCTGTGCGCTGTCTGCGGTATTATGTGTGGAATATAAAGAGTGTACAAGCCATCATAGAGGATATGTGAACGAAAAGACTGGAAATCATTGGGTTAAATCGTCTGCAGGATCCTCCGTGATGTTGGGCAGAATCACATACAGGGACTTTTTAGGGCAGTAAAGCCGCGCTCCAAGGAGAATCTCCGAGTGAGACCCCTGATTCCCCCAGACCACCAGGGACAATACTATTAACCCTTCTACTATATAGCCTTGCTATGGTGGTCAAATATCGATCACCATACAAAGTATTGAAGGAGAGTATTGTGAGAAATACATGGTTACAGTATTTAGATTTATTTAATCGTTGTAGGGCGGTATTATTTGGGTACTATATGGTGGTATTATTTGGGTACTATATGGTGGTATTATTTGGGTACTATATGGCAGTATTATTTGGGTACTATATGATGGTATTATTTGGGTACTATATGGCGGAATTATTTGGGCATTGTTTACGGATATTACAGTGTGTATCTGTAGTTATTTGTGCTTTTGCTAACTGCAGAACATTTTTGCACCATGTGGTAATATTGTTTGGATACAGTATAGGGGCATTATTTAGGCATTGTATGGGGGTATTATTTTAACAGTGAACGACAGTATTGTTTTAGATATTGTATTGTTCATTCTGTATCATCAGAAGTTACTAGCAATTTGGGTTTCAGATATAAAATTACGGTATTATTTAGGCATGGTATGACGGTTATATTTGGGCACTGAATGGCAGTATTATACGATGTTGTCAATTATCTCTGTATTCTCATAAGACTCTAACAATTGCTTTATATGGCAGAGTATGAGGACACTATATGGTAACATTGTTTGAATACAGTGTGACAGTATTATTTAGGCTTTGTATGGTGGTATTTTGTGGCCACCAAATGGCAGCATTGCACTGTATAGAAGCAATATATATTCCCTCTATGTAGCACTGTATATGACCCAATATGGTAACGGTATCTTCACAAGGTATGGCGGTATTGTTTAGCCATTCTATGGTGGTATAGCAGGTTTTCACTGTGTTGGCGTAGTCTTTGAACAATTTCTATATAGGGCAATTTTTGTGGGCATTATATGGGTATATTATATGGATACAGTACAAAGGTATTATTAGGCATTGTATGATGGTTTATTTAAGCACCAACTTGCAGTATTATTTATGCATTGCATGTTGGTATTACTTTGGGCACTGACTGGCAGTATTATTTAGGTATAGTATGATGGTATTATTTGGGCACTGACTGGCAGTATTATTTAGACATTGTATGATGGTATTATTTGGGCACTGACTGGCAGTATTAGTTAGGCATTGTATAATGGTATTATTTGGGCACGGACTGGCAGTATTATTTATATATTGTATGATGGTATTATTTGGGCATGATTGGCAGTATTATTTATACATTGTATGATGGTATTATTTGGGCACTGACTGGCAGTATTATTTAAACAATGTATGATGGTATTATTTGGGCACTGACTGGCAGTATTATTTAGACATTGTATGATGGTATTATTTGGGCACTGACTGGCAGTATTATTTAGACATTGTATGATGGTATTATTTGGGCACTGATTGGCAGTATTATTTAGGCATCGTATGATGGTATTATTTTGGCATTGACCTGCAGTATTATTTAGGCATTGTATGATGGTATTATTTGGGCACTGATTGGCAGTATTATTTAGGCATTGTATAATGGTATTATTTGGGCATTGACCTGCAGTATTATTTAGGCATTGTATGATGGTTTATTTAAGCACCAACTTGCAGTATTATTTATGCATTGCATGTTGGTATTACTTTGGGCACTGACTGGCAGTATTATTTAGGTATAGTATGATGGTATTATTTGGGCATTAACTGGCAGTATTATTTAGGCATTGTATGATGGTATTATTTGGGCACTGATTGGCAGTATTATTTAGGCATTGTATAATGGTATTATTTGGGCATTGACCTGCAGTATTATTTAGGCATTGTATGATGGTTTATTTAAGCACCAACTTGCAGTATTATTTATGCATTGCATGTTGGTATTACTTTGGGCACTGACTGGCAGTATTATTTAGGTATAGTATGATGGTATTATTTGGGCATTAACTGGCAGTATTATTTAGGCATCGTATGATGGTATTATTTGGGCATTGACCTGCAGTATTATTTTGGCATCATATGATGGTATTATTTGGGCATTGACCTGCAGTATTATTTAGGCATCGTATGATGGTATTATTTGGGCATTGACCTGCAATATTATTTAGGCATTGTATGATGGTATTATTTGGGCACTGACTGGCAGTATTATTTAGGCATTGTATGACGGTATTATTTGGGTACTGATTGGCAGTATTATTTATACATTGTATGATGGTATTATTTGGGCACTGACTGGCAGTATTATTTAGGCATCATATGACGGTATTATTTGGGCACTGATTGGCAGTATTATTTAGGCATCGTATGATGGTATTATTTGGGCATTGACCTGCAGTATTATTTAGGCATTGTATGATGGTTTATTTAAGCACCAACTTGCAGTATTATTTATGCATTGCATGTTGGTATTACTTTGGGCACTGACTGGCAGTATTATTTAGGTATAGTATGATGGTATTATTTGGGTACTGACTGGCAGTATTATTTATACATTGTATGATAGTATTATTTGGGCATTGACTTGCAGTATTATTTAGGCATCGTATGATGGTATTATTTGGGCATTGACCTGCAGTATTATTTAGGCATTGTATGATGGTATTATTTGGGCACTGACTGGCAGTATTATTTAGGCATTGTATGATGGTATTATTTGGGTACTGATTGGCAGTATTATTTATACATTGTATGATGGTATTATTTGGGCACTGACTGGCAGTATTATTTAGGCATCATATGATGGTATTATTTGGGCATGGACCTGCAGTATTATTTAGGCATTGTATGATGGTATTATTTGGGCACTGACTGGCAGTATTATTTATACATTGTATGATGTTATTATTTGGGCACTGATTGGCAGTATTATTTAGGCATCGTATGATGGTATTATTTGGGCATTGACCTGCAGTATTATTTAGGCATTGTATGATGTTTTATTTAAGCACCAACTTGCAGTATTATTTATGCAATGCATGTTGGTATTACTTTGGGCACTGACTGGCAGATTATTTAGGTATAGTATGATGGTATTATTTGGGTACTGACTGGCAGTATTATTTATACATTGTATGATAGTATTATTTGGGCACTGACTGGCAGTATTATTTAGGCATCGTATGATGGTATTATTTGGGCATTGGCTGGCAGTATTATTTTGGCATCATATGATGGTATTATTTGGGCATTGACCTGCAGTATTATTTAGGCATCGTATGATGGTATTATTTGGGCATTGACCTGCAGTATTATTTAGGCATTGTATGATGGTATTATTTGGGCACTGACTGGCAGTATTATTTAGGCATTGTATGATGGTATTATTTGGGTACTGATTGGCAGTATTATTTATACATTGTATGATGGTATTATTTGGGCACTGACTGGCAGTATTATTTAGGCATCATATGATGGTATTATTTGGGCATGGACCTGCAGTATTATTTAGGCATTGTATGATGGTATTATTTGGGCACTGACTGGCAGTATTATTTATACATTGTATGATGTTATTATTTGGGCACTGATTGGCAGTATTATTTATACATTGTATGATGGTATTATTTGGGCACTGACTGGCAGTATTATTTAGGCATCATATGATGGTATTATTTGGGCATGGACCTGCAGTATTATTTAGGCATTGTATGATGGTATTATTTGGGCACTGACTGGCAGATTATTTATACATTGTAGGATGTTATTATTTGGGCACTGATTGGCAGTATTATTTAGGCATCGTATGATGGTAATATTTGGGCATTGACCTGCAGTATTATTTAGGCATCGTATGATGGTATTATTTGGGCATTGACCTGCAGTATTATTTAGGCATTGTATGATGGTTTATTTGAGCACCAACTTGCAGTATTATTTATGCATTGCATGTTGGTATTACTTTGGGCACTGACTGGCAGTATTATTTAGGTATAGTATGATGGTATTATTTGGGTACTGACTGGCAGTATTATTTATACATTGTATGATATTATTATTTGGGCACTGACTGGCAGTATTATTTAGGCATCGTATGATGGTATTATTTGGGCATTGGCTGGCAGTATTATTTTGGCATCATATGATGGTATTATTTGGGCATTGACCTGCAGTATTATTTAGGCATCGTATGATGGTATTATTTGGGCATTGACCTGCAGTATTATTTAGGCATTGTATGATGGTATTATTTGGGCACTGACTGGCAGTATTATTTAGGCATTGTATGATGGTATTATTTGGGTACTGATTGGCAGTATTATTTATACATTGTATGATGGTATTATTTGGGCACTGACTGGCAGTATTATTTAGGCATCATATGATGGTATTATTTGGGCATTGACTGGCAGTATTATTTATACATTGTATGATGGTATTATTTGGGCACTGACTGGCAGTATTATTTATACATTGTATGATGTTATTATTTGGACACTGATTGGCAGTATTATTTAGGCATCGTATGATGGTAATATTTGGGCATTGACCTGCAGTATTATTTAGGCATTGTATGATGGTATTATTTGGGCACTGACTGGCAGTATTATTTATACATTGTATGATGGTATTATTTGGGCACTGACTGGCAGTATTATTTAGGCATCGTATGATGTTATTATTTGGGCATTGGCTGGCAGTATTATTTGGCATCATATGATGGTATTATTTGGGCACTGATTGGCAGTATTATTTAGACATTGTATGATGGTATTATTTGGGCACTGACTGGCAGTATTAGTTAGGCATTGTATAATGGTATTATTTGGGCATTGACCTGCAGTATTATTTAGGCATCGTATGATGGTATTATTTGGGCACTGACTGGCAGTATTATTTAGGCATCATATGATGGTATTATTTGGGCACTGACTGGCAGTATTATTTGGCATCATATGATGGTATTATTTGGGCACTGATTGGCAGTATTATTTTGGCATCATATGATGGTATTATTTGGGCACTGATTGGCAGTATTATTTAGGCATTGTATGATGGTATTATTTGGGCACTGACTGGCAGTATTATTTAGGCATTGTATGATGGTATTATTT
This sequence comes from Allobates femoralis, assembly GCA_033576535.1. Taxonomy (NCBI): domain Eukaryota; kingdom Metazoa; phylum Chordata; class Amphibia; order Anura; family Aromobatidae; genus Allobates; species Allobates femoralis. The sequence continues at coordinate 115,621,279 of JARQOC010000010.1, forward strand.
GGGCACTGACTGGCAGTATTATTTAGACATTGTATGATGGTATTATTTGGGCACTGACTGGCAGTATTATTTAGGCATAGTATGATGGTATTATTTGGGCACTGACTGGCAGTATTATTTAGGCATCATATGATGGTATTATTTGGAGATATTGTATGTCTTCCCTGGGTTCTCATGATCTTCCACTGTGGCTTTACCAATGACAGCCCCCTTTGAATGCTTCTTTGATGAGCAGGGCAATCCTCAGTGGATATCTGTACATTTTTATTAATATCATTTGGTACTATATAGAAGTGGGAGGACGACCATTTACATTTAGTAAGAGGTGATGTTTGCAGTTTCTGTCCAGTATGGATAATAGTCAGGGGTCCTGTGGGCAGACCAGTGGTGTAACTTCAGGCCCAGGAGCCCCGATGTGAAAGCTCCAATGGGGCCCCCAATTATTGGAAATTTTTAATAGTATTAGTCTCTTTCTATAGGCCAAAGGGACTATGGGGCCCCCTAAGCTGCAGGGCCCAGGTGCGATCGCATCCCCTGCACCTATTGTAGTTATGCCACTGGTGCAGACCCCACCAAGGTGTCCATTAGCACATCCCCTTTAATTGAAGTATACAGGGATTAGATAGGGAGGTCTGTGTGTAATATGGTATAACTCGCATGGCGGTCCTGATAATTAGTTATCAGACTTAATGTTCTTTATCCTTCTGCCCATTAGGGAAAGAGTTACCGGACTGACGATGCATAAAGTGGAAACAACCGTCCAATATCAGACAAATATTCACTTAATTCAATTTCTGCTGTTTGCTCACATTCACTGAACATCTAATTCTCGCTCTGGACTTCATGTACTTTCTCTTGTACAGAACAGACTTTTACTGCTAATAGGCACAAATGTTTGATTTAGGGCGACGTATCGGAGCGTGCACCGGCGGCCAGGTGATGCTGAGACTTGTAGTCCTGCTTCTCCGCGGCTTCACCGATGTCACATTGTAACAAGTCGGGAAGGAATTATTAGCTATTGCTGCCACCCAGATCCGGCTCCAGCCATGATCTACAGTCATCAGAGCCATAAAACACCCCACATCCTTCTCTACAGCACGTCCACGGTCGGTGGCGGCTGAATAAATAATTGCAGTTTTCTTATTCACTTTTCACAAATGTCTAGAAATTCTATCAGCGGTATAGGAATATACTTTCTTTATGGTTTCTCAATCTAGAGAATGTAGGGTCCAAAATAATCGAGGAGTAATAATAAAAAATCTACTATACACCAGGGGCCGCCATGGGCGCTGGGAGCTTGTGCTAGGATAGGTATTCAAGTTCAGATTGGTGAGGGTCCGACTCTTTCCCCATCCTCACCGTAGACCACCTACAGATGAATGGGACTGAGCTGTAGAGAGCTGCAATACCAAATGTGTCCACTACTTATTGTATGGCGCTGTGCTCACCAGGAGGTCCAACTCCTGCTTGATTGAAGGAGCTGCGGACTCTGTCTTATCTACCAGCAACAGCGCCAGTCATTCACTAGTGGCTGTTCTTGGTATTGCAGGTAAGGTCCATTTACTTGATTGGGACTAGGCCTCGAGGGCCGCCAACAGGTCATGTTCGTCAGCATTGCACAGGGGTTGGAATCATCACCAGTGCAGGTAATTCATTTATCACCTGTAGAAAATACTAAGGAAATCCTGAAATCCTGGACTGTGTCCGGCTCTCAAAGCCTGGAGTTCCTTACCACAGGACTAGGCTGTGGACTAACTGGAAGATCATGGGCACCTATGCGAAAGCTCCAAGGGGCCCTCAATTATTGTAAATCTTTAATAGCAATAGTCTGTTTCTATAGGCCAAAGGGACTTTTGGGGCCCCCCTGGGATCCAGGGCCCGGTGTGATTGCAACCCCTGCACCTGTTGTAGTAATGCCCCTGAATGTTGGAATCTGTAGCACCAGACATATCCACTACTTAATATATAGTCCTGTACTTGCTACAGCTCAATGTCCCCTGGAGGTCAGGTCATTCATTTCAGATTGGTGGGCGTCCGATTCCTGGCCACTATACGATTGGGCTTCTGTATTGTTCACCAATCACAGCTCCATACTTTTACTAGTGGCCATTCTTGGTATTGCACCTCAGTCCTATTCACTTGAACTGCTGAATCAGGCTCATCCCTTACCTATCTGTGCTTGCCAGAGTTCAGTGGGCTATGTGCACACAGTGCGTTTTTATGGCAATCAGTGCAGAAATTTTTGGCACCAAATACTTAACGTGCGCACATAGCCTTGGATAAATGATACATTTCAGATCAGCTCCAGGTACCACCATGGTCAACTGAATGAAGGAGCTGCAGCATCTGTATTGTTTACAAGACACAGCGCCATCCATTTGGTAGTGGTTATTCTTGGTACTGCAGCTCGCTACTGTTCAGTTCCATTGAGTCTGACCTGCAATACCAAGATCGGCCACAATCAGATGTGTGGCGCTGTTTCATATAAAAAATACAACACAATCCCTTCAATCAGCTGATTACTGGGGGTCCTGTGAGTCAGAACCTCACTGATAGCCATCTTAGATCCAGTCCAATGGTGGATTCAGCCCTTTGTCTCTTGGAATCCCTATAGGTGTTGGATCCTTTAGCACCAGATATCTCTGAGCCATCAGTCAGTTCTCAGTCAAATCATGCTGGTGTGGCGCCCCTGCGACCAGGGTGACCACAGTAGGAACTGCAGCCAGGCAGATAGGAGACAGTTTGTGCACCAAACACCTTCAGCACACACACACACAGACGCAACACCCAACCGAGAGCCCGGGACTCTAGGCGGGCAAGGGGTGGTAGGGTTTAGAGGGAGTGGGTGGAATGTAGGTCAGGTGACAGACCAGATACAAAAGGAGGAACAGTAGGCGGAGTGAGTTAGTAGGCCAGTGGGTGCCGAGAGGTAAAGACAAGACCAAGTAGAAAGTGACACTTTCCCAGAGGGATAGGGCTCCCTGGAGGCGCAGAATCCACAGAGACACCGTTCCATGGAGAGAAAGCCGGCTCCATAGCCTGCAGCCCAAGGGAAAGGAAAAACAAGAGACCGGACGGTGCCACCGGGTCTGAGGAGTACAGCAGCGTTGACCGACTACAGGTGGGACAGGTTTCCCTTGACGTACCCGTAGTCACACGGGTCGGAGAGAGCCCGGTGACCTCTTGCAAGACAGGGACACCCAAGGCGAGGCTGGAACCAGAGTGTTGGCTCTGAGGGGCACTGCACTTTATGCCGGATCCCAGACTAACCGACGGGGGACTCTTGTGGTGCCCCACTACGTAGGTGCCACAAAAGGGGTACTGCACCTAGAAAAGCGGTGTAGTACCCACTGCAATTGGGACTATGGTCACTAGATGGAACGCTAGAGCTGACACCCACACACTAGGATAGTAGGTGGGAGGGACCCCGGGAGGATATATAGTGGCCTCTAGGGGGAACTAGTGAGCAGTAGGAGACAAGGAGAGTCGGTTGGAGGAGTGGAAGGAGCCAGCCAGCCAGCCTGAAGGAGCAAGGAGAGGCCACCTCGGCTGAGGGGCCCCAAGAAAGCATAGATCCCCAGAAACCGAGAAAGAAAGAGAGGGAAAGGAACTCAGAAGCAGACTTTACTCTAAAGGGGATTGAGTAACAGTAGAGTTTGCCCCTAAAGGAAGGAAACCGGGTACCGGAGCCCGCAACTGTGAGGTCCTTCAAGGCTCACAGAAAATCCGTTAAACAGGGATATTACAAATACGGCCCTGACTCCCAAAGAACCCGCAAGAGGGGAATCAGAACCATAGTTAGCGCCTGCAGCATTCAGACAGAAGGTTGACCCGACGGGTACAAGAAAGGAGAAGAGAACAAGAAGCAGCAGGAGGCCAGGTCATCTATAAGAGATCAGGCTTCACAACACTGGGAACAAAAAAGAAGGAAAAGAAAGAAACATAAAGGAGGGTTCCATCTACAGCCAGAAATCCCAATTGCAGCCTGGAGCATTTGCCAATATACCATCTGACTAACTGTTGAACTGTAAAGCTGAATGAAAGTTTATCCAGTAAAGTTACCCGGTGAAGTGAAGTTCTGACTCTGCTGCATCTTTTCCATTATAAACTGCTTTATCACAGCAATCACTGCCCCGGTGGTTCAGTCCCACCTGCATGGACTATTCCATTTAAGCCGCAATACCACCAACCACCGGAGGACTGTGGCGGGCTGGTGAACATCGCCAAACTCAGCAGGTGGCGTCACAAAGACAAAAACTTTGTACATAATTCCCTGTAAATATTTCCCCCATCATTTCAGCTGACCCCCAGGGCCACGGCTTCGGATGGCCACCCATGACTTCCCAGACTGAAGATAGCTCGAGAGCCGAGTACCCGAGCCCTTGGTGCGCGTCACTCTGATTCCAGATCACAGTTCCTACCACACGGGTTGAAGGCACAACAGCGCATAGGACCTGGCTTGCCACCCACACACACAGGGGGAAGTCAGATAAAGGGACCGAGCTGCCGCCATACAACTCACAGGGAAGAATAGATGAGAGGAGAGCCGGAAAGGTTACAGAGAAAGTGAAGGGTCTCAGAGAAAGCCTGGCTGCAGAGGGTTCAGAGACTGTGCAGAGTTAATTGTGTGAACTGTACCGTGAATTGTTTGAACTGCACTATGAACTTGCAAGTAATCGTGAACTGCTTCAGTCTTTGTGTGTGATTCCCTGCGACAGAACTTTATTAATCTTTTACCCTGTCAGACAGCCAACCGGGGCCATCATCTAGCTGCAGTCTCCTCCTCTTGGCTACGCGCAGTGTGGTCCTACTGACCACAACCCGTGGGTGGTGTCACGACAATATCCCCTGTAAATATTTCCTTTCACTTGTGGGCTCGGGACACGGTCCGGAACAAGGACTGCCATGATACCCCCCGTGATACCCCGGTCCGGTACGAGTACCCCATCCCAGTGGGCTCCACAACTTGCGTCACGAACAGCATGGACCCATGTCCAACAGAACAGGACTCCGTGTGCCTAGGATTCGTGTTTTGGACTATTCTACCAAAATCTGGGCATAATGGCGACCATGGAAGCCTGAGGCCATGTGCAGAGGAGGCATGCCCAAACCCCCCCATCGTGGGCCGGACCGGTCTAGAGCGGGAAAAGAAAGGCCCGCTCTGGCTCCCCTTAACTCCGGGGGAGCCAGCCATCAATCCCAAGAAGGAGACTCCGCCCCATGCAGCAGCTACCAATGAGAATATGGCAGAAGCTGAGGAAGAAGACGCCCAAAGAAGGCGGGGCAAGAAACCGGATGGTGTGCAGTCGCCATTGCTGGACACCGGACGGAAGGAGAGGACGCTAAGCTGAGCGCTGCTATTGGAAGACCCAAATTGATCCCGGAGGGCCCACAGGAAGGGATCGTGGAAGAACCCGGCCAGGGAAAGAAATTTAGTGACCGAAGCAGTATGGCAGAAGGCGGCAGGAGAGGTCTGGAGGTCCAAGACACCCGGCACGGTCTGCTGAGACTGTTGCCCCCGCAGTTAACATGGGTTCAAGCAGAACAAAGAACCTAGATCCAAATACACTTTTACCAGTTTCAGCAGTCCCTAACTGTACAGCCCGGCTGGGCTAATACCTCCAATGCTACCCGGAGAAGGGAACAGCAACTGTTGGTGGATCTGGAGGATGCGACCATCCCTGAAACTGTGTCCTGGACAGCCAGCGAAGTGATTGATCCGCTCGGAGCTATGGGAGAAGGATTTCTTCAGTTACAAGCGCCTTTGATACCAGCCCCTGCATCAACTGAGGTGAGAGGTGAGCAGCTCCGCTGTTGGTGGGAAACAGATGAGGCAGAAGAGAATTTACTGGGGATCCAACTAGTGAAACAGACCCTGTAGAGAGTATCACCAGAGACGAGTATCTATAAAGATGTGCATGGAGATGGGATCAGGAAGAGGCAGAGAAGTTAGCCCAAAGCAGGAAATGATCGCCCGCACCCAACGTTCCATAGCAGGGCAAGGGGTGGTAGGGTTTAGAGGAAGTAGGGGGAATGTAGGTCAGGTGACAGACCAGATACAAAAGGAGGAACAGTAGGTGGAGTGAGTTAGTAGGCCAGTGGGTGCCGAGAGATAAAGACAAGACCAAGTAGAAAGTGACACTTTCCCGGAGGGATAGGGTTCCCTGGAGGTGCAGAATCCACAGAGACACTCTTCCATGGCGAGAAAGCCCTCTCCATAGCATGCAGCCCAAGGGAAAGGAAAGACAGAGACCGTCCCGGTGCCACCGGGTCCTAGGAGTATGGCAGCGTTGACCGACCACAGGCGGGACAGGTTTCCCTTGACGTCCCGGTAGTCACACGGGTCGAGAATGCCCGGTGATCCCTTGCAAGACAGGGACACCCAAGGCTAGGCTGGGACCAGAGTGTCGGCTCTGAGGGGGACCGCAGCTTTACGCCGGATCCCAGACAAACCGACGGGGGACTCTGATTCCAGGTCAGAGTTCCTACCACACGGGTTGGAGGTACAGCAGCACTTAGGACCCGGCTTGCCACCCACCCACACAGGGGGAAGTCAGATAAAGGGACCGAGATGCTGCATACAACCCACAGTGAAGAACAGATGAGAGTAGAGCCAGAATGGGTACAGAGAAAGTGAATTGTCTCAGAGAGAGAAAGCCTGGCTGCAGAGGGTTCAGACACTGTCCGGAGTTAATTGTGTGAACTGTACTGTGAATTGTTTGAACTGCACTATGAACTTGCAAGTAAACCCAGTGAACCCTGCTCCAGTCTCTTGTGTGTGATTCCCTGCGACAGAACTTTTATTATAACTTTTTACCCTGTCAGGAGCAGCCCGACCCGCAGCGGGCTTATCTATCTAGCTGCAGCCCATCCATCCATTATCTTGGCAGAGCTACGCTGCAGCTGTGGTCCCCTCACTGACCACAACCCGTGGGTGGCGTCACGACAACAACCCCTGTAAATATTTCCTTTTACTTGTGGGCTCAGGACACAGTCCAGACCAAGGACCGCCGTGATAACCCCCGTGATACCCCGGTCCTATACCAAGTACCCCGTCCCAGTGGGCTCCACACTGGGAGTTGTAGTTCCGTAATAACTAGATAATTCCCAATCTCTTTATGTTATCTATCAGTACGGATGATATTGGAGACAGAACTACAAGCACAATCAGTTATCGGGACGGATATTGGCTGGGAAATTGGAGCAAGTTTACCCCGGTGTTCTCTGTTCTCTGTTCGCTTTATCATCTGCATCTTTCTTCTTTATATTATTTTGGTCCTGAAAGAGATGTCGGGTCGGACTGGATTCCTTTCTCCAACTACAACTCCTATTGGCACCTGTGTGTCTGCAATGTGAAGACGACGGACTAATCTTCTAGGAGGGAGTAGAGGATCTTACTGGAGGATTCCATTAGATGGTGTTTGGGGACAGTACAGATTGAGATGTGCACAAGAAATGAACGTCTTAATCACTGAATTATGTTTTCATTTCAAGCTTTTTTTAAGCCCCCAGTGTATAACCTCCGGCTCCTCATCCCCAGTTTATAACCTCCCCCCACTCCAAGTGTGTGACCTCCCCCCCACTCCAAGTGTGTAGACCTCCCCCCACTCCAAATGTATAACCCCACCCCCTGTTCCCTGCCTATGACCCCAGCCCTCCGCCCCTGGTGAATAACCTCCACCCCCTGCCCCCAGCCCTCCGCCCTGGTGTATAACCTCCAGCCCCTCTTCCCTAGTGTATAACCTTCCCTGCACTCCAAGTGTATAACCTCCACCCTCCGTCCCTGGTCTATGACCCTCAGCCCTCTGCCCCTGGTGTATAACCTCCACCGTCCCACCTCCGTGTATAAACTCCCCTGCACTCCAAGTGTATAACCTCTATCCCCCGTCCCTGGTGTATGACCCCCAGTCCTCCGCCTCTGGAGTATAACCTCCACCGTCCCACCTCCGGTGTATAACCTCCCCTGCACTCCAAGTGTATAACCTCCACCCCTGGTGTATAACCTCCACCGCCCCTGCCCACTGGTGTATGAACAACTACCCCCCACTCTATGACCTCCGGCTCCCTGCCTCCAATATATAACATCCAGCCCCCGTGTCCCCGGATGTATAACCTACAACCCCCCAACCTATGACCTCCTACCCTCTGCCCCCAGTTTATAACCTCTGGCCCCCTTGCCCCCCCAGTGTATAGCCTCTGCCATGCCATATGCCTTTACTAACATGTGACATAATGGCTGATGGTGCAGATATCACTAACGCCAGCGATGGTCCTGTAATACGAGCCACCGGGGTAACAAGTCCGTTCATGACATTTCTTCCCTCCTAAATCTTCCCCCATCACCTTTGAGTGATATTATTGAGAAATGGAAGAAACTTCAGAAACTCAACCACAAAGTGGAGACTGCATAGCGTTACAGAGTGGGGGGCGAATTCTGAGGAGCAGGAGAATCATCATAGTTCTGCTGACACTATCACCAAGCACAATGCTGAGTGTCAGATGGAGCGGTGTAAGGCCACGTGCACACACTGAATATTTGCTGAGTTTTTTTACCTCAGGATTTGTAGCCAAAATCAGGAGTGGATGATTAAATACAGAAGTGGTGCAGGTGTTTCTATTAGACTTTTCCTCTTTTTTTCCCTCGCCTCCCAGTGGCGGTGAAGTCTGATCTCATGTAGAGTAATCTGACCTCCTGCTGTTCCTCTTAATCTACCTTTATCCCGTCGGGTGAACCTTCTGGTGATTACCGTGGCCGAGTACCGCGGGTCTGATTCCCCTCTAGTGGGCTCTTTAGGAGTCAGGGGCCGTATCTAGAGATATCCCTGGTCAACGGATTTTCTGTGAGCCTTGAAGGTTGTCACAGGTGCGGGCTGCGGTACCCGGTTCTCTCCTGGGGCAAACTCTCCGGTTACTTTGCTCCCCAATCTTTCTTCTGTCTGGGATCTATTCTTTATATGTTCCTTGGGTCCCTCAACCGAGGTAACCCTCCTTTCTCCCTCAGGCCGACTGCCTGGCTCCTGAGTCCTAGACTCCTCTAGACTGCTCCTAGACTCTTACTCTCTAGTTCCCTGTGGGGACTACTATATCTCCTCCTGGGGTCCCTCCCACCAGATCACTAGTGTGGGGTGTGAGTATAGGGTTCCGCCTACTGGCCATAGATCCACTTGCAGTGGGGTGACCACACCACTTTTATGGGTGTAGTACCCCTTTTGTGGCACCTACATAGTGGAGCACCACATGTGTCTGATGGAGGAGTCGGGGTGTGGTGATTAAGGAGACCATTCCCCCTGACTGCATTGTGCCCGCTGCTGTACAGATGGTGGAGGACGATAACAAATTCTCTTCTGGATGAAGGTGGCAAAATTCCAATATGTTGTAGCACTCCTTCCCCGGAGAGCGGGAGCCGTTCTATCCACAGAGGTAATGTCTATGGGTGTAGATAGCTGTAATGTGACTGTGCCTGAATACTCCAGTCCCTATGCTGGAGGTCTGCTCCGGAGCTGTGTACACAGATCGTCAAATATTTATACACACCATAATATTTAGGAAGATGTTTAATCCAACAGCAAATAGAGGAATCAGCGCGCGCCTCCTCCAGGGCCGCCATGGATCAGGCGTCCCCGGCTGTTTACAATGCCGCACAATTACAGGGGTATTCAATTGCTAAGCAACACTCGTTAGTTTATTTCCTCTTTGTATGAGCAAAGTAAGCAGCAAAATGTGCTGGAAGGACATCCTTCTCCAGATAAATATTGTAATTGTCTCACTTATGATTCTGCTCCAAGATCAGCCCATGTTATACCACTGGTGGCCACTAGGAGGAGCTGTGGGATAATCAATTCTTCTAACCCAGGAGCCAAGAGAAATGCAGCCTGAGCCTGCAAATGAGAGAAATGGAATTAGAAGATGCATGGAAGAAAAACTAACACAAGATGCTATAAAGTGGCCCTTTGTCTCTCTGTAGTACCCCATATGGCATGGTCAGACCTTTATAGGTGGCTATACAGCAGATAGTGCACTACAAGTGTCAGCACTGACACAAAAGAGGGTGAAAAAAGATATGACAAGCTGAATTGTGTGTTATATTACATGGGAACCCCATTAAAGTGAAAAGGGCTGAACTGCAATACCAAACGCAGCCTACCAATGCGAGGGGGCGCTGTTTAAAGGGTTTATCATACAACCAGTGTATTGGAAATAGCAATAACTTATGCCAGAAATTCCTGAAACTAAGAAGATATTAGCATCTACCAGTATGGGACCAGCCTCTCTGTGCTCACCATATGATTCTATCTATCTATCTATCTATCTATCTATCTATCTATCTATCTATCTATCTATCTATCTATCTATCTAAAAGTCCCTTCATCCTATAGAAAAAGACTAATGCTATTAAAGATTTGCATTAATTGGGGGCCCATGATCTTCAAGTTACACCACTGCTTTCATATATATATACACAGTCATGGTCAAAAGTGTCGGCACTTTGAAATTGTTCCAGAAAATGAAGTATTTCTCCCAGAATATTATAGCATTTCCCTGTATTTTAGTAAACACATGACTATCTCCTCTGTGTGTATTGGAACAACACAATAAAAAAAGAAAAGTCAAACTGGACATAATTTCACACAAAATCTCCAAAATGTCCCAGACACAATAGTTGCCCCCTCACCTTAATATTCAGCTTCCCCCTCTGTAATAAATCCCTGCAGTCAGTCTCCTCCTATAACCTCCACAAGCTTCTTCTCCTGGAGTTTCTCCTCTTCTTTATAATCTGTTCCCGGTCTCTCATATTGGAGGCGTCTTCTCCCAATTTTCACATCTCTCCACTGGTGATCAATGGGATTTAGATCCGGACTCATTGCTGACACTTCAGATCTCTCCACAGGTGATCAATGGGATTTAGATCCGGACTCATTGCTGACACTTCAGATCTCTCCACAGGTGATCAATGAGATTTAGATCCAGACTCATTGCTGACACTTCAGATCTCTCCACTGGTGATCAATGGGATTTAGATCCAGACTCATTGTTGACACTTCAGATCTCTCCACTGGTGATCAATGGGATTTAGATCCGGACTCATTGCTGCCACTTCAGATCTCTCCAGCGCTTTGTTTCCTCCATTTCTGGGGCTTCTTGATGTTTGGGGTCATTGTCCTGCTGGAGACCCCTGACCTAGGACGCTCCCAGCTGTCTGACACTGGGCTCTACATTGCCACCCAAAATCCTTTGAAATCATCAAATTTCATGATGTCTTATACACAGTCAAGGCCCCCAGTCCCACAGGCAGCAAAACATCTCTGACCTCCCCCATATGTGACTGTAGTTCCTGTGCTCTTTTCTCTGACCTCCCCCATATGTGACTGTAGGTCCTGTGCTCTTTTCTCTGACCTCCCCCATATCTGACTGTGGGTTCTGTGCTCTTTTCTCTGACCTCCCCCATATGTAACTGTGGGTTCTGTGCTCTTTTCTCTGACCTCCCCCATATGTGACTGTGGGTTCTGTGCTCTTTTCTCTTGACCTCCCCCATATGTAACTGTAGGTCCTGTATTCTTTTCTCTGCCCTCCCCCATATGTGACTGTAGGTCCTGTGCTCTTTCCTCTGCCCTCCCCCATATGTGACTGTAGGTCCTGTGCTCTTTTCTCTGCCCTCTCTCATATGTGGCTGTAGATCTTATGCTTTTTTCTCTGACCTCCCCCATAAGTGACTGTAGGTCCTGTGCTCTTTTCTCTGGCCTCCCCCATAAGTGACTGTAGGTCCTGTGCTCTTTTCTCTGCCCTCCCCCATATGTGATTGTAGGACCTGTGCTCTTTCATATCTGACTGTAGGTCCTGTGATCTTTCTCTGATCTCCCCCATATGTGACTGTAGGTCCTGTGTTCTTTTCTCTGACCTCCCACATATGCGATTGTAGGTCCGGTGCTCTTTTCTCTAACCTTCCACATTTGACTGTAGGCCCTGTGCTCTTTTCTCTGACCTCCCCCATATGTGACTGTAGGTCTGTGCTCTTTTCTCTGACCTCCCCCATATGTGACTGTAGGTCCTGTGTTCTTTTCTCTGTCCTCCCCCATATGTGACTGTACGTTCTGTGCTCTTTCCTTTGTCTGCCTCATTGTGTTTTCAGTAAACAGTACCAAATATTTCTATCTTGTCTTATGTGGCCACAAGAGCTTTCCCAGAAGGAGTTTGGTTACTCTCGTACATTTTAGCTTTTTTCTGTCTGTGTTAGCAGTGGGATCCTCCTGGATCTCCTCCATAGCATTTTCTTTCATTCACATGTGAATGGATAGTTCACGCTGACACTGATATCCCCTGAGCCTGCAGGACAGCTGGAATTTTTTTAGAACTTGATTGCAGCTTATCCGTCATTTGGACTATCCTGCGTTACAACCTTTCATCAATTTTTGTCTGCCGTCCACATCCAGGGAGATTAGCAATAGTGCCATAGGTTGTAAACCTCTTGATTATAGTGCACACAGTGAACAAAGGAACATCAAGATCTCTGGAGATGGACTTGTCACCTTGAGATTGTTAATATTTTTCATTAATTTTGGTACTCGCATCCTCAGACAGCTCTCTTCTCTTTCTGTTCTCCATGCTTAGTGTAGCACAAACAGACACACAATGCAAAGATTGAGACAACACAAAACAGGAGCTGATTTAAGACAGTATGCAAAGTGGTACTGGAAAAATCATTTTATTTGCAAAAGTATACATGTCCATTGGATAAGGTCCCATCACAGTAAATCGTTATAACCCATAAACCACGTTCTATGAAGACTCCGGTGCCTTGTTGTAGTTCAGGATCTGAAGTCAGGGGAGGGTGACGTTGACCTTGTCGGGGGATGAGCAGACATTTCCCGAACTAAACAGTAAGGATTTAGGAAATTAATCCACCATGCGCTCTTTGTGTTTTTTCTTCCTTGAGAGATGAGCAGATTAATATGTGCAGCGTTATAGGGAACATCTGCCTGTGGCCCCCTGCGACTCATCTCCTGCAGCCGTGAACACAAGACTTTTATTTCAATCCTCCAAATCTTTAAGTGGCTACAAGGTTTGTTACAATAAGACAAATGTAATCATCTCTGACGAGACGGAGAACATGACATACACAAGCATAAAAGTGAGCTACAGCCAGCAAGGAAACCATCAAACCATCCATCGGTGGTCAGCGACTACTGCAATCCGGGAGCAAATGGGCTCTATCAAATAGAGGATGTGACGGGAAGATAAGTCTGAATATTCTACTTACTGCTCATGGACTGAATAGTTATTACTATGGGCAGTGATCACAAAACCTCATTTTAAAGTAGTTATATTCTTGTACTAGCTGTAGTACCCGGCTATGCCCGGGTTAATAAATAACTGCTGTTAGCTATAACAAAATAGAATTGAACATGTCATATTAATGACCTGTAGGAAAACATAAGCTGAGCTGTGATTGGTTGCTATAGGCAGCCTAAGAAATCTCCAGCCAAGAGTAAACCCTCCCCCTGGCCGGCCAGTATATGTTACCTCACACATACACATAATAGACAGCTCATGTGACTGACATCTGCCTTAATTCCCTATATGGCACATGTGTTGCACATTGGCTGTTTTTAATCAGATGTTTCTGTTTGGAAATTAAAGATAGCAGACGTATGAGGCGAGTTGTGTGAGGTGATTTGTGCACATCTGTGTCTGTCCCTGTGGTGTGTGTGTGTCCCTGTGGGGTGAGTGCATGTGTCCCTATAGGGTGTGTATGTGTGTGTGTCCCTGCGGGGGGTCTGTGTGGTATGTGTGTCTCTGCGTTGTGTGTGTCTCTTTGTGGTGTGTGTTTGTGTCCCTGTGGAGTGAGTGCATGTGTCCCTAAAGGGTGTGTATGTGTGTGTCGCTCTGGGGGGGTCTGTGTGGTGTGTGTGTCTGTGTTGTGTGTGTCTCTTTATGGTGTGTGTGCTTGTCCCTGTGGGGTGAGTGCATGTGTCCCTATAGGGAGGGTATGTGTGTGTGTCCCTGTGGGGGGGTCTGTGTAGTTTGTGTGTGTGTCTCTGTGTTGTGTGTGTCTCTTTGTAGTGTGTGTGTCCCTGTGGGGTGAGTGCATGTGTCGCTATAGGGTGTGTGTGTGTGCCCATGGGGTGTGAGAGTGTGTGTCTCTGTGTTGTGTGTGTCTCTTTGTGGTGTGTGTGTGTTTGGGTGCGTGCTGAGTATCCAATGTTGGGGCTGCACCTTAGTGGCTATACACTTGCTGCTACTCTTTGTGTGCGTGTGGTGTGTATACATGTCCCCGTGCGTGGTGAATATTCCATGTCAGGGCCCCACCTTAGTGACTATATGCTGGAATATGCTGTTAGTCTTTGGCGCGGTCATTAAGCCGCCCCTCTCATTCACAACTGTCAACTGGTAACTGTCACTTTTTCCCCATTATGTAGATAGGGGCAAAATTGTTTGGTGAACTGGAACGCGCAGGGTTAAAATTTCGCCTCACAACATAGCCTATGACGCTCTCGGGGTCCAGACGTGTGACTGTGCAAAATTTTGTGGCTGTAGTTGCGACGGTGTAGATGCCAATCCCGGATATACACACATACATACACACATATATACACACATACACAGATTCAGCTTTATATATTAGATATAGGGGCAGTATTATAGTAGTTATATTCTTGTACATAGGATCAGTATTATAGTAGTTATATTCCTGTGTATAGGGGCAGTATTATAGTAGTTATATTCTTGTACATAGGGGCAGTATTATAGTAGTTATATTCTTGTACATAGGAGCAGTATTATAGTAGTTATATTCTTCTACATAGAGGCAGTATTATAGTAGTTATATTCTTGTACATAGGAGCAGTATTATAGTAGTTATATTCTTGTACATAGGAGCAGTATTATAGTAGTTATATTCTTGTACATAGAGGCAGTATTATAGTAGTTATATTCTTGTACATAGGAGCAGTATTATAGTAGTTATATTCGTGTACATAGAGGCAGTATTATAGTAGTTATATTCTTGTACATAGGGGCAGTATTATAGTAGTTATATTCTTGTACATAGAGACAGTATTATAGTAGTTATATTCTTGTACATAGGAGCAGTATTATAGTAGTTATATTCTTGTACATAGGAGCAGTATTATAGTAGTTATATTCTTGTACATAAGGCAGTATTATAGTAGTTATATTCTTGTATATAGGAGCAGTATTATAGTAGTTATATTCTTGTACATAGGGGGCAGTATTATAGTAGTTATATTCTTGTATATAGGAGCAGTATTATAGTAGTTATATTCTTGCACATAGGGGCAGTATTATAGTAGTTATATTCTTGTACATAGGAGCAGTATTATAGTAGTTATATTCTTGTACATAGGGGCAGTATTATAGTAGTTACCGTATATTCTTGGATATAGGGGCAGTATTATAGTAGTTATATTCTTGTACATAGGAGCAGTATTATAGTAGTTATATTCTTGTACATAGGGAGCAGTATTATAGTAGTTATATTCTTGTATATAGGGGCAGTATTATAGTAGTTATATTCTTGTACATAGGAGCAGTATTATAGTAGTTATATTCTTGTATATAGGGCAGTATTATAGTAGTTATATTCTTGTACATAGGAGCAGTATTATAGTAATTATATTCTTGTACATAGGAGCAGTATTATAGTAGTTATATTCTTGTACATAGAGACAGTATTATAGTAGTTATATTCTTGTACATAGGAGAAGTATTGTAGTAATTATATTCTTGTTCATAGGAGCAGTATTATTGTAGTTATATTCTTGTATATAGGGGCAGTATTATAGTAGTTATATTCCTGTATATAGGAGCAGTATTATAGTAGTAATATTTTTGTATATAGGGGCAGTATTATAGTAGTTATATTCCTGTATATAGGAGCAGTATTATAGTAGTTATATTCTTGTACATAGGAGCAGTATTATCTATTATAACAAAACCCTAAGGCAACTTGCTACGTCACATCCTGGCTGAAGTTGCCTGTACACTCACTCTGGATGCTCCAATATGGCCGCCCGTTGCCGGGGGTGGGGCTTCCAAAGCCCAACTCCCGCCATCGGTACAAGCGCCAGCGGAAACTCCACCCTGGCCCCCAACCCCTTCGTTCTCACCCCTGCCTGGTGTTAGCGATGACGGCTGAAGACTCCAGGAATAGACACTTCCTGGAGCGGGTCATGTGACAGCCTGTGTGATATCACACCAGCCCGCCCTCTCACATGACCCGCTCCAGGCACAGTCTATTCCTGGAGTCTTCAGCCGTCATCGCTAATTCCAGACAAGGGTGAGAACGGAGGGGAAGGGGGCGAGGCTGAGACAGAGGCACGGGGGACACAGACAAGGGGAGGCACAGGGGAAGAGGAAAGGCACAGGGAGACACAGACACAGGAGGAGAGGAGAGGCACAGGGGGAGAGGAGAGGCACAGGGGGACACAGAGGCACAGGGAACACAGACACAGGGTGAGGAGAGGCACAGGGGGACACAGACAGGGGGGGAGGAAAGGCACAGGGGGACACAGAGGCACAGGGGACACCGCCACAGGGGGACACAGAGGCACAGGGAACACAGATACAGGAGGAGAGGAGAGGCACAGGGGGACACAGACACAGGGGGAGAGGAGAGGCACAGGGGGAGAGGAGAGGCATAGGGGGACACAGACACAGGTGGAGAGGAGAGGCACAGGGGGACACAGACACAGGGGTGGAGGAGAGGCACGGGGGATAGGAGAGGCACAGGGGGACACAGACAGGGGGAGAGGAAAGGCACAGGGGGATACAGAAGCACAGTGGGTCACAGACACAGGAGGAGAGGAGAGGCACAGGAGGACACAGACAGGGGGAGAAGAAAGGCGCAGGGAGGCACAGGGGGAGAGAAGAGACACAGGGGGCACAGACACGGGGAGAGGAGAGGCACAGGGGGACACAGACATGCAGAGAGGAGAGGCACAAGGGAACACAGATGGGGGAGAGGAAAGGCACAGGGGGACACAGGCAAAGGGGGTCACAGAGGCACAGGGGGACACAGACACATGAGGAGAGGAGAGGCACAGGGGTACACAGAGGCACAGGGGGACACAGACACAGGGGAAGAGGAGAGGCAAAGGGGGACACAGACAGAGGGAGAGGAAAGGCACAGGGGGACACAGACACAGGGGGAGAAGAGAGGCACAGGGGGAGATGAGAGGCACAGGGGGATACAGGCACATAGGGACACAGAGGCACAGGGGGACACAGACAGGAGGAGAGGAGAGGCACAGGGGGACCCAGACACAGGGTGAGAGGAGAGGCACAGGGGGACACACACACAGGGGGAGAGGAGAGGCACAGGGGGAGAGGAGAGGCACAGGGGGACACAG
The DNA here is from genome assembly GCA_033576535.1 of Allobates femoralis. NCBI lineage: Eukaryota > Metazoa > Chordata > Amphibia > Anura > Aromobatidae > Allobates > Allobates femoralis. Next base: position 115,638,645 of record JARQOC010000010.1, read on the forward strand.
GCACAGGGGGAGACAGAGGCACAGGGGGATACAGACACAACAGGAGAGGAGAGGCACCAGGGGACACAGACAAGGGGAGAGGAGAGGCACAGGGGCACACAGAATCACAGAGGGACACAGAGTCACAGGGGGACACAGAGTTACAGGGGGACATAGAATGGGGGAGAGGGGAGGCACGGGGACACAGACACAGGGGGAGAGGGGAGGCACAGGGGGACACAGAGGCACATGGGGACATAGGGGGACACAGACACAACAGGAGAGGCACAGGGGGACACAAACACAGGAGGACAGTCAGAGGCACAGTGGGACACAGGCACAGGAGGACAAAGACACACAGGGACAACAGCACAGGGGGACACAGGCAGAGACACAGGGGGACACAGAGGCACAGGGGGACATAGGAGGAGAGGAGAGGCACAGGGGGACACAGGCACAGGGGACACAAACATAGGGGACAGTCAGAGGCACAGGGGGACACAGACACACGGGGACACCAGCACAGGGGAACACAGACAGAGGCACAGGGGGACACAGAGGCACAGGGGACACAGGCACAAGGGGACACAAACACAGGGAGGCACAGGGGGACAGGCAGAGTCACAGGGGGACACAAACACAGGGGGACACAAACACAGGGGGACAGGCAGAGGCACAAGGGGACAGGCAGAGGCACAGGGGGACACAGATAAAGGGGGACAGGCAGACAGCCGCTGTACACAGGAGAGACAAAGACAGAGCACACGGTAGAGACAGCGCACATAGAAGACAGCACACATACGAGACAGCGCACACGGGAGAGACAGAGACGGCACACACGAGACACAGTCGGCGCACAAGGGGGAGACACTGCACACGTGGGGGGATGGCACTGACTGAAGAAAAAGGCAAAAGGGACAGACTCCACAGAGAGAAGACAGCGCACAGGGGGAGACAGGCACAGAGACAGCGCACAGACACCACCCTCCTGATGCGATAGCATCGGGTCAACATCTAGTAGTAGTTATATTCTTGTAAATAGGAGCATTGTTGTAGTAGTTATATTCTTGTATAAAGGGGGCAGTATTATAGTAGTTATATTCTTGTACATAGGAGCAGTGTTATAGTAGTTATGTTCTTGTACACAGAAGCAGTATTATAGTAGTTATATTCTTGTACATAGGAGCAGTATTATAGAACTTATATTCTTGTACATAGGGGCAGTATTATAGTAGTTATATTCTTCTACATAGGGGGCGGTATTATAGTAGTTATATTCTTGAACATAGGGGCGGTATTATAGTAGTCATATTCTTGTACATAGGGGCAGTATTATAGCAGTTATATTCTTGTATATAGGAGCAGTATTATATTAGTTATATTCTTGTACATAGGGGCAGTATAATAGTAGGTATATTCTTGTACATAGGAGCAGTATTATAGTAGTGATATTCTTGTAGATAGGGGCAATATTATAGTAGTTATATTCTTTTATATAGTGGGCAGTATTATAGTAGTTATATTCTTGAACATAGGGGCAGTATTATAGTAGTTATATTCTTGTACATAGGAACAGTATTATTGCAGTTACATTCTTGTACATAGGGGCAGTATTAATAGTTATATTCTTCTACATAGGGGGCAGTATTATAGTAGTTATATTCTTGAACATAGGGGCAGTATTATAGCAGTTATAATCTTGTATATAGGAGCAGTATTATATTAGTTATATTCTTGAACATAGGGGCAGTATTATAGCAGTTATAATCTTGTATATAGGAGCAGTATTATTGAAGTTATATTCTTGTACATAGGAGCAGTATTATTGTAGTTATATTCTTGTACATAGGGGGCAATATTATAGTAATTATATTCTTTTACATAGGGGGCAGTACTATAGTAGTTATATTCTTGAACATAGGGGCAGTATTATAGTAGTTATATTCTTGTACATAGGAGCAGTATTATAGTAGTTATGTTCTTGTACATAGGGAGTGGTATTATAGTAGTTATATTCTTGTACATACGGAGCAGTATTATAGTAGTCATATTCTTGTACATAGGGGGCAGTATTATAGCAGTTATATTCTTGTATATAGGAGCAGTATTATATTAGTTATATTCTTGTACATAGGGGCAGTATAATAGTAGTTATATTCTTGTACATAGGAGCAGTATTATAGTAGTTATATTCTTGTACATAGGGGCAATATTATAGTAGTTATATTCATTTATATAGTGGGCAGTATTATAGTAGTTATATTCTTGAACATAGGGGCAGTATTATAGTAGTTATATTCTTGTACATAGGAACAGTATTATTGTAGTTACATTCTTGTACATAGGGGCAGTATTATAGTAGTTATATTCTTGTACATAGGAGCAGTATTATAGTAGTTATATTCTTGTACATACGGAGCAGTATTATAATAGTTATATTCTTGTACATAGGGGCATTATTATAGTAGTTACATTCTTCTATATAGGAGCAGTACTATAGTAGTTATATTCTTGTACATAGGAGCAGTATTATAGTAGTTATATTCTTGTACATAGGGGCAGTATTAAAGTAGTTATATTCTTGGACATAGAGGGCGGTATTATAGTAGTTATATTCTTGCACATAAGGGCAGTATAATAGTAGTTATATTCTTGTACATAGGGGCAGTATTATAGTAGTTATATTCTTGTACATAGGGGGCAGTATTATAGTAGTTATATTCTTGTACATGGGGGCAGTATTATAGTAGTTATACTCTTTTACATTCGAGCAGTATTATAGTAATTATATTGCTGTACATAGGGAGCAGTATTATAGTAGTTATATTCTTGTACATACGAGCAGTATTATAGTAGTTATATTCTTGTACATAGGGGGCAGTATTATAGTAGTAATATTCTTGAACATAGGGGCAGTATTATAGTAGCTATATTCTTGTACATACAAGCAGTATTATAGTAGTTATATTCTTATCAGGGCCGGCTCCAGATTTTATGGGCCCTGGGTGAAAGTCTTAATGGGCCCCTTTTACACTCTGCCCCCGCCCCTCCAAATTATATATGACACACACAGCTCTACTACATGCCCATAGACATAACTGGCTCTGCTACACGCACATGTAGACACACAGCTCTGCTGCATGCACGCTACACATAGTACATACACACAGCTCTACGACATGAACATACACATACACACAGAGCACTGGTACATGCCTAATTCATGCACATACAGACAGCTCTACTTCCTGCACACTACATATACAGATACACATATGGCTCTGCTACATTGACACTACATACCCAGCTCTGCTACATGTACAATGCATGCACATACAAACACACAGCTCTACTCACGTGTACAATACATGTACATACATATACACACAGCTCTGCTGCATGCACAATGCATGCACATACAGATACACACCCAGCTCTGCCACATGGACACTACATGCACACTACACACCTAGATCTGCTACTTGTACAATATATGTACATACAGATACACACACAGCTCTGCTACATGCATATACAGATACACACAGATATACACAAATACACACACATACAAACACACACATACAGACATAGATACACACAGAGACACACACATACAGACACACATACATAATCAGACACACACATACAGACACACACACATACAGAGACACACACACACACATATATTACCACATTCAGATGATCTTGATCTGAGCAGAGCAGAAGCGGAGGCACTGGGAGCTGCACGGAGGCTGCAGAAATTAAGCAGAAGCAGTTTCTTCTAGGACATTGATTTCAGTCATGTGATCAGTCCTGATTCTTATCCATAGGAAGCAGTATTATAGCAGTTATATTCTAGTACATAGGTGCAGTATTATAGTAGTTATATTCTTGTACATGGGGAGCAGTATTATAGTAGTTATATTCTTGTGCATAGGAACAGTATTATAGTAGTTATATTCTTGTACATAGGGGCAGTATTATAGTAGTTATATTCTTGTACATAGAAGCAGTATTATAGTAGTTATATTCTTGTACATAGGGGCAGTATTATAGTAGTTATATTCTTGTACATAGGGGCAGTATTATAGTAGTTATATTCTTGTACATAGGAGCAGTATTATAGTAGTTATATTCTTGTACATAGGAGCAGTATTATAGCAGTTCTATTCTTGTACGTAGCGGCAGGATTATAGTAGTTACATTCTTGTACATAGGGGCAGTATTATAGTAGTTATAGTCTTGTACATAGGAGCAGTATTATAGTAGTTATGTTCTTGTACATAGGAGCAGTATTATAGCAGTTCTATTCTTGTACGTAGCGGCAGTATTATAGTAGTTATATTCTTGTATATAGGAGGAGTATAATAGTAGTTATATTCTTGTCCATAGGAGCAGTATTATAGTAGTTATATTCTTGTACATAGGGGCAGTATAATAGTAGTTATTAGGGATGAGCGAGTATGCTCTGCGCTACTCGTTACTCGCACGAATATCCTGGTACTCGGGATGCTCGGCGAGCACCGAGTACCGCCAAGATGCTCGGACTGCTCGGTAATAATAAGCGATCTGACACACGTACACAGCTCCCTTCAGTGCACACAGTGAGCTGGCACCTCACAGAGAGCAGATTCATTGTTAGGATCCCTCTGTGGGCCACAGCAAGGTGTTGTATGTGTCAGCGATTTCAAAAAGCCTACCCTCCCGCCCTTTCCCAGCAATACTCGTTTTATAACCGGAAGTCTGTGGGCGGAGCCAGTCACTCATTGACTTACATTGGGCTCGGTGCTCGGCCGAGTACACGAGTATCTTGAGATGCTCGGCCAGAGCACCGAGCACCCGAGCATTTTAGTGCTCGCTCATCACTAGTAGTTATATTCTTGTACATAGGAGCAGTATTATAGTAGTTATATTCTTGTACATAGGAGCAGTATTATAGTAGTTATATTCTTGTATATAGGGGGCAGTATTATAGTAGTTATATTCTTGTACATAGGAGCAGTATTATAGTAGTTATATTCTTGTACCTAGGGGCAGTATTATAGTAGTTATACTCCTGTACATAGGGGTAGTATTATAGTAGTTATATTCTTGTACATAGGGGCAGTATTATAGTAGTTATATTCTTGTACATAGAAGCAGTATTATAGTAGTTATATTCTTGTACATAGGAGCAGTATTATAGTAGTTATATTCTTGTACCTAGGGGCAGTATTATAGTAGTTATACTCCTGTACATAGGGGCAGTATTATAGTAGTTATATTCTTGTACATAGGGGCAATATTACAGTAGTTATATTCTTGTACATAGGGGCAGTATTATAGTAGTTTTATTCTTGTACATAGGAGCCAGTATTAAAGTAGTTATATTCTTGTATACAGGAGCAGTATTATAGTAGTTATATTCTTGTACATAGGAGCAGTATTATAGTAATTATATTCTTGTATATAAGAGCAGTATTATAGTAGTTATGTTCTTGTACATAGGGAGCAGTATTATAGTAGTTATATTCTTGTACATAGGGAGCAGTATTATAGTAGTTATATTCTTGTACATAGGGGCAGTATTATAGTAGTTATATTCTTGTACATAGGCGCAGTATTATAGTAGTTATATTCTTGTACATAGGAGCCAGTATTAAAGTAGTTATATTCTTGTATATAGGAGCAGTATTATAGTAGTTATATTCTTGTACATAGGAGCAGTATTATAGTAGTTATGTTCTTGTACATAGGGAGCAGTATTATAGTAGTTATATTCTTGTACATAGGGAGCAGTATTATAGTAGTTATATTCTTGTACATAGGGAGCAGTATTATAGTAGTTATATTCTTGTACATAGGGGCAGTATTATAGTAGTTATATTCTTGTACATAGGAGCCAGTATTAAAGTAGTTATATTCTTGTATATAGGAGCAGTATTATAGTAGTTATATTCTTGTACATAGGAGCAGTATTATAGTAGTTATGTTCTTGTACATAGGGAGCAGTATTATAGTAGATATATTCTTGTACATAGAAGCAGTGTTATAGTAGTTATACTCTTGTACATAGGAGCAGTATTATAGTAGTTATATTCTTGTACATAGAGGCAGTATTATAGTAGTTATATTCTTGTACATAGGGGCAGTATTATAGTAGTTATATTCTTGTATATAGGAGCAGTATTATAGTAGTTATATTCTTGTATATAGGAGCAGTGTTATAGTAGTTATGTTCTTGTACATAGGGGGCAGTATGATAATAGTTTATTTTTGCACAGAGTTGACAGTATTCTAGTAGTTAGGACCTGTATGATCCTGTTTGGTACAGATTTGCTCTTGGAGTACCTGTCACTCGCCTTCAGCTCTGAGGTTATATATAATGCGGCTATTTCTGTCTGTACAGAGGGCGGTGGGTGCGGAGTGACTGGCAGTTTGGCAGTCTGATTATAGCTGCCTGTGTATCTATATATTATAGGTCAGCGTAGTCTTCCATCTGCAGGATCTATAATTGCTATCCTGTAATACTTTGTACTTTTTATACTTTTACCTTTACTTGTTGTTGATGAAACGTCTCAGGAAACATCACACAGATCTGGAGCACATTGAGCACCTGAGGGAAAGGTCTCACCACGCTTCGTGCTGGCAACATACGGCAGAAGCCTCATTAAGTAGTGAGCCCAGGTTGAGGAGCTTGTCAGGCTGTGGATGACTAGAGGCCTCCGCCAGCTGTTTACACCGGAGCTGCTCCAAACTTTTGCATACTTTTACAAATCACATTATTTATAGAAGTGAAGATCACACATTGCTCCTGCAGGTTACAACCTCTCATGCGGGGCTGGGTGCTGGGGGGCCGTGTCAGCACTATACCCCCCAACATTAACTTCTGGATGGGGAGTGTAGAGTCACATTTGGGCAACATCAGTAATGACTCCTAAAGGGCCGATTACTGCTGGATGTCCTTGATGTGACTCTTGTATTTGCTTTGATACATATGTTCCTGGATGTCGCGGCAGTTGTGGAGCTGGAAAGATGGCAGAAGCTTTTAGAAGCAACAGCATGCCTATTGTCTTATGCATAGCAATATATGCTGCAGGGACTGACCATGCTCAAGGTTCTATCTATCCACTGTAATATGGCGACCGGCTGCATTGTAAATGGCTGGTATATATCACAGAGATGGTTGTCCTATGTGGTATAATTCTGGTGGTTTCTTTTGGGCCAGTAGTGCCACAAGATTTTAAGGCATACAAGGCCGTGTTATCAGTGTCTCTTAAATATGGGTGTGTCTGACTATCCACATACCTCCACCCATGGGTGTGTCTGCGATATATACAATGGAGCCTGTGTGAAGAGAGAGACTGCAGCCAGTATGGAGAATGTTGTGCTGTGAATGAGAAGATCAGTAAATCAGTAAATCAGTAAATCATGTATGTACTGATCAGGGTCAGAGAAGGGGTGCTGAGATACTTCTCTGCGAAACATCTGGAAAGGTAAGGTATCCAAACTAGTGATGAGTGAATATACTCGTTACTACTCATTACTCGTTGAGTATCACAGGTGCTCGTGAGTGATGTGTCGATCGTTATCTATCTGGCATGTATTGCCAGCTCCCTTCAGTACACAAAGGGGGTTGCCCTCCCCCCCCAGTGAGAACAGATTGAATGTTGAGCTCTCTCTGGGGGGCTCAGCAAGGTGTTCTACGCAGTGAAATATCAAAAAAGCCTCCACCCTCCCACCCTGCCCCAGAAATATTAGTTTTATGGCCAGATCTGTGTGGATGGAGCCTATCACTAATTGATTAACTTTGGACTCACTATCCGGACGAAAACGTGAGTATTAAAAACTACCTGCTACGAATCTTCCAAAGCCGAGTATTTTAGTACTCACTCGTCCCTAATCCAAACCAATGCAGGCGTACCCATGAGCAGGGCTGTATTTGAGGTTCATGCTGCCCTAGGCACTCTTAGTTGTGCCGCCGCCCCCTATTGGTAAGTCAGACTTGTGTGCACACATAATCTTTGTCAGGCGGATCTGCTCTGTTACCCGTCTAAAAAAGTGATGAACTCTAAAAAGACTGGACATACAAAAGCATCTCAATGAATTAGAATATCATCAAAAAGTGATTTTTTTCAGTAATTCAATACATAAAGTGAAACACATATGTAGTCAATATTATATTCACCTTTTGATGTCTAGTGGAATACCCTTTCCCCCTGTTTCAGTGCCCTCCCCCTCATGTGGCCCCCTGTTTAAAGTGTCCTCTCCCCATGTGGCCCCTCATTAAACAGTGCTCCCCCCATGTGGCCCCCCCATTACACAGTGCTCTTCCCTCATGCAGCTCCCCATTTCTATAGTGCTTTCCCCATGCAGCCCTCCATTGCACAGTGCTTTCCCGCCATGCAGCTCCCCATTTCATAGTGATCTCCAGCCACCTGCAGGCCCTCCATTACACAGCAATTACACAGTGCTCTCCCACCCAAATGTGGCCGCCTACTTCACAGCCCTCTTCCCTCCAAATGTGACCTTTCACAGTGCTCTCCTCCAAAAATGCGGCGCCGTTTAACAGTACTCCCCCGCCCCCCCAATGTGGCCCCCTCTCTTTCACAGTACTCCCCTGCCCCCATTGTGGCCCCTGTTTCACAGTACTCCACCACCTCCCTAATGTGACCTCCTCTTTCACAGTACTCCCCCACCCCCCCATGTGGCCCCTCTTTCACAATAATCCCCCTCCCCCCCATTGTGGCCCCTCTTTCACAGTACTCCCCCTCCTCTCCAATGTGGCCCCTTCTTTCACAGTAGTCCCCCTTCCCCCAATGTGGCCCCGTCTTTCACAGTACTCCTCCACCCCCCCAATATGGTCTCCTGTTTCATAATTCTTCCCCTCCCAGGCTGTTCCTAGTATCCAGCGCTCCAGCACTTACTTTATTCAGCCTCCATTGCTCTCCTCCTCTTGCACTGAAAGCCGGCAGCTGATGAGTTAAGCTCACTCAGCCTTGGGTCAGGAGCTGCTCTGTTTCACTGAACCCGGAAGTGCCGGCTGCGGCACAGCACAGAGGATGAGTGATTACAGTATTCAGTGAATACCGGACACTGCGACCCGTGCCGATACCCCTTCCCCTGCAAATGCTCCGGATTACATAGAGAATCTGGGGGAGGGGAGGTAAGCTTAAAAATTTTTTCTTTTGAAAGCTCATTTTGACGTTGCCCCCTTTGCGACCTGGCTCCCTAGGCACATGCCCTCAAGTGCCTAATGGTAAATACGGCCCTGCCCATGAGTGAGATATCTTCCCTCGGGAGGTTATGGAATGTACCCCCTCTAGACTAGGGAGCCCAAATGGAATTGGCTATGCGAAAGAGAGGGATGGCCCAAAAAGGGGATGACACCCAAAAGAGGGCAGAACCCAAAAAAGAGTGGTTGACCAGTAGGGGGTAGAGCATCCCAAGTCCAAAGGGGTGGCAGCAGTGGGGCCGATAAAATGTAGACAGAGGCAATGGTGTTTGTGCTACGCTTGTCTGGCCTGTAGTATAGACTCCTTGTCTGACAATGGGCCATTACTGTGTTCTATGGAGATGGATGAAGAAAATGTGACTGGTTTAACAGATTTGGGGAGCTTGATGACCCTAGTGAGGGCCACACCCGATCTCTATCTAATCCCAGGAAAAAATATGAAAGTAAGTTGCATTTGTGAACACTAAAGAATAACCGGTGGCCAGAGTGATCATTGAGTCAGCCAAGTGTATGGAGGAACATGACCTTGGTGTGGTCCCAGATTTACTGTATCTCATTATAATAGCTTGGGACTTTGAATTGCTGTGGGACTTGTGGATGATGGGGAAAGTTTACATTTGCTTCATTAATAGCCAGAACAGCCCTAAGTAACCCCACCACAGTGGGAGGCTGAAGGTTCCTTGTGGTCTGTAATGAGCAGGATTTAATGCCTCCTAAGATTGACAGTCTGAAGTCAGAGGTGACCAAAAATATGGTTGGACGCCCAAACTTAGAGACATGTTTTTAAGAGAAAAACGACAGTATTACCATTAAAAACGGGGCAGCGCCAGAAAATCACACCAACACCTGGTTGGGTGGGGACTTGTTGGTTCATGGTACTAGGTTGAGTGATGATAATGACAATGCAGACTGTGATTCTAATAAAGGAGAAACAGGGAACTGTAAAGAGGAACTGAGGAAAGAGAGCAGTCCTCCTCCCGTTGCCGGAAACGTAAGAGGTGCGGAGAGGCTGTACAAGGTGCACCCTTTCAAAATGGAATTATAGAAGATATGCTATGTGCTTCCATTAAAAATGTGCATGCACTATGGTCAATTCCCGATTCTCAATCCCACACACAACTATCTCATCTTAAATATGTATAATTTAGTTTAGTTTAGTATAGTTTAGTTTGCTCTTTCTTAGTCCTACATATCATGTTTTCATTATTGTTATGTCTTTTAAAAATTAATAAAATTCTTGGATTAAAAAAAATGTGGATGCTCTTCTAGGCACTGAGTGTTCAAGGAAGATGGAGGAAGTCATGTTGAGAGTAATAACTGCTGGACATTATGGCCAACAGTGACATTTTAGTTTAGTCAGACCACAGGATGTCTCCAGAAATGTAGGTCTTTGTTCCTGTGTTCATTTGCAAAAATATTCTGGCTTTTTTATGTTTCTTTTGAAGTGATGGCATCTTTCTGACAAAGTGGCCTTTCAGCCCATGTTGATACAGGACTCTTTTCACAGTGGCTAATGACACAATCTTACCAGCTTCCCCCACCATCTTCACAAGGTCTTTTGCTTTTGTTCTTGGGTTGATATGTATATGTCGGACCAAAGCACATTAATCTCTGGGACACTGAACCCATCTCTTTCCTGAGCAGTATGATGACTGGACATTCCCATCTTGTTTGTACTTGCGTATAACTGATGATCTATTGAAAGTGCTATAAGCGAAGGAATCCTGGAGAGTGTTGATAGGCTGAGAATCAATGAAGGGTATGGAGTACCTGAACCTGAGGAGATGGAAGATGTGAAATCATCTAATGTTCCCAAGAACCAAGAGGCAGTTAAGGGTGACATGGCAGAGACTTGAGAGAAAGCTGAAGCTGCAGTATAGAAGAACCACACTTCCAAGACAGTGGGGTAACATCCCTATTGAGTACATTTTAGCACATTTGAGGTTCTTTGTTTAAAGTTGATGTCAACTTAGTAACAGTACGAGGAGTAGATTACAGAGGGTGGCTTTGCCTATTTGCACTGTGTATGTAGTGATAGAGGATTGTGGAGGTGGCTTGGTGGCTTCATATGTGCTGGTATCTCAGCTTTAGATGTGTATTTGCAGGTCTTTTTGGGAATGACCCAGTGTCCCTGTCATTAGTGTACATATAAACTATATGTTTTTTATTGTCTGTTTCTCATACATATGCAATAGATATCAACGAAAGATATTTGAAAAGATATTTAGAATGTTGATTATGTCTATTCCTACTGTTTAAGTCCACCTACTGCTTTTGGGATTTTATCTGTGCTCCAATATATTTTGTGATTTTTCCACGACGACCGGTACCCCCACCCTCATGTTTGGACTACCCTGTTTATTGTATGTACTTTTAGCCCACATTATTTAATAAGGTATGTTTTATTGGACCATTATGCATCCAGAGTATTCAGTTTAGGTTAATTAAGTTGTTGAACCCACTGAAGAGAAAGAATATGAGGTGAAGGATATGATGGAGGTTCCTAGAGACCAAGTAGATGAGCTGGAAAAGAAATCTCTGTGCTCAAAGGCAATTATTAAAGTCTCAAGAAATGAACGAGGCAACCTGGGAGAAGATGGAGTGACAGGTGTCCAACTTGGTAAAATGTCTTGCAGAGTGTGAAGTTCAGAAAGAGCTTGCTCATAAACCTAAACAAGACAATTGATTAGTGGCAGCAGATAAGGATGAAGCTTCTCTTTCAAGTGCATGGTAGACATACCTGAAGACTTGAGAGATAATGTGTGCTGATGAGTCTGTGTGTGATGAATTTAAGAAGGCTGTGGGAGCATCGAGGGTGTATTGGACCCCAGAGTATAGTTTGTTGTACTGTCTGCAACTGAAGAAACAGTGAAGTGGGTGGCTATCCTCAGTGATATGCACTTACATGTATCTGCACAAAGCAAATGATCCTGTTGAGGAATGAAGAAGCTGCTAGATGTCAGAAGTGTACGAAAAAAGCTCAGTCTTCTGGAAATTTTAGATGTTCAGGTGCTTGGAAGTCAGAAATGGAAAAGTCATACAGGAAATTGTGGATAAGTCTGGGTGACGAGAGTGAGAATTCCAGCTGATAAGGAAGGTAAGATACCCTGGGCAGTGAGGATGGTTACATTCTTTGTTGTGGGAACATTGGAAAGTTTTAGAAATGTGTGGTATCTTCTTGAATATCATGTGGCATGCCTAAGTGTAATAATAGTTGATAACTCAGGAATCTTTTAGCGTGAGGCAAAGACACAACTGTAACAAGGTTTATTAGAAGAGAAAGTCTGTATTGTCACACATAATAAAGCAAACAAAAGGCGCAGCAAGAAATCAAAGTTCATAAATGTATATTAATATCTTCAGTAGAAGCCGTAACGGAAAAATCTCTGAAATAACCCCAAAAGTAGATGCTGAGTAGTAGAACAGTCTTAGAACTCCATACACACTAGGAAATGCTGTACACAGAAACATCCATAGACAAAGTTCACTCAGAGGGATGCTGTAGCAGCAGTCTATGAACACAGTTCACACCCAGGAGGTCTGGGAATGGAAGTTTCTGAAATATAAGAGAAGTTTAACCTAAAGTCCAGCAAAGTCCTGAACACTGCTACTGCATCAATATAAAGCAAGTAAACTACAGAGCGGTTTTACAGCAAACAAGCTTAAGTGACATTTTGCTTGCAGACAGTAACAAAAGTAAAAGAAAAGCACACAGCAGCTTGGAAACTGAAGAGGAGCTGACAGCAGATGTGGGTAGCTGAACTTCTCATAAGCAGACACTGGAGAACAAAATAGAATTTGCTAGAGGAGGAGAAAACTTGAGATGCAACAAGAAACTGGAATCTTGGCAGAATACTCAAAAGAGGGCTAGAAGATAGACTAGAGCTTTTAAAGGCAGGGAGAAAAAAAACACATGGAGAGTCACGAAGCAGAGGACACCATCTTGCAAAAGGGTGAGAATGCACAAGAAGTCAATCAAAGAGTCGAAGTCCTGACACTAAAAGAAGTAGAATAATCAAGGCTTGAAAGACTGCGAATTAAGGAACTGCTTTATCAAATGGGTAGAAGATTGTGGTTGCCTTCAAACTGAGGTACAGGGGAAAGAAAGATCTGTCCAAGTAATGGAAGAACAAAAGCAGAAGCTACAATCGAAAGAAGAGAGAAATTGAATGACGGGTCTCTACTTGGTATGGACGATAGAAGAAATTGCCAACAGAGAGACAACCGAAGATGTCCTGAAGAGAAGTGCTAATAACATGAGGAAGGTACCTTTCCTGTCTGTGGGAATGGACCCTACAGTGGAAGGAGCCAAGGTCATAGAGGATCCCATTACATGTCAGGCTATGGTTCAAAATGTGAGCCATCCAAGCCCTCTAAAACTGAGTCCAAAAGGATGAATTGAGTGTCTGGCCTATAGCTGGAAAGAGTGATAGAAAGGTTTGCTGGCAGAGAAACAGCCAAAGACACCCATCAAGAAGAGGCCATGGTAGATCTGCAAAATGAGGATGCGGAGGATCTAGAGATAACAAATCTTTTGTCAGCTCGAGGCTGAGGGGCCCAGACAGAGTCTCTGTAGTGTTCTAGATAACCCAGAGTCAGACCAGACAGTTTGTTTGTCTGTAAGTAAATCTCACTACTTCACTAACCATTGGAAGTGGTCATGGAGAGAGAGTTCTTACAAAGAGCAGTACGTAAGTGTCACATTTAGGAAGTGAGGGAATCAGGTAACTTAATGGTGAGAAGGGTGAGGGGATTCAGTGGGAGCCAATCTAAACCCTTACACTGGGGGTCCCTGGCTCACCCTGCTCTTGGAGGTACCTCTGATGGTGAGGAGGTCTAGTCTCCACCCTGTTTTCCTGAGCTCCTGATTATCCCTAGGCTGAGGGTCCCTGCCTCCACCCACAGATCAAGAATCACAGGTACTCCCAATGCAAAGACTTCATCATGGCAACAAAACATCAGCACAGCGCAAAGACCAAGAGTAAATAACTCTATCAGCAGCATCTGAAAGACCAGGGGGAAAGCTATTTAAAGCCAGGGGGAAGGTATTCCAGGTGAGTCACACCCAAGCCTCACATCAACCCCTCAACCAGCAGATGAGCATAATAGTGAGTGCAGCTCTGGAGTGTAATACAGGGGGTATGTAAGGACTAAGACCTTCATATCTGTACCTCATGCAGCTCCTGAGGAAATGCAGACACAACACAAGCAGCAGCATTCCAGAAAAGTCAGCTCAATCTAAGTGTGTGACCCTAAAAGATAGATTGACTAAAAGGGTCTGGTAACAATGATAGACTGTATCTCAAGGGCAGAAGCTCAAGGTTGACAGAGAAGACTCATGGATCTGGTAATGAATAGTGCCACGCCTTTAGGCAGATGAGGTGGGATGTGTAATATGGCAACCGGCTGCATTGTAAATGGCTAGTGTATCCATTTACAGAGATGGATGTCCTCTGTGGTGTAAGTCTGAAAGTCTCTCTGGGACCTGTTGTGCCTTAAGATTTTAAGGCATTCAGGGCCAGGTTATCAGTGCTGAAAAATACAGCTATCCCCATACCCTCACTCATGGGTGTGTCTCTGATATGTATAATAGAGTCTATGTTTGACATGTGGGAGAGAGAGAGACTACAGCCATCATGGAGATTGCTGCGCTGTGGGAAAGAGGGTAGGAAAGAGGCTCTATGTGTACACCAACAGGAGTCAGAGTGTAGGGGCCGCTTTATACACACCAACTTCTGTGACCAACTTCTGAACAGATCTCTGGTTGCAGTGAAATCATGGACACATTGTTACATTTGTACACAGCCACAAAATAGAACAATGTGTCCATAATTTCACTGCAACCAGAGATCTGTTCAGAAGTTGGACACAGGAGTTGGTGTGTGTAAAGTGGCCCTGAACGCCGAGATACCTCTGGTGCAGGTGTATGCACGAACAAGACGGTTGGTAAACCATATATGCACTGACCAGGGTCGATGAAGGGAGGCTGGATCAGAGAGGTACCTGATCCCATGTGGGCATACCCATGAGTGAACTAAATGGACAGAAACATCATGTTATAGTTATGTTGTAAGGCCTAAAGTAGACTCATTCTATGTTATGTTCTGGAGTATCTATCTATCCTGATTCTTTCAGTACACAAGCTGCCCAGTGCACTGCATCCGGTAGGATGAGTCTTTTATACACTATGATAATAAAGTAGTGAGATTTGCAGTACTCTTTGTGCTGTAGGTCCAGTTTCTTCCCCTCTTCTCCTCTATGCGTCACTCACATCTCTGAAACGCGCCGGCAGCTCTGATATGTGGAGGCGCTGAGACGTGGAGGACTCACTGCTCTCCAGGTGATGTGAAAATGAATCTGTCACATGAAGACGTCTCCTTGTGTCTCTATATGAGGCAGCACATCTGTATGACAGGACCTGTTCATGCACTTAGGAATCCTGAGGTTATTAAGGGATTCGCAGAGGTGGTAAGGTCACACCGTTTAACATTGGGAACTGGGGAAGATGCTGGGTTTGCCATAGTAATGGAGCCCGGCCATCATGATTCACCTGCCCTGGCTCCAGCACCGGACTTTGCTCTTTTCATCTGTGGCTGGCTTCCTCTGTGCTAATCCTTCCTGGGTTACTGTGATAACCTGACATAAACCCCTCACATAGTCTATCCAGGCATTGTTAGGTGACTTTCTATTCAAGAACTAGATTATCTGGTTGTCATATGCTTTTCCAGGAGTTATCCGCATCTTCCACCTGATTTTGCTCCAGTAAATCGTGTAATTACCTCTTCAGCTATTCCTGACTGCAATCCAGCAACCAACTAATTCTTCTACGAACAGTAGAAGAGTCTATTGTGACCCAGTCCGCTTCTCTGCACAAATACACTGACACATGGTGGTTACTCCATAACTGTGAAACTTTACTTGTAGCCTTGAATAACCCGGATTTGTTGCACATAATGTGAGCACAATCTGTTCCCACACAAGGAGTATTCACATTTACAGTCACTGAGAATTTACCTCTTCCCTGGCACTTGGGCTATCATAGTGAAACTCAAGCCCCTCATCCTCCTTTCCAGGGCCATTGTAGCTGAGCAAAGTCAAATAGTCTCTTTGGATCCACTGCGTCCTACGCACAGGGCAAAGGAAGCGGCACTCGTCTGCTTGACGTCTCCTATCCGCTTACTAGAGACTTCAGGCCTTCGGCAAATGAGAGGAATATTTGAGCATTCGCTAAGGGAAAATGGTCATTGCCTGAGTACTCATGGTCGAACTCAACCCCGAAGGGACGCTATTCTTGGGTCACCACAATTCGGGTCCCGAGACTGACCCGAGTGTCTGGCCAAATCGGTACTTGTGGCCTCACCACAACTCCCCAGACGTCATGTCTTTCTGTCTTTTTCTCCTCTGATTCCCCTATTCGCAAATCCCTTATGTTACCCTAAACTCCACCCTTAAGGGGTGTATAATACTCCCAACCGTACTTAACCCTAGTGGCTGCACAAGGCAATACATACATACATTGCAATTGTATAGGTTAGTACCATAACTAAAGTTCAATGGGCCCCGGTGCGTAATTTGGACCTGGTCCCCCATGCGCATGTTGCTGCCCCCCATGCACTTGTTGCCACCATGATTATCCAGATGTATATGGTACCATCCTAGTACTGTATATATGATCCCCCAATCTGGTGCATCGTCCCCATTCTGGTATAAATGGTCCCCCATCCTGGTGTATATGGTCCCCCATCCTAGTACATGGCCCCCACCCTGATATGTTTGGCACACATCCTGATACATGTTCCCAACTCTGGTATGTATAGCTTTAATCCTGGTACATGGCCCCCATCCTGATACTTGCACCCCCATCCTGGTAAATGGATCCTATTCTAGTACATGGCTTTCTCCTGGTACATGGTCCCCATTGTGGTACATGGCCCCAAGTCTGACCCTGGTACATTGCCCCCCATCCTGGTACATAGCTCCCACAATCCTGGTACATGGCCCCCATCCTGGAACATGACCCCCACCCTCGTATGTATGGCCCCCTTCCTGGTACATGGCCCCCATCATGGTGCACACTTAAAAAATAAATGATCATATTTACCCTACCTTTGCTCCCTACAGCACTGCGTCCTTGTCTCCTGATGGCAGATGATCAGCGTGTGAGCACCTCCACATGCCGTCATCTGCAGGGATATTCACTGCTCTCCTTGCCCAGGATGCAGCTGCTGTGTCATCCCCTGTGCCTGCTCATTAAGAGCAGTGAATATTCACTGCACTTAATGAGCTGGCACACATGATTGCCCCGGCTGCAGCTACGGCTGTGTGATTGCTCGGGTGAGGGGGGCCTTGTGCCGGAGCTGGCACCAGGACCCCTGACTCATGAACCATTGGTGGTACGCCACTGTGAGCTGGATGTGCATGTCCGAAGATACTGAAGCAGGCATTGGGGTCGGTGGGCCCCTGTACCCCAAGGTAATTTTTTGGTCTCTGCTAATTCTGTATATAACTGCAAATCTGCTGGCAATTACCTATATATCTCTGGGGTTCTTGAGTGCAATTAAACAAGATACCAGTTGCTTATACATCTCTGTTATTTTTGTACTATCTGCATTCGTGGCTCAGCTGTATCTAGTGCTTCCAGTTCTGCTTTTCCATCTTGCATCTGCTTACTTTGCTGTCTTGGTCCTCACTGATCTATATGCCAACCAGCAAGTCCAGTTTTGCTGCATCACGTCCTCCGATCTTTCCTGCTTACCTGGACCCAACATGTGAACCCTTAAAAGCCATAATCAATTCAAGGGATTCATTTCCTCCAGTGGATCCATAGGTACTGTGTCACGGGTGTATCAGGAGATATGGACAAGACTGTTGGGGCCTCTCGCAGAAGGTCGCAGCGTCTGGCCAAACAGTCAAAATCCTGAATTGTGGTTCTGTCCCTTTTTAGAGGTATTTTTCTGCTTGGTGATGGCTGAAGGTCACTAGGATCCATCAGGTCTCCTATGTGCCTACCTTTCAGCTGTCTCTATTTATATCCCGTGGTTCATTCCTGGTGATAGTGTGTTTGGAGTTGGTGTTGTTTCCTGGCATTGCAGTGCATCAAGGATTTTAGTGTAGTTGCTGTCTTCCTCTTCAGCTAAGTGTGCCTTCCCCTCCCCCTTTTTTATCTCCTTAGTGTTTTCCTGGGTAGACCAGTGTTCACCCTGTCTGATCCCTGTGTGGCTTTGTTGAGGCACAGACAGGGATGAGGTATTCTGCTCGGTGACAGTTGCGGACACTGTATAGGGTTGTTAGAGAAGCAAGGTGTCAGTGCTGGTGTTTCAAGGGGTCACCATCTCCCCTTTGCCCTTAGCGTCTGGGACTCCTTTCCCCCCCTGGTTGTCCTGCCCTGGGTGTCTCCTTACACCCAGCGTGACACACTGGTATAGACATGGGAGGGCAAGGGGATGCACAGTTCTCAAAAATATACAGATAAGTTTGTAGGATTTTTTTTTGCAACTTAAAAAGCGTGTTTTAAGATGGAGTGTTCCTTTCCCTTTTTCTTTATAAAGCCCCCTGGTTTCCATCATTAACCAATTCCATTTTGTAATGATTTTCAGAATTTCAATATATTTTCTGCTATAATGAATTCTATGATCTGATGAAAGAACAAAGATGGACTCATCGTCTCATAGAAAGGAAATCTATTTTTGCAGGAGACGTTGAGAGCTGTGTTTCCGCTAATGGAATATACACCTTTAGTCCCAGAGACCTCGTGCAATAAAACATTGGCCCTTTCAGGCAAATTCAGGAAATTAAACTACACTCCTCAGAGAAGGTTCACTTTTAATTTAGCAAAGTGATTCTCTTTTATGTGTAAAAGACTTTTCATTGGCCCAAAAGTCAAGACCGTCCATATATTAGCGGCTGATCCGGGGACCTCTGAGTAGATGGCTATATTTTAGTATTTTAGGGCATGCGGAGAGGCAGGTGCGGAGCTTTATAAGTGAAACAGAGAGAATAACATAGAGTATCATAGTCCTGTTGGAGGCTGTAGGGGAGGGGGTGCTGCATACCAAACGTGTTTGGGCAGTGGTGTGACTAGGGTTCGGTGGGCCCCGGTGCGAAATTCAGACCTGGGCCCCCCCCCCCTCCGCGAGGGCACACGTTGGTCGGATGTTTGGGCACCATGTAAAGTTCAGAGTTCTATAAAGACTCACAAATTGACCCTTCTATGTATTAATGTCCCTCATCCTGCTATATATGGTCCTGCTCCTCGAATATGGCCCTTATCGTGGTATATATATTCCCCTTTCTGGCATATATGGTCTTCCTCCTCCCGCCATGATAGATGTCCCAATTATTATAACGCATCCCATATTACTCCATATATTTCAATATATCCCCATAGTCCTCCATGTATTATAATGCATCCAATTGTCCCTCATTCATAAGGTAGCCCCAATAGTCATCCAATTATTATAATGCACCCCCACTATCCTACATATAGTACCCTCATAGACCTCTATATAGTATAATACAGCCTCATAGTCTTCCATATAGTATAATACAGCCTCACAGCCCTCCATATAGTATAATGCAGCCTCACAGCCCTCCATATAGTATAATGCAGGCTCAGTTCTCCATGTAGTGTAGCCCCTATAGTACAGCCTTATATATGCAGCATCATAGCTCTCCATTAGTGCAGCCTTATATCTCTCTATATAGTGTGTTATATATGCAGCTCCACAGAGATCTGAAACAAAACAGTAGACTCACTCCAAAACCCAGTGTCACCCCCCAAGCTTATTCCAGTAGTGGAGTCTTCTGCTCTTCACCTCTGTGCCCCACCGTCCAACTCCTCCTGTCTCCTCTGCTCTCCTCCTCCTCTGTCCCCCATTCTCCTGTGTCCCACGCTCTCCTCCTCCTCTGTCCCCAGTTCTCCTGTGATCCCCACTCTCTTCCTCCATCCCCCTGTGTCCATCACTCTCCTCCTCCTCTGTGCCCAGTTCTCCTGTGATCCCCACTCTCTTCCTCCATCCCCCTGTGTCCATCAATCTCCTCCTCCTCTGTCCCCAGTTCTCCTGTGATCCCCACTCTCTTCCTCCATCCCCCTGTGTCCATCACTCTCCTCCTCCTCTGTGCCCAGTTCTCCTGTGATCCCCACTCTCTTCCTCCATCCCCCTGTGTCCATCACTCTCCTCCTCCTCTGTGCCCAGTTCCCCTGTGATCCCCACTCTCTTCCTCCATCCCCCTGTGTCCATCACTCTCCTCCTCCTCTGTCCCCAGTTCTCCTGTGATCCCCACTCTCTTCCTCCATCCCCCTGTGTCCATCACTCTCCTCCTCCTCTGTGCCCAGTTCTCCTGTGATCCCCACTCTCTTCCTCCATCCCCCTGTGTCCATCAATCTCCTCCTCCTCTGTCCCCAGTTCTCCTGTGATCCCCACTCTCTTCCTCCATCCCCCTGTGTCCATCACTCTCCTCCTCCTCTGTGCCCAGTTCTCCTGTGATCCCCACTCTCTTCCTCCATCCCCCTGTGTCCATCACTCTCCTCCTCCTCTGTGCCCATTTCCCCTGTGATCCCCACTCTCTTCCTCCATCCCCCTGTGTCCATCACTCTCCTCCTCCTCTGTCCCCAGTTCTCCTGTGATCCCCACTCTCTTCCTCCATCCCCCTGTGTCCATCACTCTCCTCCTCCTCTGTGCCCAGTTCTCCTGTGATCCCCACTCTCTTCCTCCATCCCCCTGTGTCCATCACTCTCCTCCTCCTCTGTCCCCAGTTCTCCTGTGATCCCCACTCTCTTCCTCCATCCCCCTGTGTCCATCAATCTCCTCCTCCTCTGTGCCCAGTTCTCCTGTGATCCCCACTCTCTTGCTCCATCCCCCTGTGTCCATCACTCTCCTCCTCCTCTGTCCCAGTTCTCCTGTGATCCCCACTCTCTTCCTCCATCCCCCTGTGTCCATCACTCTCCTCCTCCTCTGTCCCAGTTCTCCTGTGATCCCCACTCTCTTCCTCCATCCCCCTGTGTCCATCACTCTCCTCCTCCATCCCCCTGTGTCCCCCGTTCTCCTCCTCCTCTATCCCCTGTCCTCCTGTGTCTCCCGCTCTCCTCCTCCTCTGCCCTCCATTCTCCTCTGTCCCCCGGCGCTTTCCTCCTCTCACCTTTCTCCTCTTCTGTGACAGCGTGTCCTCACTTCCTGGATGAGAGGCCGTGCACACGGCGGGAGACTGAGGCTGCTGCCGCCAGACTCTCTGGACCTCCAGAAGCTCAGGGCTCCGTCCTGAGACACAGCACGTGACGCAGCACCGCGGAAGTTTCAAAGCTGCCGCGCCGCCGCACCTTCCTGTCCTCCGGCAGCCGGTGTAAATCGCCTGGGGACCGGCCTGGCAGAGCGGCAGAGAGACATGGATGTGCATCCTAGGTATGCTGCATGCACATCCATGTAAAGCAGGCGCAGGGTCGCAGGGGTCGGCGGGCGCCGGGCCCCTGTACTCCCGGGCCCAGTCGCACTTGCGACCTCTGCGACCGTGGGTGGTACGCCACTGTGTTTGGGTTCATACATCAAGGACCAAAAATCACCAATTTACACCCTCATCTAAAACTATTTCTATTTTTTTCCTTGCAAAACAAGGATCTTTCTCATCCAAAGTTTCTTTATAAGAAGATGGATGCAAACAAGAACCTTCTTTTGTTTCAGAAGAAGAACCACAAATCTGTGCATGATTTGTTATATTTTATATTTTACATTTTTAAACAAAAATAAAAGTGTCACTGTCAATTATATTATTTGTCTACAAACATCATGAGAATGTAAAACATTTGTATGGTGAGAAAATGGAGTTCTCTTCCTTCCTTTTCTCCCTTCCCCTCCCTTTCTTTCCATGCTTTTCCTTCCATCCCTGCCTTCTTTTTATTTCCTTCACTTCCTTTTTTCTCTAACCTTCCCTACTTTTCATTCTTTTTCCTTCCTTCCTTCCTTCCTTCCTTCCTTCCTTCCTTCCTTCCTTCCTTCCTGCCTATTTTCCTCCTTTTCAATTTTTCATTCCTTCCTTTTCTTCTTTTCCCTTCAATTCTTCCTTCCTTGCTTCCTTCCTTCCATTTTTCCTCTCTTCACTCCTTTCTTCATTTCCTTCTTTTTCCTTCAATCCTTCCTTCCTCTCCACCTTTTCCCTTCCTTGCCTTCTTTTCATTTCCCTCACTTCCTTTTTTCTCTCACCTTCCCTACTTTTCATTATTTTTCCTTCCTTCCTTCCTTCCTTCCTTCCTTCCTTCCCTCCTTCCTTCCTTCCGCCTTCCTTCCTTCCTTTTTCCCTTCCTTCCTTCCTTTTGCCTTCCTTCCTTCCTTTTTCCCTTCCTTCCATACTTTTTCCCTTCCTTCCATCCTTCCTGCCTATTTTCCTCCTTTTCAATTTTTCATTCCTCCTTCTTTTCCCTTCAATCCTTCCTTCCTTCCTTGCTTCCTGCCTTCCTTTTTTCCTGTCTTCAGTCCTTTCTTCCTTTCCTTCTTTTTCCTTCAATTCTTCGTTCCTTTCCGTCTTCTCCCTTACTTCCTTTCTTTCTTCATTCCTTCCCTTTTTTCTTCCCTTCCCTTTCCTCACTTTCCTTCAACTTCCTTCTCCTCCGTTTTGCCTTAAGGTGGATTGACATGAGGACCTTAAGGGTACCGTCACACGGGGAGATATCGCCGGCGATGTCGCCAGGAACACAGGGGCGTGGCCTAATTGTGGCGACATCGCCGGCGAATTGCCGCGTGTGACAGGACGATAATCAGGCGATGAATCGCCTGAGCAACATCGCCAGGTTTCCCAACAATGTTGGGAAACCTGGTGATGTTGCTGAGGCGATCATGCCTGATCGCCCTGTGTAACGCGGCAACCTGCAATGTTGCGGGTGACACCGCCTATCTCCAACATTGCGTGTTACCGCTCACTGGGTTGCTGGGCAACCCAGCGAGCGATAGCAGCGGCAACTAGCCGGCGACATCGCCGGTAAGTTGCTCCGTCTGACATCTCCCCGGCGATGTTGCCAGGGATGCGCGCTCCCGCGATCGCCGGCAACATCGCCGCAACCGTCGCCCCGTGTGACGGTACCCTGAGAGATAGATAGTATAACAGGAGGAGCTTTGAAAATAAACATATTAAATGTCAGGCATTGATTAAGCTGTATGTATTAGTTTACAAATATATCTAATTAATATATGGAGACATTGTATCATATGAACGTATTTACCATTTACCCCTTCATATCACATTTTTTGCCTGTCCATGTGGATCCTGTTTTTTGAAGGAATGAAGAACCAGACGGACAAGACCGGATCTGTGTAAATGGATGGCAATTATGCTCCCGGATCCTGTTTTTTTGAAGGATCTGTTGTGTGCATGGGAATGGGTGCAACCATAGGACATAATGGTAATGCCAGTTCTGGAGAGAGAGAGAGAGAGAGATTCTGAACAGAAATTGGGCTGGGAGGAACAGAGCATTTGTTCTGAGCATGAAACGATCCTGTTTTTTCCTGGATCCGGCTTCATAGACTCCCATGTTATGTGCTCCGGACCGCCCCAGATTCATTTCTGTCCGATTTTGTCCGGTGTGCCCAAAATCAGAGCAGTCTACGAATCTAGGTCCTGGAGAAAACAGGACAAAAATGGATCCCTGACTGAATTCACACAAACAGATGGCCATATAAGAGCAATCCGGCACCATAGGGATACATGGGAGGCAAAAACGGATCCCGGCCTATCCATATCAAAATATATAGACCCGGATCCCCAAAAACATGGTGTGAAGCCAGCCTTAGCCATCTCACCCCTGTTTCAATGTTGTTTTGTACATTAGAACCCTTTCCTTCCTACGCTTTCTTCTTTCCTACACTTCATTCCCTTTGTTTCCTTTCTTTCCCTTCCCTTAGTTCTCCTTTTGTTCCTTTTTCTTCCCATACCTTTCCTTACCTTGATTCCATTTGCTTTATTTCCGTTCCATTCCTTCTCTTCCCTTCCTCCCTTTTCCTTTCCTTCTTTTCCGTTCCTGTCTTTCCCTTCTTTGTCTTCCATTCCTCCCCTTCCCATCTTTTTTTATCTTTCTTTTATTCCCTGCCTTCCCATACCTATCCTTACTTGGATTCCATTAGCTTTCTTTCCTTTCCTTCCAATTCCTTCTCTCCCCTTCCTTTCTTTCTCTTTCCTATTTCCCTTTCCTTTCCTTCCTTTCGTCCTCTTCTCTTCCTCCCTTTCTTTTACTTCTCTTTCCCTTCTTCCCTTTCCTATCCTTCCTTTCTTTCTCTTTCCATTCTCCCTTTCCTTTTCTTCCTTTCTATCTCTTTCTTTCCTGTCCTTCCCTTCCTTCTCTTCCATTCATCATCTTCCCTTCTTCCCTTTCCTTTTCTTCCTTTCTTTCTCTTCCAATTCGCCTTTCCTTTTCATCCTTTCTTTCTGTTGTCCCCTACCGTCTCTTCCATTCATCCTCTTTCTTTCTTTCTTTCTATCTTTCTTTCTTTCTTTCTTTCTTTCTTTCTTTCTTTCTTTCTTTCTTTCTTTCTTTCTTTCTTTCTTTCTTTCTTTCTTTCTTTCTTTCTTCCCCATACCATTCCATTCGCTTTCTTTCCTCTCCTCTTTTCCCTTCCTGTCCTTCTCTTCTCTTCTCTTCCTTCCTCCCCTTCCCTTCCTGATCTCTGTCCTAACCTTCCTTTTGACCCTATGAGATAGCTGACATGAGGGGCTTTGAAATGTAAACCTCTTGTATTACTCTGTTGGGAAATGTTTATGCTATATGTATCAAATTTGTATAATGACAAAATTGTATCATGTTGATGTGTTTCTGCAGCAGTATTGGGTGGTATCAGCAGGGGATCTATTAGTCCTAAACTGATCCCAGGACCATACGATGGTGGTAAATGTCTCCTGCTATAAAGGTGACACATTGTAGCTGTGACCAGATAATAAAGTGTCACATCTCAGCTGGTTCCTCTCCTGCGCTCCAGGGTGGCACTTCTACCCACTGCACATTAGTAAATAAACACATTGGCTGGCACTTTATCTTGGAGAGGCGGCGGTGAGAGCTCTCCATCCACTGCAGACGCGCTGAGCTTTCATGTCACAATCAAAGATGGTGTTGGCTTCGAGACAGCGAGAAAAACACAAGACGAGACTGTAAATACCATTGGAAGTGCTAATGAGGGACATAGTGCGGTATGGAGGCATCATAGTAGAGGGTAATGCCCTCCATAGATCTAATGTACATCTATTATATCTGTCTGGCTGGCTATATATCTAGCTATTATCTATGCATCCACTATCTATCTACAGTAGTGTTCAAAATAATAGCAGTCCAATATGGCTATCCAGATTATTCTGTTTTTGGTATGAATTCTATCACCACATGTCAAACAAGCAATTTACCAGTGATTTCAATAGATTCATAGAAAACCATCAGACTCCACATTCATGATCTGCAGGTGGTTGAGTCTGTGTATTTGTATAGGTAATTGAAAGGCGGTGTGTTCATAATAGCAGTGTGGAGTTCACTTAGTGCGGTCAATCATCCTGTGAAGACACAGGTGTGAATCAATCAGGGACCCTTATTATAGGGTGAAGCCGGCACATGTTGTACATGCATTTCACCATGAAAGCCTGAGAAATATGGGTCGTTCCAGACATTGTTCAGAAGAACAGCGGACTGGCATTAAAAAGTTGATTGTGCAGGGTAAATCGTATAAAGAAGAGCAGACAATGACCGGCTGTTCAGATGAAATGATCTCCAATACTTTATAATGGGAAACCAGAATGGAAGACGACCATTCAAATGGATGGAAGAATTGCCAGAATGGTAAAGGCTCAGCCAATGATCAGCTTCAGGAGGATCAAAGACGTCTCCAGTTACCTGTGAGGACAGAAGACGCCGGTGTGAAGATCATCTATAGCAAGAAGTCCCGCAAAGTCCCACTGTTATAACAAGACATGGACTGAAGAAAGAGACATCAACTGGCCTAAAGAGGAATGGAGGAACATTGTACGGGCGGATCAGAGTAAAATTGTTCTTTTTGGGTCCAAGACCCACAGACAATTCATCAGACGACCCCCAAACTCTGAATTCACCACAGTCCACTCTGAAGACAGTGAAGTCTGGAGGTGAAACATCATGATGTGGGCAGGTTTCTCTTACTATGGTACCGGCCTATTAACCACATACCAGGGATCATGGACCAGATTGCAGACAATAAAATACTTGAAGAGATCATGTTGCCTTAAGCTGAAGAGGAAATGCCTTTGAAATGGGAGTTTCACCAAGACTCTTGGTTCCAGTCCAGAAAACATGAGGTTATGGAGCGGCCGCCCAATTCCAGGACCTTAGTCCGATAGAACAATTGTGGGGTGACATCAAAACTGCCGATTCTCAGGCAAAGCCAACAAATGCAAATAAATTGTGGGATGTAGTCAAAGCATCCTGGCCTGGAATAACAGGTGACAGAAGTTGTTTGACTATGCAATATAGATGTGAAGAAGTTCTAAAAAACTGTGGTTATACAACTAAATATTAGGTTAGTGATTAACAGGAATGCTGAATCCTAAAAAAGACAAATGCAGACACTATTTGTTTTGAACAGCCCAATGTAAACTTTTTGTTATTTTCTGTACAATAATTAAAGATTATATACATTTCTCATCATATTTTGATTTAGAAAACACTGTGCAATGTCCCCAATACTGGAAAGAAAAACTATTCTTAAGATTTTGGGTTTAACTCATGTTTTGGAGCACACTGATATTATTTTGAACACTACTGAATCTTTCCATCCCTCTATTATCTATCTATCTATCTATCTATCTATCTATCTATCTATCTATCTATCTATCTATCTATCTATCTATCTATCTATCTATCTATCTATCATCTCATTCCATGATGGAAGAACTGACAATCATAAGAATATTTTTCCTCATTCGCTGTTGCATGAGATGTTTTAACAAAATGTCTAGTTTTATATATAGAGGGAACAAAGAAGGAAATCTGGAAATGGAAACGAGCAGCTGTTGGTAAATTTAGTATACAGCAAACCTGCAGAGCGCAAAGCGACACAAAGAATGAGATGGCGGCATTAATCAGTCCTTTATATTTACATGATGACGATGTTCCATAAGTTGTTTATTTCTTTATCACTTTTAATTTGTATTTGGAAAAATTTTTTGTTTTTTATGGAAGCTACGAATCTACATGATTAAAAGTCATATAACTCATATTTTGAGCCCCCCAGTTATTAAACATTGATTGAGCTACTGAGAAAGATCTGGAGATCAAAGCTCTGAAGTTGGAAGTGACTCAGGATCAGTAATGTAATGTATGTACACAGTGACTGCACCAGCAGAATAGTGAGTGCAGCTCTGGAGTATAATACAGGAGGTAACTCAGGATCAGTAATGTAATGTATGAACACAGTGACTGCACCAGCAGAATAGTGAGTGCAGCTCTGGAGTATAATACAGGAGGTAACTCAGGATCAGTAATGTAATGTATGTACACAGTGACTGCACCAGCAGAATAGTGAGTGCAGCTCTGGAGTATAATACAGGAGGTAACTCAGGATCAGTAATGTAATGTATGTACACAGTGACTGCACCAGCAGAATAGTGAGTGCAGCTCTGGAGTATAATACAGGAGGTAACTCAGGATCAGTAATGTAATGTATGTACACAATGATTGCACCAGCAGAATAGTGAGTGCAGCTCTGGAGTATAATACAGGAGGTAACTCAGGATCAGTAATGTAATGTATGTACAGTACACAGTGACTCCACCAGCAGAATAGTGAGTGCAGCTCTGGAGTATAATACAGGAGGTAACTCAGGATCAGTAATGTAATGTATGTACACAGTGACTGCACCAGCAGAATAGTGAGTGCAGCTCTGGAGTATAATACAGGAGGTAACTCAGGATCAGTAATGTAATGTATGTACACAGTGACTGCACCAGCAGAATAGTGAGTGCAGCTCTGGAGTATAATACAGGAGGTAACTCAGGATCAGTAATGTAATGTATGTACACAATGATTGCACCAGCAGAATAGTGAGTGCAGCTCTGGAGTATAATACAGGAGGTAACTCAGGATCAGTAATGTAATGTATGTACAGTACACAGTGACTCCACCAGCAGAATAGTGAGTGCAGCTCTGGAGTATAATACAGGAGGTAACTCAGGATCAGTAATGTAATGTATGTACACAGTGACTGCACCAGCAGAATAGTGAGTGCAGCTCTGGAGTATAATACAGGAGGTAACTCAGGATCAGTAATGTAATGTATGTACAGTACACAGTGACTCCACCAGCAGAATAGTGAGTGCAGCTCTGGAGTATAATACAGGAGGTAACTCAGGATCAGTAATGTAATGTATGTACACAGTGACTGCAGCAGCAGAATAGTGAGTGCAGCTCTGGGGTATAATACAGGAGGTAACTCAGGATCAGTAATGTAATGTATGTACACAGTGACTGCACCAGCAGAATAGTGAGTGCAGCTCTGGAGTATAATACAGGAGGTAACTCAGGATCAGTAATGTAATGTATGTACACAGTGACTGCACCAGCAGAATAGTGAGTGCCGCTCTGGGGTATAATACAGGAGGTAACTCAGGATCAGTAATGTAATGTATGTACACAGTGACTGCACCAGCAGAATAGTGAGTGCAGCTCTGGAGTATAATACAGAGGTAACTCAGGATCAGTAATGTATGTACACAGTGACTCCACCAGCAGAATAGTGAGTGCAGCTCTGGAGTATAATACAGGAGGTAACTCAGGATCAGTAATGTAATGTATGTACACAGTGACTGCAGCAGCAGAATAGTGAGTGCAGCTCTGGGGTATAATACAGGAGGTAACTCAGGATCAGTAATGTAATGTATGTACACAGTGACTGCACCAGCAGAATAGTGAGTGCAGCTCTGGAGTATAATACAGGAGGTAACTCAGGATCAGTAATGTAATGTATGTACACAGTGACTGCACCAGCAGAATAGTGAGTGCCGCTCTGGGGTATAATACAGGAGGTAACTCAGGATCAGTAATGTAATGTATGTACACAGTGACTGCACCAGCAGAATAGTGAGTGCAGCTCTGGAGTATAATACAGGAGGTAACTCAGGATCAGTAATGTAATGTATGTACACAGTGACTCCACCAGCAGAATAGTGAGTGCAGCTCTGGAGTATAATACAAGAGGTAACTCAGGATCAGTAATGTAATGTATGTACACAGTGACTGTACCAGCAGAATAGAGAGTGCAGCTCTGGAGTATAATACAGGAGGTAACTCAGGATCAGTAATGTAATGTATGTACACAGTGACTGTACCAGCAGAATAGTGAGTGCAGCTCTGGAGTATAATACAGGAGGTAACTCAGGATCAGTAATGTAATGTATGTACACAGTGACTGTACACGCATGGATTAATCTGGCTGATCTGGGGAGTTGGTCTTTGGTTCCTTTTTATAGTCTATCAATGTTTTTCCCTATTTCAGGATAGTGTTTGTGTCTGTCATTCCTTATCATTCATTTTCAATTACATTACATTGAGCTGAAAACCATCTGCTTTACAAGGGAATAATCACAAAGTAGTGCATGACAAATGGCTTAATTAGATGTTTATAAACCTATGTTTTTTAAGTCTTTTGGACTGCTAATTAAGTCGAATAATCTAGAAAAAGAGAACACTAAGCAGTATTTAAAGAAAAATAAGGTTCTCACAACAATTATGTTGTTCTTTAATGAATGTTTCTCTTTCATTGTATTCCATTGACTATTTAACCTCATTAGCTGTTATTAAATATTAGCTGGATGCCTGGGAAATCGTATGAGTTATCGGAGAATGCACAATGTGTCCTCTTAATTACAGTTAATCGCACTAACAATATAAACAATAGAAGAGAGGAATAAAAGTAGAGAATATCTTTTAAAGAAATGCGTATACAATACAAAATACAATGCCATAGGCTTGAATGTTCCACAATTTGGTCATATTGTCCCCTTGGATGAACCCTAAAATCCCTTTAGTATAAGCTAATAGTTTATTCTTTGACCTCCACCATACTTTAACGATAAAGAGGTTAATAATGTGCTGATAAGTATCAGAATGAGCTGCTGCAGAAACAAACAGATCAATATGCTGCTACAGTAGCGTGCAAAAGTGTGCGCACCCCTGGTCATAATTACTGTTATTGTAAGCAGTTCAGCCAGTTGAAGATGAAATGGTCTCTAAAAGGCATAACGTTAACGATGAGACATTTCCTTTGTATTTTAGGCACAAAAAAAATTCATCTTTTACATTTTAAAATTAACAAAAAGTAAAATGGGCTGATACAAAAGTTTGGGCACCCTGTATGGTTAGTACATAGTAGCATCTCCTTTGGCAAGTATCACAGCTTGTAAATGCTTTTTGTAGCAGCCAAGAGTCTTTCAATTCTTGCTTAAGAGATTTTCCCCAATTCTTCTTTGGAAACGTTTTTCAGTTCTGTGAGATTCCTGGCTCCTCTTCCAGTTCTGTGAGATTCCTGGCTCGTCCTCCAGTTTTGTGAGATTCCTGGCTCGTCTCTCAGTTCTGGGAGATTGCTGATCCTCTTCCAGTTCTGTGAGATTCCTGGCTCATCTTCCAGTTCTGTGGGATTGCTGGCTTGTCTTCCAGTTCTGTGAGATTCCTGGCCCTCTTCGAGTTCTGCGAGATTCCTGGCTCGTCTTCCAGTTCTGTGGGATTCCTGGCTCATCTTCCAGTTGTGTAAGATTCCTGGCTTATCTTCCAGTTCTGTGGGATTCCTGACTCGTCTTCCAGTTCTGTGAGATTCCTGGCTTGTGTTTCAGTTCTACGAGATTCCTCACTCATCTTCCCATTCTGCGAGATTCTTTCTCATCTTCCAGTTCTGTGAGATTCCTGGTTCATCTTCCAGTTCTGTGAAATTCCTTGCTTGTATTCCAGCTTTGTGAATTCCTGGCTCGTCTTCCAGTTTGCTGAGATTCCTGGCTTGTGTTCCAGTTCTGTGAAAGTCCTGACTCGTCTAACAGTTCTATGAGATTCCTGTCTCATCTTGCAGTTCTGAGAAATTCTTTTCTCGTCTTCCAGTTTTGTGATTTTCCTGGCTCATCTCCAGTTCTTTGAGATTACTTGCTTGTCGTCCAGTTCTGTGAGATTCCTGGCTCTTCTTCCAGTTCTGTGAGATTCCTAGCTCATCTTGCAGTTCTGTGACATTCCTGACTTTTCTTACAGTTCTGTGAGATTCCTGTCTCATCTTGCAGTTCTGAGAGATTCTTTTCTCGTCTTCCAGTTCTGTGAGATTCCTGGCTCTTCTTCCAGTTCTGTGAGATTCCTAGCTCATCTTGCAGGTCTGTGAGATTCCTGACATGTCTTACAGTTCTGTGAGATTCCCGTCTCATCTTGCAGTTCTGAGAGATTCTTTTCTCATCTTCCAGTTTTGTGAGATTCCTGTCTCATCTTGCAGTTGTGAGAGATTATTTTCTCGTCTTCCAGTTCTGTGAGATTCCCATCTCATTTTGCAGTTCTCAGAGATTCTTTTCTCGTCTTCCAGTTCTGTGAGATTCCTGGCTCTTCTTCTAGTTCTGTGAGATTCTTAGCTCATCTTGCAGTTCTGTGAGATTCCTGACTTGTCTTACAGTTCTGTGAGATTCCCATCTCATCTTGCAGTTCTGAGAGATTCTTCTCTCGTCTTCCAGTTCTGTGAGATTC
Organism: Allobates femoralis; assembly: GCA_033576535.1. Lineage (NCBI taxonomy): Eukaryota > Metazoa > Chordata > Amphibia > Anura > Aromobatidae > Allobates > Allobates femoralis. Next base: position 115,670,537 of record JARQOC010000010.1, read on the forward strand.
CTGGCTCTTCTTCCACTTCTGTGAGATTCCTAGCTCATCTTGCAGTTCTGTGAGATTCCTGACTTGTCTTACAGTTCTGTGAGATTCCCGTCTCATCTTGCAGTTCTGAGAGATTCTTTTCTCGTCTTCTAGTTCTGTGAGATTCCCGTCTCATCTTGCAGTTCTGAGAGATTTTTTCTCGTCTTACAGTTCTGTGAGATTCCTGGCTCGTCTAGTTTTGTGAAATTACTGGCTTGTCGTCCAGTTCTGTGAGATTCCTGGCTCGTCTCCCAGTTCTGTGAGAATCCTGGCTCGTCTTCCAGTTCTGTGAGATTCCTGGCTTGTCGTCCAGTTCTGTGAGAATCCTGGCTCGTCTTCCAGTTCTGTGAGATTCCTGGTTCGTTGTCTAGTTCTGTGAGGTTACTGGCTTTTCTTCCAATTGTGTAGGGTACCTGGCTTGTCTTGCATGCTCTGCTCTTTTGAGGTCTCGCCACAGATTTACAATGATGTTCAGATCGGGGAACTGTTAGGGATGTCATCAGCTGAAATGTGTAGCTAACCCTTTGGCTCACGCTGTCATTCATTGACAGAGCAATCCAAAGCCCTGTGGCAGGGATCTTGCAGTTCCCTGCCGTAATCGAAGGTCCCTTGAAGCAATCATGGGACCTCGATCTGTTACCTGAACAGCCCAGGGTCCTGTAATGACCCCGGAAGCTGCCCTGATTCTCTTCCTGTGGATGGCTACAGTTCATCAATACATAGGACAAGCGATCACAGTGTTCAGCACTGAGGCCCCTAGGGGCCAGAGTAAAATAAAGAAAAAGTAAAAAAAAATGTTCTTAAAATATGAAAAAAAAGCACAACAGTTCAAATATACCCCCCTTTTAACCCATTCAAAATACAATATTAAAAAAATACACATATTTGCTATTGCTGCTTTCAGAAGTGCCCTATCTATCAAGATATAAAATCAATTAATCAGATCTGTAAACTGTGTACCAGAAAAAAAGTCCAAGCTCCAAATTTACTTTTTTTTGGTACCCGCAACATTGCAATAAAATATAACAATGGGCGATAAAAAATATGCATCCACCCAAAAATGGTATCATTAGAAATGTCAGCTCTAGACGCAAAAAATAAACCATCTCACAGCACCAGATCTGGAAAAATGAGAAGGCTACGGGGCGCAGAAAATCGTGCAAAAGTGCAATTCTTTTTCTTTAAAAACTTCAGATTTTTTTTCACCACTTAGATAACAGTAAAAGTAACATGTTTGGTATCTGTGAACTTGTACCGACCTGAGGTATCATACTGACATATCAGATTTACCAAATAGTACTGACCAGAGGCATCATACCGACACGTTAGTGTTACCTTATAGTACTGACTCAAGGCATCATACCAACATGTCAGTGTTACCATATAGTACTGACCTGAGACATTATACTGATACGTCAGTATTACCATATAGTAATGACCCAAGGCATCATACCGACACGTCAGTGTTACCATATAGTACTGACTCGAGGCATCATACCGACATGTCAGTGTTACCATATAGTACTGACCTGAGACATCATACTGATACGTCAGTATTACCATATAGTAATGACCCAAGGCATCATACCGGCACGTCAGTGTTACCATATAGTACTGACTCGAGGCATCATTCCGGCATGTCAGTGTTACCATATAGTACTGACCCGAGGCATCATTCCGGCATGTCAGTGTTACCCTATAGTACTGACCCGAGGCATCATACTGACACCTCAGTGTTACCATATAGTGCCGACCCGAGGAATCATGCCGACACCTCAGTGTTACCATATAGTACTGACCCGAGGCATCATACTGACACCTCAGTGTTACCATATAGTGCCGACCCGAGGAATCATGCCGACACGTTACTGTTACCATATAGTACTGACCCGAGGCATCATACTGACACCTCAGTGTTACCATATAGTACTGACCCGAGGCATCATACTGACACCTCAGTGTTACTATATAGTACTGACTCGAGGCATCATACTGATAGATCAGTGTTACCGTACAGTACTGACCTGAGACATCATACTGACACCTCAGTGTTACTATATAGTACTGACTCGAGGCATCATTCCGGCATGTCAGTGTTACCATATAGTACTGACCCGAGGCATCATTCCGGCATGTCAGTGTTACCATATAGTACTGACCCGAGGCATCATACTGACACCTCAGTGTTACCATATAGTGCCGACCCGAGGAATCATGCCGACACGTTACTGTTACCATATAGTACTGACCCGAGGCATCATACTGACACCTCAGTGTTACCATATAGTACTGACCCGAGGCATCATACTGACACCTCAGTGTTACTATATAGTGCTGACTAGAGGCATCATACTGATAGATCAGTGTTACCGTACAGTACTGACCTGAGACATCATACTGACACCTCAGTGTTACTATATAGTACTGACTCGAGGCATCATACTGATAGATCAGTGTTACCGTACAGTACTGAACCGAGGCATCATACTGACACTTCAGTGTTACCATATAGTACCGACCCGAGGAATCATGCCGACATGTCAGTGTTACCATATAGTACTGACCCAAGACATCATACCGACAAGTCAGTGTTACCATATAGTACTGACCCCAGACATCATACCGACACCTCAGTGTTACCATATACCACTGACCTGAGACATCATACCGACACGTCAGTGTTACCATATAGTATTGACCCGAGGCGTCATACCGACATGTCAGTGTTACCATATAGTACTGACCCGAGGCATCATACTGACACCTCAGTGTTACCATATAGTACTGACCCGAGGCATCATACTGACATGTTAGTGTTACCATATAGTACTGACCCGAGGCATCATACTGACACGTCAGTGTTACCATATAGTACTGACCCGAGACATCATACCGACACATCAGTGTTACCATATAGTACTGACCCGAGGCATCATACTGACATGTCAGTGTTACCATATAGTACTGACCCGAGGCATCATACTGACACGTCAGTGTTACCATATAGTGCTGTTCCAAGGCATCATACCGACACGCCCCCCTAGGCTCCAGGGTCCGGGTGCGATCGCAACCCCTGCACCTATTGTAGTTACGCCCCTGAGTATTGCCAGAAAATAAAAAAAAGTTACGTCTCTTGGAAGAAGAGGAGGGAAAACCGAAAAATCGCCCAGGGGTGAAGGGGTAAAGGGGTGGGCACATCAGAACAATGTCAGTCTATTAGGGTACCTGTATGGAGCGGTCGATCCTTCGGAATCCACCGCTCATAACAAAAACGTGCACACTCCTCCACAATATGTTCTAGAATATTTTTTTTATTTTTAAACAAAGGAGATCTTTCCTCTAAACCCCGACGGATGGGAGTCTGACTCCACATAATGTGCAGTAAATAAATCCTTCCATGACCAGGACAAGTGCATTAACAACCCAGTAATCAGAGGTGTGAGGTTCCATTGTCCATGTTGATACATTGTATTTGCATTATCCATGCTCTGTATTGTGGAGTCAGACAATGTATCTGTCCAGAGAGAACAATTTTGGAGCAGGCACGTTGGAAGCGCGCACATAACACAATGCAGCCAGCGCTCACGCAGCAGTTTCCATGGTTCCATATTAAAGATTGTTACTGTAACATCAAAGCATTCTGCAATGCAAATATGGTGTCTGATCCGGCACCGGAGTGACATGAGAACAAAGTGCGTGGTCACAGCTCTCATATCTGAGTTTGGCCCCCGGTATATTGCTAAGCGCAGCTCACTACCACTTCTGGCCATGTGCACATAGATTTTTTATAGAGGAGTTTTTGGGAGTAGTTCTGCTTAAAAAACACTTGGCTTTCTTATTTATTTCTATGGTTCTATTTCTGCTGTTCATAGTTTCAGTTTTTTCCACTTAAGGGAGAAAATATATTGCCATTCCTGATGCAATCTGCTCCAAACTAGACACAACCACTCCACATAGCTCTGACTCCTCCAATTAGCCCCACCCCTTTATTGTGATGTCACAATAGAATGTAAGCTTATAAAATTCCAAATTCACATAACCCTGCCGGCTCCACATAGCTACGCCCATCCTGGTAGCCATGCCCACTCCACATAGCCACAACCACTCCACATAGCTCTGCCCCTCCAGTTAGCCCCACCTATTTATTGTGATGTCACAATAGAATGTAAGCTTATAAAATTCCAAATCCACATAACCCTGCCAGCTCCACATAGCTACGCCCATCCTGGTAGCCATGCCCACTCCAATAGCCACAACCACTCCACATAGCTCTGACCCTCCAGTTAGCCCCACCCCTTTATTGTGATGTTACAATAGAATGTAAGCTTATACAATTCCAAATTCACATAACCCTGCCGGCTCCACATAGCTACGCCCATCCTGGTATCCATGCCCTCTCCACATAGCCACAACCACTCCACATAGCTCTGACCCTCCAGTTAGCCCCACCCCTTTATTGTGATGTTACAATAGAATGTAAGCTTATACAATTCCAAATTCACATAACCCTGCCGACTCCACATAGCTACGCCCATCCTGGTAGCCATGCCCACTCCACATAGCCACAACCACTCGACGTAGCTCTGCCCCTCCAGTTAGCCCCACCTCTTTATTGTGATGTCACAATAGAATGTAAGCTTATAAAATTCCAAATCCACATAACCCTGCCGGCTCCACCTAGCTACACCCATCCTGGTAGCCACCACTCCACATAGCTCTGCCCCTCCAGTTAGCCCTGCCCCTTTATTGTGATGTCACAATAGAATGTAAGGTTAAAAAATTCCAAATCCACATAGCCCTGCCGACTCCACATAGCCACACCCCTCCTGGTATCCATGCCCTCTCCACATAGCCACAACCACTCCACATAGCTCTGACCCTCCAGTTAGCCCCACCCCTTTATTGTGATGTCACAATAGAATGTAAGCTTATAAAATTCCAAATCTACATAGCCCTGCCGACTCCACATAGCCATGCCCCTCCTGGTATCCATGCCCTCTCCACATAGCCACAACCACTCCACATAGCTCTGACCCTCCAGTTAGCCCCACCCCTTTATTGTGATGTCACAATAGAATGTAAGCTTATAAAATTCCAAATCCACATAACCCTGCCGACTCCACATAGACACGCCCCTCCTGGTAGCCATGCCCTCTCCACATTGCCACAACCACTCCACATAGCTCTGACCCTCCATTTAGCCCCACCCCTTTATTGTGATGTCACAATAGAATGTAAGCTTATAAAATTCCAAATCCACATAACCCTGCCGCCTCCACATAGCTACACCCATTCTGGTAGCCATGCCCACTCCACATAGCCACAACCACTCCACATAGCTCTGCCCCCTCCAGTTAGCCCTGCCCCTTTATTGTGATGTCACATTAGAATTTAGAATGTTAGCTTATAAAATTCCAGACACTAATGCCCCATATGAAAACAATGTGACTTGATGACTGGATGATAGCCGTCACACGCTAAGTGAAAAGCTGAGCAAGTTACAGAAATGGAAGAAAGATCAAGAGCTATTACCTCAAGGGACACTGAAACGTCTGAACAAAGAGAAGCAAGACTTGCCAAAATGGAAGAAAGGGAGGCAAGATTTGCAGACATGAGAACAAAAGTTGCTTCCTCAAAGCCACTGAAATTCCCATGCCCTCAGGACTATATGGAGGGTTGGAGCTATGAAGGGGCATGACTACCAGGAGAGTGTGTGGCTATTAAGGGTGGCACTACTGGGAGGGGACGGGGCTATAATACATTCTCATACATACATATATTACCATATATGGGCAATATAAGCATATATGAGCATTACGACCATATATGGGCATTACACCCAGGCAAAGCCAGGCTCTACAACTAGTATACATACATATATAGCAGAAGGGTGTGGCTCAAATGTGCTACAGCTGAGAAAATACTGCATCAAGGAAAGGGTCCTTAACCATTTCAGCACTAAAATAAAAGTAAAACAACCCCAATAGCTGAGAATAGTCAAGCGGGCAGGAATGGATGCCCTAGAGGTCACATCAGGACATGACACACTCGTGACAGTATTGCAGTTTTAAAGGGAACCTGTCACCCAAATTTAAGCCCCTACACTATCACTAGCTGTCCCTACACCTTCCTAGCTGCTCCCTATCTATCCATCTATGATCTAAAGGGGCCCTATAAAAGTGGAGAAAAAAAGGTTAAAACCTGCGCTCTCCAGAATCCCCTCTATAACCAGCATCAACTACCATGTGAATATGGTGAAGCCTATTGATAAGAGCAGAAGCCGCAGAAGCAGGTCCAGGTTGAGACATGATAGGTGTTATGTGGAGACCATCTAGGGTAAGAATGATCACTGCTGGTATTAATGGCGGACTGGCTCTTTAAGTCACTAAGTCAGCTTTGCATTAGAAATCATTTATTGTTTGCCTTTCTGTTCCCAGGGGATATAGGATGACTTTTTTCTTTTCTCTAAAGTGTGACGCATCCTAAAAAAAATTGGAATTAGCATGATTGGACGCATCTCATTGACCTTTCCGCCCAATTGAACTCCATCGGCCAGTTCATATATCATGTTGATGTGGAATATTTCTACGTTAGCCTTCATCTCTTGCATAAGAATGAATCATATTACGGGGATAATGAACCATTTAATAATGGATCGTGTGTTGATTTATCAGTTGCTTCTACAAAGGCCAATGTAAAAGTATAAAAAAAGAAGGCATCGGGGCTTGTGTGCAGCAACCAGACTTGACTTGTTCTGTGCCAGTGACTGTTGTGTCAATGGCAGTGATATTAGTGGGTGCAATCAGCTATGCTCACAATTAGGAGTATATGTGAGTAGATGAAGCTGTTATGTATCTGTTTTGCCAATATTTTTGACAACAGGCTCAGCTACGACTTTAAAGACGGTAATCAAGTAATTTTATTAGAAAGGCTAATATAGAATACAAAATTATAGAAACAGTATGATATTGCCTACACTATTTGTAAAATCAAAATAGAAAAGTTATGTATTTACTTACATCACATCACCATGGAGTTATGAATACATCATGTGTCTGGAAGAATATTAGAATCTGAGAGTCCTCAGTGGTTGATACCTGTTAATGGCGAACTGAGAAGATGGTAAACATAGCAAGCTTTTGGGACACTGTGGCCCTTTATCTGCCAGACGAAGGGGCCACAGTGTCCCATAACTTGCGTGCTCCAATATGGTGGTCGGGGTACTTCCGATGCGAACAGCTGGCTAGTGCTGGTCATCTCCCGGCTGCGTCGCCGCTGACCTCTGTGTGGCAGGAGATGACCCGCGGTTACTGTCAGGAGTCCCTACCAGGTCGTATTGTTATAGTGAAAGCTGGAGCGTCGCCAAGTGTGACAGTACCCCCATTGTGACACAATCAGCGATCTCACAGCGGGGGCCTGGTCGCTGCTGCGTGTCACACTGAGCGAGCTCACTAGCGCCGGTCGGGGTACTTCCTCTAAGAGCAGCTGGGAGATGACCGGCTAGTGCTGGTCATCTCCTGGCTGCATCGCCGCTGACCTCTGTGCGGCAGGAGATGACCCGCAGCTACCGTCGGAAGATCAGCTGATAGCGCAGCTAATCTCCCAACGGTAGCAGTGGCGTGCGTGGTTCAAATCCCGCACCAATTTGCGGCCGAACTGTGCCTGTCGCTGATTGGTCGTGGCAGGCCAGGCACGACCAATAAACGATGTGGGATTTCTGTTACAGACAGAATTAGATGATTATATAGTAGGATTATACAATAGAAGTATAAGCCTGGTTAACTGTTTACAAATATGATTCATCTATGATCCTGAAGCGGCCAGCTCCTGGGATTAAATGAACCATTTGTAAACAAACACACGTCAGACAATATAATGTGTGTATTTCTCGTGGATAATACTGATAAGTCAACATCAGTTATTTGGACACAGTATTTTGTTACAATGACTGCAAAAATCACAGTGGTCACTCATGTACAAACCAGCATCAGATATCTCGAAACAAACAACATCACAGAGCACACTACAATGTACATTGTGGATCACAGACTAATTGACAATACACTCCACCCTTGGCTAAAATGATCGCACCATATCAAAGCATATGCAACATGTCGGGTCCCTGGTGCGGACGAGACTGTGTGATTTGTGCGCAGGCGTCTGCCTGCGCACAGATCAAATATGGGACTGAATGGGTGCGCACGGTCATGCACGGTCAAGCGCAGTACTGTGCTCTCCCATTATAAAGATAGGAGCTCGCGGCCGCTGCGGTCACATTGCGGATCCCCTCCGCAGAACGCTGCAATCGCTTGAAGCTGTAATCGCTGTAAAAGCCTGCGCACTAAACAAAGGGTAATGTGCATTTACAGAATAAGTACAGAGGTAAGGGAAAAGAGTGTCTTCTTTCTCACCCTCCAGCAAGTAAATGGCCAAAAATCATCTTAGTAACCCAAAAAGGCCATCTAGAGTAATACAGTAATGATGATATAAAGAACTGAGTAGAAAGGAGAGAGGAAGAAGAGGACGGAGAAGAAGAAGAGCAAGATAAGAAAGGACAGAAGGAAAAGAGGATGAACAATAGGGAGAAGAGGAAGGAAAAGAAGGAGAGGAATAAAAGGAAGAAGGAGCTGAGGAATCAGGAGAAAATGAGTAGGAACAGGAAGAGGAAAAAGAAGAAGGAGAGGAAGTAGTGGAAAAAGGGGAAGTAGAGAAAGAAGAGGAAGAAAAAAAGAAGGAAGATCAGGAAGAGAAGTGGTAGGAGAGGAAGAGGATGAGAGAGAATAAGAAAAGGAATAAGAAGAGATGGGAGAGGAATAAGTGGAAGAGGAGGGCGAGGAAGGATAGAGAGAGGAGGAAGATGGAGAAAAGGTAGGTGAAGATGATGGAGAAAAGGAGGGAGAGAAAGAAGAGGATGAATAAGAGGGCATAGAAACGGGAAACGAGGAAGTAGATAAAGCAATAAGATGCACAAGAGGATGGAGAAGAAGGAAAAGATGAAGAGAAAGTGGGGGAGGAAGAAGATAAAGAGGAAGAAGAGGGAAAAGAATGGAGTGAAATGAGAGAAAAGTAAGGAGGAGGGTGAGGAAGGAGAGAGAAATGAAAGGAGGAAGGAGAAGAGGAGAGGAAAAGAGGAGGAGTAAGAGAAGGAAGAGGGAGGGACCGAGGGGAGAGAGAAGAGAAGGGACAGGGAGGGGAGAAGGAGGGAGCGAGAGGAAAGTATTAAGAGGAAGAATGAGAGGAAGGATATCGAGTGGAACAGGAGGTCGGAAAGGAGGAAAATAAGAGTGAAGGAAGAACAGTAAGGAGAGGAGGAACTAGAGGAGGAGGAAGAAGAGAAAGTAGAGGTGGAAGGATGTAATGAATAAGAATAGGAAACATTTGGGAAAAAGGAGGAGGGAGAGAAAGGAGCTGCAGCTGCCAGTTCTTGCTTGGTTCAGTTATCATGAGCTGGAGGGGAGTAGCATTGAGAGACATTTCAATGTAGGTACACCGCGTAGCTCTGACATTATACAATGTACCTACAGAGGTTACTGGTATTCCATAACCATATATACTTTTCTTTTGATACTTTTTAAGTCTTTTTGATTCTTTTTGATATTTCCATGTGTTGGGAACTTTAATTGAGAATTTTAGATGAGTCTTTTGCTTGATATTACCCCATAAAACCTGTTTGTCTCTAATTAGATCATTTCAGGATTCAATTTGAAACTTTTTTTTTAATGATTATTTATTTTTCTTACCTGAGAATGAGATAAATGATCAAAATTCAGGAGGAATGTGCTCCACTACATCATTTCTATATTATTTTTTTAATTTCCATGGGGAAATCAGCGATTTATTGGCAGCACATTTTCTCTTCTCATGCATTGAGGAGGTTCGCTCGGAGCGGAGCGTTACGATGCTGTTGGCTGAGTTAATAGACGATCGGAGCCGCGTCTCTCAAGGTTACTCCAGGTGTCATTCTTTCCATTTCACGACGAGGCTGGTAAAACACTTGTGAAGGTTTTACCTCCAAACTTCACCGAGCGTCCAGGTGAATGTCGCAGGGTGGACGACATGAGCTTCTTTTTTGCAGTTTGTATAACTGTTTTCCATTTAAAACTTTCTACACTGAGAAAATTGTTTGGAATCAAGAACAAAAAGAATTCTAGAAGCTTCTATGTGACTGTCATATTGAAATGATACTTTTTGGGAATGTTCTTTCAAGTAAAAATACATTTGTCTAGTATTGACTGTTCTGCAGTCCATGTGAGAATCTCTGTAGTAGTTTTAATGGGAGTAAATTTCCTTTAGCACACATAGTGTTAATGTCAACCTGCTGTTGTCTATGGTATTACGGCTTTCCACGTAGTTGACCACTCCCCCAGCCTTTAAATAGTTCCCTCTTCCACGAGCAGGTGTCACTGATAGAGGTTTAGTCTTTGCAAGACTGTGAGCTGAGAGGACGGGTGTGCACTTTGTGCTGAAGCCTTTTTGGAGTTTTCCTTATTTTGTGGGAGTTGCTGTGCTTCCTGGTCCATGGGTGGAGGTGAAGGGGGTCTTAGCCTAGGGCTGATCAGGGGTAAGAGTGGTGGCCCAGACATCCTCACATTCAGAGGTGATTCTGGGAAAAGGCCTATATAGGGACCCCCAGTCTAAGGGTCAGACTAGTTCCTCTGATTGCCTTTTTGTCCATCTTACCATCCTGTTTCCTTATCCCCTTTACTGTTATACCACAATATTCAAGTACCCAATTAGTGGATTTTTACTTATTATAGGACCCTTATCTAATAGCCAGTGTAGGGACTGACTTCAAAGAACAACTCTAATATGAAAGGAGACATATTGCTTTTGTTCATATAGTGTAATACAGTAAATGGCTGACAGGAAAGAAAGGTTTAAACTGTGTCAGGTCATTTTTCAGTAACACTAATATTACCCTTGAATGGTGCCTGGACAGACCTTTAAAAACATGTAAAAATCATTACTGTACCCTTTGTAGTTTTCTTGCTATAATCATCTGCACATCCTGCAGTTAGCTGGTGCACTAGTCCGGCTCACTACTTTCATAGCCGCAGTATGTAAATGGTATTTGAATGTCCACACGGACAGAAGCTGTTATTCTATCCCTCCCTCTGTGTAGTGTAGCTTTCCCTTTTCATTTCTGCCTGTCCTGCTTCTGAAGGGGAGAGGGAGAGATGGCAGGCACATATCTACTTATCAGATAAGGCTGTCTCTTGTAGCACAAGCAGTGCTGTCTGTGAGAGATTCTGTGTGTTTATTTGAACATTTGTTTTCCTGCATACAAGGAGAGCAGAGACAGGAGGATACAGCCCCCCATGTGAGTGATTACCACTGAACTTTGCTTGTCGAAGAGGACAGTGCAGAGCAGGCAGTGATGTCACTACATGAATATTCATCCCTGGGGCTGCTGAGAATTAAGTGATCACTCACTGTGATTGACAGATGGAATGAATCTCTTATTGCAGTTTACAGAGGATAGTGGGGGAGTATAAGTAAAAGAAATACATGAATAAGAAGAGCTTCATCAGAGGAATTAGAAAATTATATCAGTTACATATGGATTTTTGACCTGACAGACTCCCTTTTAAGATGAAGAAAAAAGTGTGGAAGGAGAGAGGAAGATAGGAGGAATGGAGTGGGGACAGGAGGGAGATGCAGCGGGATCTAATAGTAATATAGGCTGAATGTGACATCTGTGTCTCTCCCAATAATATAGACTGGATGTGAGGTCTGTGTGTCATTCCCAGTAATATAGACTGGATGTGAGGTCTGTGTGTCTCTTCCAGTAATATAGTCTGGATGTCAGGTCTGTGTGTCTCTCCCAGTATATAGGCTAGATGTCAGGTCTGTGTGTCTCTCCCAGTAATATAGAATTCAGATAGAACATGCGGTTCTATACTAGAGCGCAGGGATAATACTGGATACTTTAATCTTAATCTCCGTAACTTTATTAATAAAAAGCTCCAGACCACAACGCGTTGTTGTGGTCTGGAGCTTTTTATGAATAAAGTTACGGAGATTAAGATTAAAGTATCCCGTATTTTCCCTGCGCTCTACTATAGAACCGCATGTTCTATCTGAATTCTATCATACAAATTCCCTTGGGGAAAGCGGTGACAGAGCTGCAGGCGGGATAGGGTTAATGGATCAACTTGGAGTTTCCTAACCCAACCCTGGAGTGAGAGCGTGGACTACACGAGGCCAGGAGCAGAGGTGATTGAGGATACAGGAGCACTACAGATCCAAGGCTGGCAGCTTGAGCCACAAACTACGCTCACAATCTGGTTGTGCGGATCTGGCACAACCTTCAAAGGTTAGTTTATTCTTAATACAACCGCTTTTAAGGCAGGAGAGATCCACAGGTGGCGCAACACTATTTTTTTCTTTTTATCTCCCAGTAATATAGGCTGGATGCGAGCTCTGTATGTCTCTCCCTGTAATATAGGCTGGATTTGAGGTTTGTGTGTCTCTTCCACTAATATAGCCTGAATATGAGCTCTGTGTGTCTCTCCCAGTAATATAGGCTGGATGTGAGGTCTGGGTGTCTCTCCAGTAATATAGACTGGATGTGAGGTCTGTGTGTCTCTTCCAGTAATATAGCCTGGATGTGAGGTCTGTGTGTCTCTCCAGTAATATAGGCTGGATGTGAGGTCTGTGTGTCTCTTCCAGTAATATAGCCTGGATGTGAGGTCTGTGTGTCTCTCCAGTAATATAGGCTGGATGTGAGGTCTGTGTGTCTCTCCAGTAATATAGGCTGGATGTGAGGTCTGTGTGTCTCTCCCAGTAATATTGCCTGGATGTGAGGTCTGTATGTCTCTCGCAGTAATATAGGCTGGATGAGAGGTATGTGTGTATCTCCAGTAATATAGGCTGGATGTGAGGTCTGTGTGTCTCTCCCAGTAATATAGGCTGGATGTAAGGTCCGTGTGTCTCTCCCAGTAATATAGGCTGGATGTGAGCTCTGTGTGTCTCTCCCAGTAATATAGGCTGGATGTGAGGTCTGTGTGTATCTCTCGAAATATAGGCTGGATGTGAGATATGTGTGTCTCTCCCAGTAATATAGGCTGGATGTGAGATATGTGTGTCTCTCCCAGTAATATAGGCTGGATGTGAGATATGTGTGTCTCTCCCAGTAATATAGGCTGGATGTAAGGTCCTTGTGTATCTCCAGTAATATAGACTGGATGTGAGATCTGTGTGTCTCTCCCAGGAATAAAGGCTGGATGTGAGGTCTGTGTGTCTCTCCAGTAATATAGGCTGGATGCGAGCTCTGTATGTCTCTCCCTGTAATATAGGCTGGATTTGAGGTTTTGTGTGTCTCTTCCACTAATATAGCCTGAATATGAGCTCTGTGTGGTCTCTCCCAGTAATATAGGCTGGATGTGAGTCTGGGTTGTCTCTCCAGTAATATAGACTGGATGTGAGGTCTGTGTGTCTCTTCCAGTAATATAGCCTGGATGTGAGGTCTGTGTGTCTCTCCAGTAATATAGGCTGGATTGTGAGGTCTGTGTGTCTCTTCCAGTAATATAGCCTGGATGTGAGGTCTGTGTGTCTCTCCATTAATATAGGCTGGATGTGAGGTCTGTGTGTCTCTCCAGTAATATAGGCTGGATGTGAGGTCTGTGTGTCTCTCCCAGTAATTTGCCTGGATGTGAGGTCTGTATGTCTCTCGCAGTAATATAGGCTGGATGAGAGTATGTGTGTATCTCCAGTAATATAGGCTGGATGTGAGGTCTGTGTGTCTCTCCCAGTAATATAGGCTGGATGTAAGGTCCGTGTGTCTCTCCCAGTATATATAGGCTGGATGTGAGCTCTGTGTGTCTCTCCCAGTAATATAGGCTGGATGTGAGGTCTGTGTGTATCTCTCGAAATATAGGCTGGATGTGAGATATGTGTGTCTCTCCCAGTAATATAGGCTGGATGTGAGATATTGTGTGTCTCTCCCAGTAATATAGGCTGGATGTGAGATATGTGTGTCTCTCCCAGTAATATAGGCTGGATGTAAGGTCCGTGTGTATCTCCAGTAATATAGACTGGATGTGAGATCTGTGTGTCTCTCCCAGGAATAAAGGCTGGATGTGAGGGTCTGTGTGTCTCTCCAGTAATATAGGCTGGATGTGAGGTTGTGTGTCTCTCCCAGTAATATTGCCTGGATGTGAGGTCTGTATGTCTCTCGCAGTAATATAGGCTGGATGAGAGGTATGTGTGTATCTCCAGTAATATAGGCTGGATGTGAGGTCTGTGTGTCTCTCCCAGTAATATAGGCTGGATGTAAGGTCCGTGTGTCTCTCCCAGTAATATAGGCTGGATGTGAGCTCTGTGTGTCTCTCCCAGTAATATAGGCTGGATGTGAGGTCTGTGTGTATCTCTCGAAATATAGGCTGGATGTGAGATATGTGTGTCTCTCCCAGTAATATAGGCTGGATGTGAGATATGTGTGTCTCTCCCAGTAATATAGGCTGGATGTGAGATATGTGTGTCTCTCCCAGTAATATAGGCTGGATGTAAGGTCTGTGTGTATCTCCAGTAATATAGCCTGGATGTGAGGTCTGTGTGTCTCTCCAGTAATATAGGCTGGATGTAGGTCTGTGTGTCTCTCCCAGTAATATTGCCTGGATGTGAGGTCTGTATGTCTCTCGCAGTAATATAGGCTGGATGAGAGGTATGTGTGTATCTCCAGTAATAATAGGCTGGATGTGAGGTCTGTGTGTCTCTCCCAGTAATATACTGGCTGGATGTAATGGTCCGTGTTTTCTCTCCCAGTAATATAGGCTGGATGTGAGCTCTGTGTGTCTCTCCCAGTAATATAGGCTGGATGTGAGGTCTGTGTGTATCTCTCGAAATATAGGCTGGATGTGAGATATGTGTGTCTCTCCCAGTAATATAGGCTGGATGTGAGATATGTGTGTCTCTCCCAGTAATATAGGCTGGATGTGAGATATGTGTGTCTCTCCCAGTAATATAGGCTGGATGTAAGGTCCGTGTGTATTATCTCCAGTAATATAGCCTGGATGTGAGTCTGTGTGTCTCTCCCAGGAATAAAGGCTGGATGTGAGGTCTGTGTGTCTCTCCCAGTAATATAGGCTGGATGTGAGCTCTGTGTGTGTCTCTCCCAGTAATATAGGCTGGATGTGAGGTCTGTGTGTATCTCTCGAAATATAGGCTGGATGTGAGATATGTGTGTCTCTCCCAGTAATATAGGCTGGATGTGAGATATGTGTGTCTCTCCCAGTAATATAGGCTGGATGTGAGATATGTGTGTCTCTCCAGTAAT
Source organism: Allobates femoralis (assembly GCA_033576535.1). Taxonomy (NCBI): domain Eukaryota; kingdom Metazoa; phylum Chordata; class Amphibia; order Anura; family Aromobatidae; genus Allobates; species Allobates femoralis. Next base: position 115,685,832 of record JARQOC010000010.1, read on the forward strand.
ATAGGCTGGATGTAAGGTCCGTGTGTATCTCCAGTAATATAGCCTGGATGTGAGGTCTGTGTGTCTCTCCAGTAATATAGGCTGGATGTGAGGTCTGTGTGTCTCTCCAGTAATATGCCTGGATGTGAGGTCTGTATGTCTCTCGCAGTAATATAGGCTGGATGAGAGGTATGTGTGTATCTCCAGTAATATAGGCTGGATGTGAGGTCTGTGTGTCTCTCCCAGTAATATAGGCTGGATGTAAGGTCCGTGTGTCTCTCCCAGTAATATAGGCTGGATGTGAGCTCTGTGTGACTCTCCCAGTAATATAGGCTGGATGTGAGGTCTGTGTGTATCTCTCGAAATATAGGCTGGATGTGAGATATGTGTGTCTCTCCCAGTAATATAGGCTGGATGTGAGATATGTGTGTCTCTCCCAGTAATATAGGCTGGATGTGAGATATGTGTGTCTCTCCCAGTAATATAGGCTGGATGTAAGGTCCGTGTGTATCTCCAGTAATATAGCCTGGATGTGAGGTCTGTGTGTCTCTCCAGTAATATAGGCTGGATGTGAGGTCTGTGTGTCTCTCCAGTAATATAGGCTGGATGTGAGGTCTGTGTGTCTCTCCCAGTAATATTGCCTGGATGTGAGGTCTGTATGTCTCTCGCAGTAATATAGGCTGGATGAGAGGTATGTGTGTATCTCCAGTAATATAGGCTGGATGTGAGGTCTGTGTGTCTCTCCCAGTAATATAGGCTGGATGTAAGGTCCGTGTGTCTCTCCCAGTAATATAGGCTGGATGTGAGCTCTGTGTGTCTCTCCCAGTAATATAGGCTGGATGTGAGGTCTGTGTGTCTCTCCCAGTAATATAGGCTGGATGTGAGCTCTCTGTGTCTCTCCAGTAATATAGGCTGGATGTGAGATCTGTGTGTCTCTCCAGTAATATAGGCTGGATGTGAGGTCTGTGTGTCTCTTCCAGTAATATAGGCTGGATATGAGCTCTGTGTGTCTCTCCCAGTAATATAGCTGGATGTGAGGTTTTAGCGTCTCTCCCAGTAATATAGCCTATATTATAAGCAGCACTCTTTGTTATTTTTTTTTCAACACTGGTGTGGTGCTTTAAATGCTCCTTAAGTCTCCAGCCCCCCATCTTATACTTCATCTGTTTCCAGTGCCGATCTGGTTGATCTCGTGCATTTTCTGACTTGCTGGCATCTCTATTTTTTCATAGATCATGCTGGATGTCACAAATCAGTGAAACTCTTTGAGAGCCTAGTACTGGCAGTCATAGAGATGCATTGAGCTCTTATGATGTAACTTCTGACTTCCGGCCAGTCAGAAGTTATTTGGTACATAGATCAGGACTGTTTAAGATGAGGACAGGGACTTAAAGCGCCATTCCAGAGCTGACAAAAACAAAAATTGTTGGAGTCGTGCTTCAAATCTGACGGTTTTTGATTGTTCGTCTAAGCTGTTCACCAAGTGTCCTTCCGCTTTGACCCCAAGTGATCAGTTGTAATCAGTGGGGAAACTAGGTGCCATAAAGAAATGCATAGTACAATGGATGTGCTATGTCCTCCAGGGCAGGAATATCACATCCCCACAGTCTGCTCCTGCAACTTCTGCTTCTGCCACCAGGTGCTGCTGTGTTCATTCCAAAGGTAGGGCTGGGGATGTAGTAGTCTGACTTGTGGATGTGTTGTATGGCTGCCCAGCAGCAGTCATTAACTCTGACTTCAACTAATTAAGAAAAACTGCAGTCTATTTAAGTCCTCTGTGTTTTTTACTGGTTGCCAGATATATTCCCTGGTTCACTTGTTATTATCCTGTTTAGTATTATTGATTTTCCGGATTGACCTCTGCCCGATTTTGTACTATTCTCCAACCCAACAATTTTATACATTTCTGACCTCTCGGCTGTGACCTTTCTTGGCGGCATTTCTATTCCTGGACAGCAACCCATCTATAGTCAGCAACCACCTGAACTTTGCTCTAAAGCCAGATCCCTGTATATGTGTTGAAGGGTGTCTGGGTAACTCTGTGTTCTGCTTGATGGTGCAGTTTGCATTTAGTCTGTCCGAGATTCCCCTTTGTACCTGTAACTCGGACACACGTTACAAGGAAAGGCTTTGTGTAATTGACAAGAACCATGAATGTGGGCTTCTTTTTTACTAACTCAACATTTTTTAATAAGATATTTTACATTTTAAACAAGGTATCATGAGAGATGTAGTTTTGCAAAAGCTGGAGAAGCACATGAAGGAGGCCGTTGCCTTCGGGGGCCCTCTACCTTAATATAACGCTACTTTTGGTCCATATAGAGTTTGCTTGATTATGGCAATACTCCCTTTTCCTTTTTAGGATAAAAACAAGCATTTCACCAATCAGAGACCTGGGATTAGTCAAAAACACTTTGCCGTTAATCCGTATAATTAAAAGCTGTAATGATGTGTACGGGAGTCCTTGTAGTACAGTATGACGTTAGCGGGACACGGGCCAAATCAAAGAACAGCAAAATTGTAGAGAGCCACGGAGCCGGCCATGGGAATTTACTCCAGAAATTGCTTTATTTTGTCCTAATCTTTCGAGCTGCGGGGGCGTCTGGAACAGTCATTAAGTTTCCGAACTTGTAAAAGTTGTAAAAGTCAGTTTCTTGGCCTCTGATGAATATGATTCCTTCTAGTGAATATGAAGGACTGTCTGAACCGGAGAAATGAGGATAATGAAGATCTCGCTCGGTGGGGCTTCTAGTTGTCGTAGGATTTGATGAGGACACTTAGGTTTGTCAGAAAGAAAGCAAGCAAGATTATCTTCTGCAATAATGAACAATTTGAGATTACTTGTTTGCTTTTCAATCTTTTTGCTTTAATTATTTCCTGTTTTTTTTTTAATGTAACTCCCTTTTTCACAGCACTAATTTAGATATCAGTCCCTAAAGGGTTAACATTATAGGAAATACTAATGTTTCCTTTTTTACCTTCCCCCTTGGATGTACTCTGAGATGAGTGGCACAATAATTTTGCCAAATACATGATTTCAAGCTTCCTTAAATTTTAACCGCCATTTACATTTTTATTTAATAATAATGTAGAGCAATTGATTTTAATAAACATTGAAATATACAACATAAGAAAATTCAGGTTGAAAACCTTTCGGAAACCTTCCACGAGGTGTTCCCACTAGACTGTGTGTGAAGCAGATGTGCCGCCCAGCTTAGGGGACCGGGATACCCAGCGCAGGGTCCCTTTCCTTGGGGGAGTCACTGGTGGCTGGACCCAGGCCGTGGCCCCAGGCTGGCACACTCCTAAAATGGGTTATTTACAGGGGATTTAGAAGTTTATATAATTTATAAAGTTTGTAGATGTTATTGTCGTGACGCCACCCAGAATAATGTGGCTATATATGGCCACCGCTGCCTTGTACTGGCCAGGGGATGATGGTGAGAGGCAGCTGAGATGGTATAGCCCTTTTCCGGGTAGGGCTGTAGGGTCCCCCGGACAGGTGATGTTAAAGTTAATGATGGATGAAGATGGAAGTATGGTGAGGAGATGTTAAGGACACAGACACTTACTTGATTCACAGCAAATTCTCTCAGCGGTGATGGTCCCAATCCTGGATAGATGGTAGCTGTTAAATCAGAGGCTGAGGCACAGATGAGGTTTAACTGGTTTACTTTCAACCAAACTATAATACAACAAGTCCCGTCTCCGGAGTCTGCAATAGGGGTTCAGTTGCTCAGGCCCCACCGGGTCCTTTACCTCCTGCTTGCGCTGTCTATGTGGCCCTGCTGCCGTGTGTGAACTCGCTGCCGGCCCAAATCTGTCCTCTCTGGGTCCCACTCAACAGGCAACTTGAGTCCTTTGTCTCTCTCTGCTTACCCCCTCCGGGAGTACTGCTGAACTCTTAGTATGTTGCTGTGTCTGGCCCTGTGAAGCTTGTTGTTACCTCACGTTTTTCCGGTTGCTGTATTGTATATAACTAATGCAGCCACGGATCCGGTATCCGTATCTGCGCTTTTTATCTAGGGTAGATAATGATGCTACCCGATTCTGAAAGTGTTTCTCTTATCAGTTTTCTCCTCCTCAGACCGATGGCTTGGCCCTGGAAATTGTCAGCCAGTCCTCAGGAACTCAATGCAGCTCCTGTCACTCTGAGCTCCTGGCTCCAACTGTCTGAAAATTTACCTCAGACCAGTGTTTTATCTCTAGGGAAGTCTCTGGTGTCTCTGGAGCTCCCCCTACTGGCCAAAGGTGGTAGTGCAGTGGCTTGGCTTTCTAAGTGAGTGCAACTATTATGATCTTATACTGTGGCTAATACCCGCAGGGGCGCCACACAGACATATGTTCATTATCAGTAAGATCTGTCTTCACACTGAATATGGGCATATAACCATATAAGGGTGGGGCCGTGGCCTACACTGCTGACTGCAGCTCATGAGGAAACAATGTATCAGATTACTTCAGATTACAGCACAGAGCTGAGCAATGTCAGGATCAGTGTAAACGCCTCTCCCCTTTCCTAGAAATGAGCTTCTCTTATCTGTCATCTGGCTGCTGGCTCCCCACACAGCTCACAATCTCTGATCATTTCCTTTCTCTGCTATTGACTCACCCAGGCCAGGGGACTCAGATCTCAGGCGCAGTCTGGAGGTCACGGGTGGCGGTGCCTGAGGCTATGGCCCTGGTGGTCAATGAAAAAGGGAAAATAAAATAAAAATAAAATAAAGTTTGTTCCTTCTCTATCACGCTCACTGTCCTTTGCTCTGCTGCCCTGCACGGATCCTGCTTGTTAGACCAGACCTGTCGAGATATATGAGATCCCCTTATCTCTCTAAGGAGACCCCAACACAGTCTAGTGCTTCTGGTGGGGACCGTGCTTGGTGTAGGGCGGTTGGGTCGTGCTCCTAGGAAGTCATCGACCACTCCGGGTTTGTGGTTCAGGGTCGTAGCCGGCTGAACCACTTCGGAGCCGGTACTCCAGGTTTGGACAGGCTAGGGCATTCGGTTACCCTTTCTATTCTTGGACCCTTTCTCTTCTGGGTCACCAGGTTGAGGTGCCCTCCCCGTTAGCTTCTCTCTGCTGTTCTGTAGCTCTCCAACTCTGCTTTATCTGTTGCTTCTTACTCTTTCTGCTGCACAAATCTTTGCAGCTCCCTTCTGACTGTCTCTTCTGAACTTGACTCCTAACTAACTCCTTGCTGCTTTCCCCACTGCTTTATTACCTAGCCCAGTGATGGCGAACTCCAGGCCTCGAGTGCCACACACAGTCCAGGTTTTCAGGATTTCCTTTGAGTTTGACAGTTGGTAATTTGATTGCCAACTGTCAAATGCAATGGAAATCCTGAAAACCTAGACTGTGTGTGGCACTCGAGGCCTGGAGTTCGCCATCACTGACCTAGCCTCTCCTCCCACCAGGACCGGTTATCCTAGTAACGGGCGTCTAATTGGTCCTCTAACACTAAGTGTTGCATGTGGTGCTGGAGCTTCAGGCTTATTCTACCCATTACCAAAACAAAGTGTACGGCACCTTCAGTCAGGGGTGCAGTACCCTTTTGTGATGCACTCTTAGTGGAGTGCCACACTATCACATTGCACTGCTCCCTATCTGCTGGCCACATCGACATGCCATAAAATGCAGTTTTGAAAAGAGCATAGAATGTTAGAAAATAAGTCATAAAGCACAAAAAACATTATTTTAGCTGTATCATTAACAACCAGTGCAGTATTGGGTTTTAAATTTTTTTTACTTTTCAATGAAATGACATTTACACTGTAAAGGGAGTGTCCATTGCTTCTTTAAAAAAAAATTAGAATAGTTTAAAAAAAAAAAAAAAACACTCCTATTTCTTCCATTTTGCCCAATGCTCCTCCCCTGGGGATATGCATCCTACTGTTGAAATCAATCACAAAGAGGTGAACAGGTTGTGTCAGTGCTGCAGTCAGTGAATGACTGCAGTGTTCTCATGTCCATTCATCAGGAAAAGAATGAGTAAAACTTGTCTACATGAATCCACTTATGGCCATATGGGCAAGTATTCTCTATATACGGTGGTGGTCACATGCTAGAAGAGGCCACCAGTGGCTCAGGCAGCGCTAGGGCAGGGGGTGAGTGATTATTTTTTACTTTTCAGCATTCTGGGATTTTTTTCAATCAGTAGTGGACAACCCCTTTAATGACAGACAGAGGTGGGCACTTCTTTATCAGATGCAAAACAATGGGAAAACATTCAAAATATTCTTGGATTCAAACCTGGGATTGACCAAGTTAATATTATTTATTATTATAGCTCCATTTATTCCATGGCGCTTTACATGTGAAAAGGGGTATACATAATAACAAGTACAATAATTATGAACAATACAAGGCACAGACAGGTACAGGAGGAGAGAGGACCCACAGTCTACAAGGGATGGGTGAGGATACAGTAGGTGAGGAGAGAGGACCCTGCCCACGAGGGCTCACAGTCTACAAGGCATAGGTGAGGATAGAGTAGGTGAAGAGAGACAACCTTGCCCACATGGGCTCACAGTCTACAAAGGATGGGTGAGGATACAGTGGGTGAGGGCAGAGGACCATGCCCCCGAGGGCTCACAGTCTACAAGGGATGGGTGAGGATACAGCAGGGGAGGGAAGAGGGAGGACCCTGCCTACGAGAGCTCACAGTCTACAAGGGATGGGTGAGGATACAGTAGGGGAGGAGAGAGGACCCTGCCCACAAAGGCTCACAGTCTACAAGGGATGGGTGAGGATACAGTAGGGGAGGAGAGAGGACCCTGCCCACAAAGGCTCACAGTCTACAAGGGATGGGTGAGGATACAGTAGGGGAGGAGAGAGGACCCTGCCCACAAAGGCTCACAGTCTACAAAGGATGGGTGAGGATACAGTGGGTGAGGGCAGAGGACCATGCCCCGAGGGCTCACAGTCTACAAGGGATGGGTGAGGATACAGCAGGGGAGGGAAGAGGGAGGACCCTGCCCACGAGAGCTCACAGTCTACAAGGGATGAGTGAGGATACAGTGGGTGAGGGTAGAGCTGGTCATGTAGCTGTATAGTGGACTGAGGAACACTGAACGTAGGCTTGTCGGAAGAGGTGAGTCATCAGGTTCCTTTTGAAGGCTTCCACGATGGATGAGAGTCTGATGTGTTGGGGTAGAGAGTTCCAGAGTATTGGGGATGCACGAGAGAAATCTTGCATGCAGTTGTGGGAAAAAGAGATAAGATGGGAATAGAGAAGATCTTGTGAGGATTGTGTGTAGGTAAGTACCGGATGACCATGTCACAGATATATGGAGGAGACAGGTTGTGGATGGTTGTGTATGTCATGTTTAGGGTTTTGAACTAGGGTCTTTGGGAAATGGGAAGCCAGTGAAGGGATTGACAGCGAGGAGAGGCCGGGGAATAGTGGGGAGACAGGTGGATTATTTGCGAGTTTGGATATAACCATAGAAGTAGCAGGATGACCCCACCAGTGATTTCAATGGAGAGAGATGGTGCACGCTAGCCTTTGGTCTCAGGGATTATTGGATGCCTGGATTTTAGGAATTACTTGAATTTTAAGGGGTGTTGTGGACGTCAGACCTGAACCTACTGTGTGATAAAGCCCACAAGGGTTGTTACCCCTTTAACTCTTCCCCCGTAGAGATTTCAGAAGGTTAGACAACGCCGAGCACCTCGCGTGATTATTGTCTATTCGGTCTAAACACAGAGTTGATGAACAATTTTACTTGGGGTAATTTTTGTCTTTTTTTAATCGAACTTTAAATTGCTATGTAAATGACAAAGAGCTGGTGGCAAGACATTGAGACGTTAGGAGTCGGATGTGCCGGATGTGCGCCGCTCATTTTATGCCTTCGCTCTCACAAACATTTGTGCTGTAAATTCTGAAGCGATTGAGCAGACCCATAAAAATACTGTAAAAATATTTCAACCTATTTAAGATTTTCTCGCAAAAATAGACCCATAAAAGAGATAATTGGGGCACAGCTGTGGGAATAGACGTAGAGCACAAGCTTTTTATGCAAAACTAAATTGCACTGCAGGATTTTGGTGCTGGATCAGACTGAAGAAACCTGTGAGATAAACTTCAAATTTAAAGGGGAACCATAAAAATAAAACGTTGATCTCCTTAATTCTGGGTTGTACTGTGGACATTACATTTGTGAAAGATGTGTTGCCAGATGCATCCAACCTTGGTGCTGTCACATTGGACCAAGGGGTGTCTGGTTACTGTGCGTGACAGTGACGCACGGACCAATTATGTCTGGCGCACTACACGAAATTATAGACAGAGATACACCGGGGAGGGAAAATACAGCACATGGCCCTGCTCATATGGAACAGGGAAGAGGTGACCTCCTGCACTCACTTGTGGCTGTACCCTGATCTCCCTACTATCCTTATACAGGTTCTTTCAACCCATCGCCGAGCAGGATACCTAGGCCCATCACTGGCCCTGATATTAACTCTCAATAGGGAAATGGCTGGCGGGAGCACTAGTCCCAAACTCTGCAATAAACAAGACAAGAGAGAAGGGGATTGCAAAGTATTCACTGATCTCAGGGAGACCAGTCCAAGAGAGAGAAGGGGAGACAGACAGGGAACAACAAGGCAACTTCACGCCTGCTGCCACACCGCTTGACAGCAGATGGCTTGGCAGTAGTCAGCTCTCCAGAGAACTTCCTTCTCCTCAGGACGCTTGGCCAGGAATGGATTCAGTCACCAACAAAGGATGCTGGAACTATGTGATCATATAAAGGGGATGGGAGTGATCACAGAGTACCCACACCTGGTAAAGAAACTAAGGAATTTGCTAGCATCAGAACTGACATTAACTTGTGAACTGAAGAAGGAAAGAAACACAATTAAAATGAAATATTAAAAAGGAATGACACAGAGGTCCCAAACCAGTCACAAGTCTCCAAAGTAAGAGACCATCATGACAGGTGCTCAACATCCCCTTCTCCATGACAATGTATATCTGGTGGGTACCAGATCTCTCCAGAAGCCGTGTCTGAGTTAGCTCTGATCGCTGGTGTTAACAGCTAAAACTCTACTGTCAATCATTGACATCCACATCGAAGTAATGAAAACGTACCTGGGCATTTATTTGGACACCATCGGTCCCCTTGTGACGTAATCTCAGGGTGGCAATGGGTTAAAGCCCAGACATGGGCTGAGCTTTATAGGAGACTGTGATATAATCAGGGGCAGAATGATCGACCGCCACTGGGCTTGGGGTTACAGGGGCCCACCAACCCCAGCGTCTGCTGTGTCTTTAAGGATGCCCATCCAGATGAAATACATCGCGGCACAGAGGCCAAACAGTGGCTGGCAGCTGCCTGAGGTGGTATCGCAACAGGGGGCAACACATGACAGTGACGTCATCCACCTTGGCGCGCACTCCTATGTCGGCTACTGTGCACTGGCTACAGAGAACACCGGGCAACATGGGAGCGGAGCGAAGGCGAGTAGAAGGACAGAATGGGAGATATATAACAGGATGGGGATTATGTACAGCAGGATGGGGGACATATATACTAGGAAGGGGATCATATATATTAGGATGAGGATCATAGAAACAAGGATGGGTCCATGTAAACCAGGATGAGGGACATATATACAAGGATGTGGACCATGTAAAAAAGGATGGAGATGATATATAGCAGGATGGAGATCAAACAGTAGGAAAATTAAGTATTTGTTACAATGATGATTTTGCAATTTTTCCCACCTACAAAGAATGGAAAGGTCTGTAATTATTATCATACCTTAACTTCAACTGTGAGGAATCACATTGTACATTTTTTCATAATTAATTTGCATTTTATTGCAACAAATAAGTATTTTATAGAATAGAAAAAAACAGAAATTAATATTTGGTACAGAAACCTTTGTTTGCAGTTACAGAGGTCAGACAATTCCTGTAGGTCTTGACCAGGTGTGCACACACTGCAGCGGGGATTTTGGCCCATTCATTTCTTTTTAATATTATTATTTGTTTATATAGTGCCATTATATTCCATGGCGCTTTACATGCGGAAAGGGCAGACGAGGACAAGTACAATAAATGTGGACAATGAGGTCATAGAGGTACATGAGGGGAGAAGATACTGTCCATGAGGGTCAAAGTCAAGAGGAATGGGTGGGGATACAGTAGGAGGGGGAGTTGCCGTCCGTGAGGCGGTGCGGTGGACTGGGTATTATTTCAGGTTGTAGGCTAGACAGAAGAGGTGGATCTTCAGGCCTTTTTTGAAGGTTCCCAGGATGGGAGAGTGTCTGATGTGTTGGGGCAGAGAGTTCCAGACTATGGGAGAGGCATGGGAGAAGTCTTGTATGCGGTTGTGAAAAGTGGAGATGAGGGGGGGAGTAGAGGAGGAGTTCTTGAAAGGATCGCAGGTTGTGTGAGGGTAGGTATCGGGAGACCATATCAGAGATTTATGGAGGGGACAGGTTGTGGATGGCTTTGTATGTCAGGGTTAGTGTTTTAAACCGAGATTTCTGAGAAGTGGGGAGCCAGTTAAGGGCTTGGCTGTGGGAGGAGACAGGGGAGTAGCGGGAAGACAGGTGGATTAGTTGGGCAGCAGAGTTTAGGATAGATTGGAGAGGTGCAACGGAAGTAGCAGGGAGGCTAATGAACAGGAGGTTGTAGTAGCCAAGGCGGGAGATGATGAGAGCGTGTATAAGTGTTTTACAAGTGTCGTGGTCAAGAAAAGTGCAGATCTGTGAAATGTTTTTGAGCTGGAGTCGCCAGGAGGTTGCGAGGGCCTAGATGTGGGGCTTGAAGGAGAGGGAAGAGTCAAGGATTACCCTGAGGCACTTGGTGTGGGGGACTGGGGAGAGTGAGCAGTCATTGACGAAGATTGATAGGTCGGGTAGTGAAGGAGATCGGCTTGGGGGAAGACTATGAACTCAGTTTTGTCCATGTTCAGAATTAAGGAAGCGAGCAGAGAAGAAGGATGAGATGGCGGACAGGCATTGTGGAATTTTTGGAAGTAGGGAGGTGATGTTGGGTCCAGACAGGTGGATTTGGGTGTCGTCAGTGTAGAGGTGGTACTGGAGGCCGTGGGACTCAAGGAGTTGCTCTAGGCAGAGAGAGGCCATTCATCCATACAGATCTTCTCCAGATCTTTCAGGTGTCAGGGCTGTCGCTTGGCTACATTGACTGTCATCTCCTTCTAAAGATTCTATATTGGGTTCAGGTCTGGAGACTGGCTAGGCCACTCCAGGACCTTGAAATGTTTCTTACAGAGCCATTCCTTTGTTGCCTGGCTGTGTGTTTAGGTTCATTGTCATGCTGGAAAATCCAGCCACAATTCATCATCAATACCCACTGAGTGAAGGAGGCTTTTGGCCAAAATCCCGCAATACATGACCCCATCCATCCTCCCTTCAATATGGTGCAGTTGTCCAGTCTCCTTTGCAGAAAAGCAACTCCAAAATATGATGATTCCACCCAATGCTTTGCGGTTGGGATGGTGTTCTTCGGGTTGTGCTCATCCTTCTTCTTTTTCCACAACATGCCGAGCAGATCTAGTGTTTAGTCTCTGGTGTCCTTAGACAGCTCTTTGGTCCTGGTCATGGTGGAGAGGCTGGAGTGTGATTGAGTGTATGGACAGGTATTTTTACACAGTTAATGAGATCAGACAGGAGCAATTAATACAGGTATTGAGTGCAGAGGAGGAGGGAGAAAACTAACAGGTCTGTAAAAGACACAATTCTTTATAATAATTACAGACCTCTCCATTCTTTGTAGGTGAGAATAGTTGCAAAATGGCAGTTTATTAAATACTTATTCTCCGCACTTCATATAGCAGGATGGGGGAGCATATATACCATCATGAGGATATATATACCAGGATGGAGGACATATAAACCAAGATGGGGGACCTATATACCAGGATGGCTGACCTATACACCAGGATGGGGATATGTATACCAGGATAGGGGATCATATGTACCAGGGTGAGGGATGTACAGTATATACCAGGATGGGGACATATACACCAATATAGAGATATATATACCAGGATGGGGGATCAAATATACCAGAATGGGGAACATATCTACCAAGATAAGGAATCATATATACGAGGATGGGGGACATATCTACCAGGATGAGGGACATAAACACCAGGATGGGGACATGTATACCAGGATGTGGGACCTATATGCCAGGATGGTTGACCTATACACCAGGATGGGGACATGTATACCAGGATGGGGGATCATATGTACCAGGATGAGGGACGTACAGTATATACCAGGATGGGGACATATACACCAGTATGGAGGCGTATATACCAGGATGGGGATCAAACATACCAGAAATGGGGGACATATCTACCAGGATAAGGAATCATCATATACGAGGATGGGGGACATATCTACTAGGATGAGGGACATAAACACCAGGATGGGGACATATATACCAGGATGGGGGACATATATATACCAGTATAGGTGATATATATACCAGGATGGAGACATATATACTAGGATGGGGACGTCGGAAACGATGTTGAAAGGTGTGACGGTACCTTTAGGGCAATCTCACCCTAGCCTTGACCTGGAGAGGTGTAGTGCTGGCCTATGGATATCTGGGTACCGGTCAGTTCCCCCTACTTACCTGAGAGTGAGGTACTACACCTCTGACTGGGGTGCAGTACCTCTGTGGTGACTGGATTCGCAGGGGCGCCACAGCAGCCCAGATGGTATCAATCCCCACAGGTAGAGCGTGGCATCAGGGATTGTAGTAGAGTCTATTGAGATGGTTATGGGGTTTGTGCAGTAAGGCAGGAGGGAGCGGATAATAACTGGAGGAGACCAAGTTTGCAGTTCTTTACCTGTTTTCTTGGCAATCACTGAATTCCACCCAGCCGGGTGCTGTTCTCCTCCGTGGCGTCAGCCTGGCCAGCTCCCAAATGATACAGGGCCACTTCACCAAGACACCTCCCATAAGCTTTCCCTGGCTGTCTCCCACGCTGGCTACTCTCCTCTCCCGAATGTGTCTTCGTGGGCAGTGTCCCAATCCAGTGGCTGTGAGCCTTGTCGGCGAGTATCCACGGTCTTTGGACCACAGCTCCTGCAGACACAGTGGCCTTTGGTTTTCTGGCTGAGGCGTCCAGCACTCCCACCAGTTTGGGGCCGGTCCCCTTTTGCGACCCAGTCCCGCCACACACCAGCGATTGGCAGTGGATTTGGGTGCAGGTGGTTCTTCCATTCCCGTGCCCCCTAGGACTCTCTCGCTCCGCAGCAGGATTCCTGCCTGCTCGACGTCTCAACTCCTCTCTCTGGTTCCCTCCTGTCCTGGGACGAGCCTTAGGTGGCTCCAGTCTCCAGGAAGTCTCGTGCAGTCTTAACCCTTTCTTCTGTTTCTTACTCCCTTTCTAACCTACTGACCCACCCCCTGTACCTCTTCCCTCCAGCCAGATGGGGTCTGTGCTTTCCCAAAGGAGCAATCTCGCCCTCAGTCTCCTGGCCTGGAGTTGGGTGGTGTTGGATGCAAGTGAATGTGTCTTGGCTTGGCAACCCCTCTCACCTGAGAGCAGTAACACCACACCTAGGAGAAAGGGTGCAATGTTTACTGTGGTGACCAGTCTGCAGGGCACCACACTGGCTCACATGCCGCCTGTGCTGGATATATCACCTTGCCATCCTGGATATGGCCTCCCCATCACTCTGTATGGCCCCCCATGTCCTGCTGTCCACACTAAAATAACAAGCAGCTTTGAACTTACCTCTCCAGCGCTGCCCTCCATTGCTCCCTGCTTGTGGCACTTCCTAAGTCCTTCTGCATCCCTGGGGAAGTCAGTAATTGTGATAGGGGCGGTGCCACTAATGACATCGCTCTGCTGTGCGATCACATGACCGGCTTTCACGGGACTCAGAAGTGCGGCAAGCAGGGATCCATGGAGAGTAGCGCTGGAGAGGTAAGTTCAAATCTGTTTGTTATTTTGTGTGGGCAGCAACATAGGGGGGCCATACACATTGATGGGGGGGCCATATCCAGGATAGGGGGTGACTGCAGGCACATGTAATATGCCCGCTCCCCTGTCCATATCTTAGCACAGTTTTCAGAACTGAGGTGGTGGACACAGGTGCAGTGTATATTACATGAGGCTAATGAGTGGGAGCCCGTGACCTCCCACTGCCTCTGCAGCCTCTTCCAGCCCCGTGGACACTGCTCCAGAGCCACCCCCCCCCTCCCACAGTACAGATAGTTACATTTCGGATTATAAGACACACACCCCATTTTCCACCAAAATTTAAGGGATCAAAAGTGCGTCTTATAATCTGAAAAATACAGTATATTAAGCATTGACTTTCCTGTTACCCATTATAACATTATAAAGCAAAAAAATGCAAAAAAAGTGAACAAAAACTTCTTGCTCTCAGTGAATGGCGACACAACAAACCAAATTCAGAATTTTTTTAAGCACGAAGATAGACCTTACAGCTTTGGTGGAGGATGCGGGCACATTTTGGAATGAAAAATACTTCTTCTAATATTTCATTATTTGCTTTATATTGGTTTTTATAAACTTGATTTTGACATTTTTTAACTTTAATTGTGCCGGAAAACTGAGGAAAACTGTGCAGCTGCTCGCCCTTCTGTAGATGTGACCTGGGCCCCCCTAAAAAGACATTTGCTCCATTTTCTAGGCGCCTGCAGCACAGAGGGAACGTTCTTGACATTTGTTAAAAACTTTCTCTTTTTTTCCTGATTGTTACTTTCTTGTTTTGGCTATAAGAGTTCTCGGTGCTGATTCTGTTCCTGGCTGTAATTCAGTGCTTCAAGGAGCGGACGGTGAACAGAAGTCATCAGTACAGCTGCAGTCACATTTAATCTGCGCTCTCATTCATCTGTGTGCCGCTCCCTGATGAGCTGCTTGCCCTCCGGTATCTAGTGTGGTCCTAGAAGTGACAGAGGCTCACCGACCTATGTCACATTGTATAAGCACAAATAATTCACTAGACTCAGGGCAGAATGCAGACTCTGCGCTACAGATTGAGGTTACATCTTCACATGGTAACTATTATTGTACAGGTGGAGCAGAATGTATCGATGCAGTTAATACAGACTGGGACTGTATATCATCAAAATCAACATCAGGGGACCCGACCACCAATCCCACCAATGCCTGGGGATTTTGTGTCATTACCAAACTAGTCGCTAAGAATTAATGCCACACAATGTTAAAAATTAGACATTGGACTACTTAACCAGCCAATAAAGGATTCGGGGTAATCCATCTACTACTCCTCAAGGAAGGGACTGCAACCTAATCTACTGCACACAAGAGACTGGGCACTAAACTATTACCACACTGGACTGAGGCACTAGAAAATGTACAATGGGACTGGGGCAGTAAACCATTACACATCAAGGACTGGAGAACTAAACCAATAGACATCAAAGACTGGAGCTCTTAACCAGTACAGATCAAGGCCTGTGGGACTAAACTATTAGACCTCAAAGACTGAAGTACTAAACCAATAGACATCAAAGACTGGAGCTCTTAACCAGTAGAGATCAAGGCCTGTGGGACTAAACTATTAGTCATCAAGGAGTTGAGTATAAACCAGAAGACATCAAGGACTGGGTCACTAAAGCAATAGACATCAAAGACTGGAGCTCTTAACCAGTAGAGATCAAGGACTGTGGGACTAAACTATTAGACCTCAAAGACTGAAGTACTAAACCAATAGACATCAAAGACTTGAACACTTAACCAATTAAATATCAAGGAGTGGTGGGACTAAACTATTAGTCATCAAGGACTTGAGTATTAAACCAGAAGACATCAAGGACTGGGTCACTAAAGCAAAAGACATCAAAGGCCGGAGCTCTTAACCAGTAGAGATCAAGAACTGTGGCACTAAAGCAGTAGACATCCAAGATAGGAATGCAATACCAGTAGGCATCAATTTTTGGGGCACTAAACCATTAAATATCAATCAGGTACAATGTCCAGCATTACAAGTCTCTTTAAAATTTCTTCTTCATACATCTTTGCTATTTGGATGGAAACCCGCCATTATGTGTGAACCAGGAACCAGCAGGGTTTTATGGTGATATATTTTTGTGCCGCTGTTATATTGTAAATCAAGGACTGGGGCTGAACCATTAGACATCAAAGACTGTAGCACAAAGCCATTAGACATCAAGGACTGGGGTAATAAACTATTAGACATCACGGATAGAGAGAGAAATCATTAGACATCAATGACTGGAGCAGAAAACCATTAGATATCAAGGACTGGGGTACTGAACCATTAGACAGACATCAAGGACTTGAGCACTAAACTATTAGACATTAAGGACTGGGGCACTAAACCATTAGACAACAATAACTGGAGCAAAAAAACATTAGACATCAATAAGTGGGATACTAAATCACTAGGCATTAAGGATGGGGCATTAAACCATTAGACATCAAGGATGGAGCACAAAACTATTGGACATCAAGAACTGGGGTACTAAACCATTAGACATCAAGGACTGTGGGACTAAACTATTAGATATTAAAGATTGGAATACAATACCAGTAGACAACAAGGATTGAGGCACTAAACCATTAAACATTTGGATGGGGTACTAAACCATTAGACATTGAGGATGGGGTACTAAACCATTAGACATTGAGGATGGGGTACTAAACCAATAGACATTGAGGATGGTGTACTAAACCATTAGACATTGAGGATGGGGTACTAAACCATTAGACATTGAGGATGGTGTACTAAACCATTAGACATTGAGGATGGGGTACTAAACCATTAGACATTGAGGATGGGGTACTAAACCAATAGACATTGAGGATGGGGTACTAAACCAATAGACATTAAGGTTGGGGTACTAAACCATTAGACATTGAGGATGGGGTACTAAACCATTAGACATTAAGGATGGAGTACTAAACCAATAGCATTGAGGTTAGGGTACTAAACCATTAGACATTGAGGATGGGGTACTAAACCATTAGACATTGAGGATGGGGTACTAAACCAGTAGACATTAAGGATGGGGTACTAAACCATTAGACATTGAGGTTGGGGTACTAAACCATTAGACATTGAGGATGGGGTACTAAAGCATTAGACATTGAGGTTGGGGTACTAAACCATTAGACATTGAGGATGGGGTACTAAGCCATTAGACATTGAGGTTGGGGTACTAAACCATTAGACATTGAGGATGGGGTACTAAACCATTAGACTTGGGGATGGGGTACTAAACCAATCAACATTAAGGATGGGTACTAAACCATTAGTCATTAAGGATGGAGTACTAAACCAATAGACATTGAGATTGGGGTACTAAACCATTAGACATTGAGGATGGGGTACTAAACCATTAGACATTAAGGAAGCGGCACTAAACCATTAGACATCGTGGACTGGAGTAATAATCAAGTAGACATCAAGTACTTTAGTATTAAACCATTACACATCAAGGATTGGGGTACTAAATCATTAGATATCTCAGACTGAAGTGCTAAAAAAGTAGAAATCAAGGACTGGGGAGTTGAGCCAAAAGATATGAAGGAATAGGGCACTAAATCATTATATGTTAGTGCCAGTGGCACTAAACTATTCGACATCCAGCACTGGGGACCTGAACCATTAGATTTCATGGACTGGGACGTTAAAGCATTAGTTTCTTTGTCAGTTATCCACTGGAAACCAGGAATAGTCGTAAGGAACTGAAGTGACAAAGGTTTTGGGGAACAAGGACGTGGGCATCAAAACGCTGAGTGGTCAGGTGCAATAAGCTAAAAACCGACATTTCAGACTTGGGTAATAAGGAAATAAAGATGGAGGTTTTATAATCAAGCTGTGATGCTTCCGGTGGGAGGCACCCTAGATTGGACCCACTGGGCCGTGGTACTGAACTCCCCTGGGTGAGCTGGTCCTAGTTGGTCCAACCCCTATACAGGGATTGTCAGGGGCAAGCCCAGGGGGTCTAAATACTACAGCTGCTAGTACCAGGGGGGCGGCTCGTAGGAATAGCTTAACCGAGTTTTGGCAGAGGAGGGTCTGAGACACCAGAGACCAGAGTACGGTGGACTGGAAGAAGTAACCATGAGAAAGAGCACAAAGAGGACCTGACTAGCAGCTAGAAGCACAAGGCATCTAAACACAATAATCAGGCACCTCCCAGCAGTGGAGATGGCCTGATATACCGGAGGACGGACAGCTATTGGCCAAGGGGAGTGGCAGGCTGAGCCGTGCCGGCCCTAGATTCACAGGGGAGGAGCCACGCCCAGTGCAACGATCATTACACCATCCATTGTAGTCTGCTGGTGTGTGAACCCGGTGACCGGCAGACAGGAAGGGGACCCGGCGATGGCTCCGAGATACAGCACGCCTGGACACCAGAAGCCGAACAGCAGAGCAGCAGAGGATGCAGAGCCAGGGATGGTGAACTGGGGAGCGGTGCCAGGGGACCTAACACAAGCGTTTACCAGCTTTATTTTTTGTGCAAAATAGTTTTCCACTACTAATGACAACTCTATTGCTGTAAGGACCTAACATACACAACATGTGTGTGCCCCAATAGCTGCACACATCAGAATGGGCAGTTCTGCCACATGTGAACCAGGTCATCTGGATAAAATATTGCAGGACAATATCTGTTGCTTTCCAAAATCTACCCAACATTTCCAAGGTTGCGGTGTGATATTGGGCTTATTACATCCGATTCAGAAATGCTAATATGTCCCATCGCCTCCATGTTCCTGATTAGGTGATAAGAGATAATGCTGTGATTGGCTAACAAAGCCGTGTTCTTGATTGGATGATTGAAATCAATTCTCTGATTGCTAACACATTCAGATTGCCACTATCAGTCCTCCGAGAGCCGACCACTTCAAGATGCTTAAATGGAATCAATACACTCAACAAAACAAATCAAACCTTGCATCCTGCCATGACATTGGTACATGACTTTCCTTCAAAGTTTATTAGATCAGCCAAAGTGGGTTTATTCTTTTATAGTTTTCATGAGAACATCATCGTTTTGGGCCAAGATGGACATGGCTGTTGGTTTATGTGAGGTCAAGCCCAACACTGAGTCTGAAGTGAGTGAGCAACCATTGAGTCCAGTCAATGTTCTCAATCTAAGCCTGTGGGATGAGGCGGACTAAATCAATCAACTTCATGAACTTGAAAGCCAATTGACCCTACAGCGCTGTCTATATCACCAAACTACTGGTAACCAGAAAATAAGACACCAGACCACTTCACCTTACACTATGTAGACCAACTAGTGGTCACTAAGAACTATAATACCAAACTAGAGGATTAACCCTTTATCAAGGGCTGAATAACTCAAATAACTGTCCATCTATTGCCGAACTACAGCTTTCCACATGATGTACCAGCCTGTCATGCTGCCATGAGGAAATGCTTGATACAGTATGTGGTGCAATAGGAGGAAAATACCAGGGAAAGGGTAAAAGGGAGGCCCTGGTGATAGGGAAAGAAAGAGGGTCAACCTTAACACTCACCCAAGTCTGAAACCTGCAGTCCCTATTGTACCTAGACAGGTCCTTCCCCCTGTGCGCGATCATGTGCCTAGGCCATGGTTGACCTTGGGATAGCCTTAGCTAGTGAGTCTTGAAGCAAGACACTAGTCTTACTATTGAGAGAGACAGACAAGCAGGAAAAACACAAATTAACTTCTTAGCTTTTCCAGAAAGGGACTTCACAGCTTCAATTGGAAGGGACTCCACAGCTATAACTGGAACAACTTCATCAAAGTGGTAGCAAAGAAGATCTATAACCAGCATAGGAGAGAGCTAATAATAAATTTACATAGAGGAAGGCAGTGGTCATAAGGGGCAGTAGCTGATATTTAATATCACTTACTTAATAGAAGAGCTGGGCACAGCCACGATCCTAGTCCGACTCCTTCCTTCGGGGGCTGTGCAGCTTTGGGTAACGATGTGGTAACACTCCAGATACAGCCGTTGGCTCCCAGCGCCGACTTTCTCCGGGACTCTATGGTGCACTTCCGGTATATTTAAAACTGCAAGAATTTCTTACGGTGGTCTCTCTTACTTTGGAGGCTTGTTCCAAGTTTGGTACCTGTTTCTCATTCTTGTATTGAGACTTCATTTTAAATGTGTTAGTGTCAGTTTCTGTTGCTGCCATACTCCTTAGTTCTCTTCCCAGGTGTGGATACTTTGTGATCTCTCCCATCTCCTTTATATGGTCACATGGTCCAGCATTCCTTTCTGGTGATTGAACTTCATTCCTGGCCTAGCTACCTGAGGTGAAGGTACTATTCTGGAGAAGTTGACCATTGCCAAGCCGTCTGCTGCCCAGGACAGTGGCAGCAGGTGTGAAGTTGTTTTTGTTGTTGCCCTGTCTGTCTCCCCTATCCCTCTTGTTGTTATCAGTTCAGCGGTTGGGATTAGTGGTCCTGCCGGCCATCTCCGTATTTAGGTTAACATCTGGGCCAGCGAGGGACTTGGTATCCTGCTGAGTGACGGGGTGAAAGAACCCATATAGGGACAGTAGGGAGATCAGGAAACAGCCGAAGGTGAATGCAGGAGGTCTCTTTTCTACTGTTCCCTACAAGCAAGGCCCTCTGTTGCATTTGTCTACACAGGTGTTTCTCCCCAGTCTGTTGCGCTGTATAGTGAGCCGGACACCATTGGTCAATACACGACTGTCAAGCACTGTAATGGTGTCTGTAGTGTGACAAGATTCTCAGCAGGATAAGAAAAGAACCCTTTCAGCACTGTCAAGAAATGATTCTGCCTACTCTTGATAATTACCAAGCAGGTTGAAAAGAGGGCTTGTGATTAGTCAAAAGCCGTGATTTCTGATCCTAGATACCCCAGAGGTCACTTGTTTGATATGGGGGAGACACACTCATGACACAGCCTGTAATCTATTACGGCATGATTGGGGTTATAATTTTGTACTAGCAGGTCACCCACCAGATATGGACCACTGGTGTAGATAAAACCTGCATCTAGGCTGGTCAAACCATGACTTGTGCCCTCTTGGCTTTTTTATGGGGTCTGTAACTCATGCTTAAAGTCAGAGCCTGCTCTCGAAATCTACATAGGTATACAATCATCATGGGTCCAAAGAGCAATGCTCAGAACTCACCAGATGCACTTAAAATGTCAATTGATACACACTTCTCTCACCCATAAAACCCAAATATGTAGCAGAAGAACATCTCCATCCATGACACACTGCAAGTCCTCATGCGACTTGAATGCTCCATCCTCATCCATTGATAAGGATGAACGACTCTGGGCTTGCCAGCTTTAGAAATCACCATTCATGTTGGTATTTTATGGAGTCAGTCATTTGCCTACCTTTCATCAACGAGGTGAAATATAGTATTTTTGGGGGAATAAAATCTATATTTAGGATATGGAGAATCTGGCTGATTCGCTAATAACATACTTGGTAAGGGTTAGCAAGCTCCATGTTGTGACCACTCCCCTCTGCTGATGGGGACATTGATATGGTTGATCAATTTAATAAAGTCCATTAGTGAAAATAAGTAACATCACCCTAAGTCAATGGATGTAACACCAGACAGAGGCTCGTACTATGCAGAGGTTGGGACAAAGTATTTTTGACTCAATGCCAGGTGGCTGCTCGGAAAGCATTCACAAATGTGCACAAATGTAACTTCATAGTTTAAATAACTGTGTTCTTACCTGTTACCTAAACCTCCAGCTGAGTGAACTGAGCTGTAATAATAATTGGCTTTGCATAAAATCCTTTTTGATCAGCGCCATGATTGCAGTCGCTGGTGAATAAGGGATTTGATGTGATTACAGTTTACAAATTGCAGGATTCATTGTTCCTTTGTTCCCTTTTTTGTGTTGTTGTCTCTTTGCAGGTACACAATACAAGCACCTGATGCTTTTTCGAGCTTCGCTATGGAAAAGATGCAACTAATCGTCACTATTGTATCACTAAATGGCCCCGTGAGCTGCCAATCTGTGGGGGCGAGGAGTGACTCATCCATCCTAATTGTCAGAGGGCTGAGATCTCAGATTGAGGACTCAGGCACGTGGCCACATTTCATCTGCATTTATACTGTACGGAGCCAATATAGGGCATCCGTGGGAGTCGATGGGCCGAGGCTGTACCCATAGATGTCTCTGATATCATGTGAATGCACACAGTTAAGTATACCACTATTAATGAATACCGTACTTAGGGATGCACAGCTCACTGAGCTCCTGTAAACCCATGTAATCAAATATCATCCATATTATCTATTTCTTCATTTCTTGGAACACGTCTTCTTGTTGTTCCTCCATTATTTCTCTGATGCAGTCTGATATTGTTGTCATTGAGTATGTGTGATATGGCACCAGAGTATGTTTGATATGGTGGAGACAGCATCTGCAGTTTCTACATGCGTCCACCAGGGGTCTCTACAAAGATTAACTAGGAGCCTCTTTGGTAGGACGGGTTAAGAAAGTTAGTTCCCAGCTAATTGTGAGGAAAAGAAGAACAGCTGCTCCCTGGTGCCCCCTTATCGCCTGGACAATCAGGGAATTTCCCGAGGATAAGGAAGATCACGCAGCTGCACGGTAAGTGCCGATTTATTAAGGCATTCGCAGTGAGGTGTGCTGGATATAGGTATCACCAGTCTGTCACTGCCCAACATTCCCCAATAAAAAAGCAGATTATTATTTTCTATTATTATTATTTTATTATTATTTTTATAATTAGCTAGATTTCACACTGTGAGACATGCTGTGACTGACTTCTATCCTGCTTCCGTTGATCCTGATCATCAAAATGACTGTTCTTTGCTTACTGAATGTAAACGGTGTCAGAACAATTTGCCCGTGAAGCTGTCTATCAGCCAATGAGAAAATGACTAGTGTCGTAAGAGTAGCTTTGGGCGCAAGCAGAGCTAAATCCTTCTTCAAACCCTCTTTTGCGATAACCTGTCTGGAGGATTTTAATGATCGGAGAACAGAATTCCTCTAATTGTGCCACGTCAAGACCTCCACCACATCCCCTGAGACATGAACAAGTGGAAAGGGCTGTGAAATCTCCAAATCGTAAGTCCTGAGCACAGGCCCGCCCGTGGACATCTTGGTGGGAAGTGTGCATGCACAATCTAGAGTTTGGCGCCAAACTAAGGCAGGTAGACTGCTGCCGTTGTAAAAGAAACTGAACTCTCGTCCAAATTAGACTCTGGTCAGTGTTTAGGTTAGTAGCTGGGTAGCCTGTGACTGTGTGCATGCTTGGACTGCCTCACAGGGAAACGGGGGAATCTCCTGGTGGGCCCATGTGCTGGAGTGAGACACTTATCCCACAATGTGGGCAATATTTGTCCTCATTACATTAGATTCAGTTTGTCCAGTGAAAAGCAGTATCTCATCATTCACTCAACAAACTACCCAATGCGTTTTTATATAGAAGAACAGGTAAATGTATGGTATGAATGAGACAATTGTAATATCTGCAAGTAGCTGAACAGTGGGCCCATGTTACCTCAGTCTGACACTGATTGTGTGGGCTCCATTGATGGGAGGTTTAAGACTGTGAATAAGTTTGAGAACTGCTTTACTGTTTCACCAATAAGCCATTTTGTGCACCTAGAAATTAACACTGCGTCAGTGGGGTAATTGCTGTGCTACTGCACTAGGCAGGGCGCATCTTAGGTAGATTTGCTGCTCAAGTTCCATGACTTTATGGTCTAGTGTCGCTGGGGCAGCATGGGGGTCCCGGTAAACCTTGATCGGGTGTATGATACTTTGAGTTGCTCATTACCCCTACTATTTTACCAGAGAACCCCTTAACTTATATAACGATCTATTTCTCTGAGAATTGTGTGGTCTCTTTTCTGCTCCATAGCACATTATACCCTGGTACGAATCCCTCAGTATTTGGCTTGAATGCCCCAGTGAATTTACAGGAAGGTTAACAGAGGAAAGACGTTTTTAAAACTTCTGTGTCTGAATGCAAAATCTTTCACAGGTTCACACCCTACAACTGAAGAAGTTGTCAACTTGGTAGAATAATGACAGCACAGAGAGCTACAAAAAAAGGTTAGTGTTCAGGTCCGACTACACTGGATACCCAATAGATCTAGGACTGGGTACCATGACACAATAGCTCCAGGAAACTACACAGCTCTGCAACACGCACATACAAACACACAAACAGCTCTGCTACAATTAATACAGAAACACACAGCTCTGCTACATGAATACTACATGCACATACAGATACACACAGCTGTTACATGCACACTACATGCACATACAGACACACAAACAGCTCTGCTACAACTAATACAGAAACACATAGCTCTGCTACATGAATACTACATGCACATACAGATACACACAGCTTTGTTACATGCACACTACATGCACATACAGACACACAAACAGCTCTGCTGCAATTAATACAGAAATACACAGCTCTGCTACATGAATACTACATGCACATACAGATACACACAGCTTTGTTACATGCACACTACATGCACATACAGACACACAAACAGCTCTGCTACAATTAATACAGAAACACAGCTCTGCTACATGAATACTACATGCACATACAGATACACACAGCTTTGTTACATGCACACTACATGCACATACAGACACACAAACAGCTCTGCTGCAATTAATACAGAAACACACAGCTCTGCTACATGAATACTACATGCACATACAGATACACACAGCTTTGTTACATGCACATACAGACACACAAACAGCTCTGCTACAATTAATACAGAAACACAGCTCTGCTACATGAATACTACATGCACATACAGATACACACAGCTTTGTAACATGCACACTACATGCACATACAGACACACAAACAGCTCTGCTACAATTAATACAGAAACACACAGCTCTGCTACATGAATACTACATGCAATACAGATACACACAGCTTTGTTACATGCACACTACATGCACATACAGACACACAAACAGCTCTGCTACAATTAATACAGAAACACAGCTCTGCTACATGCACACTACATGCACATACAAATACACACAGCTTTGTTACATGCACACTATATGCACATACAGACACACAAACAGCTCTGCTACATTTAATACAGAAACACACAGCTCTGCTACTGTATAAAAAACAGGAACAACCCAGTTGGATTTACAACTGTGTCAGAATATCTGCTCTAAGACTGGAACAGTCTTGAAGTTACGTTCCCACAACCTCATGTGTGAAGTTGCTTGGGAAGAACTGTTGAGTAAATTGTTGTTCAAAATGAACTTGTGGTCTCCTTCCGAACATGAATGGCTATATGGCTCTGGCTAGCTGAAGGGAACAGCAACATGTGGCCTGCAAACAGGTAGGGCCTATATTACAAAAGTCCATGCACAAGCCAGGGCAATGGTTCTCTTGTAGCGTACCTGGGTGTCTGTAGTCAATCGCTCACCCACGACTACCACCCCATGTGGCTACTTATTCAATGAGGAACGGAGCAGTTGTCCATCTCCTTAGACTTGCTTCTCCAGTGCGATGCTGTGGGAGCTCTGTAGGCAGCTGTTCAGCCATTTCTTGGTATATTATTATTTTATGCATATTAGCTATTGTTTTGTATCCATCATTAGGACATTTGCTTATAATTCATTTTTCTGACATATTTTCCATACGGGCAGAGACCTGGGGGATAATGACATCTCGGGAGCCGTGAACACTTATCACCGTGCAGTGAAGGCCTTCTCCGCGGTCCGGAGGTAATGGCTTACTAAACATGCTATTATTCCGGTCGGGTATTGGATTGTTTTTAATTGAAGCTGTTTGTGATCTGACATTTTATTTTTGACATTTCAGAAAATGAATTCAATGTTCATTTCCCTTCTAATGCTAATCAATATCGCGTGCATTGTTCACTGACTCCATTTTTGAAGAACATAAAAATATATATATATTACTGCCCTGTGTAATTGTTCGGCTTCAACAGGAATGAATGAGCTGCAGACAAATGTGGGATGAACGTCTCTGATGAGGGGACAAGAATTAAAGGCAGGGCCAGCTCTAGGTTTTTGTGGTCCCCGGAGAAAGGAGTCTTAGAGGGCCCCTTTAACACTCTGCCCCCCACTGCTGCACATCCGCACCTTAAGTCATACCCCAGGATTAGACAGCTGGGAATCGGAAAAAAAATTCCTATTAATTAAAATTTCACTGACTGTGAAAAAGGGAGGGCTCATTTGCACCAATTTTAATGTACTAGGGTAGAATAGGGAGGTAATACATCTATTGTTGGCATCTTTAAGCAGATTATATATTAGACACACACTGATCTCCTATATGCCCATAGACATACATGGCTCTGCGACATGCACAGCACATGCACATATAGACACATATAGCACTGCTACATTAACATGTACACACACAGTTCTGCTACATACACACGGCATGCACATATCGACAAACACAGCTCTGCTACATGAACATATAGACACATAGCCCAGATGCATGAAAATATAGTCACACACAGCTCTGCCACATGCAAACTATACAAAACAAAGTATTCACTGATCTCAGGGAGACCAGTTCAAGAAAACACTGCGGGCAGCCGGCTAAAGCGCTCAACACAGTGAATTCCTAGGTCCATTGCCCCCTGGGAATTTAGAATATGCAAATAAAGTCTGTGGAGCCTCGTTTAGGAGTCTCAACACAGGACTAGCCAGATCTTCCTCTAGTGAAGGACATGCAAACTATATGCACATATAGACATTAGTGATGGGCGAATCCTAAATTACTCGGAATCGCTTGACTCTAGCGAGTCCGAGCACAGGACTCGCTACTCGTTGCGAGTCTAGCGAGTCCAATGTTAATGAATGAGGAAGCGAGTAATAGCGAGTAGTGTGCGATTTACAAATCACAGATGTGTCTCGGAAGCTTCAGCCTGAAGCAATCCTAGTTTTGCCATTTATTTGCATTGGACTCGTTTACTTTGCAAGTAATCGCTGGGAAACTCGCACAGATAAGAGTCCTGTCTGCTCTGTGTGCTGGCTGCCGCAGCTCCAGGGTCCTAGAGTCCGCCTGCTGCCTGATGTAGCAGAGCTGAGATTGTTCTCAGTCTGCTCATTCCCTGTGCATAGACATCTATATCTATGCACAGGGATGAGCAGAGAGGACATCGCGTTTTGGACTACGGAAGAGGATTTTTTTAATTAAAGATGGAGTCCCTAATGGCTTTTTTTTTATTTCTAATAAAAATTTTTCTCTGTGTTGTTTTTTTTAAAACAATTTAATAGAAATTCATGGCGGTCATGTCTAATATTGGCGTGACCGCCATAAATTTCGGGCTTAGGGCCAGCTGATAATACACAGCTGGCCCTAACCTCTTTATTACCCAGCGTGCCACCGCCACCAGGGCCACTGGAAGAGCGGGGTTCAGCGCCAGAGGATGGCGCTTCAATGAACGCGCCATCTTCTGGGGCGGCTGCGGGCTGCAATTTGCAGCGGGGGGTGCCCAGAAAGCTTGGGCATCCCTGCGCTGCAGATTTCAGCCCCCAGCTGCTTAGCTGTACCTGGCTAGACATAGAAATTGCGCGGAGCCCCACGAATTTTTTTTAAATTATTTCATGAAATTCTGAGATTCTGACTCTGACTCTGAGACTCTGACTCTGAGACTCTGACTCTGAGACTCTGACTCTGACTCTGAGACTCTGAGACTCTGACTCTGAGACTCTGAGACTCTGACTCTGAGACTCTGACTCTGAGACTCTGAGACTGACTCTGACTCTGACACTCTGACTCTGAGACTCTGACTCTGAGACTCTGACTCTGAGACTCTGACTCTGGCTCTGAGGGTGAGACTCTGAATCTGAGACTCTGACTCTGGCTCTGAGGGTGAGACTCTGAATCTGAGACTCTGACTCTGGCTCTGAGGGTGAGACTCTGACTCTGAGACTCTGACTCTGAGACTCTGACTCTGAGACTCTGACTCTGAGACTCTGAGACTCTGACTCTGAGACTCTGACTCTGACTCTGAGACTCTGACTCTGAGACTCTGACTCTGACTCTGAGACTCTGACTCTGACACTCTGACTCTGAGACTCTGAGAATCTGACTCTGACTCTGACACTCTGAAGAGACTCTGAGACTCTGACTCTGAGACTCTGACTCTGAAATTCATGAAATAATAAAAAAAAATGCGTGGGGCTCCACACAATTTCTATGTCTAGCCAGGTACAGCTAAGCAGCTGGGGGCTGGAATCCGCAGCGCAGGGATGCCCAAGCTTTCTGGGCACCCCCTGCTGCAAATTGCAGCCCGCAGCCGCCCCAGAAGATGGCGCGTTCATTGAAGCGCCATCCTCTGGCGCTGAACCCCGCTCTTCCAGCGGCCCTGGTGGCGGTAGCACGCTGAGTAATAAAGGGGTTAATACCAGCTTTGTTATACAAGCTGGTATTAAGCCCGAGATTCTTAATGTCAGGCCAGGTTTGACCCAGCCACTAAGAATCTCCAATAAAGGGTTAAAAAAACACAACACAGAGAAAAAATTTTATTTGAAATAAAAAAAAAAAGCCATTAGGGACTCCATCTTTAATTAAAAATATCCTCTTCCGTCCGACGTAGTCCAAAACACGATGTCCTCTCTGCTACATCCCCTGTGCATAGATATAGATGTCTATGCACAGGGAATGAGCAGACTGAGAACGATCTCAGCTCTGCTACATCATCTCTGTGAGCAGGCGGGCTCTAGGACCCTGGAGCTGCACAGAGAAGACAGCTGGACTCGGCTCGCAAAGTAACAGCAGTTACTTTGCGAGTTTCCCTGCTATCACTGGCACAGTAGCCGAGTCTAATGCAAACAATGGCAATCCTAGTTTTGTCAGCGTTTGCCATTGATTTGCATTGGACTCGTGCGAGTAAACGCTGGGAAACTCGCAGAGTACCGAGTCCTGCGAGTCCCTTACTACTCGCCGAATAACGAGTCCTAGCGAGTAGATTCGCCCATCCCTAATAGACATACAAAGCTTTGCTACTTCCACATACAGACACACACAGCTCTGAAACATGCACAGACACATAAAAAGCTCTGCTACATTTAATACAGAAACAAAGCTCTACTACATGCACACTATATGTACATACAGATAGACACAGCTCTGTTACATGCTCACTATATGCACATATAGACACACACAGTTCTACTACATGAACATATAGACACTAGTGATGGGCGAGTCCTAAATTACTCGGAATTGCTTGACTCTAGCGAGTCCGAGCCCAGGACTCGCTACTCGTTGCGAGTCTAGCGAGTCCAATGTTAATGAATGGGGAAGCGAGTAATAGCGAGTAGTGTGCGATTTACAAATCACAGATGTGTCTTGGAAGCTTTAGCCTGAAGCAATCCTAGTTTTGTCAGAGACTCTGACAAAACTAGGATTGCCATTGATTTGCATTGGACTCGTTTACTGTGCAAGTAATCGGTGGGAAACTCGCACAGTAATGGCGGGTTTACACGTTGCAATATCAGCGTCCAATTTCAATGAAAAGTCACGTGGTTCGATCGTTGGACACGATATCGTTTCTGCGTTGTATGGTGTGAACGTCCAATACGATGCAGGAACCATGTCAATGCGATATCGGGGATTGAATGAGCGTGCTATTCAATGCCCCGATATTGAAGGGAGATCGTGCTGTGTAAACGCACAACTACGATGCGATTTGAAACGTCACCCATTCACTCCCATGTTAAAGGATCGTTCCTGGGTTGGGGGGCGTAGACATCGCACGGACGTTGTATTCCGATATCGCAGCGTGTAAACATCCAATGCGATGCGGGAGAAACGTTCACTAACGTGCAATAACTTTGTTATACAAGCTGGTATTAAGCCTGAGATTCTTAATGTCAGGCCACGTTTGACCCAGCCACTAAGAATCTCCAATAAAGGGTTAAAAAAACACAACACAGAGAAATTTTTTTATTAGAAATAAAAAAAAAAAGCCATTAGGGACTCCATCTTTAATTAAAAAAGTCCTCTTCCGTCCGACGTAGTCCAAAACGCGATGTCCTCTCTGCTACATCCCCTGTGCATAGATATAGATGTCTATGCACAGGGATGAGCAGACTGAGAACAATCGCAGCTCTGCTACATCATCTCTGTGAGCAGGCGGGCTCTAGGACCCTGGAGCTGCGGCAGCCTGTGCAGAGCAGACAGCTGGACTCAGCTCGCAAAGTAACAGCAGTTACTTTGCGAGTTTCCCTGTGATTACTTGCACAGTAATCAGACCAATGCAAGTCAAAGGCAATCCTAGTTTTGTCAGAGTCTCTGACAAAACTAGGATTGATATTGATTTGCATTGGACTCGTTGCTGTGCGAGTAATCGCTGGGAAACTCGCAGAGTACCGAGTCCTGCGAGTCCCTTACTACTCGCCGAGTAACGAGTCCTAGCGAGTAGATTCGCCCATCCCTAATAGACACACACAGCTCTGCGACATGCAAACTACATGCACATATAGACATACACAGCTCTCCTACTTGCACATACAGGCACACAGCTCTGCTACATGGATTTACAGGCACACCCAGCTTTGCTATATGCATATACAAATCTGAAATATGAGATAATGCGCAATAGGGTCTTATGTTTCAGACAGGTGACGGCAATAAAACTCATTGAAAGCTGCTCACCTGGTAAGGTTGTGTAACCCACAACCAAGTATGATCGCTTAGAAACAGTTGCTGCACGGTCCGCACCTCCACGGGTAAACCGCGGTGAAGACTATCTGGATGAAGGACGAAGTGCCGCTCGACCTGCCCTGCTGTAAAGGACCACCAGAAACACGGGATATCTGGGTTAAGGTGTAGGTTTAATTCCGACGCATTTCGTTGCTGCTACCGGGTCTCCTTCTAGCTACATTTAATACAGAAACACACACAAGCTCTGCTACATGTACACTACATGCATATACAGATACACACAGCTCTGTTATGTGCACACTACATAACATATAGACACACAAGCTCTACTACATGAACAATAGACGCACTCAGTCTGCTACATGCGCATACAGACACACACAGCTCTACTATATGCACAGACACACAAACAGCTCTGCTACATTTAACCCTGCTGTTCTGTTCCCATGTACTATACACTTGTATTACTCCTGGGTCACTATGACCCGGTTTATTAAATCTTGATTTTAAATACTCTAACTCAATTATTTTTATACCTTTTGCTTACTAGACTATATGGGAACATATTTGGTAATAAAGAAAAAAAGAAAAATGAAATTGAAATCTTTTTTTTTTTTATTCAGAAAAAACTTAGTAATAAGCAAAACAAAAAATAGCAAACTACACATATGTGGTAAAAACAAACAAACCAAAACAAGCAAATCAAACTTAATGTATTCTTGCATGAAGAACAATAAACATGGGCTTTGCATAATAATTTTTGGCATCCAGAACATGTAATACTTGTTTTATTATCACAAGAATAAGGGCAATAGCTGCACCTTTTTCTTTTTATTCTTGAAGCACTGCTGGTAGAGCCCATGGGGGTAGAAGTGGTTGTGGAGGCCATGGTTTCACTTTCCTGAGCATGTTGCTGGATGCTCTGTACAAGGCCTGCTGCTCCTTCTGTTCTGGGTGTTACCTTTCTTTCCTCAATATACGACCCAACCAATGCTTTTCCAAGTTCTTCTATAAAGAGTCTTCGTTTATGGAGTTTGTTTGTATTCCAATTCAGGTTGATTTCCCTCCACAACACAAAAGCATTGTATGCCGACAAATCCAGAATGTTGTAAAACAGGATCATAGGCCACCGATTTGTATTTCTTTTGCAGGTATATGTACTAATGAGCTGATCTAATGTGTCTACACCACCTTTGGTTGCATCATAGTCCAAGATCATGTTAGGTTTTTTATCTTCCCGGATACTTACTGCATTATCATGGTGATTCGTACTCATTAGTATTACTTGTTTATTTTTTTTTTGGGAATATACGCAACAGACTTACTTAGCAAAAAAAAATCATTTGGAGGCCTTTAGAGCTCAGCTTTACAAAATAAGTCCCTCGTAGGGCCCTTTCACATCAGTGTTTTTTTCAAATTGCGGCAGATGCGGTGAAAAAACCGCATCTGCCGCGATTACCGCATACCGGCTGCACTTGCGGCACGGTTGTGGTAAACGCCATACAAGGTATAGGTGCGGCAAGTGCGGTTTTGGCACTTGCGGCAGGTGCGGCCGCGAAAAAAAAAGTGGCTGACAGCATTTTTTTTCACGGCCGCACCTGCCGCAAGTGCCAAAACCGCACTTGCCGCACCTGCCGCAAGTCCGCCTATACCTTGTATGGCGTTTACCGCAACCGCGCCGCAACCGTGCCGCAAGTGCAGCCGTTATGCAGTAATCGCGACAGATGCGTTTTTTTCACCGCATCTGCCGCGATTTGAAAAAACGCTGATGTGAAACGGCCATTACACAGTGTGTTCTGCGCAGTCCGTTCTGCACAGAATATACATGTATAGTGCACACCTAGTGATCTCTCTGGATGCACTCTACATTTTAGTATAGACTGTGCACCAAAAATAATAAATATAAAGCCTTTTTTATGGCAGATCGTGTGTGCGACCCCATTGAAATAATTTAGGAAATAAATTGATATACAATAGTAGATGCAATAAATAGACCCAACTGAGGTTATAACTCCTTTATTTCACTGAAAATATGGCCTCACAGCTGTAAAAAATGATGCCGGGTCACTATGACCCGAACACGACAAGTGTACAAATCGGCTTGTAGCTAAAAGTAAACACAAAAAAAATAAATAAAATACTCATAGATAGGTCCCCCCAAATGAGGGAAAGTCAAGTAACCTCAAGTTTTAGAAACTTATAGAAAAATATCTACAGGGCCACAAAAATTGTCTACGGGTCACTATGACCCAAACAGAACAGCAGGGTTAATACAGAAACACAGCTCTGCTACATGCACACTATATGTACACACAAATACACACACCTCTACTACATGCACGTATAAACACACTGGTCAGGTCTTCTAAATACACACAGACACACAGCTCTACTACATGGATATATAGACACACACAGCTCTGCTACATGCACTCTACATGCACATACAGATACACACACAGCTCTGTAACAGACACATTTACTTACACACACTATATATTATCATATCTTGCAGAACTTGCTCAGTATGGTATTGAGGCTGAAAAAGTTGAGCATCTGCAGGACCTTCTAATGTAAAACTCAAGCACCTTCCAGTCATATGAAAGGTCACATGACTGAAGGGTTCTGAAATTCCTAGTGAAGAAGGTCCATCAGCTGCATGGCTCCTGCAGCCTCCTTTATCTCCCAGTAAGCTTCCTCTCCTGCTCTACATCAATGACATACATCATTGCAGGGCATGAGAGAGAGTAGATATCTAGGTTCCCCCTCACTGTTTCCATACACCGATGTAAAAAGATGAATTTGTTTTGGGGTTTGTTAAAAGAGGGTCTAATCTTTGGTATGTACAAAGCAGGGGTCTGGTCTGGAGTCCTTAACAGCAGGGCTTTGTTTTGGGATAAATATAAAGGAGTTTGGTCCTGTGGCTTAAAAAAGTGAAGTCTGGTCTGTGATATGTATAAAGAGGAGGAAGGGACTAAGGTTTGAGGAGAGTGGGGTCCGTATGAGAGAAAAGCCTGGTTTGGGGTCTTTAAGAAGGGTAAGGTTGTTATTATGGGAGCAGGGGCTGGCTGGCACATTTTGGCCTGGGGGGCAACCGCAAAGCAGTGGCCCTTGAGTTGCGGCGACCCATCTTTCGTTTTCTTATCTCTGGCCCTTGCCTTAAAGCAGCAGAGGTAAGAGACTTTAAAAATAACAGTGGATGGTACATAGATACAGGAACACGGTTTAATTGCAGCTATATGATTAATCTGCAGGTAAACATAGCGAGCTGATTAACTGGAACAGTGTAGGCTACAGCGAGAAAATGAAATTTTATTCCCCCTGCTGCCACGCGCTTCCTGTTATAGGTTCAAAGCAAAGATCCATTGCAATCACCGTTCACTACAAAGTGAGACCGCTGTAATAATGTCTCCGCACTATGGCAGCAACACATGGCAACCCATCAACAACCTACAGCAAGTGGAGCTGATGGGAGCTGGCGTGTGCAGGCATCAGCCATAACCCTAAATATTCCTGACATTTAATTGGTTAAAACAGCAGCAATTATGGCGAGCTTTCATCACAAACTTATACAATCCCTTTAATGCTCCTAGCAAATAAAAATGTAGTAATCCCTAAATTGTCAATGGGACAATACTTTATTAAGCATAGCCATATGTCACAATCTTATATGTTATGGATTGTTATATGTACAGGATCAGAACCAATACCTGCACAAGAATACATCACCAGAACCACCAGCAATACCAAAATCTATCGCTAAAACTCACATCAATACAGAAACATGGATCACTACCCTCATCAGTACAGAAATACATCATAACACCAAGCAGTAGATGAATTCATCACCAAGATCACCATTAGTTTGTGCATAAATAATCAGGACCATCATTGTGTAATGGTGACCACTCTCTGCTTATTCTTCTTTATCTCTCTGCAGCCTTTGACACTATTGAGCACCATCTCCTACTCTCCATGCTGCACTCCATCGGCATCAAGGACACAGCTCTCATCTGTTTCTCTTCCTATCTCTCTGACCGCTCTTTCAGTGTATCATTCTCTGGCTCCACTTCCTCCCATCTTCCTCTCACTATTGAGGTCCCTCAGGGTTCAGTCCTTGGCCCTCTCTACACAGCCCTGATAGGATAGACGATCAGCAGATTTGGCTTTCAGTACCATCTTTATGCTGATGACACACAACTATACACTTCTTCCCTTGACCTTACCCCTACTGTATTACAGAATACCAATGATTGTCTAACCGCAGTTTCCAATATCATGCCTACTCTATACCTGAATCTTAACCTTTCCAAAACTGAACTTCTTCTGATCCCACCCTCTACTAACCTCCCTAAAACTGACATCTCCCTCAAAGTGTGCGGCACCACAATAACACCTAGGCAGCAGGCTCGCTGTCTGGGTGTTATATTTGATGCTGATCTTTCATTTACCTCCTATATACAATCTCTCGCCCGCTCTTGTCACCTTCAACTGTATTAAATCTCTAGAATCCGCCCCTTCCTCACCATGGAAACAACTAAAACCATTACAGTGGCTGTGATCCTCTCCCGCCTTGATTATTGCAACTTTCTATTAATTGGCCTCCCCTTCACTAGACTCTCGCCTCTCCAGTCTATCCTTAATGCAGCAGCCAGGGTCATCTATCTGGCTGTTACTCGGATGCCTCCGCTCTGTGCCAGTCACTGCGCTGGCTGCCCATACACTATAGGATTTGCTCTGTGCCAGTCATTGCACTGGCTGCCTATACACTATAGGATCTGCTCTGTGCCAGTCATTGCACTGGCTGCCCATACATTATAGGATCCAATTCAAATTGCTTGTTCTCACCCACAAAGCTCTTCACGATTCAGCACTTCCCTACCTCTCAACCCTCATCTCTGTCTATCACCCCGCCTGTTCTCTTCGCTCTGGGAGTGACTGGAGCCAACGTCTGCACTAATCTGAACCTGCAATTCCCAGCTCCAAGATTTCTCTCGAGCTGCAATAATTCTCTGGAATGCTCAACCCCAAGAAATTAGGACTACTCACAACTTACTTAGCTTCAGGCGCTCCCTAAAAACACATCTTTTTAGGGTGGCCTATCACGCTTCCTAATCAGTTATTCAGACATAGGTTATCCTCAACTTCCCTGAACATAACTGTCTAACTCCATCAGACCGAAAAGCTCTACACAGACCGGCTGGTGACCACTTACTCCGCTCTCATCTATTCCACAACCTCAAAATGGCTGAACCATGATTGTAAATAAGCCCCTGTACTTTGTGTCACCCCCACTTTATTGTACATTGTAAGCTCTTGCAAGCAGGATCGTCATTATTGTTTGCTTTTTAATTATGTTGATTTCCAAAACTGTTTCTCATGACTGTTTGTATATGAATCTGATTTGTTAAGTGCTCCGGAAAATGTTGGTGCTATGTAAAGATTATTATTATCATTAGTACATATATAAATCACTAGGACCACCATCAGTACATGGTACACCAATTGTAATGTCAGGTTAGCCCCTTGTATTGCATATATCTCCAACTGCCAGTATGTCCTTAACAATGGTAAGAAGATACTGGGAGCTGTTCTGATCATTCATCCGACTGCAGACTGTACAGGAGCCACAGCACTGATGAGACGCAGCAGGATCACAAAGAAACATTTACATCCAGGAACCTTATAGGTGACATCTTCTCTGGTTGGAGTAATTATCTTTCATTTCTTCATCTTGTGCAGACACCATGATGACTCTTCATGCCTTTACAGACTTTCATCTTCTCTGTTCTTCTGCAGCACATCCCGCACAGCGCCCTTAAAAATAAGAGAGTCATTATAATGTTGCCTAAATAAATTTATATGCCCTACACTGAGCCCATGAATAAATAATTGCCCTCAATGTGTTCTCTGCACAAATAAGGACCCCCACAGTGTCCCTCTCCTGGTACATGCCCTCCACACTGTCCCTCTCCTGGTACATGCCCTCCACACTGTCCCTCTCCTGGTACATGCCCTCCACACTGTCCCTCTCCTGGTACATGCCCTCCACACTGTCCCTCTCCTGGTACATGCCCTCCACACTGTCCCTCTCCTGGTACATGCCCTCCACACTGTCCCTCTCCTGGTACATGCCCTCCACACTGTCCCTCTCCTGGTACATGCCCTCCACACTGTCCCTCTCCTGGTACATGCCCTCCACACTGTCCCTCTCCTGGTACATGCCCTCCACACTGTCCCTCTCCTGGTACTTGCCCTCCACAGTGTCCCTCTCCTGGTACTTTCCCTCCACACTGTCCCTCTCCTGGTACATGCCCTCCACACTGTCCCTCTCCTGGTACATGCCCTCCACAGTGTCCCTCTCCTGGTACATGCCCTCCACACTGTCCCTCTCCTGGTACATGCCCTCCACACTGTCCCTCTCCTGGTACATGCCCTCCACACTGTCCCTCTCCTGGTACATGCCCTCCACACTGTCCCTCTCCTGGTACATGCCCTCCACACTGTCCCTCTCCTGGTACATGCCCTCCACACTGTCCCTCTCCTGGTACATGCCCTCCACACTGTCCCTCTCCTGGTACATGCCCTCCACACTGTCCCTCTCCTGGTACATG
Organism: Allobates femoralis; assembly: GCA_033576535.1. Classification (NCBI taxonomy): domain Eukaryota; kingdom Metazoa; phylum Chordata; class Amphibia; order Anura; family Aromobatidae; genus Allobates; species Allobates femoralis. Next base: position 115,723,089 of record JARQOC010000010.1, read on the forward strand.
CCCTCCACACTGTCCCTCTCCTGGTACTTGCCCTCCACAGTGTCCCTCTCCTGATACATGCCCTCCACAGTGTCCCTCTCCTGGTACATGCCCTCCACACTGTCCCTCTCCTGGTACTTGCCCTCCACAGTGTCCCTCTCCTGATACATGCCCTCCACACTGCTCTTTTCATAAAAGGCCCTTTGCCCCCAATATTATCATTATGAATAATTATTATGCTCTATCTAAATATCTTGATTATTGTATCAACATAATGATTAAAGCCTGATGTTCCCATTGTACAATAAATGTATCACTTAAACATGAGACTTGTATGAGGAAGTCTGAGTCGTGGAGTCAGAGTAAGGGAAATTGAGGAGTTGGAGTCGGTGGTTTGGCTTACCAACTCCAGAGTCCTGCTTACTGTATCCTCACACTGTCCCCAAGCAGTCCCCTCTCTCTTCTACCCCATACTGTCTCCTCACATTTACCTGCTCACTCTGACCACATGTTGACAGTGGCTCCTGCCCGACCCCCAGATATGCCCCCCACATACACGCATTTTATAAAAAAATGCATACAATTTTATATATGCAACGCAGACATGCACGCATACATTATACAGAACTGTAAACATACAAAACAAAGACAAGCTTACAGCCAATGAAAACCCAAAGGTCATTATCTCATAAAATTCAAGTAGGGAGGATGAAAGGATAAAAACCACGCTGACGTATTCCACGAGACATCAAAGGGGGAATATAATATTGATTTATTTATGAACGCATTAGAGGGTTCCCTGGCCCCTTCCTCAGGACAAATCAATATCATACTGTCATGTGGAGGGAGCCCTGAAACGCTTTGATTAATAAATCAATATTATATAAACCCTTAAATGTCTGGTGGAATACGACAGCACAGTGTTTAACCCTTCATCCTCCCTACTTTAAATTTCTGAGATAATGACCTTTGGGTTTTCATTCATCAACAACATTAACAGAATAAACACATGAAATAGATCACTGTGTGTGTAATGACTCTATATATGTGTGTCACTTTATGTATTGAATTACTGAAATAGTCACTTTTTGATGGTATTCTAATTCATTGAGATGCACCTGCATCAGTGCACCCTCTTTATATATTTATTATATACATTTATTCGGTAGTTATTCAGAGGTCTGAACTTGGCGTTAATATATTTATTGGGGTCTGTTGTGGGGTCTATATTTAGGGGGTCCATTGGGGGCCTCAAGTTGGGATCCAGTCCAGGGTCTCCATATGTATGTATGAGATAGGTCAGCCAAAGTAGGAGCTGCACTTACAGAGTTGTCCTGATGCATTGGCACATAGATGGGTGTCCCAAGTGAATACCATCCTAAGATGTCACCTTTAAGAGCTACATGTGTAGGTATTGTACTAAAATTGACCATGATGTTTATATGAATCTAGACATGACTATTAATGTCTCCAAATAGTTTGCCGATCTGTTGTAGAATGGGGGGTTCTTTTCTCATAGACTTGACCCATTGGATACATCGACGACATCCAGTCCCTTTAATACTTTTTTCATGTTTGCCTTACATACATAGCTCTGCTATTCGGTTTTCATCCAGTATCCGGCGTTTTACTGTCAGGCGCCTCTTTCTGCTGCAGGGCATGGTAATTTAATAAATGGAAGCTGAGATCCACTTATATTAACAGTTTGTCAGAATCCCAGCAAACGGCTCTGATTTGCTTATTAATATCTGACAGCGTTTTATAAAAGGTGTCAAGATTCTGATTAAAAATTCCAAATCCTGACAAAAATAGCAAATTAACCAGTGACAACCACCGTTTCGTACAGCAATCTCTCATCATCCTGATTGGAGGCGACGGGCACTGGATTCTCAGGCGTTCCGGATTAATGGAAAGACAAATAAAAGCAAACATTACACCTAAAGACTTAAAACCGTAGTTTAGAGCCACTTAGAAAAGACTAAGAAATCACTTTGGAAGGGCTATTTCCATTTTAAAATATTCATAGTGTTTGTAAATACAAGCATTTTTGCAGTTAACTGTGCATTAAAATTTTCAGCCCTTCTTGAGATATCAACACTTTTTTCTTTTGTTTACAGCTTGTTGCCTTGGAGACCGACCACCACTCCTAGACAGCAGAATCTGCCCAGTGCTTACAGGCTCTTTTCTATTGAGCTTGCCAGCGCTTCTAGTGCTGGAGAACACTTGCACTGTGACGCGAGTCACTGCAGTAATAACTAGTCCCAGAAGTGGAGAGTAAGACTACAATTACAGATAGTAATTATATTATAGTATTACTTACTGGATAAGTAAAGGGAGGTCAATTGATCTGAAATGGCACAGTACAGCAAAGGGTAGTCAGAGATGAAATCCAATTCATGAGCCGGGGTCAGGAAAACCAGAAAGACAAGACAGTTTACAGGGAGCAGACAAAAGAGTAGTCAGGTCACAGGCAAAGGGTCAAAGTCCAGGTAAGGGAATAAAGTCAGGCTGGGTCAGGCACAGAGCACAGAGAGATTAGTCTGGATTAGTTTTACACAGGCAGCAACAAGTGTATGATTGACACTGGATGGAGGAGCTAGCATGCTTAAGTAGAGGACTAATCAAGGGAAGTGAACACAGATGACTGCAGCACAACCAAAGCAGACTGAAGGCCACTTTACACACACCAACTTATCTGTCCAACTTCAGACCAACTTGTGGTTGCAGTGAAATCATGGACACATTGTTCCATTTGTACACAGCCACAAAATGGAGCAATGTGTCCATGACTTCACTGCAACCATCAAGTTGGTCTGAAGTTGGACAGATAAGTTGGTGTGTGTAAAGTGGCCCTGAAGCTTTCACACAATAGTAAATAGCAGGAAAGGACAGTGTGGAGATCATGACAGATATAAAGTGGTGTAACTTGAAGCTCTTTGGCCCCCATGTGAAAGCTACAACGTGGCCCCCAATTATTACACATCTTTAAAAGCAATTGTCTTTTTCTATTGGCCAAAGGGACTTTTGGGGCTCCCTAGACTCCAGGGCCCAGGTTCGATTGCAACCCCTGCACCTATTTTATTTTTTCACTTTTAGAAGTTAGCTTGTAAAATAAGAGTCCAAATAAAGTCCCTTAGGTTCAATTCATTTATATCTTTTTTGTGTGTATATTTTCATAACTTTTTCAATCTTATTTCCCTCTCCAATTGACCTATTTCAGTTCAATCTTCATTGTGCATTTTACTAATTTTCTGCATAATTTATTTGTCTTGGAGGCAAGAAATGTCGCCTCTCCGATTGGAGATAACGTGTATTTGGTTGCAGGATTTAAGTGTCTATAAATATTTAAGTAGATGTACATTTGTAAAAGGAAATCATTAATTCTGCTCAAATCATAATTTTTTTTTGTATTTATTTTAGATAAATGAAAGACCCTCATTTTACATAGTAACAAGCAACATTTCAGTCTACAATTATGATGATGTATTACTGCAGTGACCGGCTCAAGATTCCCCTTAATGGATTCTCCCCAAGTTTTTGAATATGTTGACTTTCTTCTGGTCCGAGCAATGCAGAAAATAGTTGATAGCTCCCATATAATGAGTTTAGAATGTAGCACTGAGTTCCTCGGGGGCGTACCCTGAAGAGGGAGGGGCTTATAAAGAATTACATTAGTATAGTTCAGCAAATAGACTTCTCTCTAAGCGACTATTAAGAATTTAGTTATGAAAGATAAGGTGGTCTCCCGGGATACAATGCTTTAGGATCCATGAACAGAAGGGGTCACAGTCCCGTACTTATTTCCAGCAGTCCCTAAAGTGCATCATCCTTGGACGCACATTCAGTTGAAATTTTTTTATGGTGCCTATTCCTAAGGCATAAGCGAAGGATGCTGCTGGACCATGGGCAGAAAAGAGTATTTTTTTTTACATACAAAAGAAAAGAATGGGGTCCATATGGAGACCATATTAGAACCATATTAGGACATATTAGGACCAGGATGGGTGAGACATGGAACCAGGATGACATATGGGGACCAGGATGGCATATGAGGACCAGGATGGATCAGAATGACATAAGGGGTCCGGATGGACCAGAATGACATATGGAGACCCGGATGGACCAGAAGGACATATGAGGAGCAGTATAGAGCACAAATGGGGACCAAGAAAAGGAAGTTTACAGATAGACACAGGATAGGGAGATTATTATAGGAAAGGGTCCAGAATGGGAACATTATTACAGGAAAGGCCCAGGATGGGGGCAATATTACAGGAAGAGGCTAGGATTAGTGACATAATTACTATATGGGGGTCAGAATGAGCAACATACATCATTAGTTAATTTTGGCATTTATAGGACACTAGCTGTACTACCCGGCTACTCCCGGGTTAATAAATAACTAATGTTAGCTATAACAAAATAGAATTTGAATATGTCATATTAATGACCTGTAAGAAAATAGAAGCTGAGCTGTGATTGGTTGCTATGGCAGCCTGATAAATCTCCAGCCAACAGTAAACCCTCCCCTGGCCGGGCAGTATATGGTACCTCAGACATACACATAATTGACAGCTCATGTGACTGACATCTGCCTTAATTCCCTATATGGCACATGTGTTGCACATTGGCTGTTTTTAATCAGATGTTTAGTTTTGGAAATTAAAGATAGCACACGTATGAGGTGAGTTGTGTGAGGTGATTTGTGCACATCTGTGTCTGTCTGTGTGGTGTGTGTGTCCCTGGGGTGTGTGTGTGTCCCTGTGGGGGGTTGTGTAGGTGTGTGTGCCTCTGTGTTGTGTGTCTCTTTGTGATTGTGTGTGTGGTCCCTGTGGGTGAGTGCATGTGTCGCTATAGGGTGTGTGTGTGTGTCCGTGGGTGTGTGTGTCTCTGTGTTGTGTGTGTCTCTTTGTGGTGTGTGTGTGTGTTTGGGTGCGTGGTGAGTATCCAATGTTGGGGATGCACCTTAGCGACTATACACTTGCTGTTACTCTTTGTGTGCGTGTGGTGTGTATACATGTCCCCGTGCAAGGTGAATATCCCATGTTGGGGCCCCACCTTAGTGACTATGTGCTGGTATATGCTGTTAGTCTTTGGCGCTGTCATTAAGCCCCTCTCATTCACAACTGTCAACTAGTATCTGTCACTTTTTCCCCATTATGCAGATAGGGGCAAAATTGTTTGGTAAACTGGAACGCGCAGGGTTAAAATTTTGCCTCACAACATAGCCTATGACGCTCTCGGGGTCCAGACGTGTGACTGTCCAAAACTTTGTGGCTGTAGTTGCGATGTGTAGATGCCAATCCGGACAACACACACACACACACACACACACATACCACTTCAGCTTAATATATTAGACTAGCTGTACTACCCGCTACGCCCGGATTAATAAATAACTGCTGTTAGCTATAACAAAATAGAATTTGAATATGTCATAGTAATGACCTGTAGGAAAATAGAAGCTGAGCTGTGATTGGTTGCTATAGGCAGCCTGATAAACTCCAGCCAACACTAAACACTCCCCCGGCCGGCAGTATATGTTACCTCACACATACACATAAAAGACAGCTCATGTGACTGACATCTGCCTTAATTCCCTATATGGCACATGTGTTGCACATTGGCTGTTTTTAATCAAATGTTTATTTTTGGAAATTAAAGATACCAGACGTATGAGGCATGTTGTCTGAGGCGATTTGTGCACATCTGTGTCTGTCTATGTGGTGTGTGTGTCCCAGTGGTGTGCATGTGTCCCTGTGGGGGGTCCCTGTGGTGTGTGTCCATTTGGGGGGGAGGGGTGTCCCTGTGGTGTGTGGCCTTGTGGGGGGAGGGGTGTCTCTGTGGTGTGTATCCATCCCTATGGGGTCTGTGTGTTCCTGTGGGGTGTGCGTGTGTATCTGTGTCCCTGTGGGGTGTGTATGTGTGTATGTCCCTGTGGTGTGTGTGTCCCTGTGGGGTGAGTGCATGTGTCCCTATAGGGTGTGTATGTGTGTGTGTCCCTGTGGGGGGTTTCTGTGTGGTGTGAGTCTCTTTGTGGTATGTGTGTTTGTGTTCGGGTGCGTGGTGAGTATCCAATGTTGGGGCTCCACCTTAGCTGTTACTCTTTGTGTGCATGTGGTGTGTATACATGTCCCTGTGCGTGGTGAATATCCATGTTGGGGCCCCACTTAGTGACTATATGCTGGCATATGCTGTTAGTCTTTGGCACTGTCATTAAGCCCTTTCTCATTCACAACTGTCAACTGGTAACTGTCACTTTCTCCCATTATGTAGATAGGACCAAAATTGTTTGGTGAATTGGAACGTGCGGGGTTAAAATTTCGCCTCACAACATAGCCTATGACGCTCTCGGGGTCCAGACGTGTGACTGTGCAAAACTTTGTGGCTGTAGTTGTGCGACGGTGTAGATGCCAATCCCGGACATACACACACACACACACACACACAAAAGCTTTATATATTAGATTATTACTGTAGCGACCAATTTTGGACATTACTGAGGTAATATATTTTACTTTTGAGGATACTGTTTTCAAAGGTAGGGGAAGGTTACTGTGCAGGGTGGCCCTACATTGCTTTCTCCATCTGGTAAAGTGTAGAAATTGTGAGAATAAGTGGTGAATGTGCTCTAGAAACGATTAGCTATGAAGGACCTTGTGTTATTTTCTGCAGAGACGAGTCATGACAGGAAGATGTGATCATGGTCTGTGCCAGATGAAGAGGAAAAGTGAATATGAATAACTTCACCTAGAGACATCACTGGTAAGTCAGTCTGTTACATGTACACTACACATATATAGTATATACAGAGCTCCTGTGTATAATGTTACCGGTGATCCATTTATTACCTGTACGCTATACACTAAATACAGAGCTTCTGTGTATATTGTCAGTTGTGATCTATTTATTACCTGTACATGGACCCTATATAGAGTTCCTGTGTGTAATTTTACTAGTGGCCTCTGTATTACCTGTACACTATACACTACCTACAGAGCTCCTGTGTATAATGTTACCAATGATTACTGCATTACCTGTACACTGACCCAATATTCAGAGCTCCTGTGTATAATGTCACTGGTGATCACTATATTACCTGTACCATGACACTATATACAAAACTCCTGTGTATACTGTCACCAGTGATTACTGTATTACCTGTACACTGACACTGATATACAGATCTGTGTATAATGTCACCTGATTTTTATACTGTACACATCACTATATACAAGCTCTTGTGTATAATTACATGATCACTGTATTACTATAACTGTAACATACCTGTGTATAATGACACTGATGTTAATAATTAGTGTTATTAGTATTTTTTTATAAATGATCAGTATTGTAGTTCCTCATTTGGAGAAGGCACAGTGAGCGAGTGAGCAGAGTGAGTGTGGGGGCAGGGTGAGTGCGGGGCAGAGTGAGTGTGGGGGAAGGGTGAGCGCGGGGGCAAAGTGAGTGCAGGATACAGTGAGCACTGAGGCAGAGTGAGCGCGGGCCAGAGTGAGCACGGGGCTGGAGTAGGCACAGGGCCAGAGTAAGCGCGTGACCAGAGTTAGCGTGGGGCCAGAGTGAGCGCAGGGCCAGAGTGACTACTGGTTAGAGTGAGCGTAGGGCAGAGTGAGGCAGGGGCAGAGTGAGTGCAGGGGCAGAGTGAGTGCAGGGGCAGAGTGAGTGCAGGGAAGAGTGAGTGCAGGGGCAGAGTGGTTGCTGGGGCTGACCGTGGGGTGGGGAGAGAATGGGCTGCAGCTGCATTACCTGGCTGCTCTCTGCTCACCATCCGTTCTCTTAAAGACCTGTGGTGATGTCATGGTCATGTCTCCTGACTCCACCCATGATAGTGATGTCACCATAGAGCCTGTAAATCCCAACTCATCAGCAGCGGCGATAGCTGGCTGGGGGTTGTGGGTCAGGTTAGTAGGAGGGACTGCGGGGACCGGGCCGGGGTGATCAGACAGGGGTACACCGGGTGGACTGCTGGAAGCGGGCAGGGAGAGCATGCAACGGATTGCGGCCACCATATTTCCATTCCTATCACTTAGGTGTAGATTGGGACAGCTGGAAGTGACATAGTCGGACAACCAGACGGAAGTGGTTGAGCCTAATTAGATGTGGACGAAAAGGCTAACAAATTTATGGTAGGAACCTTTGTAAATTAAAATTGAAAAGTAGTTCGGCTCAGTTGAAGTTCGTCTCGGTATGCTGAATAGATCTGCGAACAGTTAACGAACCTACCAAACTCCATTGAAATCAATGGGAGAAAAACCAAGGGCCTAGAAACCCCTTCAAAGGGGTTCAAAAGCTGCCAAACTCAACTCAATCTGTTTTACAGTGGAGTCCCAGATGTTTTGGCACAAACATTATTCTCCTACAATATTATTTACCAAGCTTCAGCGCCACTATCACCCTTCCTCCGGGCCCACTCATGAACCTCATACATATTCACTGCTTCCCCCATGATTGGTTAAAGTCAGACCTTGCCCCACCTACCCATTTTCTCTGCTGGTGTCTGTGATTGGTTGCCAGTATGGCAGCCAAACTGACATCAGATTACTGTAAAAATAAATAAATAGTTGAAAAAAGGGCGTGTGTTTCCCCAGCAAATTTTGATACCAGCCAAGGTAAAGCGGATGGCTGGGGGTTGGTATTCTTACCCTGGGGAGACACATAGTTACTCTGCAGGGTAGAATAGCAGTCCGTAGCAGCTCCAGAATATGGCACATTCACTAGAAGTATCATATCTTGGTGCTTTGCCCTTTCTCTTCTGACTGCCCTGGTACTGTGGCAAATGTGTAATAGAAGGGGTTAATGACAGATGAGTATTGACAGCTGTCATCAACCTCTGGATTGCTAATGTTTAGGCATCTATGGATACCTCCACATTTCCTATACTGTAAGAAAATAGCTAAAAAACACAGATGCAGAGAAATAGCCTTTAAAAATAAAACACAAAGATAAAAATCATTTATTTTAAATAAAACATACTCAACTTGCTTTCACCCATTTATTAAGCCCAAACATACCCAGCTCCAATAGTAGTATGAAAGATATTAATTGCTAAAGTGATAATCAAAGTACTAAAAAATATACAGCTATATTCTGTATTGCTAAGGGTACCTTTACACGCCGCTACTGGAGTATGGATACAACCAGCTACAGGCTACAAATGTAGCTTGTAGCGGCAAAATACCCCGTAGTAGCGGCGTGTAAAGACGGTAGGAGGCACCCGGCAACAGATACATCTGTTTCCGAGCACTGCCCGGAAACAGGTGGCTACACAGGCGATTGTAGCGAGCTGTATCGGCGTGTAAAGAAGCAACGGAAAGGATGTGTCGACACCAGGCAATGTACCTAGTATGTAGCTGGGGCGTGACACAGGCTCCGGGATACCGCCCCCCTTCAGCGATCATTGGAGGAAGCTCCTGCGTTACGATTGGTAGTCGCTGCATAGGGAGGCATATTTAAGGAGCTGACCAGTCACACTACACAATTGCTCGAGCGTCATGTATTAAACAGCCTCCTGCGCTGGCTGCCCAATCATGATGTTATTGCTTTGTCCTATCAGCGTACGGACTTCTCGTAATCCACAATTGTGGCACGCCTATGTGCTGTCCCTGCTGCACCAGGTCCGCCCATATTAGCTGGTTGTAGCGGTGTGTAAATGAGGTAAGATGAGCTACAGAAGGTGACTTGAGGCACCCGGCGGTGTATCCAGAGATAGATGTAACGTAGCGTAGCGTAGCTTGTGGCGGCGTGTAAAGATGGTGCGTTTACCGTTTGTAACCGTTTGTGCGTGCTCGTGCACGTGAAGTAGCTGGTTGTATCCATCCTCCAGTAGCGGCATGTAAAGGTACCCTAAGGTATGCAAACATTGAAAATAGCCAATATGGCCACCAGACCAAGATTTGGGGACCTATGCGTTGTCCTAGGACCCAATGGCCTCGGTACCCTTCGACCCTCTCTAGTTTTGTCATTGACAGTAAGTTTATGACCCCCACAGAATTATAATCATCACATAATAAAAGAAGCGGACTGTAACATTCTCGGCGTCTGATACAATGTAGCAGCGTGAGGTCTCGAGGGAAATGATTGGAATTAATCCACATCGCTCTTAGCGGCACATTTGTGGGAGATCAGGGCTGACCTAATAATGCCCTCTATTCTGGAAGGAAAGTGTTATTGATTAGCCAATGATAAGTCTCCCTCATTACAATCTCATTTTTCTGAATGAGGTTGGAGAGAGAAGTGGAATATTGTGCACTGCGCCGATAATCTATTCATAAGAGAAGCCGCTGTGGGTGAATGTTTAACACATCGACGTGAGTGACGGCATTGTGAATCCAGGAGATACAGAGATATGCCCACAGATAACGGAGACACTCATATATAAATTAAGGGGGGAAGTACTGTCATGATCGTCTCTGTACTTTGGAGACTTGTGACTAGTTTTGGACCTCTGTCTCATTCCTTTATTGAGACTTTATTTTAAACATATTTCTTTCCTTTGGCAGTTGAGGAGTTAATGTCAAATTCTGCTGCTAGCAGACTCCTTAGTTTCCTGAGCAGGTGTGGATACTTTGTGATTACTCCCATCCACTTTATATAGTCACATGGTTCCATTATCCTTTGCTGGTGATTGAACCCATTTCTGGTCAAGCTCCATGAGGAGAAGGAAGTTCTCTGGAAAGCTGACTAATGATAAGCTATCTGCTGTCAAGGATCGTGGCAGCAGGTGTGAAGTTGCATTGTTGTTCCCTGTCTGTCTCCTCTTCCCTCTTGTCTTGTTTAATGCAGTGGTTGGGACTAGTACTCATGCCAACCAGTCCCTATTGAGGCTAACATAAGAGGCAGCATGGGACTAGGTATCCAGCTCGGCAACGGGTTGAAAGAATTCGTATAGGGATGGTAGGGAGATCAGGGCACAGCTGCAGGTGAGTGCAGTGGGTCACGTCTTCCCCGTTCTCTATGAGCAGGGCCCTCTGCTGTTTTTGTCCCCCCGGTATCTCCCTGTCTGTTGTTTTGTGGGAAGTGTGCGGACATTGTTGGTTAGTGCGCCACTGTCACACACGGTAGCCGACCCCCCTTTAGTTGAGGGTGACAGGGGGAACCACATCCTAGATATCAGGGACAATCCTTTAACTTTCATCTCCCTGTAGTTGAATGCATTGCTCTATCTGGCCTCCATCTTTAGGGCTTATTCATATCTGCATATAAAATAACGCTCAGTTGTTGCTCCTGAAATCGTCATTAAATGACATGTGAGTGTTATTCAATATGTCATGCGAGTGCTATGTGAATGTGATTTTTACCTTGCCTCATGTCTGTGTGCCATGTGTTTTTAACATAATCTTTTACATGCTACATTACTGTGTGTACATTAAGTTTTTTTCAACAAGAAAGCAAGTTTATAAAGATATAGATAGATACTAGATAGATGTCAACAAGCTATATAATGTCCTACGTTCCTATGTATTGTAAGCTTGCACACTTTAGTGCCTTTCATGGGGCACTAAAAGGTGTTTAGCCTTGTACTTAGCAAGAGAATAAATAATTAAAAAAAAATGATGTGGGGTCCCCACTATACTTTACTAAGGTAAAGCAGACAGCTGCAGCCTGCAGTCTGCAGCTGACAGCTTTAACTTGGTTGTTAATCCAAAACAGAGGTCATCTCATGCTGTAGTTTTAAATGATCTGTTTATAAATAAATAATTTAAAAAATGTGGGATCCCTCCCAAATTGCATCACCAGCCAAAATAAAGTTGACAGCTGGGCTCTGATATTCTCAGTGTAGGAAGGGCCATGGTTATTGGTCCCTTCCCAGTCTAAAAATAGCAGGTCTCAGCTGCCTCAGAACTGGTGACTCCATTAGATGAGCCAATCCTGGCATTTTCCTCATCTCTTACCATTACCCTGGTGCAGTGGCAATTGGGATAATAGTAAGTGGGGTTAATGCCGGCTGTGTAATGTCAGCTGGCATCAAACCGAGGGGATAGTAATGTAGAAGCGTCTATCAGATACCCGATATTACTAACCCAAGTAATAAGAATAATAAATATGCCAAAAAATATTTTATTTGATAAAAACATTGCTAATGCAGAACAATTTGAGCCCTTCTGTGGAAAGCTTGGTGAGAATCATCATGTTGGCAAATTTGCTAATCCAATATCAGTCTGATCCACAGTCCCCAAACCCATAGGGATTAGACGTGACTGTGGCACTCATAATGGCACCATTGACACTTGGCCACAAAACGCTCAGAGTGGGGGTTATTGTCTCTTGTGTCTCATTGGCACAAATAAAACTGTGCTATCACTTTTCTGCCGTAAATGTGGACTGGGTGTCCTAATAGGCCCGGCAGGGGCGGACTGGCCCAGGGGGCAGGGAGGCATGTGCCCCCCAGGCCGGTGCCCAGATGGCAGCCCAGGGCCGCCGGAGGACCAGCAGTGATTTTTTAATACAAAGCGCACCTTCAGTGCGAAGTCACATCTTCCCAGGGGCCCGCAGCCCTTCATGCAGCAGCTTTGATGAGGTCATGACGCGATCTCCTCACACACTGCTGCTGGTGACTTAGAGCCGGAGCTGGAGGAGGCCAGAATGATACAGCCAGCGGGAGTGGTGAGTAGAGCTCCAAATAGGAGCTGAAGATGACATGTCCTGAGGAGTGAGTGTGAGTGTGGGTATGAGTGTCAGTATCAGTGTGTGTATGTGTGTTCAATGTTGTGTGCAGCTTCTCTCCTTCTAGTAGTTATCCGGCAGTTTAACTTTAATTTTCTCCTGATATGCTGCCGGCTAAAAGCTAGAAGAAGTCGGACAGGAGGGAGAAGGCTGCACACAACACTGCACTGAGGGAGGTAACAGACAGCGCTGGGGGGGAAGAGATTTATGGTGAGAGCAAGCGCTGAGGGGCCCCCAGGAAAAGTGGGGTGAGGAGACCTATATCATAGGGAGATGTGGAGACACAGAGGCCCCTGTGAGGGAGAGGGGGAGAGGAGACAGGGCCCCCCTGTGAGGGAGACCATGGGAGTGAGACACAGGGCCCCCTGTGAGGGGGACATGGAGTGGAGACACAGGGCCCCCTGTGAGGGAGAGGTGGGAGTTAGAGACACAGGGCCCTGTGAGGGAGAGGGGGAGTGGAGACACAGGGCCCCCTGTGAGGGAGAGTGGGATTGGAGACACAGGGGACCCTGTGAGGGATAGGGGGAGTGGAGACACAGGGCCCTCTTGAGAGGGGGAGTGGAGACACAGGGGCTCCTGTGAGGGAGAGGGGGAGTGGAGACACAGGGTCCCCTGTGAGGGAGAGGGGGACAGGAGACAGGTCAGGGAGGTGCAGAGAAGAGAGACCGACCCCCCTCCAGGGGGGAGAGGCACAGCACCCAGTGGAAGGAGGCACAGCGTCTAGGGGAGAGAGGCATAAGGGAGAAAGACACAGCAGGGAGACAGCCCCCAGGGGAGAGAGCCACAGCGCACGGAGAGAGAGGCACAGCACACGGGGAGAGACACACAGCATACAGTGGGGAGAGAATTTGAAGTAAGGTGATTCCCTGTAGGGTATATATAAAAAAACAAACATTCGGCGCCATCTAAGCGCGTTACCAATGTAACTCTCTGGTGCCCTTTTAATGAAGTTTCATGCACTCACCTCTTGCCATAAAACTTCAAGCATATGGTTTTTCCAAAGCTTGTATCCGTTTTTTATATTTTCGCATGTTTTGAGTAATAAAATTTTTTTGTGGACAAGAAGTTCTTAAAATCATTACCACGGGGAGCCGGCCACCATAGAATTGGATTACTTCCTAGTGGGGAGAGAATGGCACAGTACAGGTGGGAGAGAGAGGCACAGCACACGGGGAGAGATACACAGCGTACAGTGGGGAGAGAATGGCACAGTACAGGTGGGAGAGAAAGGCACAGCACACGGGGAGAGACACACAGCGTACAGGGGGAGAGGCACAGTGCACATGGCAGAGGACAGAGGGGGAAAGGTACAGCGCACGGGGGGAGACACAGCCCGCAGCCTATATATTATATATCTATATATAAAAAGCATGTAGCCTTTATAGTACACATATATTCAGCCCCCAGCCTCTATATTATATATACTCAGCCTCTATATTATATACACTCCCGCCACAAGTCCTTATGCCAGTATGGGGCCCAATGAGATGCTTTTGCCTGGGGCCCACAAAAACCTGGGACCGGACGTGTATGTTTGTTATACCGTGACGCTGTGTGTGTGTTATACAGTGGTTGGCTGTGTGTGTGTGTTAACAGTGGTCCTGTGTGGTTATACATGGTGCTTTTGTGGAATAGTGATACTTTTGTTTTTAAGGGTATCGTGTCAGCATATGCTGCTGAAGATGGAGAAGAGGGAAGTCTGGAGAGACGAGCTGTGGATGTCAAATCTCATCATGGTGCCTGTGCTACAACGGAAGAAAAGGAATGGGAACAACTCCAATCAGAGAAGATGTCATCTACAGCAGGTGGTGGCCGCACATGCTTAGTACCACTCTTTTCACCATCTATAGGGTTGTGCCATCTATAGGGGTGGTAGTCGCACATACTCATTACCGCTCCATTTACCATCTATAGTGGTGGTGGTCGAACACTCTCACTGCCCCTCCATTCACTGTCTATAGGAGTGGTGGTTGCACATGCTCACTACCTTTCCATTCACCGTCTATAGGAGTGGTGATCGCACATGCTCACTACCCCTCCATTCACTGTCTATATGGGTAGTGGTCGCACATGCTCATTATTGCTCCATTCACCGTCTATAGGGGTGGTGGTCACACACATTCGCTGCCCCTTCATTCACAATCTATAGGAGTGGTGGTTGCACACGCTCACTACATCTCTATTCACCATCTATACGGGTGGTGGTCGCACATGCTTGAGGCGCCCACAGGCTATGGGGTACTCGGGCCATGCCGATGCTGTCTCTCGGGGATCACGGTAGTCGTAACCCGGTCCGGTGGCTTGGGCTCACTCCAAAAAGGAAGGGGTTATTTACAGGGGATTTTATCATGACGCCCCGGGTATGTGGTCAGTGAGGACCACCACTGCTGTATTCTTGCTGGGGACAGTGACTTAGGGCAGCGTGGATGGTAAGCCCTCCTCGGGTAGGGCTGAGTGTCCCCAGGGCAGGTGTAAATAATCTATGTGTGGGGTGTAGGGCGACGGGCACAAGGAATAGGCAGATTCACTGTTTTTTGTTTTCTTAGTCCTTTACTGGAGCAGATAGTAAAAGCTGTCCACGGAGTCTGGAGAGCAACGTAGAGTAATTCTCACCCGACCGGGTTTTTGGCTCCCTTACTGCACTTGCAATTTGGATCCTGCTGCTGCTTAAGCTTGGCTGCCGGCCCTGTCTCATCCTGTGAGGTACCGGTATGACAGGCAACTCAAGTCCTTTACTTAGGCTAGGGTCACACATGCCTATTTTACATGCGTTTTTGGAGACCTGCGTTTTCTAAAAACGCATGTAAAAACACTCCCATAGGCCCCCATTTAAAAAACGCATGCCCCAATAGCAAAAATGCATGGCTAAAGTGCCATGCGTTTTTGGCATGTGTTTTTGTGCTTAAGTGAGGAGCTACCTTGAAAAATACATGCAAAAACGCATGGTGCCATTTAGTGTCATATAAAAACGCATGTGTTTCCCATAGGGCCCCGTTTAAAAAAAGCATGCGTTTTTAAAAATGCACCAAAAAGCGCAGCTTGCAGTATTTTTGGTGCTGATTCAAAAATGCATGCAAAAATGCAGGGTGTCAAAAAACACCTTAAAAAACGCATGAAGAAATGTAAAAAAGCATGGAAAAACGCATGCGTTTTTTTAAGGCACCAAGAAAACGCATGGCATGTGTGACCCTAGCCTTATACCCTGTTCCCGGGTGTCAGTGACTCTGAACTCTCTCTCCGTTGCTGTGTCTGTGGGTAGTGTGGCTGGGAATCTGCAACCCCCACCGTCCGGTATTGACTGCCGGGATGTGTGACCCTGCACTGACTCGGACTCCGGTGTCCGTTCTGTGCGCCTTTCCTCTGGGGTGAGCATGAAGTTCCTCAGCCTCCCAGGTGTGTTCTTGCTTCTCATTTCCTCAGGCTAGGGTGACACTCCTTTCCTAAGGCTAGGGTCACACTTGCAGATTTTACATGCATTTTTGAGACATGCGTTTTCTGAAAACGCATGCAAAAATTCATCCTTAGGCCCCCATGCAAAAAACGCATGCCCCAATAGCAAAAACGCATGTCTAAATGTACCATGCATTTTAGGGATGCATTTTTGGCTCAGCACCAAAAAATACTGCATGCAGCATTTTTTGGTGCTTTTTCAAAAACGCATGCGTTTTTTTTAACATGGGGCCCTATGGGAAACGCATGCGTTTTTATATGGCACTAAATGGTACATGCGTTTTTGCATGCGTTTTTTAAGGGTCCCCCACACCTAGCAGCAAAAAAATCTGCAAAAATGTATGCGAAATCGCAGGCTGCCAAAAAGCACCTTAAAAAAACGCAGCCAAGTGTGACCCTAGCCTTAGGCCTGGAGTTAGTCAGTGGACCTTGGGACGAGCTTAGCACAGCTCTTTTACACTCAGGTCCCTTTCAAAGTCCTCTCAGGAACTGCACTAACTTGCCTCTCTCCAAACCAGAATATATAGGAGAGCTCACCCTGAACCCGACTTGGTCTCCCCCTTCTGTCTTGGAGGTGTTGGTGTTGTGTGTGTGTTCCCTGATGAGCAGGGCCGCATCTATCATAAGGCAAGTTGAGACAATGTCTCAGGCAGCGACACCTGCTGATAAAATAGGAGGCGGCATCTGTGAGGTGCTGAAGGACCATTGTATCAGACACTGTACTGCCTTTGGGGGCTCTTCTCTCCCTAACATCCTGCAGTATCTCCTGCAGTGCAGCGCCGCTCTATGCTGGGGGAACCTGCACATTCCTGTGTGCACTGTGCAGCGGCTTTTACCCTCCGGGTTCAGCAACTCAGAGGGGGCGTGTCCTGCAGAGAAGAGCACTGGCCAATTAACCTCTCACAGCAGACAGAGTGACAGCAGAGCTGATTGGCCAGTGCTCTCCTCATCCTGCATGGCGCGGTCTTTGAAGTAAAGAGGTGAGAGCCTGCAAATAAGAGAAGTCACCTCTGATGGAAGATCCCGAGGAGAAGCAGCTCTAATCCACCACATGACAGCTCTCCTGCTGGACAGTCCTGGCAGAGAGAGTTGGGGAGGTGTGTGGAGCCCCAGGCGGGACTGGGGTACTCGGTCCCGGACCGGACGGTACTGGGGATGTCACGGGTGGCTTGGTCCGGACCGTGTCCCTGGGCCCTCACAATAAAAGGGGGGATTATTTACAAGGGGATTGTCACGGGTGACGCCACCCACTTGGTGCGGCCAGTGATGGGGCCGCCGCTGCTGCAGAACCTCCGGGGGTGATGGAATGGCAGCGGGGATGGTATAGTTCCAGTGGGGAGAACTGTATCCCCCGGGGCAGTAAGGGTTAAAGTCTATTGGGGTTATAGATGGTGGAGAAGGGTTGGAGGACACACACTCACGTTTGGTAGACACTGCAATTCTCTTCTTCTCCTGATGCTGCAGAGCTGACAGGCTGGATCTGTAGGGAGGAATTGTCTCTGTGCTGAATCTGGAGCAAAGGTCGCAATCAATACACAGACTCCAAAGCTGTTTTCCAAGGCTTTACTGCTGATATTATTGCAGATTATAGTCCACGGAGTCTGTAATGGGGCTGAGCTCTCTTCCCACACCCTGTCCGGGTCGTCGGCTTCCTTGTGCTGCACTGTGTGTGTGTCCTGAGCTGCTGCTTCTAGCTAAGCTGCTGGGATTCCTCACGTCTCTCTGTATGCTGCTGGTACCACTTGGCTAGGCAACTTGAGTCCTCTATGCTGTGCTGACCCCTCCGTGTTGCTTCGCTCTGGTACTAGGGGGCATCTAGTGATCCCACTGTTCCTGGATTCACTGTGCTGTGGGTGCCAGACACAGTACCGGATCCGGTGTCCGTCTCTGTGCGTACTTCTGGGGCAAGTGATGGTGTCACTCTAGCTCCCAGTTGTGTTCCTCTGTCTTTCGTTCTCCTGTTCCTCTGACCCTTGCTAGGTCTGCACTGAGCTAACTCTGCTCTGTGTCCTCTTTACAGCCCTGCTCCGAGCTGAACGGTCTCCTGAGCTGTTCTCTTCTCAGTTCTCCAGGAACTGACTGAGCTTTCCCTCATGGGCAAAGTATATAAGGAAGCAGGTGGTGCTCCCCCTCTTGCCCAGAGGTGGTAGTGTTTGTCAGTGTGTAGTGGGGGAGAGAACCCATGTGATGTTATTGTGGCACATTAACCCATGGGGTGCCACAGGTGCTCAGCTGCTGTGAGCAGGTAAAGCTGCACATGTACATCAGCAGAGGAGAGTGTGTGTGGGCTGTGCTGTGTGGGTTTGTGTCTGTGTGTGGGGTTGTGTCTGTGTCTTGTATCTGTGCGTGGGTCGTGTGTCAGTGATGTGTGTCTGTGCTGTGTGAGGCTTGTATCTGCGTGTGGAGTGTGTGTGGGTTGTGTCTCTCTGTGTATGGAGTGTGTGTGGGTTGTGTCTCTCTGTGTATGGAGTGTGTGTGGGTTGTGTCTCTGCGTGTGGAGTGTGTGTGGGTTGTGTATCTGCGTGTGGAGTGTGTGTGGGTTGTGTATCTGCGTGTGGAGTGTGTGTGGGTTGTGTCTCTCTGTGTGTGGAGTGTGGGTTGTGTCTCTCTGCGTGTGGAGTGTGGGTTGTGTCTCTCTGCGTGTGTGTGTGGGTTGTGTCTCTCTGCGTGTGTGTGTGGGTTGTGTCTCTCTGCGTGTGTGTGTGGGTTGTGTCTCTGCGTGTGTGGGTTGTGTCTCTGCGTGTGTGGGTTGTGTCTCTGCGTGTGTGGGTTGTGTCTCTGTGTGTGTGGGTTGTGTCTCTGCGTGTGTGGGTTGTGTCTCTGTGTGTGTGGGTTGTGTCTCTGTGTGTGTGGGTTGTGTCTCTGTGTGTGTGTGGGTTGTGTCTCTACATGTGTGTGGGTTGTGTCTCTGTGTGGACTGTGTGTGTGTGTGGGCTGTGTATGTGTGTGGGTTGTATCTGCGTGTGCATTGTGTCTGTGTGTGTGTTGTATGTGTTTGGGTTCTTGTCTGTGTGTGGGGTTGTGTCTGTGTCTTGTAACTGTGCATGGGTCGTGTGTCAGTGATGTGCTGTATCTGTGCTGTGTGTGGGTTGTGTAGAGTGTGTGTGGAGTGTGTGTGGGTTGTGTCTGTGTGGGTTGTTTCCATGTGTGTGGGTTTGTGTTTGTGTCTGTGTGGGTTTGTGTCTGTTTGTGGGTTCTCGGTTTGTGGGTTGTGTGTCTGTGTGTTGTGTATGTGTTGTAACTGTGTGGGTTGTGTCTGTGTGTGGGTTGTGTCTGTGTGTGGGTTGTGTCTGTGTATGGGTTGTGCCTGTGTGTGTCTGTGGGTTGTGTCTCTGTGTGTATTTAGGATATCTTGTGAGTAAATACACTTGTCCTGCATGCATGTTCTGTGTATATGTTATATAGCATGTATGTACTAAGGACATGTATGATATGTGTGTCTGTATGATGTATGTAATAAGCAGGTGTTGTCCAGTATATGTGTGCTATATATAATGTAATTAAACCCCTTCACCACCTTTGACATATTCTTCAAAGGTTGTATCCTTGCCTTTGATACAGGCTTGCATGCTGGCATTATACTATATGGAGGACTATGAGGGGGTGCATTATGTGGAAGACTATGGATGTTGCATTATACTATATCGCGGACTATGAGGGTGCATTATACTATATCGCAGACTATGAGGGTGCATTCTAATATATGGAGGAATATGAGGGTGCATTATAATATATGGAGGACTAATGGAGCCAATTATACTATATGGAATTATTTATAACATTTGGAGGGCTCATTGGAGAGCATGATAATACATGAAGGGCTACAAAGAAGCCTTTATACTTTATGGAGGGCTGTGTTGGGGTCCATTATACCGTACTGTACATAGGTCCTTTATACTTTATGGAAGACTGTGTGGGGCTCACAGTTGTGGATCATACTGTGTCAGGATAGTTGAGGGGGTACAGTCAGGTTATCAAACTGTGCAGGTGGATGAATCACTGGGGGATCATACAGTGTTTTGGGGGGCACTTTTGTTGGCATCGTACATTATAGGGGCAATGACAGAGGAATCTAGGGCCTTCAATAGGAGGAAAATGACTTTGTAACAGCTGCAAAGTTGAAAGAGAGTGATCCAGCCTAAGCCAAATATTTTTTGTGGGGGAAGGGGCGCACATAGAAATCATGGGACCCCATAGCAAAAATTCTATGTGCGCCCATGGTGCAGGATGCATTGTCCCTTTCACATATGCTGCAGGACTGATTGGCTATAATTACACACCATGTCCAGCAGTGGCGGACCTTTAGCATGCTGGGCTCTGGTGCAGCAGCCTTAGGTGAGGACCGGGGAGGGGGATGCTGGCAGAGTCAAGCGAGGACCGGGGGGTGCTGGCAGCGTCGGGCGCGGGGCTGCGGGTGCTGGCAGGGGGAATGAGCGTGCGGCTCTTACCTGCGCCGCATTGTGGATCTGGGAGCCGGGGCTGGAGAGGAGAGGAGGGGCGGGATCAGCCGAGGGAACCCCCTCTCATCTGACTCAGGGACATGGGGATCGGCTGGGGGCCCCCCTGCAGGCTTGAGGGGCCCCCTACCCAGTTGGGGCCCTGGTGCAACTGTACCAGCTGCACCACGGTAGGTCCGCCCCTGATGTCCAGTGCCGACCCTCTGTACATATAGGCATCCAGCCATGCTTCTCTTGAGTGGTGGTTGCTCAGTGGCGCTTGTCCCCCTTCCCGCTCCCGCATCCCTTAACCCAATACGAAAGCCCCTGCTATTAGCTCTGGACAGCCCCATGTGCTGCGCTTGTGATTGGCTAAGTGTTTTGGGAGAAGGAAGTGTGGTCTGTTGGGGAAGACGCATGATTTCTCCAGCTTAGTGCAGTGGCGGCTTGTTCATGCGCAGACTGCAGGTCGTTGTATGTGTGGACGGTGCCGCATGGTGATATGTCTGACTAGTCAGACAATATGTTGGCAATCAGTGCTGCCTCCTGTGCTATAATGATGCAGTACTGGGTCTGCCTACAAGATCACCACTCTGCCGCCATCATTGTGTGTCTGTAGCTTGTGCCAAGCTTCCATTGCCATTAATGATCCTTGTTCTGGATTCGTCTTTGTGGTTCTTGTATGTGTGTGTGATGGCACTGACATCCTTGTGTTTGGACGTCTTTTTTTCAATTTCTGCAAATTAAAATGGCCACTATTCTCATTTTTACAGGATATACATAGTTCTGTACAAACCAGATTTATTTCTACTGATTTTAAAGCATTTACTATGGGGGGAGGGGTGCCGTTCTGCAGTTCGCCTCAGGCAGCAGAGAGGCTAGGTTCACCCCTGCTGATAATACCCTTTCTTGCTCTCTTGTGAAACCACCACCCAAGAGCAGTGATGACACTGTGACACTTTGACCCAGGTGTACCACATGCTCACCATCGCTCCATTCATCGTCTATATTGGTGGTGGGCACACATGCTCACTAATGCTCTATTCACTGTCTATACGGGTGGTGGATGCACATGCTCACCATCGCTCCATTCACCATCTATAGGGGTGGTGGTCACACACGCTCACTAATGCTCTATTCACTTTCTATAGGGGTGGTGGTCACACATGCTCAGTACTGCTTCAGTCACCGTCTATACGGGTGGTGATCATACACGCTCACTAATGCTCTATTCACCGTCTATAGGGGTGGTGGTTGCACACACTCAGTACTGCTTCAGTCACCGTCTATAGGGGTGGTGGTCGCACACACTCAGAACTGCTTCAGTCACCGTCTATAGGGGTGGTGGTCGCACACACTCAGTACCGCTTCAGTCACCGTCTATAGGGGTGGTGGTTGCACACACTCAGTACCGCTTCAGTCACCGTCTATAGGGGTGGTGGTCGCACACACTCAGTACCGCTTCAGTCACCGTCTATAGGGGTGGTGGTCGCACACACTCAGATCTGCTTCAGTCACCTTCTATAGGGGTAGTGGTCAAACACACTCAGTACCCCTCCATTCACCATCTACAGTGGTGTTGGTCGCATACGCTGACTACCGTTCTATTTGTACAGGGGACATCTGTTTCATGTTGAATGTGAGTCCCAGTGATAAGACCCCCTGGTTCCCTGGATAGGCAATAAGTGAAAGCAGATGGAGGAATCATTTTGTAGATTTACATTGGTGTCCCGGTTGTGCCATGACTTTATTTTCTATAGGACCATTGCTATATCCAGCTGTATATTCACAAATCAGCCTTAGTATCATCATAGAGACGCTTCCCTGCTCTTCTCATCATTTATTTATGAACCTGCTGGATCCGTCCAGGAAATCTTCCAAGTCATCCAACATCAAAATAGAATTAGCAATCCATTTGGTTCATTATTGCCGGCTAATCGCGTCTATCTAGCAGGCTGGCAGGCTGCGGTGCCATCTTGGCACTGGCTGCATCAGGTGCCATCGTCGAGCTCCTTCACCTTAAGAACACAATGCCAAGACGGGATCTGGACGACACAGTAAACAAACTCATTGTTAGCGACTGTCAAGCTGTAATGAAGGAAAGTACGGGGAAGCATGGTCCGTGCAGAATTATTAGCCCCCGTTCAATGACAACCCTGCAATTTGTAGAGGAAGAATAATTCCCCGGTTGCATGTTATATCTTCAACTTCCAAATTGCAGACTTCTTACCGAAATTGGTTTTCTGCACAGGAGGAGATAATGTCACTCAGAAGACGTCGGCTTTTACTGATCTGCCTGGGTCCTTGCGATGCGGTGGAAGACTTTCATTCAGACAAGAGCACTTACTCAACGGCATTAGACAATGATTGTACTTCGCTTTTTAATATTGGCTCCCGACCTACACTTAAAGACCAGAGAAAATTCCCCCAAAATTCTGAATGATTTCACGGTAGGGTCTTGTAAATGATAGCCTGCGGCACTGATGGCAGCTGCCACCGTGTTATTGTCATTACCGCCGCTGCCGAGAAGACAAAGTCACATCTTTATCCCACTATTCAAAAGGCAGAAGTCTTGAGTGTGGTGTGATGCCAGCTGCGTGCCCATGTAGTAATGCCAATTAATGGAGCTTATCGCAAAGTGCCAAGCGCATGGAAACCCTTGAGTCATGTTATGTAGATTCATTTTTGCTCTTTCATTCTGGGAACGCTGGGTGGCTCAACTTTCTAGGACTGTCACCGGGCCAGTCTTGGGGCTGCACCCACTGGAATTGTCACTCGTCTTTTCAGTGCCAAGACAGAAGAATTTATTGGAGATGAGTCTGGAGTCCAGTCCTCCATGATTGCCAGTAGAGATGAGCGAATCTTTCAATGTTTGGTTCGGTTTGGGTTGCCGAACATCTCGATGTTGATCAAACTTGTCCGGGTGCTTTATGTTCGCACAGCACTGGAGTGAGCATTGCTGCGGGCAGGTACACTTGGTGCTTGGCCCAGGTTGAGCCGCTGAACGTGGACGGAAAGCTGAACTCCCAATCAGTGAGCAAAAAGTTCGGCGTTTTCACCCATATGCAAACTTCCAAAGCTTTGGTCATCTCTAGTTGCCAGGCTAAAGCATTCATCATGACGTCAAGACTTAGCAGAACGATGCACATCATGATGTCGTGTCAGTGTATGGTGTCAAGGGAAGCATGACAAGCACCCAAGACCCCAGATAAGGAAAGCTGGTTCAGTACTGGGCAGCACAACTCTTTTTGCTCAATTCAAGTATGTATGTCACTCGCTGATTTGCACTGACTATCTGTGGTCTATGTTGGATGCTGCTGTGATTAAACGTGTATGAATTTCCTCTGGAACTGCATGAGTTAATGTCCGTTCAGCTGCTTTGTGATATTCTAGATGTACAGGTGCAGGATGATGTGAAGCTTAAGTGTGAGTCATCTGGAATCTCCTCCCCTAGCCTTTAAATAGCTTCTCCCTCCACCAGGTGGCGTCATTGTTAGAGTTTTCACTCTGCCATTGACCAAGCTTCTGTGTTTTGCTGGAGTACTGCTGACCCCGGTCCATGGTGAGACGTGAGAGGGAGTAGCATAGGGCTGGTAGAGGAGTTGAGGGAAATAGTGGTGGCCTGGACCTCCTCACCATCTGGGGTACCGCCGGGTGCAGAGATAGTCAGGGACCCCAAGTCCAGGACCAGAATAGCTTCTCAGGTGCCCTTTCCTGTTATACCAACCTGCTTCCTTCCCCTCATCCATTACTCACGCGACAATGTATCCTTTTCCCATAGAGGCACATTAGGCTTCAGTAGTATAGAGGCTTACTTATAGGTGGCATTAAAAGTGAAAGTCAGCAGACATGATATCACTCTGAAAAATCATCCAGTTTACTTCCAAAATTGATGACTTCTCTTTCTTAAAACAAATTTGTCGCTTTGAGTCAACAAGAAAAAACCCACTCCCAAGTGTCATGGCACCAGGCACTGGTATGATGATGATGAAATCTTCAAGAGTCATGAATATCACCAGGCCACCACCTTTCTCAGGAATGACATTCTGATCACCCACAGACTTTCTGTCATGAGGGTCCCCTGTCCTATGGAGACTTGTGACAGTTTGGGGGTCTGAGTCTCACATTTTCTGTAGTTGCTTTCTTTGATGCAGCAAGGTTTAAGGAATCTTTCCTTGCTGATTGTTCCATTCTACTACTTTCTCAGGCGCTACCAGTTTGTGACCACTTCCCTCCACCTTAAATAATCACATGTTCCATCATTTGATGCCAGTTATAGAGTAGAGAGTTATGCTGAACTGACCAACTTGGAAGAAGGAAGCTTCTTGTAGCTGCTGGAGTCCTGTTGCATTCAGCCCTTATGTTTGGCTGCAGCTCACAAGTTAGTGTGAGGTAGTTACCTGTCTCCCCATTCTGTACCGTTACGGCCTTCCTTCCTTTTTGCATCCCCCATTGTAACCTTTGTTACGCGCCATGTGAAGGACGTTGGAGAGGGGGGTCAGAGCACACAGGGGGGCCCCTGTCAGGGGCAAATATACAGCAAACAGTGGCCCACAGCCATCGGAGTGTGTTCAGTGCTCTGCAGAGTGTGTCCAGTGCTCGGCAGAATGTGTCCAGTGCTCGGCAGAATGTGTTCAGTGCTCTGCAGAGTGTGTCCAGTGCTCTGCAGTGCGTTCAGTACTCTGTAGTATGTCCAGTGCTCTGCCGAGTGTGTCCAGTGCTCTGCAGAGTGTGTCCAGTGCCCTGCACCATATGTCCAGTGTTCTGCAGAGTGTCCAGTGCTCTGCAGTGACTCCAGTGCTTTGCAGAGTGTGTTCAGTGCTCTGCAGTATGTTCAGTGCTTTGCAGTATGTCCAGTGCTCTGCAGTGTGTCCAATTCTCTGCAGTGTGTCTAGTGCTCTGCAGAGTGTGTCCAGTGCTCTGAAAGGTGTGTCCAGTGCTCTGCAGTGTATCTGGTGCATTACAGAGTGTGTCAAGTGCTCTGCTTTGTCCAGTCCTCTGCAGAGTGTCCAGTGCTGTGATGTAAGTCCAGTGCTCTGCAGAGTGTACAGTGCTCTGCAGGGTGTGTCCAGTGCTCTGCAGAGTGTGTCCAGTGCTCTGCAGTGTGTCCAGTGCTCTGAAGAGTGTCCAGTGCTCTGATGTATGTCCAATGCTGTGCCAAATGTCCAGTGCTCTGCAGAGTGTGTCCAGTGCTCTGCTATGTCCAGTGCTCTGCAGAGTGTCCAGTGCTCTGCTGTGTACAGTGCTCTGCTGTGTGCCCAGTGCTCTGCTGTGTGTCTAGTGCTCCACTGTGTGTCCAGTGCTCTGCAGACTAAGTCCAGTGCTCTTCATAGAGTGTCCAGTGCACTGCAGATAAAGAGAGAAAAAAGAGGGGCACACTTGTGAAGGACCATTAAAAGTATAAAGAATATTGGGGTTGGGGGGGCCACTAACCTGATGGGGTTGTGCAACCCTGCACAACCCCAGTGATTGCCTTTAATGTGCCCGGTCCCAGCTGAGTTGTTACCTCTGTAGTGCGCTGTGTGAAGGATGTAGGAGAAGGGGGTCGGAGTATACAGGGGACCCCCTGTCGGGGCAAATATACAGCATCCAGTGGCCCACAGCCATTGGAGTGTGTCCAGTGCTCTACAGAGTGTGTCCAGTGCTCTGCAGAGTGTCCAGTGCTCTGCAGTGTGTTCGGTGCTCTGCAGTATATCCAGTGCTTTGCTGTGTGTCCAGTGCTCTGCAGAATGTGTCCAGTTCTCTGCAGTGTGTCAAGTGCTCTGCAGAGTGTCTAGTGCTCTGCAGTGTGTCTGGTACTCTGCAGAGTTTCCAGTGCTCTGTTGTATGTCGAGTGCAGGGAGTGTCCAGTGCTCTGCAGTGTGTCCAGTGCTCTGCAGTGTGTCAAGTGCTCTGCAGAGTGTCTAGTGCTCTGCAGTGTGTCTGGTGCTCTGCAGAGTTTCCAGTGCTCTGATGTATGTCGAGTGCTCTGCAGAGTGTCCAGTGCTCTGCAGGCTGTGTCCAGTGCTCTGCAGTGTGTCCAGTGCTCTGCAGAGTGTGTCCATTGCTCTACAGAGTATCCAATGCTCTGATGTATGTCCAGTGCTCTGCTTCGTGTGTGCAGTGCTCTGCAGAGTGTGTCCAGCACTCTGCTGTGTCTAGTGCACTGCAGAGTGTGTCCAGTGCTCTGATATGTCCAGTTCTCTGCAGAGTGTCCAGTGCTCCAGTGTCTGTACAGAGCTCTGCAGAGTGTGTCCAGTTCTCTGCAGAGTGTGTCCAGTGCTCTACTCTGTGTCCAAGTGCTTTGAATAGTATTTCCACTGCTCTGCAGAATATATCTAGTGCTCTGCAGAATATCTCCAGTGTTATATAGATCATGTCTAGTGCGCACTGCTCTGCAGATTGTGTGCCCCTCGTCTGGAGATTATGTATAGTGTCCAGTTGTTGGCTATTCTGTTGCAGTTGTGTGCATTTGATGGGCAGGGGCTGCAGAGCATTGCATCTCTCCCCACCAGACCTGCTCTGTGCACTGGCTGCTGCAATGTGCTGAGCAAAGGTGTAGACTAGAGGATTCTGCTGCCACCAGTGGGCTCTGCTGTCCGGTGTTCTTTGCTGTCACTGTATTCTGCTGTCAGTGGGCTCTGCTGTCTATGCTTTGCAGTCCAGTGTGCTTTGCTGTCACTGCAGCAGAAAAATAACTGTGCCAATTGTGGATTTTCTTTTTTTTTGCTGCGAATAAGGTGTGCTTTTTGTTTTAATTTCTGTTCCAGACTCTATCAAATTAATGTTTCTGGGAGAGGGAGAGAGGGATAGAGAAAAAGTGAGAGAGCAAGCAAGTGCACAGAAAGGAAGGAGACTGGGAGAGAGAGACACAGAGGGAATACAGCGCACAGGGGGAGAGACATCATGCAGGGGAGAGACAGCACACAGGGTGAGACAGGCACAGAGAGGGAAGAAAGTGCACTGGGGTTGAGACATCATACAGGGGAGAAACAGACGAGAGACAGATGCAGGAGAGAGACACAGCACACAGGGCTGTAGAAAAAAGAATGCGCAAATAGGGTCTTATCTCAAATAAACACTTTCACTTTGCAATGTAGAATTGCTCACCTTTGTCAGTTGTGATCACCCACAACTGGTAGAAAAGCATTAGGGCAGCTTGCTGCAGGGACCGCACTCCCACAGAAAACCGTGGTTGTGATGCAAAAATTCTTTGGACGAAGTGCCTTAACGTCCGCACTGCTGCTATAGGGTCAAAGGAACCGAGACACAGGGATGTCTGGATCAGCAAAAGCCTTTATTTTCCAATGCGTTTCGGAGTCTCCTACCGAGCTCCTTCCTCAGGGTCATCAATTCCTTCCTCAGGGAATTGATGTACCCTGAGGAAGGAGCTCGGTAGGAGGCTCCGAAACGCGTTGGAAAATAAAGGTTTGAGCTGATCTAGACATTCCTGTGTCTTGGTTCCTTTGACCCTGTAGCAGCAGCGCGAACGTTAAGGCACTTCGTCCAAAGAATTTTTACAGCACACAGGGTGGAGACAGGCACAGAGTGGGGAGACACAGTACACAGGAGGAGACAGGCACAGAGTGTCTCCCCACAGTACACGAGGAGACAAGCACAGGGAGGGATTATATTTGTGGGGATTATATACGGTATATGTAAAGATCTAAAAAAAATATATACCGTATATACTCGTGTATAAGCCGATCCGTGTATAAGCCGACCCCCCTACTTTTGCCCCCAAAAACTGGGAAAACTTATTGACTCGCGTATAAGCCGAGGGTGGACTCCAGCACAGGTATACAACCCCAGCAGTGAGGTATACAGCAGCCTCCCCAGTGGTAGTATACAGCAGCAGCCCCAGTGGTAGTATACAGCAGCCCCAGAGGTATATACAGCCCCAGAGGTATATGCAGCCCCAGAGGTATATGTAGCCCCAGAGGTATATGCAGCCCCAGAGGTATATGCAGCCCTAGAGGTATATGCAGCCCCATATGCATCCCGAGAGGTATATGCAGCCCCAGAGGTATATGCAGCCCCAGAGGTATATGCAGCCCCATATGCAGCCCCAGAGGTATATGCAGCCCCAGAGGTATATACAGCAGCCCTAGTGGTGTATACAGCAGCCCCAGAGGTATATGCAGCAGCCCTTAGGTAGTATACAGCAGCCCCAGTGGTGTATACAGCAGCCCCAGGGCTGTATACAGCAGCAGCCCCAGGGCTGTATACAGCCGCAGCCCCGGAGGTATACAGGCCCCCCCATCAAGCTCCAGGGCCCCCCCCTTGCGCGGCAGCCTGTAAAGTAAAATCATACTTACCAGTGTCCTGTCGCGCCGTCCGCAGCTTGCCGACACACGATCCGGGCTTCAATCCGCGTCTTCCGGCTTCCGACTTCCTGTAGTCGCCAATTTCCCACTCGTATGGGTGGTGGGACATGGTCAATACCTATGAACATTAGGCAGTTTTCATCCCCCCCATGGAAGGTGTTGATGTGCGGGCCACTGGTTTGTCACGTTTGTTACGGATGTCACTCCGATGTTCCCCGATTCTTTTACTGAACTCCCTGACTGTTTTCCCCACATATTCAAGGTTGCAGGGACATTTCGCTTTATAGATTACGCCTTTAGTCCCCCAATTAATGAAAGACCTGATACCATAGGTGTGGTGGGTTACGCTGCTATCAAAGGTTTTTGTTGTTATTATCTGATTACAGCTTGTGCAGTGTCCGCATCTGAAACTCCCTCTTACGTCACTTTTTATCCAGTTCTTATCCTCAGTCCTTAAATGGCTATGTACCAGCCTGTCTCTTAAAGATCTTAGTTTTTTATACGTGATATTAGGAACCTCAGTTAGATATGGACTCAAATCAGGGTCCATTTGCAAGATCGGCCAATGTTTGGCCATAATCTCTCTGATTTTATCTGCTCCACCCGAGTAGGTAGTGATCATGCGTACTTTCCCTGTCTCCTCATCGCTGTCTCTTTCTTTTGGTGTAAGAAGTTTTGTCCTTTCTATATCCTTAACCTCCTTCCATGCCCTTCTAATCACACCCTTCAGGTATCCCCTCTCTGTCAAACGTTTTTTTAGATCTTCTGTTTGAGTGTGGAACTTGTCCTCCGAAGAACAGTTCCTCCTCATTCTAATCATTTGACTTTTCGGGATCCCACGCTTGTGACTGTTGGGATGTCCACTCTCCCATCTTAGCAGTGAGTTAGCGGCGGTTTTCTTTCGATACGTACATGTTTGTAACCTTCCCATGTTGTCCTTCTCAATTAGAACATCTAGGAAGGGAAGTCTCTCTCTATGTGTCTCGAAAGTAAATCTTAGGCCCAGGTTGTTATCATTCAGGCATTCTATCACTACCCTGAAATCTTCCTCTGACCCCCTCCAAATGACAATAACGTCATCAATGAACCTAGTCCATAAAATAATCCTTTCTGTGTCAATTGGGGTGTTCTCACCAAATACAACGGTTTCCTCCCACCAGCCTAGGAGCAGATTAGCATATGAAGGTGCCATAGAATTCCCCATTGCTGTGCCCCTGAGCTGGTGGGAGTACTTACCGTTGAACGTAAATATATTTCTGGTCAGGCAAAATTTCAATAGTTCAATGACAAAATTGTTGTGTCTGTCAAATTGTCTCCCTCTACTCCTCAGATAGTATCTTATAATAATCTGCTCTAACCTGACCCAATCTGTCCTTCTTTTGTTCCTATTAATAAACGGTAATTTCATTGAAAACCAAGTGATCCCCATAACACCTGATAAAAAGAAAAACCAACTGTAACTTTGATCCTATAAGTACCAACCTGTGTAAGGGTGCTTTCACATCTGCGTTTTTCGTAATTCGCGGCAGATGCGGTGAAAAAAACCGCATCTGCCGCGTTTGCCGCATAACCGTTCCACTTGCGGCACGGTTGCGGTTTTTTCCATAGGAAGTATAGGGGGACTTGCGGCAGATGCGGCAAGTGCGGTTTTGCACTTGCGGCAGGTGCGGCAGCGAAAAAAACCGCGGTCAGCCGCGGTTTTTTTCGCTGCCGCACCTGCCGCAAGTGCAAAACCGCACTTGCCGCATCTGCCGCAAGTCCCCCTATACTTCCTATGGAAAAAACCGCAACCGTACCGCAAGTGGAACGGTTATGCGGCAAACGCGGCAGATGCGGTTTTTTCACCGCATCTGCCGCGAATTACGAAAAACGCAGATGTGAAAGGGCCCTAAAAATACCCTTACGTGATATATCTGCTCCTATCTGAATTGGTTCGAATCATGTTCAAAATAATCATATTCTGAAAGGTTTACTGTATGGAACATCATGACAAACACTTTCTAAAGAGGGAATCTAATAAAAAGGCCATAACAAACAAATTCTGTCTAAATATGCAAAAGAGTACTGTAAATGATAGATAGCCACTACTTATATTCTGTTTTGGATTATAGGAAGCATCTATATAATAATAGAAACTCCTATATTATGGAGAGACATGGTTCTAACTAAGAACCTGCCCTCCTTGATGACCTCACAACCTAGGGGAGGAACTAATGAGCTCCAGAATCCTCCCATCACTGAGGGCGAACTAGGAGAGAGGCGTGGAACGCATGCTTGCGTTCCACATAGACGCCGGACCGGAAGTGACGTCGCGGAACGATGCGCGCGTCATTTCCGGGGGCGGAGAACACCACATGACCGGGAAATGCGGTCATAAAAGGCAGCAGTAGCAGCCGCGGCGGTGTTCTTCAACATACAAACCACTGAGCTATGCTGGGTGAGTACCCAGGAGGCTGTAGCACTCAGGGGGGACTGGTACTATGCATGTGAGTATCGGTGCTTTGCACCATATGACATATACAAAGATAGTAATATTTAATGTCTTATTTGTAGAGACATATACCATCACAAGGGGCACCTAGAATTACGACCCCACTAAGAACTGAGCCACACATCCCCTGATGAGGATACCATATCCGAAACGCGTAGGGAGTGGAGCATGGTGGTGACAAATGAATGATATTGAGAGTTCAGCACCAGGCTGTCATTGGTAAAAGGACCTCCTGGAATGAAGGAACTCAATTTGTCTCTTGCTTGGATGGAAGAAAGCTGGTGAGACCTTTCCTGTATATAGGGGAAGGGGGCTTTTTCACTTTTCCATGTGCAGATATATGTGCCAGTAGGATATAAGGTGGTGAAAAAATGACACCAGCATATCTAAAACTGACATATGGTTTGAAGGTGGACTGTATTAAGGGGCAGGATGAGCTCTATAGTTAACACCTTTAAATGACTAATAACTCTTAGTATAATAACAGAGTTTTTTAAGTTGTGACACTTGGGGCACGGCGGGTTTTCACGTGTATAGTATGTGTGGACATTCTAGTCCTTTTAGTAATTTTCATTAAATGTTAAGTGTTAACCTCTTAAAACTAATCTAGCTATACTGAACAAAACTTACCTGAGAAAGCCTACAACGTTTTGGAAGAATGTTCTCTCTTTTTGGGCAAAGGCATCAACATAGAGTTTACAGGAGAAAAAAAGAGGCATTCAAAGAAAAGAGCACGGTCCCTACAGTCAAACATGGTGGAGGTTCTCTGATGTTTTGGGGTTGCTTTGCTGCCTCTGGCACTGGACTGCTTGACCGTGTGCATGGCATTATGAAGTCTGAAGACTACCAACAAATTTTGCAGCATAATGTAGGGCCCAGTGTGAGAAAGCTGGGTCTCCCTCAGAGGTCATGGGTCTTCCAGCAGGACAATGACCCAAAACACACTTCAAAAAGCACTAGAAAATGGTTTGAGAGAAAGCACTGGAGACTTCTAAGGTGGCCAGCAATGAGTCCAGACCTGAATCCCATAGAACCCCTGTGGAGAGATCTAAAAATGGCAGTTTGGAGAAGGCACCCTTCAAATATCAGGGACCTGGAGCAGTTTGCCAAAGAAGAATGGTCTAAAATTCCAGCAGAGCATTGTAAGAAACTCACTGATGGTTACCGGAAGCGGTTGATCGCAGATATTTTGGCTAAAGGTTGTGCAACCAAACATTAGGCTGAAGGTACCAATACTTTTGTCTGGCCCATTTTTGGAGTTTTGCGTGAAATAATCAATGTTTTGCTTTTTGCTTTATTCTCTTTTGTGTTTTTTCATTGAAGACAAATTAAATGAAGATAATAAAATACCAAAGAATTTGTGATTGCAATCATTTTCAGGAAGAAGCTGAGTATTATCTGACAGAATTGCAGGGGTGTCAATACTTTTGGCCACAACTGTATATAATATATTATGGTTCCCAGCCTAATATGTATATATATATATATATATATATATATATATATCCAGTATGTTTTAAATGGGCCCACTGAGACTCTTTTGCCCGGGACATACAAAAACCTGGAGCCGGCCCTGCTCATGACCCATAACATTATGCCGCTGATATAGTTAATTCTTTGCAAGAATGTAAGGTGTGTGAATGCTGTTGCAGTTACTGCTGAAGCCATCCTGTAGTTTTCTTTTAGATTGCTATCATGTGAGGGAGTTGCTGGGTGGAGGTGAAGGGGTGTTAGCATAGGGCTGGTCAGAAGCAGGGTAATGACAGCGGCCCAGACATCCTCACCTTTGAAGGATCATCTGGGAACAGCATCAGCTAGGGACCTCCAGTCTAAGGGTCAGGCTAGTTCCACTGATTGCCTTTGCCCATTACTGCCATCCTGCTACCTTACCCCTTTGTACGTTATAACCACCTGTGACACAGATGAAGTGTAACTCATGCCAGGAATGAAGCTGATCTAACACTTGAGGGCTAGTGAAGGCAGACATCCAGAATGTATTGGCGGGTGAGCATAGTCAGAAACTAGAAACAAACTATATCAGGAAGACTGAAAATTAATGAAAGAATTAAAATTATAGACAGCCACTAATATGTGTATAAACTTTGGTGGATTAGTCCGGCCCTGGACCTGAGAGATAAAGAGGTAAATGTGTAAATATATTAGTCCAAAGGATGAAAATAAAGCAATCATTTTCAACATTTTTACTCCTTTTGCAAAGCATCATGAATCAAAATAATCCCCTCTGCTCCAGAGATGTCCTCCTCGCTGTGC
The DNA here is from genome assembly GCA_033576535.1 of Allobates femoralis. Taxonomy (NCBI): domain Eukaryota; kingdom Metazoa; phylum Chordata; class Amphibia; order Anura; family Aromobatidae; genus Allobates; species Allobates femoralis. The sequence goes on from JARQOC010000010.1 coordinate 115,756,706, forward strand.
CGTACGGGAGTTAAATCTTCCGGGTTGCCAGTGGTCGAGTCCAGCAGTGATTTCGAGTTGTAATGACGCTGATTTGGATCTCTTAATACCGCCGCGCCACGGAATAGCCGGGAGCAATCATTAAATTGTGTTCTATCAGCCGCCAGTCCCCCAGGACCTCCTGTGTCACCGCTGAAAACCATATTGACCTCCTCCTTCTGGAAGTGACCAACAAAAAACAATTTACACCTGGTTTGCAGAGATTACATAGTAATTATCAGAGCAGATAAAGCTGCGAGTCTATAGAAGCCTATTTTATTCTGAAATAAGCTTAGCGGGCAGAAATCAGGTCTGACATTACCGAATCAGGATTTAACCAAACAGGAACAGGACAGGATACAATGTATCAGCGACACATGAGATCAGTGACAATGGCATCAGATAGCGGAGATTACTGCATGTGAACAATCAATGTATAGAGGATAAAGGATCTACCAACCCCTATACAACATAATACACTGCAATGTATAATACCGCAATCCAGGGCAGATAGCAAAGCCTATCACCAAAAGTGTGTCCATAACAGATAATATTGTATTAGGCATATTTCTATATTTAGGAGCAGTATTATATTTATATTCTTGTACATAGGGGCAGTATTATAGTAGGTAAATTCTTGTACATAGGGACAGTATTATAGTAAAAACAAGCAATAGGGCGTAAGACCGCCTTGTTTGAGATCCCTTGATGTGGCGGGGTGGCTCAAAATATTGATACATTTTCTTTGCCAAATTCTCAATTTTTTACATTATACAGTTTGGAGGTAATATGTGCAAATGCACAAGTTGTGCAAGTTTTTTCCAGGTGGTGCTGGCTTTTTTTTGCTTGTTTTTGGTAATAGTTCGTGGCTGACCCCCACTTTGCCCTGCATGCCGGAATTTGCTTGTTTTCCACCTGTATTGTTGATGGCATTCTTGGTAACTGTTCACGTTCAGTTATCGCACCCCGCTCAGTTATTTCAGGATTCATTTACCGGTACTTGGACTTGTCTAGCCCTCATTCATGTGTGCTGGTCTGGTGCTGTGAGAGTTAACTCTGAGAAGTCAAGATTCCTGTTGCATCAGTGACAGTTGTGCTGGACCTGGGTTAGCTTTTTATTCACTTACATTTGGACTGGTAACATAGGAGCAGACTGGAGATGTACCAGGTAGATTTAGCTTTGGATATTCTAATATATTTTTATGTTTGAGGCAATAATGCACAACTAAAATAAAGTATAGCGTAGGACCACGGCAAGGTGCCTCAAAAATATTGATCAATTTTTTTTGTTTGTAAAATTCTCAAATGTTTACATTATACAGTTTGGAGGTAATACCGTATGTGCAATTGCACACATTTTATTGCAAGTTTTTTCCTGGTGGTATTGCCTTTTTTTGCTTATTTTCAGTAGTGTAGTAGTTATAGTATTGTATATACAGGCAGTATTATAGTAATTATATTCTTGTACATAGGGGGCAGTATTATAATAAATATATTCTTGTACATAGGGGGCAGTATTATAGTAGTTATATTCTTGTACATAGGGGCAGTATTATAGTAGTTATATTCTTGTACATAGGGGCAGTATTATAGTAGTTATATTCTTACACATAGCGGACAGTATTATAGTAGTTATATTCTTGTACATAGGAGCAGTATTATAGTAGTTATATTCTTGTACATAGGAGCAGTATTATAGTAGTTAGATTCTTGTACATAGAGGCAGTATTATAGTAATTATATTCTTGTACATAGGGGGCAGTATTATAGTAGTTATATTATTGTACATAGAGACAGTATTATAGTAGTTATATTCTTGTACATAGGGGCAGTATTATAGTAGTTATATTCTTGTACATAGGAGCAGTATTATAGTAGTTATATTCTTGTACATAGGGGTGGTATTATAGTAGTTATATTCTTGTACATAGGGGCAGTATTATAGTAGCTATATTCTTGTACATAGAGGCAGTATTATAGTAATTATATTCTTGTACATAGGGGGCAGTATTAAAGTAATCATATGCTTGTACATAGGGGCAGTATTATAGTAGTTATATTCTTGTACATAGGAGCAGTATTATAGTAGTTATATTATTGTACATACAGGCAGTATTATAGTAGTTATATTCTTGTACATGGGAGCAGTATTATAGTAGTTATATTCTTGTACATAGGGGCAGTATTATAGTAATTATATTCTTGTACATAGGGGGCAGTATTATAGTAGTTATATTCTTGTACATAGGGGTGGTATTATAGTAGTTATATTCTTGTACATAGGAGCAGTATTATAGTAGTTATATTCTTGTACATAGGAGCAGTATAATAGTAGTTATATTCTTGTACATAGGGGTGGTATTATAGTAGTTATATTCTTGTACATAGGGGCAGTATTATAGTAGTTATATTCTTGTACATAGAGGCAGTATTATAGTAATTATATTCTTGTACATAGGGGGCAGTATTAAAGTAATCATATACTTGTACATAGGGGCAGTATTATAGTAGTTATATTCTTGTACATAGGAGCAGTATTATAGTAGTTATATTCTTGTACATAGGGGCAGTATTATAGTAGTTATATTCTTGTACATAGGGGCAGTATTATAGTAGTTATATTATTGTACATACAGGCAGTATTATAGTAGTTATATTCTTGTACATGGGAGCAGTATTATAGTAGTTATATTCCTGTACATAGGGGGCAGTATTAAAGTAATCATATACTTGTACATAGGGGCAGTATTATAGTAGTTATATTCTTGTACATAGGGGCAGTATTATAGCAGTTATATTCTTGTACATAGGGGCAGTATTATAGTAGATATATTATTGTACATAGGAGCAGTATTATAGTAGTTATATTCTTGCACATAGAGGCAGTATTATAGTAGTTATATTCTTGTACATAGGAGCAGTATTATAGTAGTTAGATTCTTGTACATAGAGGCAGTATTATAGTAATTATATTCTTGTACATAGGGGGCAGTATTATAGTAGTTATATTATTGTACATAGAGACAGTATTATAGTAATTATATTCTTGTACATAGGAGCAGTATTATAGTAGTTATATTCTTGTATATAGGAGCAGTATTATAGTAATTATATTCTTGTTCATAGGGGCATTATTATAGTAGTTATATTCTTGTACATAGGGGCAGTAATATAGTGGTTATATTCTTGTACATTGGGGCAATATTATAGTACCAGTAGTTATTTTCTTGTACATAGGAGCAGTATTATAGTAGTTATATTCTTGTACATAGTATTATAATGGTAATATTCTTACACTTAGGAGGTGATAGTATATTGATATTTTTGTGTAGATAATCCAGATTTTGATCCTTGGATTTGGTCTTGGCTCAAGTTAAATATAACTTTTATTTAGTTCTACATTTCCATTTGATATTAATTTTCGGCCCAGAAAGCTTGATTTGTAGAATTGAGCTGGATGTCCTCGCTGTGCTGAGTACATTACAGATTCCCAGTAGGAGTCCGAACACCGGATACAATTTCTTTAGTTCTTGCGAGAGAAACACATTAAGAAGTCATTTCAGCACTCGCCTTTGTTTTTTTGTCTTTTCTTCTGCTTTCTTGCCTTAAATTCGCACTTTACTTTTGTATTACTGACTGGGACACCGTGCATGACTTTTGGCCCAGGAGACCGTGTTGCTGAATTCTTTATGTGTATGATTTCGCCATAACTCTCATGCATTTTATAACACTATGCATTTTTAAAGGACTTGTCCAGTTTAAAATAAAAATTCCCACTGGCTAGTTCAGCAAAAAATAATAAAAAAAAAAACATGTTTTTACCTAATGGAAGCACAGGCTGCAGAATATCATTATTTTAAAGTTTTAAAGAAACTTTACATCCCCTTTAAATAATTGCCCCAACCCCCTACCCCTGTATACCCAGCTTCTAAGGTCACATGGATGTCACAGAGGATTGTTGTGATAAGAACCTGTGAAAAAAGTGACTTATTGAAAACTCATGTATTACATGATTTTATTGGAAACAATGTAGTACTACTTTTCTCCAGTAGTAGCCAGTACAGGAGAAAAGTAATTCTATACAAGTTTTTAGAACGTTTAATAAACTTGTCGACTTTAGTACATTTTTATCAACTGCTTCCGTCCGGATGTCTCTTGGAGGTTCCGCGGTGCACCAGGGATCTTCTTCCCCGGCGGATGTTGTCAGCACCAGGGAGGAGGCTGTATTCGCGCCTCTGCAGGGCACCGCCCCCTCTCTTTCCCGCGAGCCGCGCACTGTAAAATGGCGGATTTCAAAAAGTACAGTTCTAATGGCGCAGCTTAATAACAGTTTTTACGTTAATCACGGCACACAATGCCTGTTTTACCGGGCACGATAGATCCTGTTCGTGACGCCAAGTTGTGGAGCCCACTGGGACGGGGTATTCGGTACCGGACCGGGTTGCTACTAGGGATGTCACAGAGGGCCTGGTCCGGACCGTGTCCCGGGTTCCGCAAGTAAAAGGGGGTATTTACAAGGGATAAATGTGTGTCGTGACGCCACCCACGGTGTGTGGTCAGGGTGACCACCGCTGCTGCAGAACCTCGGGGATGATGTTGGGCAGCTTAGATGGAACGGCTCTCCGTAGGTAGAGGCTGGTTCCCTGGGGCAGTGGTAATTAGAGTCTATGGTGGATGTGATAATAAGGGATTGATAGTGGAAACGGGTTGAAGGAACACACACTCACGTTTCTGAAGTTTTTCAAAGCTTTACTGCAGATGTTGTAGCAGGTTATTGTCCACTGAGTCTGTACTGGGGCCGGGTTTCTCCCACCCTGTCGGGGTCCTCAGCTTCCTCCTGCTGCGCTGTGTGTGTGGCCCTGCTGCTTCTTCTAGCTGAGCTGCTGGCACTGTCTCTCTCCTCATAGGTACCCCTTGGCTAGGCAACTTGAGTCTTCCGTGTGCTGCTGACCCCGACGTGTTGCTTCGCTCTGGTACAGTGCCGATCTAGAAACTCCACTATTCCTGGATTTACTGTGCTGTGTGTGTCGGTCACAGTTTCAGATCTGGTGTCCATTCTGTGTGCTCCTCCGGGGTGAGTGGTGATGGCACTCAGTCTACCAGATGTGTTCCTTTGTCTTCTGTTCTCCTTCCCTCAGACCCTGGCTAGGCCTGGAATCAGTGAGTAGACTGTAGAGAAGCCTGATGCAGATCCTTTACACTATAGTCTCCCTCAGTTTTCCCAGGAACTGAACTCTTCTCAACTTTCCTCAAGACTAGACTCCTACTAACTGAACTCACTACTTCCTCCTGACCCGAGTATATAAGGGAGCTGGTTTAGCTCCCCCTCCTGGCCCAGAGGTGCTAGTGTCAGTGTGTTGTGGGGAGGGAACCCGTGTGATGTTACTGTGGCACGTTAACCCCTGGGGTGCCACACTATACCTGGCAGATAAGTATTACATATATACTGACGAGCAACAGGGTACCGATGTTTTAACCTTTTTCTCCATGTCTCACCATCCACTACAGCTTTGAGAAGATACTACCTTCATTTTATAGACAGTCATCTTGGTTATCTCATACATAAATTCGACTTGCATTGATTTAGCATATGATTAGTTATGCAGATTCTTGTCCTGTCATTGCATTGTTACTGTTTTTTGCATTGTTACTACAAATAACAACCTGTTCTCACATTCCGTAATAGCTCAGTGTGTTATTAGGTTGTGTCACGGGCTGGTATAACGGATAGTGAATCAGGAGGCAAGATGGTAAGGTGGGTAAGGGCATTCAAGGGAGCTAGTCTGGCCCTGGACTTGGGGTCCCTGACTAGCCCTGTCCCAAGGGTACCTCTGAAGGATGAGGAGGTTTGGGCCACCAAACTAGCCCTTCGCTCCTGTTCAGGCCTAGGCTAAAAGCTCCTACCTCCACCCACGGACCGGGAAAACCTAGCAGGTACATTAGAAGTCAACGGCAGCAAAAACACAGCTCAGCACAGCACAACTTCACAGCATGGGGTCCAAGTAGAAATGAGGTCTATCTGTGACACCTAGTGGAGGGAATTGGAGCCATTTCAATGCTGGGAGAGTGGAGATCTTAATTTTAAGACCCGCCCCTAAATCTCCTCCCCAAAGCTTTGACTCACCCCCTTCACCTCCAGAGCCACACACAGCATCGACTAAGAAATAAAAACTCAATTTAAACAGCAGCAGCATACATAGACTGCAAAGCACTCAACATGTGACAGGTTGATTCCCAAGTGAAAGGTCACAGGTTCAAATCAAGGAGCAGCCACAAAGAAGATTTCCCAAGAAAAGAGAGATAGTCGTCTACCGGCCAGGAAAATTGCCAAACTGCATCATGTGAGGCCATGACAGCTGTAAGAATATGAAATGAAGTCTGTTCATTCAGAAGCCAAGAGGTGATGTCCAGGCAAAATATTGGAGTCAACAAGCAGTGGGGACGGCTCCTCTGCTTCATAATAGTGAGATCACAGACGTCCATGCAAGAACCCAGGGGCGGACCCAGACTGTAGTGGGCCCTGGTGCAAGACATTTTTCGGGGACCCCCCCCACCCCTCATAGTGGCAATAAAGTAATGTAAACATATAGATTGTAATATTTATTTACATCGCAACTATCAAATCTAAATAGTAAAGTTGTTTAATTTTTTTAATATGATCCTAAAAACTAATAGGAAGATAGTTGTTACCTACCTACCCATTCTACCTACCACTTGCATAGGTCTGTCACAAACCTCTCTAGTCAGTGATTCTCTTCTTCATGTCAATAGACAGCTCTTAGTCCCCTTTCACATCAGTGGCAAGCTGATGTTTGTGGCCGCTCCAGCAGGTGGTGCCGCATAACGGCCGACTTGTGGCCTGGATAAGGCAAGCCCCATGCTTGCAGCATTTTTTTTTTCGCGGCTGCAAGTGCCTTATCTGCCGCACCTGGCAGAATCGCAAGCCCCATACACAATGCATGGGGCTTGCCGCATCGGGGCCACAAGTCAGTTGTTATGTGGCCAATCCGGCAGATGTGGTGCCACCTGCTGGATTTGCCGCAAACATCAGCTAAACGCTGGTGTGAAAAGGCCTTAAATCTTATAGGCTGCTCTGTTGAAGGGGAGTGGCTGATAACATCATGCTGATGAACAGCTGTGACTCACCGTAGCCGGGGGTACACGTAGCGGGCGTTGCTTCTCCTCCAGTCACGGAACCGCGCCTGCCGGTAGTGTAGGCCCGGTGGTCCAGATCAATAGGGGAATGGCGGAACAGTGGGGTGATTTGTCTTCGTGACGCCACCTGCGGGTGTTCTGGTAACTTTACCAGCGCTGCGGGTTCTCCGGGGGATGTTAAGCAGCGAGATGGGACGCTCCCCACAGGATGAGCGGGAGTCCCGGAGCCGGGAGCTGCGCAAGATGTTGTGAGGCAGCTGCAGGATGCTGCGTGCTGAATCCTGGAATAATGCACAACCACACAAAGTCTCTTTTAGGTACCTTTACTGGTTGGTAGTCAGGTACACTCGGACCGGGATAGTGAAGTTGGCACTTATGGAGTTTCACAGCAAGCAGTGTTAGGCTTCCTTTCTCTAGTTCTGGTGCTATGGTCGGGTGGATGTGGAATCCAGCCGGACCGGGCAGTTTGTTCAGTAGAACGGATTTCACCTGGTTGTCAGCACTGAGGGCACTGTAAAAGGGTGATGATAATTCTACCTTCTTCCCTGGGCTCTCGCTGGTAGGTGCGACAGGTGAACAGGGGGCTAGACTCCCTGTGAAGTATGCTGGTTCTTCTGTGATGGCTTGATGGCTCTCACAGCTTCGGTTCCAGTAACCGGTTCTTAAGGAAAGAGTTAGGACAACTCTGTGTTCCTGAGAGTGTTCTCCTTTCCTGGTATCCCAGTTGCAGGGATTCCCACTTGCTAACAGGCTGATGGGGCCTAGTGTGCTCCTCATAGGGTGGAGGTTCCACACAGGCAGGCAGCTCTTGTAGCGTTTACCACACTCTGAAGTTTCTCCCTCCAAGACTCTATTTATAGGGGGAACTGGCTAGAAGTCACCAGTGGTAGCTCCCCCTAGAGGCTCGGGGTGAAACCAGGTGTTCTAAGTGTTGTTTGTGTTGTGTGGGTTTTGCTGTGCTGTTACTTACTCCATTGTACCTAAGGATTTCTGTGGTGCCCAACAGGTGCCAGGGTGCCACATTCCCCCTTAGTTAAACTCAGTTCTCCCGGCTGAGCAAAAAGGTTATTTTTACAACTTAACATCTATGCATTTCAATAACATTCAATTTACAAAGTCTTAAAGAAAAAGCACAAAAATCACTGAAAAGAAAGTGAAAAATGTGAAAAGCAGTCCGTACGGCACTAGTCCATCTGCCGCAGGCTGGAAAAAGGTAAAGTTAGTGGTCACACAAGTCCTGTGACAATTGTTCAAAGTTTGTGAAAAGGGAAAAAGGTAAAGTCCAGGGATACACGGTAAACTTTATACATTCCCTACGGGTGTCTCTGCTTGGGAGGCCGGTGTACTAACCTTTTCTATACCTTACCAGGCGCTTTCTGTCCCCAACTTAGTATACTTGGGACAGAGCCCAGTTCCTCCACCCTTCTGTACACTACTTTTTACAGGTTTTGAAAACTGGTTAATATTTACAACACTTACAGGTAATATTTTCCACTACATTTTTAAACCCATTCTCCAAGTTTGGTTGGGGCTTGGCCTAATGTACTACGGGTGGATCTGCGTAGTGTAGGTGTTTCCAAAGCTGTTGGTGTAGTGTACGAAGTGGTTGGTAACTCTCTATGTTTGCTTTGTGGTAAACCATAGTAAGTGCGGAGTCTATCAACTGGACTATCCTCTGTAGGTAGTTGATTAGGAATGGCTTCTCTTACTGTGGGACTAGCAGGCTGACCGATTACAGGAATCTCTGGTTCCATGATAACAGGCTGCAATTCTTGCACTTGGACTTGTTGGATTGGATTTGGTTTTGGCTGATCTTCTGTAGGCTGGTAGAAGTGCATAACTGGTATGAGGAATGCATCACCTAATTGTGGCCAGTCAGCTGGTAAGTATCCAATTTCTGTAAGGACTAGATTTTCTTTTGTTTCTTCATCTGTAGTTACAGTGGGGTAACTGGTTGCTTGTGGGATTAACTGTGGCGGACATTTCTTCAAATGATCCCTTGAAACAGTCGCAATAGTATTCCCATTGTCTTTACTGATAATACAAGTTTTTGAGTTGTCATAGTGTGACGGCATAACGGTGTAGGGTACGGATTCCCAACTGTTATCCAATTTGTTGGTTTTTCTTTTTCTTTTCAGCACTAAGTCACCTATAGCTAGGGGTTCAGCTGAGGCGTGCTTGTTAAAGTCTTTCTCTTGCTTGGCTCTACTGATTTCAAGGTTCCTTTCCACGCTTTCTTGTACTTTCCTGTACTTTTCTTGGCGTTGGCTGACCCAGTCTTCATCAGAAGAGTCTTCTGTGGGTTCAACGGTTCCCATCTGCAAATCAATAGGCAGTTTACCTGGTCTTGCTCTCATCAAGTAAGCAGGTGTGTAGTTTGTCGAACTGACGGGTATGTGGTTGTAGATGTCCACGAGATCTGGAAGTTTCTCTGGCCATTGATTTCTCTCTTCAACTGGTAAGGTTTTGAGCATGTCAATGACTATGTGGTTCATCTTCTCACATAAACCGTTCGTCTGAGGATGATAAGGTGTTGTGCGGATTTTCTTACACCCATACAGCCCTAAGAATTCTTGGAACAGAGCTGATTCGAAGGCTGGCCCTTGGTCAGTTAAGACTTGGTCTGGATACCCATGGGGGCGACAGAAGTAACTCTGGAACGCTTTGGCTGCTACCTCTGCAGTTAAATCCTTAACTGGAACGACTACCAGGAATCTTGAGTAGTGATCAACGATGGTGAGAGCGTAGGTGTACCCGGTTCGACTTGGGGTAAGCTTCACGTGGTCGAGAGCAACTATTTCAAGAGGTTTGGTGGTAACAATTGGCTGCAACGGAGCTTTCTGAGTTAGATGGTCTTTTCTTCGAAGGTGACATGGTCCACAGTTTTTACACCATTTATCAATGGAACCTCTCATACCGACCCAATAGAACCGATCCTTCAGGAGTCTCTCCAGCTTCTTCCATCCAAAGTGTCCGGCATCGTCATGGTATGCTTCAAGGATCATTTGGACTTCAGTCTTGGGAACTACGATCTGCCAGATGAGTTCATGGGTTCTTGGATTGAGGTATCTTCTGCATAGCTTACCTTGGTAGACGAACAACCTTCCTTTCTCCTTCCACAGGCGTTTAGCATTTGGTGAGGCATCAGAGTCCATGTTGGCGTGTTCTTGAGTGATGAGATCCCTTACCAGGCTGACATCTGGGTCGTTGGCTTGAGCCTCCTTCCAGTCATGGTGAGGTAACGGGTTCACGGTCCTCTCTACACGTGTCTGGTTTCTCTGATGACATGTTGCTGTACCGGAACGGTGGAAAGCAGGTAGTTCAATCTCTTCTAGGTCATCTATGTCTTCTCCATCTTCGGGAAGATGGGGCATTCGGGACAGGGCATCAGCATTGCCGTTCTTGTGACCTGCCCGGTACTTTACAGTGAAGTCGTAGTTAGCGAGTCTTGCTACCCAACGCTGTTCTAGGGCTCCCAGCTTTGCAGTCTCTAAATGGGTTAGAGGATTGTTGTCTGTGAAAGCTGTGAACGGGGCGGATGCCAGGTAGTGCTTGAAACGCTCTGTGATCGCCCAGACCAAGGCCAGGAACTCCAGCTTGAAGGAGCTGTAGTTTTCCGGGTTCCTCTCGGTGGGACGGAGCTTTCTGCTGGCGTAAGCTATCACCTTCTCCTTGCCCTGCTGACGTTGAGATAGGACTGCTCCTAAACCTTCATTACTTGCATCGGTGTACAATAAAAACGGTAGATTGTAGTCAGGGTAGGCTAGGATCTCTTCACCAGTTAAAGCATCTTTTAACGTTTGGAAGGATTTGTCCTGTTCTGGGCCCCAGTGGAACGGGGGTCCCCTGATCTTGCCGTTTTTAGATTGACCTACTAAGAGATCTTGCATGGGGGCGGCTATCTTGGTATAGCCTTTGATGAATCGTCGGTAGTACCCGACCAGTCCTAGGAATTGACGTACCTCTTTGTGGTTGATGGGTGCTGGCCAGTCCTTGATGACGGTGACCTTATCCGGATCCGGTGCTACGCCTTCGGCACTGACCACATGTCCTAGGTATTGGACCTTGGGTTTCAGCAGGTGGCACTTGGACGGTTTCAGTTTCATCCCGTACTTGGACAGTGACTCAAACACTTCACTCAGGTGTTGGAGGTGATCTTCATAGGTCTGAGAGTAGACAATTACATCATCAAGGTATAACAAGACAGTCTCAAAGTTCTTGTGGCCCAAACAACACTCCATAAGTCTCTGAAATGTTCCTGGGGCATTGCACAAACCGAATGGCATACTGTTGAATTCGCATAAGCCCATGGGAGTCGTGAAGGCTGTCTTCTCACGATCCTCCTCTGCAACGGCAACCTGCCAGTACCCACTAGTAAGATCTAATGTGGAGAAGTAGTTGGCAGACTTGAGTGCAGCTAGTGACTCTTCTATGCGGGGTAACGGGTATGCATCCTTGTGTGTGACTTTGTTAATTTGCCTATAGTCTACGCACATCCTCATGCTACCATCTTTCTTTTTAACCAGGACTAGTGGTGCGGCCCAGGGACTACAGCTATCCCTAATGACTCCTGCATTTTTCATGTCCTGAAGCATCTCTTTTGCTTTCTGGTAGTGAGTGGGTGGTATAGGCCTGTACCTTTCTTTGATAGGTGCATGGTTGTGTGTGGGGATATGATGTTGTACCCCTTTAATCCTCCCAAAGTCAAGTGGGTGTTTGCTGAACACTTGCTCATACTCCTGAACTACCCGGTATACTCCATTTCTGTGATGAGAGGGTGTATTGTCAGTTCCTACACTGAGTTCTTGACACCATTTCTCTAACTGATCTTTGGAGTGAGGGGGTTCATCAGTGACTGTTTGGTTTGAGGATTTTACATCAATCACAGCATCATCTCTTACTTGGTACAATTTAGCTACAGTTGCATATCTAGGTAATCTGACTTCGTCATCACCATAATTTAATATGCGTACGGGGACTCTCCCCTTTCTTACATCGACTAACCCTCTGGCTGTCAAGAGCGTAGGACTACTGTCGGACATTACAGGTTCTACTACAGCTTGGTAGTCCTGCCCTCTGAGGCCTATGGCTGCTCGACACCAGATCATCATTTCACTTCTGGGTGGTACCACAATTGGAATGGGATCTGTGACCCTTACTCTGCCAATTTCACCATTTGACAATGTTACCTGTTGTTGATACACCAGAGCTCTGATCTGCTTTTGGATAGCCCTCTTTTCTCTGGGTTTACCGGCTTCAGCACTCTGTTGGAGTAAAAACAACACTTCATCGAGGCATTTGATCATTACATTGGTACCCAATATGACATATGGATCCTTGTGGTTAGGCTTATCCTGGACCACTAAGATACCCTGGTTTTTCAACTGCACCCTCCCCACCTTTACTGTAGCTTCCCACTGTCCCTCTATGGTAACCGGTATACCATTAGTGGCTTCAAGGTTCATCTCGGGGTTAGGGGGTTCTAGCTTAACATCTGGCCAGAACTGCTTGTAAAGGGTACTGGGGATGGATGTCACCTGGGATCCAGTGTCTATCAAAGCGGAGATAGCGATGCCATCAATGACGATTGGTAAGTATGGACAGTCTCCCACATACTTGTGTTCCCAGCTGGACGTAGGGCCTGGACAGTCTACTCCTGGGGTTGGCCCTTCTCGCCCAGGGGTCGCTCGTTTAAAGGACGGGATTGCACGTTGCGTCCTCCTAAGTCGTTCTGCTGACTGTTGCGGCGTCTGTCAGGACTGCGGCGGTCTGCAGGTTTTCCTCGCGACGGCTGTGTCTTTCTCCTCATCCACGGGACGTCGTCAGGGCTGTCGGCGAGTAGAATCTTGTCCGATGGCCTTGCATCTGTCTTGGGTCTTCTCCCAGCTTGTAGCTTGGCCACGTCTTTCATCAGCTGCTCGACATTAGCACACAGTTGGTCAAACCGGTCAGGTGTTACAGTCTGTGCGTTTGACTGAATCGCAGGGATTGGAGATGCTGCTGCCGGCACGGAATGGGTGTCAGTGTACTGCTGCTGCTGTGAAGCGGGATCAGGTACTTCAGCGAGTCGCTGTCCCCAAACTGTTAAGTCTCTCAAAGTGTCAAACTCTGCGCCTGGATTCTGTATGGACCACCAGCTGGCTTGCTTTCTATCCTCAGATAGTCTAAGGCCCACAATAAATTGTCCAATTAACGCTTTGTTTTCATCACGGACACTATCAGGATCAACTTGTTTTAACAGTCTGTATGCTTCTTGTAAGCGCAGTGAATAATCAAGGACACTTTCTTGTGCCCCTTGGTTACAACGATAGAATGACAGTCTTAGTTCAGCTTCGGTATGGCGCTCAAAGACCCGGGCTAATTTGGCGAATATCTGCTCCACAGATTCCTGAGTTTCTACAGGCCAGCTGCGGCTCTGCAGTTCGGCTGCACCGGTTAACTGTCCCATAATAACTGAAGCTCTTTGCTTACCGGTCATCGGGTACATGTCCAGCGTCTGGCATATCTTCCTCTGGAAGTTCTCCAAGGTACTGGGTACACCGCTGTACTTAGGTAACCAGGTCGCACTAGGAACGTAGGGTAGAGATAACGGCATAATCGGAGCGGGTTGCGGTGGCATACCGCCGACTTGTTGCTGTCCATCAAGAGGTATATTTTGAGGTGCCGCTTGGTTTAGCGGGGGCACCGCGTTGTCGGGAGCCGGGTTACTCATGGTCGCTCCCCCTTAGTTAAGCGTAGCCTTTCCCTCGGTTTCAAACGGAAGTGTCGGGCGCGCGGTGAGGAGTGAGGCACCACGGGAGTTTCCGGTTCCTGCTGCGTACAGGGGAAGTCGTCAGAGCGTGGGGGCGGGGACAATCTTCGCGCCCTCTGCACAGTCACGCCCCTTCTTTTCCCGCCTTTTCGCGCAGCAATGGCGGACCAAATGTACAGTTCGATATTTACAGTCAATAAATAGCACACAATACCCGTGATAACGGGCCTGCTCGTATCCTGTTCGTGACGCCAAATTCTGACTCACCGTAGCCGGGGGTACACGTAGCGGGCGTTGCTTCTCCTCCAGTCACGGAACCGCGCCTGCCGGTAGTGTAGGCCCGGTGGTCCAGATCAATAGGGGAATGGCGGAACAGTGGGGTGATTTGTCTTCGTGACGCCACCTGCGGGTGTTCTGGTAACTTTACCAGCGCTGCGGGTTCTCCGGGGGATGTTAAGCAGCGAGATGGGACGCTCCCCACAGGATGAGCGGGAGTCCCCGGAGCCGGGAGCTGCGCAAGATGTTGTGAGGCAGCTGCAGGATGCTGCGTGCTGAATCCTGGAATAATGCACAACCACACAAAGTCTCTTTTAGGTACCTTTACTGGTTGGTAGTCAGGTACACTCGGACCGGGATAGTGAAGTTGGCACTTATGGAGTTTCACAGCAAGCAGTGTTAGGCTTCCTTTCTCTAGTTCTGGTGCTATGGTCGGGTGGATGTGGAATCCAGCCGGACCGGGCAGTTTGTTCAGTAGAACGGATTTCACCTGGTTGTCAGCACTGAGGGCACTGTAAAAGGGTGATGATAATTCTACCTTCTTCCCTGGGCTCTCGCTGGTAGGTGCGACAGGTGAACAGGGGGCTAGACTCCCTGTGAAGTATGCTGGTTCTTCTGTGATGGCTTGATGGCTCTCACAGCTTCGGTTCCAGTAACCGGTTCTTAAGGAAAGAGTTAGGACAACTCTGTGTTCCTGAGAGTGTTCTCCTTTCCTGGTATCCCAGTTGCAGGGATTCCCACTTGCTAACAGGCTGATGGGGCCTAGTGTGCTCCTCATAGGGTGGAGGTTCCACACAGGCAGGCAGCTCTTGTAGCGTTTACCACACTCTGAAGTTTCTCCCTCCAAGACTCTATTTATAGGGGGAACTGGCTAGAAGTCACCAGTGGTAGCTCCCCCTAGAGGCTCGGGGTGAAACCAGGTGTTCTAAGTGTTGTTTGTGTTGTGTGGGTTTTGCTGTGCTGTTACTTACTCCATTGTACCTAAGGATTTCTGTGGTGCCCAACAGGTGCCAGGGTGCCACAGCTGTCTCCACACAGTTATGTAGTGGGGTCCTGTCTGTTAATCAGCATGACATCAGCAGTCACGTCCCATCAACAAAGCAGAGCGGAAAAGAAACTGCTGTAATGTTGATCTGATGTCAGACAAAGCCACAGGAGCAGTCACTGACAACTCTGAGCAGATCTAGATATGGGCTGAACTGGCAGGTATTTAGAAACTACCTGCCTGTTAGTTGTAAGGCCTAGGCTGCTTTCACATCAGCGGTAATCGCTGGTTGCGGTAAAAAAAACGCAACTGCTGCGATTACCGCATAACGGCATAACTCAGGACACCCCCTTCCTTGATGCATCCAAGCTTATCCCCAAGCTTGGGGAGATCGGCTGCATCAAGGAAGGGGGGTTCTGGGGCCCCCATGAAGGGGGGTCCAGAGGGAGAAGCTCGTCTGCATCAAGTTAGGAGGGGGCCCTAGGGGGTCCTGGGGGAGAATCTCGGCTGCATTAAGGAAGAGGAGGGGGCCTCTAGGAGTCCTAGGGTCCCCCCTTCCTTGATGCAGCTGAGTTTCACTCCCAGTGCCCCCCTTCTGAAGGGGCGTCTTTGGGGCCCCAGGAACATCCCATCCTTGAGGCATCCAAATCCTGGGCCCCCCCCCCTCAAATCATGTTGGTGTGCAGTGCTTTGTTCACAGACTGTTTCCCTCCCCACCAGACCAAAGCCCTGCTCCGGGGCCCTTACCTGGAGGCTGGAGCCCTCAGTATCCTCAGCTTGCTCACCGTCTCATTGTCTTCTGGAGAGGGTGGGGTGTGATTCTCATGCCTCCACGGAAGAGTCAGAAGTGAAGCAGCGCCGACCCTCCCAGCCCCCTCTGCCTCAATGAATGCTGCTGGCTGCTCCAACAGCAGCCCCCCCGCCCCCCCCTACTGAACGCTACGGGCGGCGCTGTATGCTATCAGCACTTCCCCCCGGGAAGCTGACACTCGACAGCACCCCGCCCCCCTCTCCCCGCCGGGACTCAATGGCAGAATAGTGCCGCTGGTGTGCAGCGCAGCTGACACCCGGCAGCGCCCCCCCTGGGACTCAGTGCCAGAATAGTGCCGCATGTGTGCAGTGCAGCTGACACCCGACAGCACCCCCCCTTGGAACTCAGTGCCAGTGCCAAAATAGTGCCATGGGTGTGCAGCATAGCTGACACCCGACAGCACCCCCCTGGAACTCAGTGCCAGAATGGTGCCAATAGTGCCGCGGGTGTGCATTGCAGCAGACACCCGGCAGCACCCCCCTGGGCCTCACATCGAATGCAGCAGGACTGCCACACTACTGCCACTACCTACCACCCTGCTGTTTGTCTGACAGGGAAATGGACCTGCCGCTGGAGCCTCAGGGGCCCCTAGCTGGTCGGGGCCCTGGTGCAGCTGCACCAGCTGCACCACGGTAGGTCCGCCCCTGCAAGAACCGTGCTATGCACATTACACAGGTCTGGAATGGTGGCCTGAAAAAATGTGAAGAATCTCAACCTCAATATAGTTATAAGAAGCATCGGCTCAAGTTTACAACAAATTGCAGAAAGTGGAAGATTGGAAACGGGAGGTTCGGAGCGATGAGATGAAAGGGAATAGCTGGCTCTGATGGGGGAAATGGGTTTGGTAGAACCAAGGGAAAAAAGGGGTGAATGGATCAAGAAACTAGAACTGTCAAGAACTGTCAAGTGCGGTGGAGGAAGCCTGATGACATGGGGATGTTTCACAGCCAAAGGTGTTGGATTCTTGACCTAGATCCATGGTGATCTCAATGCTGAGCTGTATGTGAGAATCCTAAAAGACGAGTTACTTTATACACTGGAGTACTATGGGTATGAAAAGGACGACATCGTGTTCAGCAGGACAATGACCCGAAGCAAATGAGAGATTGGAGAAGAAATGGTTCAATGACAATGAAGTAGAGGAGCTGGATTGTCCCCACAGTCCTCAGACCTCAACCCAATACAACACTTGTGTGTAGAGGTGAAGAAAAAGCTATATACATCCCCAAGTGAGGTGACCAGTATACACCAACATTGGGAACGTGGAGAAGAGTCCTTGGAGCAGATATTGGTGGAGACAAGCTTGAGTCTGATCAAGAGCCCAAAAGGATTCAGGCAGGGGTGAACGCCAAAAGGAGATTTACAAAATACTAACAAACTAATAAAAATTCAGATTTTTTTAGGAGCAAAACGGTAACAATGACAAGAATTTGTATAACTACTCATATGCTAAATAGCTTCAAGTCACAGTTTATGTATGAGATAGCCAAGATGATTGTCTATAAAATGAAGGTAGTCTCTGCTCAAAGCTGGAGAGGATGGTGAGATATGGAGTCTGAAAGGCAAAAGGTCAAAACATCATTTCCCTAAATGTACCTTCACACACGGCAATATTACTAGGCAATTTCACTGGCAATTTGCTGGTTGCAGTGAAATCATGGACACATTGTTACATTTGTACACAGCAACAAAATAGAACAGTGTGTCCATGATTTCACTGCAACCTGCAAATTGCCAGTGAAATTGCAAACAATATTGCCGCGTGTGACGGTACCTTAAAGCCATTAATATGTTATCTGTCATCTAAGTACCGGTACTTATTATTTACTATTGGTTGATTTGCGTAGTCCCCCACATTTATTTACCCATTCATTGGTTTTAAGGAATATACTGATAAATTCATCATTTTGTTATTGTTGACTGTGTCATAATGTCTTTTATCCCCAGTATTACCCCGGTTAGGTGGACATGAGTCATTGATTATTCTTCAAAACTGTTGGTTCTGTTCCTTCAAAAAGGTAAAATAGTTAAAAAGTTGAGAAATAGTTTTGTCTTTCGATGTTTAAGACATAACAGGCAATGAGGTGCCGTATGATTTCCTTCTCTATTCCCTCATTTGAGAGGAGTCTTCTGACCCTGTCCGGACCATCTGCCGCTGCCTCTGCTTCATTAGCCAATATGAAACCCTGGACGCAAAATAGAACTTAGAAATGAAGCTTCTTCAGTTGTTTCCTTCATTTCTTCAATCACATTGAGCATTGTCTTTCCGTTCCTGTAATGGGCAGCCGGTGAGGCTCTCATCACTATTTCCATGTCGCTGATCCTCCGGAAACCATTTACTTTCTGCACAAATTTAGAAAACTTGATGAACTTTGATGACAGAAATGTTCTTTTATTTTGGCTGTTTGCAGAGGATGAGGATACATGTCCTCCTCAGGGTCACCGTACTTCTCTGTCCTCTTTTCCATCATGTTCTTGGCAGCAATGCCTGTTCAGATTGGCTGCTTTGTGGTAGCAGAAGCCCACCACAAGCTCACCTGAACCCCGGGACAGGACTAATAATTGATATTAATTACAGAGGACAGCGAAGATCATTCCACACAGAGAGCTGGGGCGATCGAGCATCTGAAATAGAGGATATAGGGACTTCCAGCAGGGAATCTGGTGGCCCCATAGCAGAAGTTATAATCGCCCCCTCTTAAAAAAAGAATAATATTCAGTGGGGTCACATAAGAGCTTATCACACAACTTTGCTGCTCTTACAAAGTTATTTGCTTTCTATTGATGTCCCTAGATTCCCCTTTCATTGCCCCTATAAAGTGTGATGCCAACAAATGTGCCCCACAGACACTGCATGATCCCCCACAATGAATTACTCCACATACAGTATGATGACCCTACTGTACCACCCTCAACTACCCTGGCAAAGTATGGTGACCTTAACATAATATTATTCTCAACTGTGACCCCTCCATGCAGTATAATGGACCTACATACAGTATAATGGCTCCCACACCTCTTCACTCAGTATAATGGCCCTCATATAGCCCTCCATCATATATAAAGGCTCCCTCATAGCCATCCAAATAGTGTAATGGCCTCCACATAACTTTCCATATAATATAATGCAGCCTCTATAGTCCTCCATACAGTATAATGCACCCCACAGTCCTCCATATAATATTATGGACCCCCTATAGTCCTTCATATAGTATCATGCACCCCCATAAACCTCCATATAGTATAATGCAGCTTCTATAGTCCTCCATATAGTATAATGCACCCCACAGTCCTCCATATAATATAATGCACCCTCTATAGTCCGTCATATAGTATCATGCACCCCCGTAATCCTCCATATAGTATAATGTACCCCCATAGCACTCCATA
Source organism: Allobates femoralis (assembly GCA_033576535.1). NCBI lineage: Eukaryota > Metazoa > Chordata > Amphibia > Anura > Aromobatidae > Allobates > Allobates femoralis. The sequence goes on from JARQOC010000010.1 coordinate 115,776,092, forward strand.
CAATATAATAGGCTCCATAGTCTTCCATATAGTATAACTAGCTGTACTACCCGTCTTCGCCCGGGTTAATAACTGCTGTTAACAAAATAGAATGTGTTAACAAAAATGTATTCAGCACACAAAAACCACAAAACAAATCGATAGAAATATAATTATTAAAAGGCAAAAACTAAGCTAATAGAAGCATTTCACAACATATATTTCAACACCACAGATATTCCACACAGATTTAACTAAATTGGCCAAGTAATGTGAAGTAATCTTCTACTCCTTATTCGAGAGCCTTTTGATACACAACATTCTTAGTTCTTCCTTCAGGTGCAAAGACAAACAGATTTTTGGCTGTTCCAACTCTTGAACAGGCCACATAAAGTTGACCATGAGAAAAGCATGGAGATTGTAAATCAATTCCAACTACTTTCAAAGACTGTCCCTGAGCCTTGTTGATGGACATAGCAAATGCAAGTCGAACAGGAAACTGGAGGCGTTTAAAATCAAAAGGCAAATCAGATGGAATAAGAGGAATTGTTGGAATGAAAACATCTTCTCCTGTGGCACATCCTGTCAAAATGGTTGCCTCAATTACATGTGGAAACAGGTTCTTAATCAAGAGTCTTGTTCCATTACACAGCTTTGGTGGATCCTCGCTTCCCTTTCCTCAGAAAGTTCATTGACCCTTGAGGAAGCAGCTCTTGTTTTCATGTCTGCAAGCCTCGCTTCCCTCTCCTCAGAAAGTTCATTGGCCCTTGAGGAAGCAGCTCTTGTTTTCTTGTCTGCAAGCCTCGCTTCCCTCTCCTCAGAAAGTTCCTTGGCCCTTGAGGAAGCAGCTGCTGTTCTCATGTGTGTCAGCCTTGTTTCTCTGTCTTCACATTTTTCACTCACCCGTAATGCAGCTTTTCTTTTTGCATCAGCTGACATTCGTGCCAAGGAACTCCTTTTCTTATGAGGCATTATTGTGGTAAAAATAGTCTGTAACTGGCAGTTTCTATATCCTCTCACATAGAGGTAATGTGACTGACATCAGCCTTTCCACCAACACACCCTAACTGACATCCTATTACCTCACAGACATCCTATTACCTCACAGAAGCTTTACTGAGAATGTCCTTTGTTGTCTATATTAACCAATCAGAGCTCAGATTAACAGTAGCAAAATAGAAGCTGAGCTGTGATTGGTTGCTATTGGCAGCCTGATAAATCCCCAGACAACAGGAAACCCTCCCCCTGACAGTATATATTAGCTCACATATACACATAATAGACAGCTCATGTGACTGACAGCTGCCGTATTTCCTATATGGTACATTTGTTTCTCTTGTAGTTTTGCTGCTTATTAATCAGATTTTTATTGTTGAAGGATAATCCCAGACTTGTGTGTTTTAGGGCGATTATGTGGCGAGGTTGGTGTATGTGTGGTGAAATGTGTGCTGAGGGTAGTATATGTGTTCAAGCACGTGGTAGTGTGAGGCGCATTTTGTGTGTGTGTTCATATCCCAATGTGTGATGAGTATCCTCTGTCGGGGCCCCACCTTAGCAACTGTATGGTATATACTCTTTGGCGGCATCGCTCTCATTCTTTAAGTCCCCCTTGTTCACATCTGGTAGCTGTCAATTTGCCTACAACACATTTCCTTTCACTTTTTCCCCATTATGTAGATAGGGGAAAAATTGTTTGGTGAACTGGAACGCGCAGGGTTAAAATTTCACCTCACAACATAGCCTATGACGCTCTTGGGGTCCAGACGTGTGACTGTGCAAAATTTTGTGGCTGTAGTTGCAACGGTGTAGATGCCAATCCCGGACCTACATACAAACATACACACATACATACATACACACACACATTTAGCTTTATATATTAGATATACCACCAAAGTCCTCCATATAGTATAATGTACCCCCATAGTCCTCCATATAGTATAATGCATCCCCGTAGGTCTCCATATAGTATAATTTACTCCTATAGTCCTCCATATAGTATAATGCACCCCATAGTCCTCCATATAGTGTAACTCACCATATAGTCCTCCATATAGTATAAATGACCCCAAAGTCCTCCATAGAGTATAATGCACCCACATATCTCTCCATATAGTATAATGCACCCTCATAGTCCTCCATATCTCGCCTTTTCTCTTCTATATTTTTCACCTCTCTTTCTAATCCCTCACTCTATCTCTTTCCTTCTCTCTACTGTTTCTCTACAATTTCTCTTCTCTGTTTTTCTCTTTCACTATCTCCTCTCCTCTTTCTCTATCTTGCTCTCCCTTTCATCCTCTCACTCTCTTCATATACTGACATGCAATCATCGCTTACTCCATAGAACAACACAGGACGGCTCCATCATTGGTTAACATTTATCTACACAGAGCAGGACTTGGCGATGATGTGCGGTGCCGGTGGCCCTGGAGTCATTTGACCTGTTAATCTGCACCCACACCGAGCTCAGTTGGCTATCTGCACCTTACAGTGAGTATCAATCACGGAGAGGTCAGACTGTCTCAGCCCATGTTCTTGACATTACTGAAGACTGACATGAGCGCACATCTGTCAGACATGTGTCTACTTCATAGAAAGGCCTCGTGTTCTTCTAGAATCCCAGAAATCCCAATGCATAGAGAACTCTCTCTGATCAAGCGGATCCACAAGAAGAAGCTCTTAGTTCACAAATAACCAAAAATCTGACTTGTTACCCTTCCCTTAGTGTCCTGTAGGATTGCTGTTCATGGAGCCGGAGGCAGGAGCTACTTTGACATTTGGCTGGGAGGAAGCTTGGTGCCGACGAAACCTCCCACCGCTGCTTGGTCTGCTTTATGGATCAAGCAGGGTAACTTTACCTTTACTCGCACCCCCTCCCCCCAAATTAAATTCTGTGGAGCAGATGGGATCTGGGCAAAGAGGTGCAGTATATGTATTTCGAGAAGTAGTGTTCTCATGCAATACAATATCTCTGTCACGACCGAGGAGGCGGTAATGTGGAAGGTGGACCCACTAGACAACAGAGACCTCTGAGGAAGCTGAACCCATGGAACTAACCGGACAAGAACTTTAGAGAAATGCAAAGACTTTATTGAGGATAACTGAGGAACCCCCACAATAGGATCCCCTGGGCTGAGACACCCAACGTCTGCGAGGGAGCACCGGTGAGTGAACCCCCATACGGGGATTGACCCGTCACAGCTCCAGAGCTTCTGAGTGAAACGACTCCAAGATGGAGGGGCGACTCAAGAGGAACAAAGTCTGTGAGGGGAGTGAGAGATCCAAGGAATCAGAATTGGGACAAACCAAAGAGGGAACGGAATAGCAAGACACATCCAGGGAAGGTACGAGGCTGTGTCACTGATAGAGTGGTCCTGTAGGATCTGGAAGGTACCGACCGAACCCGCAGAGATGATAAGGTGAATGGCGAGGCTCCAGGCATCCATAAGACCAGGACAAGGATACCAAGCATTGAAAGTAAACACCAGGCTTTAATAGCAAGCAATGGCAAGACAAAAGCGAGCAAGCGCTGATCCAAGAGGACCTGAGAACAGTAATGTTTGGACACAAGTACAAAGTTGCCTAGGCACCTCCTTAAGAAAGTGAGAGTCTTAAATTCACAAAAACTTGGGATGAGCGAGTACTGCCAGATTCGGACTCACCATACTTGCAACGAGTAGGTCCCGGTACTCGGTACTCGTTGTGAGTATAGCGAGTCTGATTACTTTCACAGTATATCTATAGATACACTGCAAAAGTACCCTAAAAGTGGATAAAAGTTGTTAAAAATAATAAAATTACATACTCACCTGTCCGACGCCTGCACCGGGACCGTCCCAGAAGACATGTGATCACCGGACAAGGACCTGTAACTTTCAGCCAATCAGATGGCCGATAGCGATCTGGCCAATCAGATGGCGACACGTTACAACCACATGATCGCTAGCAGCCACCTGATTGGCCAGATTGCAAAGTACTAGGTGTACTAATTTTATTATTTTTAACAACTTTTATTCACTTTTAGGGTACTTTCGCAGTGTATCTATAGATACACTGCGAAAGTAATCGGACTAGTCGCTACTCCCGCGTAATCATGAAATACGAGCAAGTACCCAAACACCGCTACTATTCGGCGAGTTCCAAATAGTAGCGAGCATACTCGTTCATCCCTAACAAAAACCTCTCAGTGATCAGCTGAGAGGAGTCACTGGCCCTTTAAATAAACAGAATCTGTGGCGTGCACTGCCAAAGCAAGAGAGAGGAGGCAAGGGAAGTCGCGTCAGGACGATGCGGCAACAGGGGCAGCAAAGACGGGCATCGCGGGTAAGTAGGAGAGTGGGAGGCAGGTGGATACCTGCTGCATGACGGGACCTGATCTCTCTTCCTCTCGCAGACAGGTCCTGCGGCGTGAGACCTTTAATCCCTTTCATAAAGTGAATTCTCCAGCTCAATGCGTGGCATTGTTAAAATATCTTCATACACTGGACATTTAGGAGATCCCATGAAGATTAGCAAAATTCACAAAAAAAGTGAAAAAAAAATCTTGTATCCAGATTTACCTCTACATGACTGGATAGCTTCCATTCTTCCACATTTGTCCCCCCCTTTTCTTTCATTTTTCATTCTTCTTTGAGCTCACCTATGATGTTTGTGTTTCTTTTTACAGCGTTCTTTGTGCGGTAAAATGATGACTGTTACCAATACTGTGATTCCCAACATGTTGAGTAATTTTATTTATAAATTCAGATATGTGTCATTTGTCTTCGCCATTTTCACAGGCCGGTAACATGTTCATTCTTCCTTCGAGGGCTTGTGTTTTGCATGGTGAGCGGATAGTTTGTATTGGTGCCATTTTGGGATGGATGAAACATTTTCGATGCTTCTTCAGCATTCTTTGGTGGAGTTGGGAGGCAGAAAACAAAGCCGCAGTTCTGAAATTTCAATGTTTTTTACCATATGGGTTAATTCATTTAGTTAATTTAATTTTGATTGATTGGACTTCTGCGGCTTTGCAAATACTAAATATATATTTCTTAATAAGAAAAATAATCCAGGCACCACTGCAGATGACTCGTCCCTGCCGGGACCGTGGGGTACTCGGAACCGGGTGCTTTAGACGTTGGCAGATTTCTCAGCCACACAGTGTCAGGAGGCAAAGCAGCATACCAGAGCCCGGGGTCTCCACTGAGGAGAGACCCCTGAAACAGGACTCAAGCTGCCTGTCATACGGCACACGCAGCTGAGCTTCAAGCAGCCGCAGAAGCCACTAAACAGCGCAGAAGGGAGGCCTCCAACCCACTAGGTGGATTCCCTGATTGCTTCCAGGCCACCTGCATCCCCCATAAAACCTAAATTGGTTCTCCGGACTGTACCTGTAACAACAGACTAGTAAAGGTAAAGGAAACGTTTACTGCTGTGGACTCCAGTTATTTCTGCACCTGTTGCCTTGCATTCCTGTACATAGACTATTTACACTGCCCAGGGGATTGGCTTTACCCGTGGAGAGCTGTTCCATCTCAGCTGCTACCCTTCATCCCCGGAGGTACTGCAGCAGCGCTGGTCCCCACTGACCACATACCATGGGTGGCGTCACAACAACCTCCCTTGCACATATTCCCTTTTTCAACTGACACCCAGGCCACAGGACCGGGTCATGACCCCTGTGACTCCCCAGTGACAGTAGCAGCGATCCAGTTCCTGAGTACCCCACGGCCTGGGGGCGCCTCAGTGCCTGGCATCACGAACAGGATCCAGTGCCCATTAAAGTGGATACTGTGTGCCATGAATTGCATGAAATACGTGTTTTAGACTGTCGCCATTGCTGTCATGTGCGGGGCGCGGGAAGCAGGAGGAGCATATCATCGTGGGCAGTACCCTCCAAATACCACGAAATGAGGCCCAACCTACGCTCTGATGACATCTGGTGGGGACGAGAAACCCTGTCCCACCGCGGAACGAAAGTTGTACACTCCGACGGAAGTAGAAGACTGGAAAGGTCAAGATTAACTAAGGAGGTGGAAAAATGTCACGGCCAAGAGAACCCGTGTGAGGAGCGGAGCGAGATCCCTTGCAGCGGGAGAGTGGCACCCAGACGGGTGGCCGCAGCCTAGCAACCTGGCCCGCGAAAGTGCATGCAGGCCCGGTGCGCGGAGGAGACTGTTTGGAGCCCTGGAGGAGGATAGCCTAAGCTTGGCAGAACCATTGATCCTGGCACTGGCGACACAGGATGAGAAGCTAAAGAAAGACTAACAAGCTGTACCCGGACAGCATTGAAGTAAGTGTGAATGATGCTTTTCCTTGGTGTCCCCATGCTTTGCCTGAATGAGTGTGATTTTACCCCCTTTATGCAAAAGAACTTTGATCAGAGGACTTGAACTTTGAGACTTTGGACTCTTTTTGCATTTTGATAAGATAAGAAATGTTTTTTTCGTTATGCAACGTTTAAGTGAGCACCTCCCATAAAGGAAGACCCAAATATTCTTGTACCTGTTAAAATGTTATTAATAGGTTATGTTTATTCTTTGAAAAATGTTTCCTCAGTCCCGGAATACTGACTTTCACTAAGGGGGAATGTAGCACCCAGGGGCCCGATGGTACATCTGGAAGCAAAAGGGGGGTTCCCTATTCAGGTGGCACAGCATCCAACACTTTCCTGTCTCCAAACCAGAAGGGGGAGCTCTAGAACCCGTCTTGAGGGGAGCTTCCCTGTATAAAAGTTCTGGCTGGAGGAGGAGTTAGTTAGAATAGCCATGGAGTGAGTCTGAGGAGGAAGGAGAGGAAAGCCTGAGGGAGATGAGGAGCGTTGTGCTCGCCTCAGAGAAAAGCGTAGAGAACGGACACTGGGTTCAAGGCTGTGCAGGGTCTGATGTCCCGGCAGTCAATAATGAAAGGTGGAGAATTCCAGATTTCTCAGCCATACAGTGTCAGGAGGCAAAGCAGCATACCAGAGCCCGGGGTCTCCACTGAGGAGCAACCCCTGAAATAGGACTCAAGTTGCCTCTCATATGGCACACACAGCTGAGCTTCAAGCAGCTGCAGAAGCCACTAAACAGCGCAGAAGGGAGGCCTCAAACCCACCCAGCTAGGTGGATTCCCTGATTGCTTCCAGGCCACCTGCATCCCCCATAAAACCTAAATTGGTTCTCCGGACTGTACCTGTAACAACAGACTAGTAAAGGTAAAGGAAACGTTTACTGCTGTGGACTCCAGTTATTTCTGCACCTGTTGCCTTGCATTCCTGTACATAGACTATTTACACTGCCCAGGGGATTGGCTTTACCTGTGGAGAGCTGTTCTAACTCAGCTGCTACCTATCATCCCCGGAGGTTCTGCAGCAGCGCTGGTCCCCACTGACCACATACCATGGGTGGCGTCACAACAACCTCCCTTGAACATATCCCCTTTTTCAACTGACACCCAGGCCACAGGACCAGGTCACGACCCCTGTGACTCCCCAGCGACAGTAGCAGCGATCCGGTTCCTGAGTACCCACGGCCTGGGGGCGCCTCACTTCACTCACTCAACCCCACCTTCTTCCCTTCTCCAGGATTTCAGTCTTGTATTGATCACAGTCAGACATTAGCAGCTTTTCAGAGTGAAGTCTAGGAGGCATTGGAGAAGTGGCTCATAAGTGGAGAACAAAAAGCATATTTCTCTGATAAGAAATATCACAACGTTTCCTTTACCCACTTGTACTTTTGATTTTGCAGTTTGTTGGAACGACCGTTCCCTTTCACATCATTTCCTATAGATCTTGTGTGTAGAAACTTTCCGACACTTCCAGCGTGCAGGGATGAATCGTCAGGAGCTCAGACATTCTGCTCAGGTTCCCTTTGGCTGCGGAGGTAGAAGTCTATGACAGGTTACAACAGAGTTCTGGTCCTGATGGGGAATATGTGATTCATCCAAGCCCTGGGGCCGTATCACATGTCAGCCATGCTGGAGAATACTTATAATGTAGAACTAGACCTTTTTGCTGGGATCAGATTTTTTTTCTCCTCTTTTGGGGTTTTCAGAATATAAATAGTCGGAATGCAAAGAAAGAGTCCTGAAAAAAGTGACATATTGTGTCATGTGTGAAGCTGGACATGATGGGACAGCGCCGACCAGAGCAGAAGGTCCGGTAGCACCACAGACCCTGCATATAGTGATATATATAGTTTTTTTTATCTATCTGTATATTTCTGGAGGTTCCCACACACATTAGGCTTACTGATTTCGTTAGGACCAGCTGACTATCCTTATGTCTGTAGGCCTCTAACAGATGATGTTGGTTAAAGTGTCAGGTTTGTTAAATTCAATCGGTCATCCCTTCTCCTACTATTGACAATGCATGCTGTCACGAGTATCTCCCACCGTTAGGAGACTTAAGACCGTCCTGGGATCTGGGCTTCATATGAACTTGTGAGACTCTGGATTTTAAATGTGATTGTTTTCTTTTGCGCTTGAAAGGGTTAATGACATTTTCTTTGCTGGCCGCTCCTGGTTAGTTCTTCTCAGCTGTAGTGGTTTGTGATCACTCACCTTCGCTTTAAGTAATCACATGATCCATCAACTGATGATGGTTATAGATTCTTTCTATTCTGGCCACAGTGGAGGAAGGAAACTTGGTGCAGCTGCCGGCGCTGAAGTAGAATATCCTTTTTCTTTGTTCCTCTGTCTGTCTACCTTATTCTGTTTTGGACTATTGTAGAGGTGACATCTAGTGCACCCACTGGCCTTCGCACTAGTCAGGGTCAGTGCAGGGACATTCAGGGACTAGGCATGTGACGGCAGCTGGTTGATATAACCCGCTTAGGCACATTAGAGGAGCTCAGGGGCCAGACACAGGTTAGTGTCAAGAGCTGGTCCAACCCCTGCTTGCTATAGTCAGGGTCTCCTCTCCCTTTCCATCCTATTGTAACCACTATGTTGCAGAGTGCACCGGACATCCTCTAGTCCAGTGATTTTCAACCAGTGTTCCGCGGCACACTAGTGTGCCGTGACACATGGTCGGGTGTGCCGCGGGGAAAGTTCACCAAACTATTGTGCCCCCTTTGTTTTGTTCCCCAGCAATGTGCAGCGATGCGCAGTCACAGAATAACACATGCGTGAGCTTTGAACGCTCGCGCGACTTAATGACGTCACTGAGGCCAGCGCGTCATCCTGAGAGCGGAGAGACTCTCGCATTTTCCCGCCGCCAAGGTAATGCCCGCCAATAATGCTGTTTATAATTAAGTCAGCTCATTAACAGTTAACCTCCCTGCCGGTATTCCCGAGCAGGACTCGGGGTTAAATTTCACTGCCAGAAGCGGTAACCCCGAGTCCTGCTCGGGGTGAATGCCAGAGAGTCCCCTTACCCCATCCTGGCGGTCCCCTGTGCTCCGGATCTCCCCCCCCTGCCCTCTGATCTCCCCCGCTGCCCTCCGATCTCCCCCCTGCCCTCCGGATCTCCCCCCTCCCCTCTGATCTCCCCCCTGCCCTCTGGATCTCCCCCCTCCCCTCTGATCTCTCCCCCTGCCCTCCGGTCCACTCCCCCCTCCCCCCGCTCTCCGGTGATATCCGCTGCTCCTTCCGTTCTCTCCAGGCCTCTCACCTGTCTTCTTTCTTCTCCTCTGTCCTCCGGTCTTGTCCCTCTTTCCTCCGCTCTTCTTCCTCTGTCCTCCGGTCTGCTGTGTCTTCTGTCTTCTCTGTTGCTGTCCTCTTCCTGCGGCGTCCTCCTTCTTCTGTCGGCTCCTCTGCACAGTCATCTCCCAGCATAGAGATGAGTGTGCAGAGGAGCAGTGTCACAGCCAGGGCACAGCATCTCTGTGATTGCTGTGCCCTGGTCTGTGTTAACCCCCTAAGTGCTGTGATCTCATGGATCACAGCACTTAGTTTCCATGGTGATTGGATCCACTATCGCCAGAGACTTACAACAAGGGAGCACTTGATCCCTTGTTGTAGTCTCTGGGATCAGCGTCATGGTGCACTGTATGGCAATGATGTGCCATACCGTGCACCATGACGCTGATCCCAGAGACTACAACAAGAGGACAGTTGATCCCTTATTGTAGTCTCTGGGATCAGCGTCATGGTGCACTGTATGGCAATGATGTGCCATACCGTGCACCATGACGCTGATCCCAGAGACTACAACAAGAGGACAGTTGATCCCTTGTTGTAGTCTCTGGGATCAGCGTCATGGTGCACAGTATGGCAGATCATTGCCATACAGTGCACCATGACACTGATCCCAGAGACTGCAATAAGAGGACAGTTGATCCCTTATTGTAGTCTCTGGGATCAGCGTCATGGTGCATGGTATGGCAATGATGTGCCATACCGTGCACCATGACGTTGATCCCAGAGACTACAACAAGAGGACACTTGATCCCTTGCTGCAGTCTCTGGATGTAGCAGAGGCGATCGAGCGTCGTGGGATCTTCGTTGTGGACTACGTCGGATCTTTACAATAAAGATGGAGTCCGAATTTTGTTTGTGTTTTTTTTTCAAATAAAAAGATTTTTCTCTGTGTGTATTTTCTGACTATTTACCAGAGATTCCTAATGGCGGGTCTAACATTGGCCCTATATTATGAATCTCGGGCTTAGTGCCAGCTGCCAATAAAAAGCTGGCATTAACCCCTTTATTACCCAGTTTGCCACCAGCACCAGGGCAGCTGGAAGAGCCTGGGTACAGCGCCAGAAAATGGCGCTTCAATGAATGCGCCATTTTCTGGGGCGGCTGTGGGCTGCAATTCGCAGCATGGGGGGCCCAGAACGCTTGGGCCTCTCTATGCTGAGGATTCCAGTCCCCAGCTGCCTAGTTGTACCTGGCTGGGCCAAAAATATGGCGGAGCCCCACGTAATTTTTTTTCTAGAATTAGTTCTAGAAATTAAAAAAAAAATGGGCTTCGCTGTATTTTTGGTTCCAGCCAGGTATGACGAGGCAGCTGGGGGTGGGTGGCAGTCCGTAGCTGCTAAGTTGTACCTGGCTGGACCAAAAATATGGCGGAGCCCCATGCCATTTTTTTTTTCTAGAATTAGTCCTAGAAAAAAAAAAATGGGCTTCGCTGTACTTTTGGTTACCAGCCAGGTACAACGAGGCAGCTGGGGGTTGCTGGCAGTCCGTAGCTGCCAAGTTGTACCTAGCTGGACCAAAAATATGGCGGAGCTGCATGCCATTTTTTTTTTACTTCTACCAATAAAATGACAAGGAGCTTTGCCTTATTTTTGGATGCCAGCCAGGTACAACTTGGCAGTTGGGGGGCTGCAATCCTCATCGTGGAGAGACCCAAATGTTGTGGCCCCCCCACGCTGCAAATTGCAACCCACAGCCACCCCAGAAAATAGCACATTAGAGGTGCCATTTTCTGGTGCTGTACCCCAACTCTTCCAGTTGCCCTTGTGCTGGTGGCAATGCTAGTGGCACACAGGGGTTCTCCATACGCGACATGGAGTCTGCTAACAATTCCAATTGTCACGTTTGGAGAGCCCCTGTGTGCCTAAACATTGGAGTTCCCCTATAAGTGACCCCATTTTGGAAACTAGACCCCCCAGGGAACTTATCAAGAGGGGTGGTGAGCATTTTGAACACCCCAGTGCTTCACAAATTAATCTGTAAAAATGAAAAAAGAAAATTTTTGTGGAAATAAAAGTACTTTTTCATTTTTACGGATGAATTTGTGAAGCACCTGGGGGTTCAAAGTGCTCACTATGCATCTAGATACGTTCCCTGGGGGGGTCTAGTTTCCAAAATGGGGTCACTTGTGGGGGAGCCCCAATGTTTAGGCACACAGGGGCTCACCATACGCAACATGGTGACAGCTAACAATTTGAGCTGACTTTTATTCAAATTGTTAGCGGACACCATGTCGCGTTTGGAGAGCCCCTGTGCGTCTCCACATTGGAGCTCCCCCACAAGTGACCCCATTTTGGAAACTAGACCCCCAAGGGAACGTATCTAGATGGGTAGTGAGCATATTGAACCCCCAGGTGCTTCACAAATTGATCCGTAAAAATGAAAAAGTACTTTTATTTCCACAAAAATTTTCTTTTTTCATTTTTACAGATTAATTTGTGAAGCACTGGGGTGTTCAAAATGCTCATCACCCATCTAGATAAGTTCCCTGGGGGAACTTACACCATTCCTGCCAGGATATCCCTTTTGTGTTTATCGAAACAGGCCCAGGTTTCACACTGAGTGAGTATAAATACATTTACAATCTATATTATTAACTATATGTATAATATGTACTGTATTAGTGTCATTTTGTGCCATTTTGGTTGGTGGTGTGCCCCGGGATTTTTTAAGTATAAAAAGTGTGCCGCGGCTCAAAAAAGGTTGAAAATCACTGCTCTAGTCCATGCATATCACATGTTCAGCATAATTGAGCAGGCATGCATATGGGGGAGCTGTTAAGAATAGTTGCCGGCTAGGACAGCACGGATCTCTGCTTAGCAAACCATTGACAGTCATATTGACTTTCAAAGCCAAGCTTCTTTCTTAGAACACAACAGCGCCAGACCTTTGCTCAGGTCGTGTGTGGTACTGAAGCTCAATTTACTTATCGTACATGGGGATGGTTTGTAATGGCACATGCAGGTTGTGGCGCTGTTCAGAGAGGAAGGAAGCCATATTCTGATCATTTTACAAAGCCCAAACAAAAAGTATGTAAGATCCATATGTGTTTTGATGGTAATCAATATGATTTTTGGGAAATTAGTTTTATTGTTTTTTAAATTGGGGTTTTGAGCAGTTTTACATAGTGGGCTTTGCATCAGGGCAGGATCGATGGTGGCCCCAGTACTTTATTCTGTGATACCAGAATCAGCCATAGTGTTACAACATGACTTAATGCAATAAAGGGGTTGCAACGCTTTACAACTTCTCCTTCTCCTACGTTATGCTGATGGTTTTTGTTCTCTGGGGTAAAAATAGTTATACAATGAAACCCCTCAGCACATTTCTATGTATAAAAGTATTCATGTTAATGAATAGGTGCCTGTCTCCTAATAAAAATGAACACTACTCAGACAACACAGGGTGAGGGAACCACACAATGGTAAGGCTTTATTGTATCCCCAACAGTCAAAGGCATATAACACATAACCTGCAAAGCACACAATGTAACAGGGAACAAGGAGTCTCACCCTTCTGCTGGCTCACCAGGGATTAGAATATTCGTGCCTTCGGGTCTTCCAGGGCCACTTACCCCAGTCCAGTAGCACCTCGGTTTTGGCGGGCACCCACCAAGAAAGGAATAGCGACAAGCTTTTGAAGCTGACTGAGCACAGCAAAGTCTGTTACCAGGTGCCTGACTTGTCCCAACCTGAGTATCTTCCTTACGCAGTCTCTGATATATTCCAGCCAAATCCTAGAATCCTAGGCTGAACTCTTGCATAATATAATCCAGTTTTGGCGCTCCTCTAGTTGGACCCGAAGCTCCAAGACTGAGGTCATGCAGAGTATGATGACACAATGTTATCCTTCCAGCCAGAACCAAAATTCTTAGGCTGAGGTTGTGGTCTTCTAACCAGGACTGAAACCCCTAGATTGATGCCATGTAGCATGTAGCACCTAGTGACTAAATAATGTCCTTTTATATAGCCCAAGCACTAATCTGTGGTCTTACAGGATTGGTGTAATAAGGTTGTATTCTTACTGGTTGGCATTTCTACCCACATGCATAATTTCCATTGCATAAATCTCAGAGTGATGTAAACAGAGAGGGGTGAGGTAATTTTCATTAAATTAGAAATACACATACTCAGACAATAAAGGCTCCAAATAGTTTGGCAAGAAACAATGACTTAGCAAACATGAGATAACACACAAAAGACTATTACATCTGGCCAAATTAAGAACAATAACCAACGACAAGCATTGAGAAAAGCTGTGTCGTCATAGAAGCCACAGGTAAATCCGGCAGGAAATGATTTGGGGGTGTGTCACTGCTCTTTAGATGCCATGCCCACATTTCCCTTCCAACGTGATTTGCATATAACTTCTACATTCAATTTTTCGATGTTGGCACACCAACTCCTTACTGGAAAGGTATCATTTTGAAGAAAAAGGCACCTTCACAGTCGTACCTCTTTTTCCATTTGTAAAAATGTCCTGTAATGCACATTTCAAATCCTTTACTCTTCTTCTTCTTCATCTTTTCTCATGATCCATAAATAGGAAGCAGAAATAGATTTCCTGAGTGTAGGAGCAATAGATTTGAATGTCCGGCGATGGCATTTCGGAATTACTAGGCTATTCCCGGGCGACAGAAACACATTATATTATAACACAGAGTTGTCCTCTAGCTACGAAAGGATTAATAATTGTGCAGCGTTTCACTGCAGTCTCCTCCAACATCCAGGGATCTGAAGGCAAAACAAGAGCTGGGAGCGAGAGGCTCCGACCCTCCGCACACGGCACAGACGCTCGGAAACATCCGCAGCAGATACCGGGCATTCTTCATGGCTGGAATAAGGGGCTTTTATAGATAAGGCTGCGGCCGGGGGTCTCCACCCTTAGGGAAGGTGGTAGGGGGGATGACATCTCTTTCAGGTTGCATGTATATAATGGGGTGTATGTTCAGACTACACATACATCTACAGATGTGCCCAGTATATACAGCTACGTCTGACGAGTCCCATGTATACAGCCACAGACGTGCCCGGTGTATACAGCTACAGACGAGCCCGGTATATACAGCTACAGACGAGCTTGGTATATACAGCTACAGACGTGCCCGATGTATATAGCTACAGATGTGCCCGGTGTATATAGCTACAGATGTGCCCGGTGTATACAGCTAAAAACGAGCCTAGTACATACAGCCACAGACAAGCCCGGTATATGCAGCCACAGACAAGCCCAGTGTAACAGGCCTGAGTAACCCCCCTTTCCCTCCCAGAATATACCCGGGGTATAAATTGGCCTAGGACAGATTATACCCCTCTGGGCCAGAATATACCTCTCGGTATATTCTGGGTGGGGGGTTAATCTGGCCTGTTACACTGGTATATATAGCAACAGATCAGTCTGGTGTATACATATACAGATGTGTCTGGTATATGTGTGGCGCCCCTGCGTCCAGGAGGCCACAAAAGGGAACTGCAGCCAGACAGGTAGGACACTTGTTGCACAACAACACCCTCACAGCCCACATAACCCACGTGTAGGAGAAGGTAGCATCCAGTCCTGAGATTAGATACTCTATAAGATTGAGGGGTGGTGGATTTGGAGGAGTGGGTTGGGCACACACGTAGTCAGGTGACTTGACAGTAGAAATAGGAAGGGGGAGGAGGAAGGAGTCCAGTAGGCCGAGGTAGGCTGAAAGGCAAAGACTGGAAATCACACGTCCTGTGAGTGTAAGGCCTAGGAGCGCAGAATCTGTACCGAGCCAGTGCGAGCCGGAGGAGAGAGAAAGCCCGTCCGAAGCTGATACCACCAGGAGTGTGAAAGAACTGAGAGGGACGGTGATACCCGGCCCTAAAGGACAGCCCAGACGACCAGACTGCAGGCAGAGAAGTCCCTCCTATTATACCGAGAGACGCAGAAAGAAGGAGCCTGGTAGAGCCTCACATTTCAGGACTGCTGGAGGCTGGGCTGAGTAGAGTGTTGGCTCTAGAGGGAACCGTAGTTTACCCGGCATTCCCAGACACCGACAGGGGACCACAGCTACACGTTAGGGTCCCTACCCCAAAGGACAGGTAGCTCAGTGACAAAGTGACCCACAGGGGCCCGAGTCACCGCCATACTGTCCAGTGTCGCACAACACGAAGTAAAGCTGAGAACGTTAATAGCCCGGAAAGGACACAGAGACTGTGTGAGGGGTCACGGAGAGAGAGAGACCTGGCTGCAGGGAGCAAAGGGAACCCGGAGAGGGAGAATGTGCCCGTGTATTAAGAACTGTACTTTGTAAGAACTGTAACTGAGCTGTAAAGTGACTTAAAGAACTGAGAGTAAACACGGAAAACCCTGGAACTGTTTCCCTTGTGTTTCTGCATGAAAGTGATTCTCTCCATACAGGCTACAGCCTGTCAGCACCAGCAAAGAGGAGAGATCTCTGCAGCGTCTGCAAAGTAAGTGTGCTACACACTCCACAATAGACTTAACCCTTACTGCCCCGGGGAACACAGTTCTACCCACTGGAACTATTACACCTAAGCTGCTATCCCATCATCCCCGGAGGTTCTGCAGCAGCGGCGGCCCCATCACTGGCCGCATATAGTGGGTGGCGTCACGACTGACAACCCCTGTAAATATTCCCTTTTATTGCCGAGCCCGGGACACGGACCGGACCAGGACCACCCGTGACTTCCCCAGCAGCCGACCGGTCCAGTACCGAGTACCCCCGTCCCAGTGGGCCCGACATATGAAGCTACAGATGTGCCCTGTACATATGCAGCTGCAATGGGGCCGGGTTACTCAGACACTCTGGGGTAAATCTCTGATAACGGTGGGGACCCCAGAAGCCATGGCCTCGACCAGACGTTGTTAAGGGAATATTTACAAGGGATAAAGTTTGTTGTGATGCCAACTGGAGTTCTGGCTTGTAGGTTACATGGGGCTACTGTGGGGAGCCCCCAAGGCATGATGGTATGGCAGCCAGGCTCCCTGCCTCCATACAGACGCCCCACACAGACGGACACAGGAGAGAGCCACAGGCCAGCGATAACAAAATTACCTGAAGAACCTTTGGGACCCATCCTACTACTAATAACATACCCCCAACAGTACCTGCCTACATTTAAGGCTCCTAGGCAATCCTCATGTTCTACCCTGAACAGGAATTCCTTTTCTTCCTTGCCCGTGGCAACCCGAGTGTAACAGTTCCAGCTACATATGAAAAATATGTTTCATCCCCTTAAAGTCAATCTGGCTAACAAGAGCGACAGGATTCATCCTATACCATTATTGAATCTCATCCCTCTTCATTCTACCTTCCAATTGTCTTCCTGATGAAGGCTCGTGCCTGAGCCGAAACATTGTTTTTTTGGAAACTACACACTTTGCACTGAAAATAAAAAAGCAAACTGCCATTTTCCTCTTTCTTTATTCATGTGATGTGTGCCAGGGCTAAAACTTTATACTGTTTGACTCTTTTCCCTTGAGCACCTAATTAGTGGTTGAGCTTGATGCTATACTTCTAACTTTTCTCCAGTAAGGGCCTGGGTCCCTTGGGAGGTGTAGGATGTAGATAGGTGGAGGATGAGGGCTGTAGAGGTGTAAGGAATGGTTCTGCAGGTGGGTGCAGGGAGGCGCAGGAAGGACCAGACAACACACATGGTTCTTGCAGTTCTTACCCTTTACTAACAGTTCAGTGCAGTCACAACCAAGCATATATAGTCCAAGAAGCTTGCAGCTTGGCCAGAGGTATTCAGAGTCCACTTTGTCGAAACACAGGGAATTTGGCCTTCCTTGCTGCTTTACTCCTTCTGACAGTTGCTACCCCTGTCCTCTCCTAAGTGTCCTGTGGTTGCCAGTCCCAGAAGGCAGGTGACTGTGGATTCTGTGAGCGATTGTCTTGCTGGTCCTATTAACCCTATATAGTTCCTTGAGTCTGGAGAGGGTCCACTAAGGTAGCCACTGTACCTGAAGCCCAGTGACCTCCAGTTTCACATTTGGTCTTGAAGAATCCAAACTGAATTGGGGCTCGTACCCCTTCTGCAGCTAACTCCTCTTCTTGGCTTGAACAGCTGGCAGCAGATTTGTGTCCTCAGGCCTGGGATTAGCACCTAACTCCACGTGTAGTCCTAGTTTTCACAGCTGCCTGACTGGATTTCACTAGAGCCTAACTCCTTCTGCCTCCCCTCCAACCTAACTCCTCCATCCAGTAGGTGGGTACTTCCCTGAATGTGGGTTTCTTCTGCCCAGTACCTCCTTGGCTTGGAGTTTGAACTGTCTTGGGTGCAAATTGGGGGTCTCGGCAAAGCTTTCCCCTCTTACCTCTGGGCATGACACCATACATGTGTGGCACCCCACACAATGTGCCACAGTAACAACACCAGGGTTAATTCCCCCACACAACACTGGACACTGCACTAGCACCTCTAGGCCCAAAGGGGGAGCTAAAGCAGCTCCCCTATATTTTCTGGTGTAAAGAGGAAGTAGTTAGTTCAGTTCCTGGGAGAACTGAGGAAGAGAGACTGTGGTGTAAAGGGGCTGCCTTAGGCTTCTCCACAGTCTGCTACTCAATTCCAGGCCTAGCCAGGGTCTGAGGAGAGGAGTTGCAAGAAACAGGAGAACACATCTGGGAGATTGAGTTACCTCATAACTCGCCCCGGAGGAGCGCAGAGACCGAATACCAGATCTGAAACTGTGGCTGAAGCAAGCAGCACAGTAAACACCGGACTAGTGGAGGTTATAGATCTACACTGTACCTCAGCGAAGCAACACTGTGGGGTCAGAAACACACGGAAAGACTCAAGTTGCCTAGCAAGTGGGTACCTGTGAGGAGAGACAGGGCCGGCAGCCTAGCTAAAGCAGCAGCAGGGCCACACACACAGCGCAGGAGTGGGAAGCTCAGTACCCGGTCAGAGTGGGAGCAACCCGACCCCAGTACAGACTCCGTGGACAGTACTCTGCTAACAACATCTGCAGTAAAGACTTGGAAAACTACAAAAACTGTGAGTCTGTGTGATCCTTGTGCTCCATCCCTACGTTCCCTCACAAATTGCCATCACCTCTACTACCACCCCTATCCTGCAACATCCATAGCATCGATCATAGACTATTACTATCACTGCCCCAGGGGGAACCAAGCTCTGCCCGCAGAGAGCTGTTACATCACCAGATGCTAAATATCATCCCCGGAGGCTCTGCAGCAGCGGTGGTCACCCTGACCACAACACGTGGGTGGCGTCACGACAAACTCCCCTGTAAATATCCCCCCATTACTTGTGGGCTTGGGACACGGTCCGGACCAAGACTGCCGTGACATCCCCAGCATATACCCCGGTCTGGTACCGAGTACCCCGTCCCAGTGGGCTCCACACATGTAATATGCATGCAATACCATTAGTGGCAGCTTGACCGCAAGGATGCCGCACATACAGCTACAGATGAGCCCCATATATACAGCCAAAGACGAGCCCAGTGTATACAGGCACAAATGTGTCCAGTGTATACAGCAACAGACGGGCCCGGTATATACAGCTACAGACGAGCCCTGTATATACTGCTGCAGATGAGCCCAGTGTATACAGCTACAGATGAGCCCAGTGTATACAGATACAGACGAGCCTGGTGTATACAGCTACAGATGAGCCCGGTATATACAGCTACAGACGGGTCTGGTATATACAGCTACAGATGAGCCTGGTATATACAGATACAGATGCGCTCTGTATATACAGCTACAGATGAGCCCGGTATATACAGCTACAGATGAATCCTGTATATACAGCTACAGATGAGCCCAATGTATACAGCTACAGATGAGCCCAGTGTATACAGCTACAGACGAGCCCTGTATAAACAGCTATAGATGAATCCTGTATATACAGCTACAGATGAGCCCGGTGTATACAGCTACAGATGAGCCTTGTATATACAGCTACAGATGAGCCCGGTATATACAGCCACAGACGAGCCTGGAATATACAGCCATAGATGAGCCCTGTATATATAGCCACAGACGACCCCAATATATAAAGTAAAGGAAGTCCCTGAACCTATAGTGCTGGCAGAATACTATTAAAGAGAAAAACACGAAAAATCAGTGGATAGCAAACTACAGAGCTGAGAACATGGACAGTTCTTGGATATATTAGACTGGTTTATGCACCAAAAGCAGTTTAAAAACTTAATTTGGGGGATGCGTACAGGATGAATATTTTTTTATGGGTTTTTATGAAGGTATGATGAACACACTTTAAGTGTCAAATAGGATTAATCCTTGTCCAGCATTAATAGGACATGGTTTATTTTTTTTTTTATAAAACAGCGCCACTCTGGCCTATAGGTTGTATTTGGTATTGCAGCCCCATTCACTAAAACATAGCTGACATGCAATACCAGTTATATCCTATGGGCAGGGTGGCACTATTTTTAATAGAAAAAAAATCTATCTTTGTCTATGAAGTAAATGTTTATGGTAAAAAATAACTTTCTGTAAATAAAATTGGGATATATCACTCTTTTCATCCCTGGCTATGAGAGTCAGGTGGCTGCTATATATTAGAAAGCTCTGGTATAAATATGTAACATAGTAAAATGATTTCTTTTTTTCCATGCAGTATTTTTCTTTTTTAGAACTTGCCTGATTGAAAGAAATCAAACAAAAAAAATATAGTGGAGATGTATATTTTCTTTAATCAAAATAATTATTGTAACAAGATAACAAAAAACATGAAATTCTTAATTTTTTTTAACTTTATATGTTTCCCAAAATTCTTTGGGATACAGAAAAATGAGAAGATTTAAGGAAAAAGTTGTGAGATCGTTGACAAGGTTCCGTTTCCATGGTGACGGATTCATTGGTATTCACAAGTACAAGACGTGCGGCGGTTTTAACACCCGCTCCCGGAGCATCGACGCCGAAGCAAAGCTCCAGAACAAAGGATCCGTCAGCGGCTCCTATCCTGCGCAGATTGCTTGATTTATGTAAATAACCCCGGTTGTCTCCGTTCATTTTCCCCCTATTTATATCAACGTTTATCCACATTGTTAAAAATACGCTCCCTCCGCTATTGACTCCGACCGCTGCTGAAAGCCGCCCTCCGGATGGGGAACACAAATAGAAACAGGGCGATTTGTAACATCGATTTCACAGCGGAGTGACCGGACACGACGGCTCAAAATCCATAATCCGAGTACGACATTTGTATCCTCCGTATACAGAATCTCACCGAGCTGCGACAGTGCGGGATTCATTGCAGCATTTTAAGTTATGGGACGTTTCCCAATATGGTACAGCGACCTTACGGCTCATACACATGAGAATAATGGAAGGTGAACTCATGATATAGGTGGGATCATCCAACTATCTAATGGGTATGGGGTCTCCTGACTCTACATAAAAGAAGATGTTGGTGGAAAGAAGGGTCCGACATGTCCAATATCAGACTGCAAATCCTTTTGTTTTACCATTATCAGAGGAGTTTGGAGGACAGAGGAGTCTGGGGAGAATATCAGAGTTGTCTGGGGAGTACAGAGGAGTCTGGGCAGTACAGAGGAGTCTGGGTGAGAACATCAGAGTTGTCTGGGGAGTAAAGAGGAGTCTGGGGAGAACATCAGAGTTGTCTGAGGAGTACAGATGAGTCTGGGGAGTACAGAGGAGTCTAGGGAGTACAGAGGAGTCTGGGGAGTACAAAGGAGTCTGGGGAGAGCATCAGAGTTGTCTGGGGAGTACAGAGGAGTCTGGGGAGTACAGAGGAATCTGGGGAGTACAGAGGAGTCTGGGGAGAGCATCAGAATTGTCTGGGGAGTACAGAGGAGTCTGGGGAGAACATCAGAGGAATCTAGGGAGTACAGAGGAGTCTGGGGTGTACAGAGGAGTCTGGGACAGAACATCAGAGGAGTCTGGGGAGTACATTAGAGGAGTCTGGGGAGTACATCAGAGGAATCTGGGGAGTACAGAGGAGTCTGGAGAGTACAGAGGAGTCTGGGGAGTACATCAGAGGAGTCTGGGGAGTACATCAGAGGAATCTGGGGAGTACAGAGGAGTCTGGGGAGTACATCAGAGGAGTCTGGGGAGAACAAGAGAGGAGTCTGGGGAGAACAAGAGAGGAGTCTGGGGAGAACAAGAGAGGAGTCTGGGGGAGAACATCAGAGGAGTCTGGGGAGAACATGAGAGGAGTCTGAGGAGAACACGAGTGGAGTCTGGGGAGTACATCAGAGGAGTCTGGGGAGAACAAGAGAGGAGTCTGGGGAGAACAAGAGAGGAGTCTGGGGGAGAACATCAGAGGAGTCTGGGGAGAACATCAGAGGAGTCTGAGGAGAACACCAGTAGAGTCTGGGGAGAACATCAGAGGAGTCTGGGGAGAACATCAGAGGAGTCTGCGGAGAACATGAGAGGAGTCTGGGGAGAACATCAGAGGAGTCTGGGGAGAACATCAGAGGAGTCTGGGGAGAACATCAGAGGAGTCTGCGGAAAACATGAGAGGAGTCTGGGGGAGAACATCAGAGGAGTCTGAGGAGAACATGAGAGGAGTCTGAGGAGAACACCAGTGGAGTCTGGGGAGAACATGAGAGGAGTCTGGGGAGAACATCAGAGGAGTCTAGGGAGAACATGAGAGGTGTCTGGGGGAGAACATCAGAGGAGTCTGGGGAGAACATGAGAGGTGTCTGGGAGAGAACATGAGAGGTGTCTGGGGAGAACATGAGAGGTGTCTGGGGAGAACATGAGAGGAGTCTGGGGGAGAACATCAGAGGAGTCTGGGGAGAACATGAGAGGTGTCTGGGGGAGAACATGAGAGGTGTCTGGGGGAGAACATGAGAGGTGTCTGGGGGAGAACATGAGAGGTGTCTGGGGAGAACATGAGAGGTGTCTGGGGAGAACATGAGAGGAGTCTGGGGGAGAACATCAGAGGAGTCTGGGGAGAACATGAGAGGTGTCTGGGGGAGAACATGAGAGGTGTCTGGGGGAGAACATGAGAGGTGTCTGGGGGAGAACATGAGAGGTGTCTGGGGGAGAACATGAGAGGTGTCTGGGGGAGAACATCAGAGGAGTCTGGGGAGAACATGAGAGGTGTCTGGGGGAGAACATGAGAGGTGTCTGGGGAGAACATGAGAGGTGTCTGGGGGAGAACATCAGAGGAGTCTGGGAAGAACATGAGAGGTGTCTGGGGGAGAACATGTGAGGTGTCTGGGGAGAACATGAGAGGTGCCTGGGGAGAACATGAGAGGTGTCTGGGGGAGAACATGAGAGGTGTCTGGGGGAGAACATCAGAGGAGTCTGGGGAGAACATCAGAGGAGTCTGCAAAGAACATCAGAGGAGACTGGGGAGGACAGAGTAGTCTGAGGAGGCAGGGAGTCTGGGGAGAAGAGAGGAGTTTGGGTAGGACCTGAGAGTCTGGGAAGAATAGAGGAAACTAGAGAGGACAGAGCAATCAGTAGATTGTCTTCCATGCTGCTGCATCTTCAGAACATGCTACACACAGACGGGAGAGCAAGAATCCCTCATGTCTGTGTGTGCTGTGTATGGGAGACATCAGAGCATCTAGTCTATACCCACCAGCTCAGAGAAAACAGAAATCTAGTGATAACCTGCAGAGAGAAAGCTGATGAAGAACATATACTTTATCAGAGAGCTACTGCCAGACTCCTAGAGCAACAGCTTATCTCCTGGACAATAAAAGAATCAGTAATAGATGTACCAAATCATTCTGTACCCTGATGTTAGTCTAAAATGTATTGGGGTCTTTAGACTATTCCAATTAAAAGTATTTTCACCTATTTAAAGTGATCCTAAACCCAGAAACTGACCCCCCCTTATCTTTAGACCTGTCCCTGCACCCCCTCTTACCATTTCTAGCCATCCCTTTTGCAGAAAAAATCGCTTTTGTAAAGTAAGAGAAAAGGTTATAATACTTTGACCTGTGTGAGTTCTCTCTTTCTGTGGAAGCCGAGATGGGACGGGCCTGTCTGCTGCTGCCTGGTAATTATGCACGCCCCTCTCTGCTTCTAAGATTCTGGCCGCGTCATGAAAGGGGCAGGGCTAAATCGCGTCATGCCGGAGCCCCGCCCCCTTTCATGACGCGGCCAGGGTCTTAGAAGCAGAGAGGGGCGTGCATAATTACCAGGCAGCAGCAGACAGGCCCGTCCCATCTCGGCTTCCACAGAAAGAGAGAACTCACACAGGTCAAAGTATTATAACCTTTTCTCTTACTTTACAAAAGCGATTTTTTCTGCAAAAGGGATGGTTAGAAATGGTAAGAGGAGGTGCAGGTCTAAAGATAAGGGGGGGTCAGTTTCTGGGTTTAGGATCACTTTAATAGGTGATAAATAGGATGGTGTAAGACTGGTGGGAGTGGACCACCATCAAACACCAGTATGGTGGAGTCTTTTCTCCAGTTCCAGTAGACAACATCTAGTAGGAGTCAGAATGGAGCAGAGGTCCGGTAATGACTATAGACTTTGAATGGAGCAGCGGGCATGAGCCTGTCACTTCATTCAAGCTGGGGGAGGCCAAGGTCCCTTGTAGCGCCATTGCTTATTGGATAGAATGCTTTCACCCCCACATGTATCTGGTATTAATGTCATATACAGTACTTGGGTAAAAATGCCGCAGAGCATCACCCTTTTAACAAGTGATCGAACACCTAGCTATGGCTGGGGGGTCACACATAAGCCCAGGATCCGTTTTTATCATCAGTTTTTTCACTGCAAGTGTGACATGTATTTGTAAAAAATGCATGTTTTTTTAACATGGGACCCTATGGGAAACGCATTTTGTTAACGCATGGTACATATAGGCACCATGCTTTAACGCATGCGTTTTTGCATGCTTTTTTTGGAAAAAAATGACAAAGTCCAAAAAACGCATAGGTGCACAGGAGTCTCCAAAAAACACCCTAAAAATAACGGATCCGTTTTTATAGGCACTCTAAAAAATGGTTTGGCATGTGTGACCCCAGCCTATCAGAATCTGTGGGGGTCACAGTGGTCAATCCTCCAGTGAATAAACACTTCTCACCTATCTTATGGCTAGGTAATTCATTTTGGTGGGCCAACCTCTTCAGGTAACTTTTCAGAATAATCTACCTTATGTGTATATGAGGAATAACACCAGTTCTCTCCATTATATTACTTGTATCCTGCACTTTTCATTAGAGCCTGTAGAGGGGAAAACTATCTCTAATTTTCAGTTGTCTCTGAGCTTGTGGGTGAAGAATAGCTGCTATGATGTCTCATATACACCTTACATGAGGGATTCCTGATCTGTTTCAATATGGCAGAAGTATCAGGATAGAGGACATCATGTAGCAGAACTGAGCAGTGTAGCTGGCTGAGGTGATGTAAAACACTTACTAGAAAGCAGCAGCATCCATCTTTTTCTTTTCATCTCTATGTGCGCCTCTCATCACCTCTTCTGTTTACTTCAGTATTAAGCTATAATCCTCAGCGAGATGACGGCCCGTCTTGTTAGATTTTGGCAGATTTTCAGAGCCAGTGGTGAGTTAAGAAGGCAGGGGGGATGAGAAGAAATGACTCATAAATGGAGAAAGAAGACAATCTATATATTACAACGTTTCTGATATTCTCTTGTACTATGGATCAATGTAAGCATTTCAATGTTATTGTCTGGAGTTTTGAACCACACAGGTCATGTCTTGGGTTATGTTCACATCAATGTTGGAGGTCTGTTGGGTGTCAGTGGTGTCCAAATGATCCTCAAATGACAAGGTAACCTCCATAACTGTACAGAATGAAAAGTATGGCAGGAGGCTGAGGTGGACACACCATTTTGTGCTGAAAAGGTGAGGGGGTCAAATTGACTTCCAGAGTAGGGAAAATGATGCATTACATAATATATTGGACCCATATATTGGTTTTGCCAAGGGGTCCTCATCTGTCTATGTCTGCTCCTGCTTAGATGGGATCGAGTTTTCCAGGACGGGGTTGAGTTTGTGAGGACAGGGTCGGGTTTGGCAGGAGAATGGGGTCAAGTTTACCAGGAGAATGGGGTTGAGTTTGCTAGGAGGATGGGGTTGAGTTTCCCAGGAGAATTGGGCCGAGTTTGCCAGGAGGATGGGGTAGAGTTTTCCAGGAGGATGGAGTAGAGTTTGCCAGGAGTATGGGGTCGAGTTTGTTATGAGGATGGGGTTGAGTTTTCCAGAAGGATGGGATCATTGGATCAAGTTTGCCAGGAGGATGGAGTCGACTTTGCCAGAAAGGGGTAGAGTTTTCCAGGAGGATGGGTCGACTTTGCCAGGAGGATGGGGTCGAGTTTGTCAGAAGGATGGAGTTGAGTTTTCCAGAAGGATGGGATCCAGTGTGCCGCGAGGATGGGGTTGAGTTTTTAAGGAGGATGGGGTTCGAGTTTTCCAGGAGGACGGGGGTTGAGTTTTCCAGGAGGACGGGGGTCGAGTTTTCCAGGAGGACGGGGGTCGAGTTTTCCAGGAGGACGGGGGTCGAGTTTTCCAGGAGGACGGGGGTCGAGTTTTCCAAGAGGACGGGGGTCGAGTTTTCCAAGAGGACGGGGGCCGAGTTTTCCTGGAGGACGGGGGTCGAGTTTTACAGGAAGATGGGGGTTGAGTTTTCCTGGAGGATGAGGGTCGAAGTTCTCCAGGAGGACAGGGGTCAAGTATTCCAGGAGGATGAGAAGCGAGTTTTCCCGGAAGACAGGGGGGTCGAGTTTTCCTAGAAGATGGGGTCGAGTTTCCTGGAGGACGGGGGTTGAGTTTTCTCACAGAATGGGGGTCAAGTTTGCCTGGAGGATGGGGTTGAGTTTTCCAGGAGGACAGGGTCATGTTTTCCAGGATGGGGTAGAGTTTGCCTGAAATGGGTAGAGTTTTTGATTTTCCAAGCAGTACGAGAAAGTCTACCGATATTGAACCATGCAGGGACGTATCGCAGCACACAGGGATTGACAGCAAGGTAAATTGATATTCAGCCTCTGCACAACCGAGGAGACTTATCTAGGGAGACACCTTGTGTTAAATTACAAAAACCACATTTCTCTCCACCATGAAATAAACATGATGTAAGCCTCACACTACACTGATTTCATTCTGAGAGAGGTGGGCGCTGGGTCATTAGAGATCCATGGAGTCATTCCGGAAAAGGTTTGTCTTTAAATCGAATCCTATAGCGGTCATTGCAGGACAATCAGCCGCAGAACTAATGATAAAATGGCTTCCATTATTCATTGTGCGAAAATTTCCTTCCTGCTATTTCACATCATCAGATGAAATAAAGAATGTCTGTATCTGGAGTCTCCTGCGGAGAGAACACACACAGCAAAGTGAGCTGGCGGTAATTGAAAGGAGCAGACAAGCGGCGGGAGCTGCTTCTTCCAAGATGCAATAAACACAACTTCACGCTAAACAGACCTGTAGTCAGCGCCGATACAAGAATATCAGCGGCCGGCGGAGCGGTGAACCTCCCACACAGAGAGAGTTTATAATGGCGGGAGAATGGTAGGAAATAATAAGAGAAAGCAAACTACATCGAAGATTATTGGAACACTGAGGATCTATCTACGTTATGTGCAGAAAAGTATGTGCCCCCTCCACATCCACCTCCGGGAACTTTTCTGACCACTCATCCTACATCTATACACATTAATATGCAGTTGGACCCTCTCAGATATTGTGAGAGTGTGCAGCCTGTGGTGACGCCTCCTAGACACCAGGGGGACTCCTGTGCAACTGACATAAAATGCCCATCCCTGGGCATGTCATTGCTAAGGGACATTAGAGCTAGTGGCATCTGGACTTGTTTTGGGAGACCTTTGTTTCTCTGGTCATCCATGATAGGCTTTGTAGAGACTGTATTGATTCTTTGGTTTGGGAAGGAGCCTCCTTTGAAAAGACACAGTTAATGTGTTACCAGAAGGAGTGTTGCATCAAGTAGAATACTCTGGGTGCTGTTGGCGAGAGGCCAGATGATGCTACCCTTTGAGGAGCCTGGTGGAGATGGTTTGGCCACTAAAGAAGACTGCCGGTTGATCTCTGATGTGTGTGTGAGACGAGACTTTGGATGAGCCCATTTCTCCCGTGGATTACAAAAATATTGTAAGTCCCCAAGTTCGGGCTCCGCATACACACTTTTTAGCAGGTAAAAGTACAGACATCGTGTTTTGGGGCCAAAGGTGTGGAGTTATGCTGCAGCTGATTTTTCATACACCTGTGTCAGACTAAAAGTGACTCTTATGGTCCCATTACACGCGGCCACAGGAAGGTAGAAACCGGCAGGCATCGGACACAATTGTGCCTGTTGCCTTGAAAAGACCACGATGTGGCGGCGTGTAATTCAGGACTTTCCTTCATGTGTCTTCCCTGAAGGAAGGAAAGTCCTGAATTACACGCCGCCACATCGTGGTCTTTTCAAGGCAACAGGCACAATTGTGTCCGATGCCTGCCGGTTTCTACCTTCCTGTGGCCGCGTGTAAAGGGACCATTATGGTACCAAGAGCTAGATATCCAGGTATCCCTCCTGCTAGGGTGTAAATGTAGCACCCCAGGGTATGGGAACTCGGATGTCTGGGCCCTCTGCTTCGGTGGGGTATGTCACTGGTGGCCTGCCCAGATCCGTGACCTCGGGTGACGACAACCCACTTGAAGGGGTTTGTTTTTAAAAGGGATTAGAGTCTTTGTCTCGTGACGCCACATGTAGTACCTGGTGACTAGACACCAGCGCCGCCACAGTCCTCTGGAGGGTGGTGGTATTGCGGCTAGGGTAGAACAGCTCCCTACAGGTAGAACTAAGCCTCCGGGGCAGTGTTACCTGCTGCCAGGACAGTCAGACCGTTGAGAAAAAGTCAATGAAAGCAGGACAGAAACACAGAGGCAATTCACTCTTTCAGGTACTTTACTTGTAAAAGAAAACTGATCAAGATGGTGATACAGTTCACAGTACTCCAGCAGGACAGCCGGCCGGGTAGTCGCAGCTGAATGCAGAATCTGTAGAAGTCTCTGGTGGTACCTTCTTGGATCTACCCTTGTCCTATCCCTTCTCTCTCTTCTTGTGGTCTGCTTCTTGGGCAGTAGTACGTTCCACGGGATAAACACCCTGAGAACGTCTTCAGAGTCGGGACGAGTACGGTTGGAGGGTGAACACTCCAGGCCACATTGTCAGACCCGCGTACTCCGGTGTACAAGTCAGGACCTTTCTGTCTGGGCTACTTCTTTCTGTAGCCCTCTTTTAAAGCCCCCTTTCTCTCTGGGGTAAGCTCCCGTTCTCCATCTTTCCTCGGGGAAGACACTCCTGAAGACTCCTCGTGCGTTCTACCTTGCTCCATTCCCACTTTCCCACTCTCCAACTCCCTGTTTGGGACTTCCCCCGGTTGCATGGGTGGGTGTGTTTTGGGTTCAAATCCTTCCACAGTGTTCTGCATGCTACTTGCGGCTGGAGTAACCACACGCTCATCTTTGGGTGCAGTACCCCACTTGTGACGCCTGACCAGTGGGGCGCCACATAAATATATGTGTAAATGTGTATACGTTTAGTACAAGGTTGTGAATTATAGTGCTTCTCCAGAAGCTCGCTCTGTTGCCCATCCATAGGATTTACATTGGTCTGGTAGCAGTGTGATGTCTTTGTGTTTCCATCTTTCGCCCCTCGCTAGGTATATTGTTCTATGAGTCCCTGACACACGTGAGAGTCTTTGAAGTCAGCACGATCCTCTGGGCTGAGAATGTGAACATTTCTTACGGAAAAAACGGAGAGTGTATATATTTAGTCATACCCTATTCTCTCCCCCTGATTCTGTAATTAAAAAACTTGTTACATTAAATCAACCTCAGACTCCGATTCCCTTTGTGACCCGCAGAATCCTCATTGGAGCCTTCTGCTCTGACAATATAAAGGCTCCCGCTCTTCTGGGGAAAGATTGTGGGGAAATAGGCGTCTGTTGTAAATTTTTCCCCTTCATCCAGAAGAGCATTTGTGAGCTTGGGAGGAGGTCCGGGCTATGTGAGGTG
The DNA here is from genome assembly GCA_033576535.1 of Allobates femoralis. Lineage (NCBI taxonomy): Eukaryota > Metazoa > Chordata > Amphibia > Anura > Aromobatidae > Allobates > Allobates femoralis. The sequence goes on from JARQOC010000010.1 coordinate 115,805,621, forward strand.
GTCATGTTCTTCCACCGAAATCCCCCCAAAATATCTGGGCACAGTTATGGGAAAATTAAGTATCTTCTCCAAGCTATTCCCACAAAGCTTGAAGCTACAATTGTTTACAAGATCTAGTGGTAAAACATTAAGATTTCCCTTCACTGGAACTGAGGGCCCAGGGCCACCCCCTGATGACAGCCCAGACCATTATCCTCCTCCACCATCTGTACAGCGAACATAATGCAGTCAGAGGGAAATGTCCTCCATTAACCAAACCCAGACTCCTCCATCAGACACAGAGCATTGTGATCCATCTGTACAGCACACGTCTTCTCCAGAGTTCATTCATTGCTCAGCATTGTGCTTTGTGGTGCATGGCTTTACACTGCTCCATCCAACACACTGCATTGTGCTTGGTGATGTATGGCTGCACAGAACACATCTCCTCTGGAGTACAGTGTAGCAGCTTTATGCCGCTCCATTTGAAGCTTGACATTGGGTTGTATGGCTTCATAGAACACGTCCCCTCCAGACTTCACTGGTGGTGGCTTTACACCGCTCCATCCGACGCTCAGCATTGTGCTTGGTGATGTACATCTGCACAGAATACATCTCCTCCAGAGTCCATTGGTGCAGGTTATACACCGCTCCATCCGACACTCTGCATAGTGCTTGGTGATATATGCCTTTACACCACTCCATCAGACTCTCAGCCTTGTGCTTGGTGATGTACGGCTTTACACCACTACCTCCGATGCTTGGCATTGTGCTTTGTGATGTCAGTCTGCAGTTGCTCAGCCATGGAGCTCGTGACGGGCACAGCGTTTGTGCTGATGTTGCCAGAGGGGGTCTGGACTCTGCAGTTACGGAGTTAGCAGAGCACAGCATTGGGGACTTTTTTGTCCTCTACTACTTAGCACTCAGCCCCCCTAATCTATAACAGTATAGGGTCACCACTTTTTTGGCATCTATCTATTTAGCTATCTGTCATAACTAGGCTTCAGATGAAATCACCAGAGAACAGAAACCACATTGAGAATATTGTCCTCTGGAGTCAGGCTTTTTGGTGCTGCCTTTTAATTCATTTTGTAGCCTGCCAAGTATCAAAATCTCTTTTACTCGTGTTTATAGCCTCAGCCATGATTCTCTGTTCTGTGTTGTTATCAGCACTTGTCAGACTCTGCAGTTTCTTCAGATTTCATGGGAACTGCCATGCGTCACTCAACAAAGCGAGACTTCCAACATCAGAAGAAGATACGAATAATTGGCTTGATTCACTAAGAATGTTAAAAGTGTATTTCCGAAGCAGTATTATAGTAGTTATATTCTTATACATAGGAGCAGTATTATAGTAGTTATATTCTTGTACATAGGAGCAGTATTATAGTAGTTATATTCTTGTACATAGGGGCACTATTATAGTAGTTATATTCTTATACATAGGAGCAGTATTATAGTAGTTATATTCTTGTACATAGGGGCAGTATTATAGTAGTTATATTCTTGTACATGGGAGCTGTATTACAGTAGTTATATTCTTGTATATAGGTGCAGTATTATAGTAGTTATATTCTTGTATATAGGAGCAGTATTATAGTAGTTATATTCTTGTACATAGGTGCAGTATTATAGTAGTTATATTCTTCTACATAGGGGCAGTATTATAGTAGTTATATTCTTATACATAGGGAGCAGTATTATAGTAGTTATATTCTTGTACATAGGAGCAGTATTATAGTAGTTATATTCTTGTATATAGGAGCAGTATTATAGTAGTTATATTCTTGTACATAGGGGCAGTATTATAGTAGATATATTCTTGTACATAGGGGCACTATTATAGTAGTTATATTCTTGTACATAGGAGCAGTATTATAGCAGTTATATTCTTGTACATAGGAGCAATATTATAGTAGTTATATTCTTGTGAATAGGAGTAGTATTATAGCAGTTATATTCTTGTACATAGGAGCAATATTATAGTAGTTATATTCTTGTGAATAGGAGTAGTATTATAGTAGTTATATTCTTGTACATAGGAGCAGTATTATAGTAGTTGTATTCTTGTGCATAGGAGCAGTATTATAGTAGTTATATTCTTGTACATAGGAGCAGTATTATAGTAGTTATATTCTTGTACATAGGAGCAGTATTATAGTAGTTATATTCTTGTACATAGGAGCAGTATTATAGCAGTTATATTCTTGTACATAGGAGCAATATTATAGTAGTTATATTCTTGTGAATAGGAGTAGTATTATAGTAGTTATATTCTTGTACATAGGAGCAGTATTATAGTAGTTGTATTCTTGTGCATAGGAGCAGTATTATAGTAGTTATATTCTTGTACATAGGAGCAGTATTATAGTAGTTATATTCTTGTACATAGGAGCAGTATTATAGTAGTTATATTCTTGTGCACAGGAGCAGTATTATAGTAGTTATATTCTTCTCCATAGGGGGAAGTATTATAGTAGTTATATTCTTGTACATGGAAGCAGTATTATAGTAGTTATATTCTTATACATAGGAGCAGTATTATAGTAGTTATGTTCTTATACATAGGGGCAGTATTATAGTACCGTATATACTCGTGTATAAGCCGACCCGTGTATAAGCCGACCCCCTACTTTTGCCCCCAAAACCTGGGAAAATCTATTGACTCGTGTATAAGCCGAGGGTGGACCCTAGCACAAGTATACAGCCCCCAGCAGTGTGGTATACACCAGTCCCAGAGGTAGATACAGCAGCCCCAGTGGTAGTATACACGCAGCCCCAGTAGTATATACAGCCCCAGTGGTATATACAGCCCCAGTGGTAGTATAGACGCAGCCCTAGTAGTATATACAGCCCCAGTGGTAGTATATACAGCCCCAGTGGTAGTATACAGGGCCCCAGCAGTATATACAGCCCCAGTGGTTTATACAGCCCCAGTGGTAGTATACAGGGCCCCAGAGGTATATACAGCCCCAGTGGTAGTATATACAGCCCCAGTGGTAGTATATACAGCCCCAGTGGTAGTATACAGGGCCCCAGCAATATATACAGCCCCAGTGGTTTATGCAGCCCCAGTGGTAGTATACAGGGCCCCAGAGGTATATACAGCCCCAGTGGTAGTATATACAGCTCCAGTGGTAGTATATACAGCCCCAGTGGTAGTATACAGGGCCCCAGCAGTATATACAGCCCCAGTGGTTTATACAGCCCCAGTGGTAGTATACAGGGCCCCAGAGGTATATACAGCCCCAGTGGTAGTATATACAGCCCAAGTGGTAGTATACAGGGCCCCAGAGGTATATACAGCCCCAGTGGTAGTATATACAGCCCCAGTGGTAGTATACAGGGCCCCAGCAGTATATACAGCCCCAGTGGTTTATACAGCCCCAGTGGTAGTATATACAGCCCCAGTGGTAGTATACAGGGCCCCAGAGGTATATAGCAGCCCCAGCGGTAGTATACAGGCAGCCCCAGTAATGCAGGGCCCCCCCAGCGTCTCTCCGGTCACCTGTAAAAGAAACTATACTTATCACAGTGCTCTGTCCGCGCCCGCTCGCACCCGCTCTCAGCTGCCGACCGCGATCCTCCATCTTGCGTCTTCTTTCTTCCTGTTTCCTGTGCTCGTCGCAGGGAATGACGTCATTGCCCGCGACGAGCACAGAAACAGGAAGAAGACGCATGATGGAGGATCGCGGTCGGCAGCTGCGAGCGGGCGCGGACAGCGGGGCGCGGACAGCGGCACTGTGATAAGTATAGTTTCCTTTACAGGTGACCGGAGAGACGCTGGGGGGACCCTGCATTACTGGGGATGCGGGGGCTGCTGTATACCGATGTATACATCGGTATGTACCGATGTATACATCGGTATACAGCACTGACTCGCGTATAAGCCGTGGGGGGTACTTTTCAGCCCAATTTTTGGGCTGAAAAACTCGGCTTATACGCGAGTATATACGGTAGTTATATTCTTGTACATATAAGGAGTATTATAGTAATTATATTCTTGTACATAGGAGCAGTATTATAGTAGTTATATTCTTGTACATAGGCGCAGTATTATAGTAGTTATATTCTTGTACATATAAGGAGTATTATAGTAGTTATATTCTTGTACATAGGAGCAGTATTATAGTAGTTATATTCTTATACATAGAGGCAGTATTACAGTAGTTATATTCGTGTACATAGGGGGCAGTATTATAGTAGTTTTATTCTTGTATATAGAGGCAGTATTATAGTAGTTATATCCTTGTACATAGGAGCAGTATTATAGTAGTTATATTCTTGTACATATGATCAGTATTATAGTAGTTATATTCTTCTACATAGGAGCAGTATTATAGTAGTTATATTCTTGTACATAGGAGCAGTATTATAGTAGGTATATTCTTGTACATAGGGGCAGTATAATAGTAGTTATATTCTTGTATATAAGGGCAGTATTATAGTAGTTATATCCTTGTACATAGGAGCAGTATTATTGTAGTTATATTATTGTACATATAGGAGCAGTATTATAGTAGTTATATTCTTGTACATAGGAGCAGTATTATAGTAGTTATATTCTTGTATATAGGTGCAATATTATAGTAGTTATATTATTGTACATAGCGGCAGTACTATAGTAGTTATATTCTTGTACATAGGGGCAGTAATATAGTAGTTATATTCTTGTACATAGGAGCAGTATTATAGTAGTTATATTCTTGTACATAGGGGCAGTATTATAGTAGTTATATTCTTGTATATAGGAACAGTATTATAGTAGTTATATTCTTATACATAGGGGCAGTATTATAGTAGTTATATTCTTGTACATAGGGATAGTATTAGGGTGCTTTCACATCTGCGTTTTTCGTAATTCGCGGCAGATGCGGTGAAAAAAACCGCATCTGCCGCGATTGCCGCATAACCGTTCCACTTGCGGCTCGGTTGCGGTTTTTTCTATGCAAAGTATAGGCATACTTGCGGCAGGTGCGGCAAGTGCGGTTTTGCACTTGCGGCAGGTGCGGCCGCGAAAAAAACCGCGGCTTACTGCGGTTTTTTTCGCGGCCGCACCTGCCGCAAGTGCAAAACCGCACTTGCCGCACCTGCCGCAAGTATGCCTATACTTTGCATAGAAAAAAACGCAACCGCGCCGCAAGTGGAACGGTTATGCGGTAAACGCGGCAGATGCAGTTTTTTCACCGCATCTGCCGCGAATTACGAAAAACGCAGATGTGAAAGGGCCCTTATAGTAGTTATATTCTCATACATGGGGGCAGTATTATAGTAGTTATATTCTTGTACATAGGAGCAGTATTATAGTATTGAAGGCATCAATGATTTAATAGTATTGTGTGTGATTTCATTACATAGAGTGTAATAAGCAAACTGTAAAATAGTGATAGGAATAGTAGATGTTATGTAATGGTGTGTTATAAGGTATGATTTGTTGCACTGTTTGTAGGTATAATATGGTGTAGTTTAAGACATAGATATTCAGAGCTGCTTATGTACAGATAGTATAATGTAAGCTACATGTAGGCGAAAGTTGAAGATTTGTGCAGACTAGTATGTAAGCAAAAGGTTAAAATCCTGCATAGACTATTGAGGGACCTGAAGGCGTTAAAGTCTGAGAAGGAGCTGCAGTCTGTAGGCTTAAGAAGATGTGAGTAAGTCTGGCGTGAGAGTCAAGAGCGAGCTGCACAGGAGTGAGAGGTCAGCCTGTGGCTGAAGGAGTCCAGTACTGGTGCTATATGGGAAGCTGAGTGAACAGAAAGCAGCACCCACACACACCAGGGACTCATGGTTTAATGTAGCATGCCTCAGTGGACCAATCACAGCAATTGCCTATGCCAACAACTGCCCCAGCGAGCCCCGGCAATGCTTCATTTCTGGGGAACTTCATCCTTACTGTGAAGCAGGTAGGCAACTGTATATCTGGAGTAGTCATCAATAAATGTGAGAAAATATCTCTTCTTGCTTGGAGTCTAAACACTCATTGGACCGTTAAAATCTGCATGTATCAAATCCAGTGGCGGTGCAGATCTAGTGCTGCTTATTGTAGGAAAGGATATAAGACATATAGGACATAAGGACAATAAGACATCTTGGAGAAAAACAGTCCACTCTGACCCAGCTGGTAATGATGAACTCTCATGCTTTAGGAAGATCTGTCATAAAATATCTAGAAATCTCAGCTCAGGACTCTTGTGGTTACGGAAGAGGCTAAAGAGGCTTGAACTTCGCACACTGATGGCAAGGTGCTATGAATTCTTTGACGTCTTGTCTTCATTTGGGCGACCAGTAGAAATGAGAAAGGAGTTTGGCAGTTCCTTAAAGTTCTGTATACCTGGACAAGAGGGATGAGTAAGAACAAGATAAGACTTTGGATGTTTTTGAGACTAGAGAAGGTCGTGTGGAGAATTGGAAGACGAGGAGATGGCAGTGTCACTTGTCGTTTTACTCAAAACTCACAGTGTCAAGGTGGTATCTGGCACTATTCACACTACAGATTCTGATCCCCCACACTGAGGTTTCTCTAATGCTTATTTCCACAGGTGTCGACCAGCTGTTCTTGACTCACTGTGGGCCGGTTTCTCAGGCGCTGGCTGTGGTCACGGTTCTGTGCCTGAGGCGGTGGAGGCCCTATGGTCAGTAAAGGGTTAAAGTGAGATGTTAAAATACGAATAAAGTTACTGTTTCGTGACGCCACCTGTAGGAGTCCAGTGATGGCACCGGCGCTGCTTGGACCTCCGGGGGATGGACGGCAGCTAGATGGAACCGCTCCCTAAAGGATGAGCGTGAGTTCCCGGGGTCAGGAGCTGCAGTTGAACAATATGGCAGCTCGGTCGGCTCTGTAGACAAAGCAGTTAGTACAATCCTGAAATAAGGCTCGGACACGTCGCTCCTCTGTATGGGTTTTTACTCAAGTCTTTCACAGTGTACAGGTATAACGGTTTCCACTTCCAGGTAACGGACCGGGTGGTCCCTGTGATGAACAGTGCCCCTCCAAGGCTCCACAGTGTCTTTCTTTATACTGACTGTCCCTCTCTCTCGTCGCTGCTTCTAATGTACCAGGTCAGGATACAGAGGATCTTCTGTTGGGAACCCGAGCCGTTGGCCTGCGACTCCCGATAGGTCCCTGAACCTCAATGGCGGGTACCCCTCCTGATACAGCTGCGGTGATGGTAAGCTGTGTATTGCGCTCCTATAAAGCTCTCAATCACTCCGGGATCTGTGGCCATAGCGGTAAAGCATCTGCACCACCTTAGAGCCGGTACTCCGGGTTTGGACTGGTCTCGGGTTGTCTGATTCCCGTTTCTGCTTCTCTTGGCCCCTTTCACTTCTGGGTCACCACTGCTCGGTGCCCTCCCTGTTAGCTCTTCTGTCACGACTTGGGTTCTTGTTCCTGTCTCTCCAACTTTCTAACTCTGTCCTTCCCTTCCCCACTGCTATACACCTAACTCTCCTCCCCCAGGACCGGTTGCCTGGGAAATGGGTATATAATTGGTCCTCTGTCTCTAGATGTTGCATGTGGTACATGGAGCCTTGGGATTAACCTGTCCACCACTGAGACGGAGAATACTGCACCTTCAGTCAGGGGTGCAGTACCCTCCTGTGACACACTCGTTGAGGGGCGCCACATTCTCATTAGGGATCGGGCTAGCAGGAGTTAATCTCTGTATGATTCCTGGTTACCTCTAGGATCACATGTCCGTGAAACCTATCACAGTTGCTCCCTGCCTTTTTAAGATGGTGGATTCTGTCTTCCCATGTAGACTATAGCTTGTGCAATACTGGTCCATGTGCTGTGGAGATCCAGTTTTAGGTGAACGTCTGAAGTGCTGTAGGTACCATAATGGTACCTTTACACGCCGCTACAGAAGGTTGAAAACAACCGGGTTTCAGAGACAAATGTATCTTGCACCGTCAAATCAACCCGAGGCAGTGGCGTGTAAAGTAACTTGTTGCCACCCGTCACTTGCGGCACCTGTTTCAGAGCAGTGCTCTAAAATAGTTTGATTTCAACCTGATAGTAGCGGCGTCTAAATAAGGTAGGGTAAGGTTTTTTCGACACCTAGTTAACTCCCTGGGGCGTGACACAGCCTCCGGGAAACCGCCCCCCTTCAGCGATCATTGGTGGAAGCTCCTGCGTTGCGATTGGTTGTCGCTGCATAGGGCGGCATATTTAAGGAGCTGACCAGTCACACTACACAATTGCTCGAGCGTCATGTATTAGTCAGCCTTCCTGCGCTGGCTGGCCAATCATGATGCTATTGCTTTGTCCTATCAGCGTACGAACGTCTCGTAATCCACAACTCTGGCACGCCTATGTGTTGTCCCTGCTGCCCCAGGTCCTCCCATATTACCTTCTGTAGCGGCGTGTAAATGAGGGAAGGTGCTCTGCAGAGGGTAACTTGTGGCACCCGGCGGTGCCTCCAGAGATAGATTAAACCTTCTGTAGAGCACCTTGTAGCGGCATGTAAAGGCGGTATCGGGTACCATTTGCAACCGTTGGAACGTGCTCGTGCAACTGAGACACCCGGTTGTTTCTAACCTTCTGTAGCGGCGTGTAAAGGTACCATCACACTTCCATGGTGAATAGGAGTGTAGTGGAGAAATTATAAAATTCTCTATCTGTCTGATGAGTAATGGCACATATCATTTCCCACTTCCTATCTATTTATCCATTACAACTCCTTTGGTTTGTACCCGTTAATTCATATTCGCTGGTGAGTGTATTCAATCCTGTGTGCAGGCATCAAGATATCCCCAATGTCCCCGTTAACCCTATATTACCTGCAGCGCCACTGTGCTGCTCGGGGAAGAGAGCCCTCTGTTGAGCTTAAACATCACTGAAAACCATCTTAATGGATCTAGAATTTTTAATATTGTTTTTAATTGAAAAAACTTTGACATATACCGTATATACTCGTGTATAAGCCGAGTTTTTCAGCCCAAAAATTGGGCTGAAAAGTCCCCCCCTCGGCTTATACACGGGTCATACGGTATGCTGTGGGGGGGGGGGGGCTGTGACCGGGAGCTGGAGGAGGCAGGAGGGGGCTGCGGTGACCGCAGGCGGTCACGTGGGGCCGCCTCATTAGTGCAATGAATATGCACGGCATCCCCCCGTCCATCAACGGCGGGGGGATGCCGTGCATATTTCACTACACAGCCCCCCTCCTTAATATGGGTCCCCCAGTATTAATAAACAGCCCCCCCCTCCTTATCATGTCCCCCCAGGCTGCGGCAGCTGTCAAAATAACAAACAGTTTATACATCACCTTCCGGCGCAGCTCTCCGCTCCTCCCGTCCTCCGCTCCTCCGCTCGCCGGCTTCTTCTTTCTTCTTGTGCCGGTGTCATGTGACTGGGCGCAGGAGATGACGTCATTTCCTGCGCGCGGTCACAGAAGTCGGCACAAGAAGAAGAAGAAGCCGGCGAGCGGAGGAGCGGAGGACGGGAGGAGCGGAGAGCTGCGCCGGAAGGTGATGTATAAACTGTTTGTTATTTTGACAGCTGCCGCAGCCTGGGGGGACATGATAAGGAGGGGGGGGGGCTGTTTATTAATACTGGGGGACCCATATTAAGGAGGGGGGGGGCTGTTTACTACCACTGGGGCTGTATACTACCACTGGGGCTGTATACTACCACTGGGGCTGTAAATACCTCTGGGGGGCCTGTATACTACCACTGGGGCTGTATACTACCACTGGGGCTGTATACTACCACTGGGGCTGTATATACCTCTGGGGGGCCTGTATACTACCACTGGGGCTGCATATACCTCTGGGGCTGATGTATACTACCACTGGGGCTGTATACTACCACTGGGGCTGTATATACCTCTGGGGCTGATGTATACTACCACTGGGGCTGCTTGGGCTCCTGTATACTACCACTGGGGCTGCTGGGGCTCCTATATACTACCACTGGGGCTGCTATATACTACCACTGGGGCTGCTGTATACTACCACTGGGGCTGCTGGGGCTCCTATATACTACCACTGGGGCTGCTGTATACTACCACTTGGGCTGCTGGGGATGCTATATACTACCACTGGGGCTGCTGTATACTACCACTGGGGCTGCTGGGGCTGCTATATACTACCACTGGGGCTGCTATATACTACCACTGGGGCTGCTGTATACTACCACTGGGGCTGCTGGGGATGCTATATACTACCACTGGGGCTGCTGTATACTACCACTGGGGCTGCTGGGGCTGCTATATACTACCACTGGGGCTGCTGGGGATGCTATATACTACCACTGGGGCTGCTGGGGATGCTATATACTACCACTGGGGATGCTATATAGTACCACTGGGGCTGCTGGGGATGCTATACACTACCACTGGGGCTGCTGTATACTACCACTGGGGCTGCTGTATACTACCACTGGGGAGGCCTGTATACCACTGGGGGGGGCCTGTATACCACACTGCTGGGGGCTGTATACCTGTGCTGGGGTCCAACCTCGGCTTATACACGAGTCAATAGGTTTTTCCAGATTTTTGGGGCAAAAGTAGGGGGGTCGGCTTATACACGGGTCGGCTTATACACGAGTATATACGGTTTATATATATACATTTACCCTCCCTTTCGCTCACATATTGATCAAGCACCGTCAATTGTATCTGCACTCAAGTGAATCCAGATGTTACCGCTCTCATCATTCAGTCTCCTGTGATTGCTCCAGTTTGTTAAGGGGAGTGTGTTGACACAAAGGACCCTCCCACAAATGCTCCCATTGGTCAGCTTTCAAACGTGAAATCAAGCAGCACCTTATCATTTCTCCACATCTCACCCGGAAACACATAGACCAAGACTATCGGCTATGGGTTTGTCTCGATCAGATGAGTCCAACCTCTTGGGCATGATCTTGGAATACCAGAATGGCACAATTGCTTCTAAAATCAGCATCTTAGAGGTTGGATCAGTTTTAATGTCGTGAGAAATGGCACTCCTGTTTGAAGAGATCCGAGACCTCATTTAGACCATAAGGCTGCAGGGTCCGCAGCCTATGGATCCAATAGATCTCTTTCCTCATCAATGCAGTGTCCCTATTGGCAGCACCTTCTGGCACATGATCAATTGGGACCACCTTGATACACAGTTTCTTATCGTGTTTGATCAAGCAGTGTTCAGAGAGGCTATGGAACAAATAGCCCTCTTTTATATTATGTCTATGCGAATTTGAACGACTGTGCAACTCCTGTGTCGTTTTCCCGACATACTGTAGTCCACATTCACATTGGATCAGATAGATCACATATGAAGTCTTGCAAGTCAGAAAGAACTTTATGTCCAATGTCATATTGTTTCTGGTTTGATATAAAATGATCGACATTATGCCCTACCATAGTACAACATAGACACCTATTCACATTACACCTGAAAGATCCCAGTTTACTCCCATTTGATTGTTCTTTTCTGGAGCTTTTTATAACTTTCTTGAGGCGGCTTGGTGCCAGCATATTTTTAAGGGAGGAAGCCCTTTTAAATGTTACTCCCGGATTATTTGGCAGGATGTCCCCCAGTATCGGATCATTCATCAGGATCAGCCAATTTCTCTGCAGAATACGCCTGATTTTTTGGTGCTGTTTTGTGTATGTGGTGAGGAAATTGATAGAAAAATCCTTTCCTCCCCCCTCCAGCCTCGGTCTGGGAGCTAGCAAATCTTCCTGACATAAATTCGCACAATCATTATAAGCTTTTTGTAGCAATTTTTTTGGGATAGTTTTTTTCCAGTTTTTTTTTTAGGTTAGAAGCAGGGATGTTAAAAGAAACGTTTTTGGGGAAAAAAAACTATCCCAATAAATTGGATTGCTTTTTTCTGAATATTGGAAGTAAGTGGATGGGAGATACGCTTGGAGAGATTTGCACCCAGTCTTTTCAACCGTGCTGCTCACTATCTATCTATCTATCTATCTATCTATCTATCTATCTATCTATCTATCTATCTATCTATCTATCTATCTATCTATCCATCTATCTATCCATCTGTCTATCTATCCATCCATCTGTCTATCTATCCATCTATCTATCTATCTATCTATCTATCTATCTATCTATCCATCATCTATCTATCTATCTATCTATCTATCTATCTATCTATCTATCTATCCATCTGTCTATCTATCCATCTATCTATCTATCTATCTATCTATCTATCTATCTATCTATCTATCTATCTATCTATTGTCATTTTTCTTGAACTCATTCACTTTGTCAATTCTTGGGAACCTTTATGGGTCCTTTGACCACAATCTTCTCGACAGAATATAGTATGGATGCGGCTGAATTCCTCATGCTAAGTGCTCTTTGGCTCACTTTGCAGAGTTCCGCAGAGCGTTCTCTGTCTATTGCCCACCCTATGTCACCTTAGCCTATATTGCTTATTTTCTGCTCTCGGCCATAATTCACATAATCATCTGCACTTAGCAGGATGCAAGAGTTATTTGCTACAGAAAAAAAATGATATTTTTCAGTCATTTTGATAGACGATAGATAATACTGTTATTATAAGGATGTGTACCAACATTTTAACTTAGAAATGCACTAAAGAAAATGAGTCAAAATACAGCCACCATAGAGCACAACACAAAAACGTCTCTTCACAGAGAATGCTGATAGGATTTAATTGGATTTGCTCTGTTAACTTAGGGCATTTACCATCACCCATTTTGACATCAGTGGGTGATAAACCCACATCACAATATACAGTATATCAGCTGTACTTGAGTCATTCCTAGTGGGAGGGCTGTAATGAGTGAGAACCCCACCCCCGCGGTAACAATCATGAATGAACATTCTTACAACCTCTGCTTTGTAGATTTGTGCCCCCTTTATTTCTTTACTATGACCACGGTGTCATTATTTGGAGTCCTGCTTGTTATAACTACACTTTAGTTTACCCAATGTCCTAGAGCAAGGATGCAGGATGCAAGGTCCCAGGCTGCAGGGATGAAATGCTATATCTGTAACAGATTCCTATAATCGGACATCTGTAATTCTGATTTTCTTTATTATGGGGTAGAGAGGTTTTTCATTCTGCTCAAACACCAGGACCCACGGGAAGTTATTACTTATGCACTTCTAGAGCTATACCTACCCTGGAATTACACCCCTGCCCTAGAAACACACCATTGACTAAACATTACACCCCAGCTCAGAGGTAAGTCTGTTCATCAGATATGTACCCCTGTACTTGTCAGGTCTGGTAGTCCTATACCCGAGCGGACCCCTCTTGCTTCTGGGCTTGCTCCGGCTCTCTGTCAGGTAGCCCATTGCCCCTCACTGGCCATGAGGGGTGGGATGTAACCTCCAGGGAGGTGAAGCTTGCACAGCTGCTCTTTTCTGACCAGGTATTGCACACCGGGAGTATCACTGGATGCCGTTGCTCTCAGCAATTATGCTGTTCAGGGGCCCCGGGAAGCCAGGTACCCTGGTGTTAGCTGTTTCCAGCATATACAGGACAGTGTGTCTGCTGGTTCAATTTGGTGGTGGCAGTTTACCTCCACTCCCATCTCCACTCCTTCTTTGCTTCTGGGCTAAGGGTGGAGATAGGTATTACCTCCGCGATATCAGGTGATCTCTGAGCCACAGATATAAACCCACCATATCCTCTGTGTAGTGCTGATTATTTCATTTGTGTTTGGATTGTAGAGGTTAGTAGTTGGTTTCTTCTCCTGTGGGTTTTTTGCTCTGGCTTCTGGTTTTAGCTTGTCCATGTTTTCCTTGCTTAGTTTTTGTCTGTACTGCTTCTGTTAGTTTACTGGTGTGTTTTATCTGGCTATTGCTTGTGTGCCCGGTCACCAGCCACTGCGCTACTTGCCAACTGGGAAGGGTTATGCCAAAGTTCCCCCTGTCCAGGATCGAGAGGCGGGTGAAAAGCACCTCGGCCCTTAAGGTGCACAGTAGCATAATGGCTAGAGCAAAGCGTGACTGACATATTGTGCTTGATGCATGTAGCCCAGTCATTCCACCCTTACTCTGCATGACATCACTATAGCTAAACTCCCGCTTAAGAATCACACTCCTGATTAAGACTTATATCTCTTCTCTAGAAACATACCCTTTTTCCAGATCCATATTCGTGCCCCAGAGCTACACCCGTGCCCCAAAGTCACACCCCTTCCCTAAAGCTACATCCTGCCCCAGAGCTGCACTCGTGCCCCAAAGTCACACCCTTTCCCTAAAGCTACATCCTGCCCCAGAGCTGCACCACTGCTTTAGAGTTACACCTCTTCCTCAGAGCTACACCCCATGTGCAAGAGTTGCTCCTTTGCCCTTGAGTTACACCCCTGCTCCAGGTCTACACTCCTAGCCCAGAGCATCACTCATGCCTCAAAGCGATGCCTCTCCCCCAAGTTACACTCTGTCCTTAAAGTTACACACTTAGTAACACTCCTGCCCATAGCTAGCCTTCTGTTCTAGAGTTACACCTCTTTCTTAAAGCTACCACTCTGTCAAAGTACTATATATCATCCCAGAGCTGTCAACACCTGCCAAAGAATTATATCTTTGCCACAAAACTACTGTGATGCTGTCACGGTGTAGTGAGAATGCTGATGAGGGAATAGCAGTTATGGACAGGGTGACCAGGGAAGACTAGTCTTACCCTAGTCTAGGAACCCTGAATAGCCCTGATCCCGAAGGTATCTCTGAAGGTGAGAAGGTTCGGGCCTCCAGCCTCTTCCTAAAACACCTCTACCAGCCCTGCGCTCTTCCCCCCCCTCACCTCCCTCCACAGAACTGGGATACAGCAACTCCAAAGGATAGGGCTTCAGCAACACAAACACACAAGTCAGCACAGCACGGCGTCCAGGCATAGAGTGAAACTCTATCAGCAGCACCACCAGGTGGAAGGAGAGGCTACTTAAAGGCCAGGGGAGGGGGCCCAGGTGAGTCACACATTAAGCCCTCAACCAGCAGTTGAACCTAATAGTGAATGCAGTTTTGGAGCACAACACAGAAGGCCCAGGACCTTCACAACTATCAACCATGCAGCTCTTAAAGACAAACACATACACAGCAGCATTCAGCAAGGTCAGCACCAACTAAGTGTGTGACAGATGCTAGTTTTTATTACTTGTTCGGGTGAACTATATCTAGGTTATGATGCAATTACTATTTACAAGAGTATAGACTGCAGTGAAGTGAGGCAGTGTGGGGTCAGTTTCTAGTAGAGCTCATAATATTCAGGGAGTAGACAGAGACAGTAAATGCAGCAGTCTAAGGTCAGATTTAAAGGACAGCACAAAGAGGATTCAAAGAGTCAACAGAGGCATATTGAGATAATGGCCCAGGGATCAAAATACCAGGAGATCACAACAAGTGCAGAGAGTTGACCAAGGGAAATAAAGTAACAGTCCGGGGTCAGATAACAGAGATCAGAATAGTCACAGGAATGCTGGACAAACACCGCTTCAGAGAGAATGTACAACTGGCCAGATTCTGAAGGGGGCTGCTCAGTAAAGTAGCAGAGCAATCATAGGGAAGATGGAAAACCTGTAACCCAACCCCTCCCAGAACCAGAATGGAGGTCTGCACTGTCAATCAACTACTGACAGCTCAGCACACCAGATGCCAAACACAGCAGTAAATCTTATTGCATCCTAGATGTCTGGAGAAATTGTGACAGTTACATCCCTACCTCATAGTGTAACACCTCCATCAATACTACTATCCTAGAGCCACCGGCTACTCCCCTTCCAAAGAGATAAACCCTTTACCTAAACTACACCCCTGCCCCAGAGCGAACCCCCCTGCCTCAGAGTTAGTTCATTAGTTATAATACTTGACAAATGATTGCAACTCGTCTTTCTATACAAGTTATAACACTTGATGATGGAGGATGCCAAGTGAAACCTTAATTAAAGCTTTCCTAGGGGGTCCCATAGTAACATAGGCCACTGCCTTCACCAATGTTGTCCCAGAGAGTTAACGTCTTCAGAGATGGGACTTTGTGTAGTAAATAACATCAGCCATGCTTGTCTTCTGAAGTTAATTAGGGAAGGCGGCTTCAGTGTGGATGTGGCTTAATGAACAAATACTCTGCTGGCGTCTCTGCTGGGAGTCTCTGGACCCCGCTGTGCAGCCCTCTGTTGTGCAGAATCATATTTGGCATGCAGAGATTACGCTGTGTTTATACATGTTCTGTAATCACTTAAGACATTTGTTTAATGAACGACTTTGGTTCTTCTGAATTCCCCCAGCACAAGAGCGTACCCAACGCAACCGCAGCTTATTAACGAGCCCTCGAGAAGCCGCATCACCAAGACTCTTACTAAAGATGAATTAGTAGAAGGCATTCATCTGTGATAGTAGGGATCACCTCTTCTTGGCATGGCTTGAACTCACTGGTGCCTGGCTTTATACGGTGTTGGGCAAGAAGAGATGCGTTCCATCTCATGAGCCCAAATTACGATGGAAAATTCAGGCTACTGTATGTTACTTCATGCCAACGAGCATCTATTAATGAAACATTATACAATTCAGCATCTATAAGGTGTTTGTGCTTTATATTGTCTCATTACATTTCCAGCAGGGCACTATTTAAAAGGTGGAGTAAGGCAAACCTAAACTAAAAATGTTGCCCCAGAGAGGAGGTCTATTGTGTACTAGTTGCAAGACCAGATGAGTCAAGTATCCAAGCATGCACATCTTGGCTCAAAGGAAGTTCACTTACTATCCCTGGAAGTCAGCTGGGGTTTCTAGTGCCTAATGAGGGGGTAAAAATTCTGCAAAAATCTTTTTCTTGATGTTAGGTCTATTATGTTAATAGACCTAACGGTTGCAAATCAGTCTGAAAAAAGAAGACCCTGGTTGCATCCAAATTGAGTTGAATTGTTGACTTCAGGGTGATTTTCTTACATAGTGTTTACCATGGACCACCTTAGGTTCATAATTTTAAAGATGAAGGTAGACTTTAAATCCATCAAGTTGAACCAATAACCTAAAATGTTGATCCAGAAGAAGTCAAATACCCCACGAGGCACACACTAAGCTCTATATTAGGGGAAAAATTCCTTTCCGACTCCACATATGGCAATCAGACTAGTTCCCTTAATCAACGCCTAATCACAGAATCTAGTAGACATCCTCCAGAACTCCGTTGGGACAATACGACCAGTTCATGAATGGGAACACATCAATTGAGTGATGATCCTTGAACACTGAGTTTGAGAAAATTGTCTATTGTACAACCCTTTCCATTGTGTTTCACCCTTTAAGTATGATGTGGTTGGTCGAGGTGGTCATACCGTTGGTGCAACCAGAGCCCAATAGCTAAGCGTGCCACGTCTGCCTCCAAAGCAGGTGGAATTGTGGATGCTATAAGGCTGAAAAGGGCTCACATATTGTCCTTGCATTGGGGCCTTTGTTACTGATGGTTGATATAACGCTTAAAATACATTTACAGCATGATTTCAGTGCCCAAGAGGCAGGGGCGGGCTGGCCCGGGTTTCTGGGGGGCAACTGCCCTCCAGGCCGCCGGTTTAGTGGCAGTTCAGGGCCGCCCGGTACTGCTGGCAGCCGCCCTGAACAGTGAAATGATCTGAGAGCGGCCGGCTGTCAGCGCGGTGCGGCCGCAGTGGGACCGCTCCGGGCTTCAAATCGCAGCAAAGGCTGTGTCGTCATGGCAACCGGCGGGACGCCGGGCGCGGCGGGATCGAGTCACTGACTCCATGGGCGTACCCAGCGTGGGGCAGGTGCCCCCCCCAAGAGGCTGCTTTTCCCCCCCGCAGTTGCGCACCGGAACTGGCACCTACTGTGAGAGTGTGGCATGACAGTGTCAGCGGCAGCGGCACAGCCGCACAGCGCCGCCCGTGTGTGACATGGGGTGGCGGGGAGGCAGGCCGGCAGCTGCAGCAGCCCCCAGCAGGCAGGGCGCCGGGTGGATCAGTGATCACATTGCCGGGTGCCCTCAGCATCAGCAGCCTCAGACAGTATCTGCCGACTGCAGATCAGCTCGGCAGGCACTGTCTGGCAGGCCTGCAGGGGGACTCAGAACAGTGATGTGAGTTGTGTGACATCACCACTGCACTGAGAGTGCCGAGTCCCATGTTGGAGTGGGGTCTATCTGGGGAGTGGGGACACTGCTGGCCTGGCCTGGTGGTGAGGGGGGAGGCTGGAGCAAAGAGCTCTCAAGGCGAGCTACAAGTGAAGACAGAGAGTGAGTGAAGAGTCGACAAGAAGACAATGGCCCCAAGGAAAGAAGGTGCAGTGTGCTGTGCAGAGTGACAGTGTGTGCAATGTGTGTATGTGTAATGTGTGTGTGCAATGTGTGTATGTGCAATGTGTGTGTGTATGTGCAATGTGTGTATGTGCAATGTGTGTGTGTATGTGCAATGTTTTGTGTGCAATGTGTGTATGTGCAATGTGTGTGTGTATGTGCAATGTGTGTGTGTGCAATGGTACAATGTGTGTATGTGCAATGGTACAATGTGTGTATGTGCAATGTGTGTGTGCAATGTGTGTGTGCAATGTGTGTGTGCAATGTGTGTGTGCAATGTGTGTGTGTGTGCAATGGTGCAATATGTGTATGTGCAATGTGTGTGTGCAATGGTGCAATATGTGTATGTGCAATGTGTGTGTGCAATGTGTGTATGTGCAATGTGTGTGTGTGCAATGTGTGTGTGCAATGTGTGTGTGTGTGTGCAATGGTGCAATATGTGTATGTGCAATGGTGCAATGTGTGTAGGTGCAATGTGTGTGTGTGCAATGGTGCAATGTGTGTGTGTGCAATGTGTGTGTGCAATGGTGCAATGTGTGTGTGTGCAATGGTGCAATGTGTGCAATGGTGCAATGTGGGTGTGTGCAATGTGTGTGCAATGTGTGTGTGTGCAATGTGTGTGTGCGCAATGTGTGTGTGTGCAATGCTACACAGTGCAAGCTGCAGTGCCGGCCCCGGGAGCAGAAGAGCCTGTGCAGCTGCCCTGTGGACTGTGGGGGGCTGGAAGCAGAGACAGAGCAGCCGGAGGATCACAGTGAGTGTAAAATAAATGTAATGTAAATAAAGATAAAGTTGGCTGCACTGTGCTTGTGATGGGGGCCTCCAGCCTCTGTCCTCCTGCCCTCACCCCTCCAGCCTCTGTCCTCCTGCCCTCACCCCCCAGCCTCCGTCCTCCTGCCCTCACCCCTCCAGCCTCCGTCCTCCTGCCCTCACCCCTCCAGCCCTGCCCTCACCCCTCCAGCCTCCGTCCTCCTGCCCTCACCCCTCCAGCCTCCGTCCTCCTGCCCTCACCCCTCCAGCCTCCGTCCTCCTGCCCTCACCCCTCCAGCCTCCGTCCTCCTGCCCTCACCCCTCCAGCCTCCGTCCTCCTGCCCTCACCCCTCCAGCCTCTGTCCTCCTGCGCTCACCCCTCCAGCCTCTGTCCTCCTGCGCTCACCCCTCCAGCCTCTGTCCTCCTGCGCTCACCCCTCCAGCCTCTGTCCTCCTGCGCTCACCCCTCCAGCCTCTGTCCTCCTGCCCTCACCCCAACAGCCTTCGTCATCCTGCGCTCACCCCTCCAGCCTCCGTCCTCCTGCGCTCACCCCCCAGCCTTCATCCTGGTCTAACCGCCTGCCCACCATATACTGTGCTGCTAACCACTGAGCCATCATATACAGTGCTAACCACTGAGCCACCATATACAGTGCTAACCACTGAGCCACCATATACAGTGCTAACCACTGAGCCACCGTATACAGTGCTAACCACTGAGCCACCGTATACAGTGCTAACCACTGAGCCACCATATACAGTGCTAACCACTGAGCCACTATTCAGTGCTAACCACTGAGCCACTGTATACAGTGCTAACCACTGAGCCACCATATACAGTGCTAACCACTGAGTCACCGTATACAGTGCTAACCACTGAGCCACCGTACAGTGCTAACCACTGAGCCACCATATACAGTGCTAACCACTGAGCCACCATATACAGTGCTAACCACTGAGCCACCATATACAGTGCTAACCACTGAGCCACCATATACAGTGCTAACCACTGAGCCACCATACAGTGCTAACCACTGAGCCACCATATACAGTGCTAACCACTGAGCCACCGTATACAGTGCTAACCACTGAGCCACCATACAGTGCTAACAACTGAGCCACCATACAGTGCTAACCACTGAGCCACCATATACAGTGCTAACCACTGAGCCACCATATACAGTGCTAACCACTGAGCCACCATATACAGTGCTAACCACTGAGCCACCATATACAGTGCTAACCACTGAGCCACCATATACAGTGCTAACCACTGAGCCACCATATACAGTGCTAACCACTGAGCCACCATATACTGTGCTAACCACTGAGCCACCGTACTGCGAGTGTATGCCCCTGCGAGTGTATGCCCCTGTGTGTGTATGCCTACCCCCTGAAAATAAGACCGGGTGCAACGTTCGGAGCAAATATATTAATATATTAAATATATTAATCTCGCCCGGCCCCTGACGGCAGCCCGCCCATGTCATATACAGCCCCTGCCCCCATAGGGCTCCCCAGTGGCGCAATAAGTCTGATGGGCACAGGTGCGCATTGTAGGCCCCCCACCTTCCGCGTGCACGTTGGTCAGATGTATGGGCCCCGTGTAACATTCTAAATCCTATACTCACAAATTGACCCCTCTCCCCCTTCATTATGTATTAATGTCCCTTATCCTGCTGTATATGGTCCTCCTCCTGGAATATGGCCTTTATCGTGGTATATATGTCCCCCATCATGGTTTATATGGTCCTCCTCCTCAGCTACCATAGTCCTCCAATTATTATAATGCATCCCCACATTCCTCCATACATTACAATGTATTCCCATAGTCCTCTATGTATTATAATGCACCCCATAGTCCCCCATTCATAAGGTACCCCCATAGTCATCCAATTATCATAATGCAACCCCACTATCCTCTATATAGTATAATGTAGCCTCATATGCCTCCATACATTATAATGCACCTCCAATCCATACAGTATAATGCACTCCTATAGTTCTCCATATAGTATAATTCACCCCCATAATTCTCCATATAGTATAATTCACCCATAGTCCTCTATACAGTATAATGCACCATCAATAGTCCTCCATGTAGTATAATGCACCCCCATAGTTCTCCATATAGCCCTCCATACAGTCTAATGCACCCTCACAGTCCTGTGTTTAGCATAGTACAGCCTTCCATATAGCACAGTACAGCCTCATAATTCTCCATACAGTATAATGCAGCCACAGTGAGCCACCCCCTTTTCCCCCCCATACTCCTCTGGCCAGCGTGTACTCCTTAAAAAAAATCTGTACTTACATCTCCTGGTTTCACCGCAGCTTCCCAAAATTGAAGATACAGGAGGAGGTGGTGACGCCGAGCGTTGCACAGTGGAACGCATAAAAGCAGGAAGTGACACCTAGTCCACACTAGGAGTAGGTTGTGCTTCCTGCTTTTTATGCGTTCCACTGTGCAATGCATGGCATCACCCCTGTGGTAAGAGGGAGCGCAGGGGGGCGGCAGTGGATAGCAGGAGGCTCAGTGAAACACACGGGACCCTTAGCGGCCCGTGTGCTGCTGCGCAGTGATGGTACAAGAAGCGGGCGCAACCTGAACGACCATGGCTTGCCCCCCCCCCCTAGTTTTGATCCTGGGTACACCCATGACTGACTCACTGACTGAGTCAGTGCTAGCGGGGCAGGCGGCCGTGACGTCTGTCGGCGCGGCCGCAGCCGCACTCACCTCTGAGCAGAGCTCTCAGCTCTCTGCAGGCAGCGCCACCGCGGGACCAGGCTTCCGGGCAGCAGCGGGTGCGTTGTCATGGCACCCGGCTGGCCTGCAGGACGCCGGGATTGGATGGCCACTGCGCCACGCAGCCAGGCAGCCAAGCAAAGACAGGGAGGGAGGCAGGGTTCAGAGCGGTGTGTAGTGTGCGTGCTACGTCAGCACGCACTTAGTGAACCTTGTGTGAACCCACCCACCCGGTCCCTCAGAGCGGAGCGCAGACAGACAGAACGCTGCGGAGGGGAACGCCAGTGTGAAGGCAGCCTAAATGTAAGACTGGGTTCACATTTGAAGATGCCTCCACACCGTTCTGCGGAGGACATCTGCAAGGAGCCGGCAGCCCTATCTTTTATAATGGGACGCACGGTGTCTGTCTGCAGATGTTTGCAGACAGCCGTGCGCTCCCATTGCCCGCCATGAGTGATCTGTGCGCATGCGTAGGCATGCGCACAGATCACACACTCCCGTCCGCACCGAAAACCCGACCTGTCGCGTTCCCGGTGCGGATGACAGTGTGTGATCTGTGCGCATGTCTCCGCATGCACACAGATCACTCATGACGGGCAATGGGAGCACACGGCGGTCTGCAAGCATCTGCAGGCACCATGCGTCATATTATAAATGATAAGGCTGCGGTCTTTGCTTTAATGTTAGTACTGGGCCTGGGGAGCAACTACAGGGAGGAGGGAGCGCAGCATCGGGATTGTGGAGCGAAAGACACAGGCGGGGAAACCTGTGGTAAGAAGAGGACTTCTCCACCGGCTTTCCTGCTTTGTGCTTCGCTCCCCGATCCCTAATGCCCCCTCCCCGCTCCTGCTCCTCACCCGCGGTAGCACCCCCCGCTCCTCACTTGGCCTCAGGCGGCAGAGGGGCTGGCGGCCCGTCATTATGGGCCTCTGCACTGTGCTTGCCACCCAGGCTGAAATCTGCCAGCCAGCCCCTGCCAAGAGGTTATTTCCGCCCGTAATTGTTATAGAGAGTTGTACAGTGGCTCAAGAGGGTATGTTAGCTGTGATGTACTCATTTTTTTATTAACGTTTTTGTCATTTACAGCAACACAAATCAAATATAGATCTTGACTTGAACTCAACTTGGAGGATCTCTGCCCCGGCGTGCCAAGAAATCCTTGGATTTTCTCCGGTGTTGCCTATTCTATTTCTAGTCTAAAACTGGCCCTATCCAAAAAGTGAGCAACTAATATGTACCGCATGAGGTAATTCAGATGACTAGAAGAGTATTTATATCCCATTGTACTGCAATGATACCGTCAATCCTGCAGATTATCCCACTCCTTTGGGAATCGCTCTTATTCTTCAACTCATGCTCGAAAAGTGACGGCACCGAGTGTCCTCGTAATCTCACTTCCAATGAGGAGGGAGTGTATATTGTGATACGTGCTGAAATCAAATCCTCTTTAAACGCCAATATGTTCCCATCAGTCTGTTTTCCATTTACTGAAATAGCTAATTCCCGAGATCAGTGCTCCTGTAGGTAGTTGAAGAAACCGGGGACATATGTTCTAAACACTCTGAGGCGAGGCCAAGATGGAGACAGAAGGGGTTTGCATATTTTTTATTTAAAGGCTGCTTATTACTTTGATACGACGTGGCAGGCGAATGAAGTATTAATGAGCTTGCTCTGTGCACCAAGTGGAATATGAATAACCACAATTAACAAGCTCATAAAACCTGGAGATTAATAATACCTGACGCTGCATTTATTTGTCTCGGATTGAAGATAATTTACAGCTGGCTCTTGTGTGCCCATCTTCTGGAGGAGGGATAGTCAACAAAAAAATCAGCGGCTTTTGCATTTTTTATGGCGTTTCCAAGGGAATCACTGCAAATGTACCCATAAAAAAGAGGGATGAATAAACCAATGAAGCAGATCTGGATTTACGAGAAGGCTTTTGTCATCATGTGTCCAAGCAGCCTCCTGATTAAAACAAGGCAGTAGACGTGAAAAACAGATTCAGTTACACAAACCTCTGCTACAGATTCAGATATTGTTGTTGTATTGATTAATTATGGCATATTGAGGTTATAGATGAAGGGTTATCCCCACTTTCGACTGTGGATAGACGGGGGTCAGTGGGTGTCTCTTCCGTTGGCTCGGCCACCTTTAGAAAGACCACATGGACCAGGGCTCATCCCACTGAACACCCAAACTAGTCAGGCAACACAAGGTGAGGAAACCACACATTGGTTAGACTTTATTGGATCCCCAACAGTCAAAGGCATATATCACATAACTAAGCACAACACACAATGCAACAGGCAACAGAGTCTCACCCTTCTGCTGGCTTACCAGGGATTAGACTAATCGTGCCTTTGGGGCAACCAGAGCCATTTACGCCAATTCAGAAGCACTTCGCTTTTGGCGAGCATCCACTGAGAAGCAAGCTTAGGAGGCTAACTGAGCACAGCATAATTTACCTCTGAATGATGTAGATAGAGGGGGTGAGGCAATTTATATTTAGTTAGAAATCCACAAACTAAAGCCCCAGTCACACATAACGATATCGTTAGAGAGATCGTTGTAACTGTGACGTTACAACGATCTCTCCAGCGATATCGTTATGTGTGACACTTTGCAGCGATCAGGACCCTGCTGTGTGGTCGCTGATCGCTGCAAAGTGCTGTGGGTCATTTTTAGATCGTTGGTTTCCCGCTGGTCAGCACGCATCGCTGCGTGTGACTGCAAGAAACCAGCGATCTGTGACCTCACAGGGCTGGTTACTATGGTAAACACCGGGTATCCAGGCAGCGCGTGCTGTCTAGATATCCGGCGTTTACCATGGTTACCAGCGTCCTCCCTGCTTAGCACTGCCTGTAAGCAGGGAGAACGCTGGTAACTATGATAAACAGCAGGTATCTAGGCAGCGCGCGTTGCTTGAATACCCGGTGTTTATGATAGTTACCAGCGTTCTCCCTGCTTACAGGCAGCTCTAAGCAGGGAGAATGCTGGTAACTATGATAAACAGCGGGTATCCAGGCAGCGCGCGCTGCCTGGATACCGCGCTGTTTATCATAGTTACCAGCATTCTCCCTGCTTAGCACTGCCTATAAGGCAGCGCTAAGCAGGGAGCGATGTCGGAGGTGGCTCCCATGGCCTGATCGCTGGGGAGATCTGCCTGTTTGACAGCTCCCCAGCGATCAGGTAACGACGCTCCAGCGATCCCGGCAGGTCGTTATCGCTGTTGGGATCGTTGGAGCAATCGTTATGTGTGACAGCACCTTAAAACAAAGAGGCTCCAAGAAAAATGGCAAGAAACAATGACTTCCTTCTCAAGAGTTAACAAACAAAAAAACAATATGTCTGGCCTAATTAAGAATATTGTACCCACAATACAGATGGTAATATGCTGTGTCATCACACAGACCCTCCTTTATGGGCTGCTAACAAGCAATGGCGTCTCCCTGGCAGACCTATGCCGATCAAGAATTCCATGACTGACCACGCATTTCCATAAATAGTTCCCATCTGCTAATACATTTCCACCCCATCAGCTGCATAAAAAACATCTGGATGACCGCATGGTCTTTAGAGATAGACTTTTTTAAAGGGGGAGGTCGCACAATGGACATTAATTACTTATCCATAAATGTGCTACATGACTGATTACTGTGGGACCCACTGATCTTTTAGATGGAAGCCTACTGTTCTTCATCACAGTGAGGAAGATATAGTATATGGAGGTAGTCCTACATATGTACAGATATTAGTTCAATATCTATGAGGCTTAAAGGGGTTGTTCCCTTCTGATTCCACTTGTTTTCCGCCTTTTAAAAAAATGGACCCTGTGCTCACTTTCTGTGCTGGTGGGGTTTCAGCACTGCACGGTTTGGGGCTCTTGTGACATTGCGACATCACAGGAGTCCCAGGTCCAATCACTGCTGACTTATGCCTCCCAGTTTTTGGACCAATGTAATTGCATGATGATACCATGTCACGTGAGCACCGAACCTCAATCACTGACAGCACTGGAATGGCACCAGCACGGTCTTTTTTTTTTTAACTTGGGGAAACAAATGGTATCAGAAGTGGTTGTCCTAGTTGTAGACAACCCATTTAAATATTTGTACTGATTGGGTTGAGTTCTAGTGATCTTGGATTTCCTAGGGTTGGATCCCCCCATTATCATTCATCCTATGACTAGGGGACCAATGCGTGACAAACCCTTCTGTGTTGAGATCCTGAAGACATTTTTCCATTCTTCAGTTTCCTTAGTGACATATTTAAAAATTGCTACCAGGTTCTGGTAGGACCTCATCCCGATGAGATCAAAATTAGTGAATAAGATGGTTCCACCATGATCTTCTTCAGGATACATAACAAAGCTGAAGCTATGTGGAAGGTCACAGAATGCAAATTGACATAAATAACTTGGTAAGCTCATTATGGAGTCACAATTAATTTAGTGAGC
Source organism: Allobates femoralis (assembly GCA_033576535.1). NCBI lineage: Eukaryota > Metazoa > Chordata > Amphibia > Anura > Aromobatidae > Allobates > Allobates femoralis. Next base: position 115,831,778 of record JARQOC010000010.1, read on the forward strand.
TTTCGACACTAGAGATAGTGCAAATTGTTTTGCATGATCCATTTCAATGGACACCAGACAGGAGATGTAAAAATTACTGCTTACCTCACAGTATGCTTGGCTCTTCTTTTGATTGACCAACATGGTCCAATGTCACATGTGCATCACTCCAGGTTGGCTAATCCAAAGAAGAACCATGGATTCCATCACTTGAGAGGATCAACTGTCCAGTTGTCACAGACTATTGACAAGGCAGTTGAACGGGGTCCTGCGAATCAGTTAGCCCCAACTTTACTTATGACTCACCCATCATGTCCAACTAGACTTCATTAGTGATAATAAATACCAATACAGTGAACAATACCTGACTAGAAATTGTCAAAATATCACTTCTTTACACAGGTGGCTCCTTGAGTCCAACATCATGAACTCAACGTCTTCAACACAATTGCGCTGAAATGTCTTCAAGACTTCTCAACAAGTCCAGTTTGATTTTAAATTTTCTTGACTTGGTCAAATGAGAACCTTGACATGGTGACTGTATTCTTTTCTCCCCATTATCCTACTATTACGGTACACCTGGTATTTCTCTTAAAAGCTTCTTAGGAATAAATGCATTAACTCTTAGGACAAATCATTGATCTCAACATCCACCAAAACTCTTGCTCCGGGGTCCCATTAAGCTGTTGACCTTCCGCGGCATGCTAATGTCCCAACCACTTAATATCTGCTTGAGTGGAAAATCTGTAACAGCGTAAACCGTAATCTGTTTTTTTGTCTCCTGAAGTGCATTCTGGGAAGATAATACTTTGCAATAAACAGCTTTGTTTCAGGCTGTGATTAATCTTCCGATGGCGAGTTGCCCAGTTCGTTGCGTTGAGTGTTTTAGGCTGAAGACATATAGGCAGCTATAGAGTCCGACATGGTTGATTCTCTTTCGGGGGTTCTTAAATCTCCACACGTGGGATTAAATCTTTAAAGTTAAGGGTATTTTTGTTATCAATGTGAAAGCTATCTCTATCTTCCAGCTTGGTAGTGCTTGATAATCCCGTCATCACTAAATGTTTGCTTAATCCGTCTTAGTTGACAGTAGCCAATCTTTACGAACCCAATGTCTTTAAACATCAACGTCCAAACCGTCCTATTATGTTGGCCTTGAATGCACTATTTATATTTTTGATTACGTTAAAAGCAATTTTGCGTTGCTCCTTTTAACGACCACGGCACAGATTACGAGATGGAAATGTAATATTTTATAGAATTATGCGCTTACACAAAACTGTCCGCGGTAATGACTTACTTTATCGAACGTCGACATGTTCTGGATCAGACAGAGTGATCTATGGATCTTACATTGAAAACAATTGTATCTTTTTGCATTTATGGATTAAGGTAAAATAAAACTTGCAACATTGTATTCCTATTGGAAAGAACATAAATCAATCGGCTCGTTCTTCATCATATTAAATGGACTCAAGTTTGTAATCTCTGTATAATAAATGGCCGTCTTTTATAATGGATTCTGGTAATGATGATCATTTTATTAGCTGCTTTTTCTCATTGAAGGCAATTTAATGATTATACAGTGTAGTCCATATGATAGCTCATGTAGCAAAATAAAGGCATATTCTTCATTCCAGACCTCGTACATGTGAATATCTATGGGTCCAAGGTAAAGAAATTTCAACCTAAAGCAACAAAATTCTAAAGGAAACTCAATAAGATAATATAAAACCTTGGATAATTCTCTTGTGTGGCACTTTGCTGTTACTCAAGGCTCCCCGCTGCATTTTCTTGGCGGTTTCGCTGAATTGCTAGGCAACTGGCATGCTTAGCTTGTAGGAGGGATGCCAATTGATCCCTGTGGCTTATCCAAATCGGCGTTTGTTTCTGATTTTTGCCTATCTCCATTGCAAATGACCACACTGGGCTCTTGCAGAAAAGCAATGATTATCTTTTACCGGGGTCTGGATTCTCTTTCTTGGACCCAGCATTTGGCTACCTGGTTTTTAGCTCCTGCTCTCTTTGCCATGTTGACATCTTGCCTGCTGGACATTATGACTTTTAGGGATCGCAAGACGTGAACATGGCAAAGAGAGGGAGTAATAAAGTTGGGAATGATGCCTGTGTTTGTGTTGCTTTTTCCAAATAAATGATTTTTCTCTGTCTGGTGTATTATTTACTTTGAGGTTCCTAATGGCAAGGACTAACATTGGCTCGACTTAGGGAACTGTTGTGAATTCATTGGTGCTCCCTCCGGTGGTTGTTGCTGCTGATGCAGCTGACTGTGTGGGCTTCACAGGTGATGGTGATGATTGGCAATCTGGTTCTTGGAGCGTATAATGGTTTGAAGTGGATCAATCCTTGCCAGTTGTCTTTGGTTCCAGGAGGAGTTCACATCTCTCTGTTTTTTTCTGCTCTGTGGAATTCTTTGCAAGCTAAGTGGATGGTTTTTTGATATTTGTGGCACACTTTTGTGTGCTTAAGGTTCTGCTTATGTTTTGTCTTATTCTGAGTTGTGGGTTTGCAATTTACATTGTGTTCCAAATTATTATGCAAATGTTCTTTTTTTTCTGATTTTCCTAAATGGTTGGTGCAAATGACAGTCAGTGTAATAAAAGTCACCACCCGTTAGAGTATACATCAAATTGTATTGAAGAAACCTCCCAATGATAGCAGTATAATCTTCAAAATCTAAAAATCTCTAAATGCACTGTTCCAAATTATTAGGCACAGCAGAGTTTCTAAACATTTGATATGTTTGAAAGAACTGAAAATGCTCATTTGTTGAATTTGCAGCATAAACAGGTCACATTCACTGAAATAAAAAGCTATTTAACTACAAAACATCCTAACAGGCCAAGTTACATGTTAACATAGGAAACCTTCTTTGATATCACCTTCACAATTCTAGCATCCATTGATATTGTGAGTTTCTGGAGAGTTTCTGCTTGTATTTCTTTGCATGATGTCAGAATAGCCTCCCAGAGCTGCTGTGTTGATGTGAACTGCCTCCCACCCTCATAGATCTTTTGCTTGATTATACTCCTAAGGTTCTCTATAAGGTTGAGGTCAAGGGAAGATGGTGGCCACACCATGAGTTTATCTCCTTTTATGCCCATAGCAGCCAATGGCACAGAGGTATTCTTTGCAGCATGAGATGGTGCATTGTCATGCATGAGGATGATTTTGCTCCTAAAGGCACGTTTTTGCTTTTTGTACCATGGAAGAAAGTTCTCAGTTGGAAACTCAATATACGTTGCAGAGGTCATTTTCACACCTTCAGGAACCTTAAAAGGGCCTACCAGCTGTTTCCCAATGATTCCAGCCCAAAACATGACTCCTCCACCTCCTTGCTGACGTCGCAGCCTTGTTCGGCATCCAGGGTTGCTCGGCACTCATCAGTAAGCAAGACTGTTTGAAAATTAGTCTTCATGTATATCTGGGCCCACTGCAACCATTTCTGCTTGTGAGCACTGTTTAGGGGTGGCCGAATAGTAGGTTTATGCACCACAGCAAGCCTTTGAAGGATCCTACACCTTGAGGTTCGAGGGACTGCAGAGGCACCAGCAGCTTCAAATATCTGTTTGTTGGTTCGTAAGGTCTTTTTAGCAGCTGCTCTCTTAATCTGATGAACTTGCCTGGCAGAAACCTTCCTCTTTCTGCCTTTATCTGCACAAACACATCTATGCTCAGAATCAGCCACAAATCTCTTCACAATACGATGATCACGCTTAGGTTCTTGTGCAATATCAAATTTTTTCATCCCTTGTCCAAGGTATTGCACTATTTGTTGCTTTTTGGCAGCAGAGAGATCCTTTTTCTTTCCTGTGGCCTGCGTAATATTGTGGAACACCCAGTTTTCCTTTTATTGGGCTCACCTGCCAAACTAATCATCACAGATATCTGAGATTGATTTCAATGATCCAAAGAACCCTAAGACACAATACCATCAATGGGTTTCATCGAAAAAAAATAAAAATAAAACCCTATGACACTTAAAACAAATTAGCATAATAATTTGGAACACAGTGTAGTCTGTATATTTGTTTATCTGCTCTCAGTTGGGAAGTTTTCTTCAGGGGCGGACTGGCCCGGCGGGAGATCGGGAGATCCCCCGGGGGGCCCCGACACTTTTTAGCCCTGCCCACTTAGCCACGCCCCCATACCCCCCCTGGGCCCTGCAGGGAGATGTGTGAGGCCCCCCCCTGTACTATCACTAATCATATCGGCGCACTGCCGATATGATTAGTGATTATTTCTTGTGTTGCAGCAGCAAAGCTTAGAGAGAGCTCTCCGTGCTTTGCCTGCTGTTGCGGTGCCGCCCAGCCTCCTCTGCGCAGCGCGACACTGCCGGCGCGTGCGCAGATGGAGACAGTCACAGCCTGCGATCACTGCCTTCATCCAGGCTGTGTGCACACTCACTGTGCAGGTGCCGGCAGCGTCGCTGCAGAGGAGAGGGACCCGCCCCAGCAGCCAAGCAGCCAGTCAGGCCAGCACACGACAGGGTGACTATAAAGGCGGGGGGCAGGGGAAGGAGGCTTGGGTGAGAAGGGGGGTCGTCCTGGTAACTGAGGAGCCTGGAGCCTGGAGCCTGGAGATCCCAGACTGTGCTGCAGCCTCCACCATCCAGTCTCACCTGCTGGGGGCCTGTAGTGCTGTGCAGCATTTAGTATGAGGAGATGCTGCTGCTGCTGCTGCTTCTACTACTTCCCCCAGCATGGTGCCCTCTGGGAGGTCCCACAGGGCATCACTGGCCGCCTTAGTATGAAGCAAACACTGTGGGAGCTCCCTGATGGCACCATACTGGGGTCCAGTGAGAGCCTAACCTCACGGAGCCCCATGATCTCTATCTACAATCCCTGACTGGGCCCCATGAACTCTATGTACTCCCCTGAGTGGGCCCTGTAATCTCTGTGTATGCCTCTGAGTGTGCACCATGATCTCTATGTACGCCTATGTGTGGGCCCCATGATGATCTCTATGTACGCCTATGTGTGGGCCCCATGATCTCTATGTACGCCTATGTGTGGGCCCCATGATCTCTATGTACGTCTATGTGTGGGCCCCATGATCTATATGTACGCCTATGTGTGGGCCCCATGATCTATATGTACGCCTATGTGTGGGCCCCATGATGATCTCTATGTACGCATCTGAGTGGGCCCCGTGATCTCTATGTACGCCTATGTGTGGGCCCCATGATCTCTATGTACGCCTATGTGTGGGCCCCATGATCTCTATGTACGCCTATGTGTGGGCCCCATGATCTCTATGTACGCCTATGTGTGGGCCCCATGATCTCTATGTACGCCTATGTGTGGGCCCCATGATCTCTATGTGCGCCTATGTGTGGGCCCCACGATCTCTATGTACACCTCTGAGTGGGCCCCATGATCTCTATGTGCGCCTATGTGTGGGCCTCATGATTACCTCTATGCACGCCCCTGAGTGGGCCCCGTAATCTGTATGTACGCCTATGTGTGGGCCCCATGATCTCTATGTACGCCTATGTGTGGGCCCCATGATCTCTATGTACGCCTATGTGTGGGCCCCATGATCTCTATGTACGCTATATGTGGGCCCCATGATCTCTATGTGCGCTTATGTGTGGGGCCCATGATGATCTCTATGTACGCATCTGAGTGGGCCCCGTGATCTCTATGTACGCCTATGTGTGGGCCCCATGATCTCTATGTACGCTATATGTGGGCCCCATGATCTCTATGTACGCCTATGTGTGGGCCCCATGATCTCTATGTACGCTATATGTGGGCCCCATGATCTCTATGTGCGCTTATGTGTGGGCCCCATGATGATCTCTATGTACGCATCTGAGTGGGCACCATTATCTCTATGTGCACCTCTGTGTGGGCCCCATAATCTCTATGTACGCCTCTGAGTGGGCCCCATGATGATCTCTATGTACGCCTATGTGTGGGCCCCATGATCTCTATGTACGCCTATGTGTGGGCCCCATGATCTCTATGTACGCCTATGTGTGGGCCCCATGATGATCTCTATGTATGCCCCTGATGGGGCCCCATGATCTCTATGTACGCCCCTGATTGGCCCCATGATCTCTATGTCCGCCCCTAAGGGGCCCCCTGTAATCTCTATGTGGCCCTCACCTCCACTTGGCAGTAGTAGAAGCAGCATCTCCATAGTGTGGCATTCACACTACATGCTGCACTGTACAGGACTCCGAGCCAGCAGCAGGACGGATGAGGAGGTAACTTTCTGGGACCCTTGACTGAGGCTGGCAGGATATACTACTGGGCAATGGGCAGGATTATCATGCCCATTGGCCGGCATATGTCATGCCAGCCTCGGGTGGTACTATCATGCATGCCCATTGCTTAGTATGTCCTGCCAGCGTCTGCGGTACTATCATGCCCACCCAGCATGTCCTAACAGCCATTGGTGGTAGTACTAGCATGATAGTACCACAGAGGCTGGCAGTACATACTGGGCAATGGGCATAATAGTACCACAAAGGCTGGGAAGACATTCTGGGCAATGGGCATAATAGTACCACCAGTAGACTGACTAGGCAGTCTCCAGGGCTCCGTCTCCCCTCCTCGCTGCTGTTAGGCTGGGTTAACATTGCACTTATGCTGTGTGTTACAACGGATCCGTTGTAAATCAGCACAAATGCAATGTACCGTAGACTTGCATTGCAAAAATGCATACTAACGCTTGCAAAAATAGGCATGCGTTTGAAAGCATGCATTATTTGCAATGCACAGGAAAACATGGTCGCCGGGTGTAGGCCAGCTAAGCACTTCTCTAACAGCTGTGTTCTAATGTTAAGGCACCATTACACACAACGATATCGCTAACGATATCCTTGCAACGTCACCGGTTTTGTGACGCTGCAGCGACCTCGCAGTGATATCGCTGTGTGTGACATGCTGCAACGACTGGCGATCAGCTAGCTGATCGTTGCAGAATGGCCGGGACCATTTTTCGGGCATTGGTGTGCCGCTGTCACGCATGCATCGGCATGTGTGACAGGGTCCAACGACCAGCGATGTTCATTCTGACAGGCTGGGTAAGTGGGAGCAGGCTGGTAACCAAGGAACACATCGGGTAACTAGGCACAGCGCTGTGCTTAGATACCCGATGTGTACCTTGTTTACCAGTATTATCGCTGGTGAGTCTGCCTGTTTGACAGCTCACCAGCGACCACACAGCGATGTTCCAGCGATCCCGGCCAGGTCGTATCGCTGGAACATCGCAGCATGTAACGGGGCCTTTATTCTGTGCCTGCTTACCTGTCAGCAGACATATTTGTCTGATGGCAATGATGCAGCAGAGCTGAAGACAAGAAGACCTGTGGATTACATCGGACCGAGGATTTTTTTTTTATTGAAGATTGAGTCTCTAAATGTGTTGTTTGATTTTTCTTAAAAAATGTTTTTCTCTGTGTTGTTTTTTTTCTGTTTACTAGAAATTCGGTGGCCATGTCTAGTTTGGCGTGACGCCATGAATTTCAGGCTTAGTACAAGCTGATAATATAAAGCTGGTACTAATCCCATTATTGCCCAACGTGCCACCCCGCACCAGGGCCGCTGGAAGAGTCGGATAAAACACCTGAATGCGCCAATTTCAGGGGTGGCTGCGGGCTGCCGTTTTCAGAGTGGGGGGCCCAGAATGCTTGGACCTTACCATGCTGAGAATCCCAGCTCCCAGCTGCCTAGTTTTAACTGGCTGGTAATCAAAATATGGCGGGAGCCCATGCATTTTTTTTTTTTTTAAATAATTTAAAAAAAAATATTGGGCTTTCCTGCCTTTTGATCCCCAGCCAAGGTAAAGCCAGGCAGCTGAAGGTGGCAGGCTGTAGCTGTCTGCTTTATCTGACCTAATAATCAAAAATTCCGCGGAGCGCTAAGTCATTTTTTTTTTATTAATTATTTTTTCCCACACTTCTGTGTGTGTGACAGACCCAACAGCTAATCACAGACACTGACACAGAGAATGGGCGTCTGTGATTGGCTGCTTGAGTAACCTGAAAGCAGCCCATACATAGTACCATACTAGAATGTATGGGCTGATTGTAGATTGCTCTAACAGCCAATCACAGATGCACATCCTCTTTGACCGCATCTGTGATTGGCTGTTGGGTCTGTCACATATAGAAGTGTGAAAAATCATTTTTAAAAACATGATTTAGCGCTCCACAGACTTTTTGATTCTCACCGCAGATAAAGCAGACAGCTACGGCCTGCCACCCACAGCTACCTGGCTTTACCTTGGTTGGGGATCAAAAGACAGATAAGCCTAATATTTGTTTTAAACTTATGTAAAATATATATTTTTTTTTTAAATGCGTGGGCTCCCGACATATGTTGATGGCCAGCCAGCAAAAACAAGGCAGCTGGGGGCTGGGATTCTCAGCATGGTAGGGCCCAAGCGTTGTTGGCCCCCCACACTGATAATCGCAGCCCGCAGCCACCCCTGAAAATGGCGCATTCTTCATAGCACCATTTTCAGGCACTTTAGCCGCCTCTTCCAGTGGCTCTGGTGGTGAGTGGCACCTTGGGTAATAAAAGGGTTAGTACCAGGCCAGCTTTGTATTATCAGCTGGTACTAAGCCCAAACGTCATGGTGTCATGCCAAATTAGACATGTCCACCATGAATTTCAAGTAAACAGAAAAAAAAAACAGAAATTTTTTTTTATTAAAAATAAATCACAAAACACATTTAGGGACTCCATCTTTAATTTAAAAAAAATCCTTGTTCTGATGAAATCCACGGGTCTTCTGTCTTCAGCTCTGCTACATCTTTGCCATCAGACAAATATGTCTGTGAACAAGGATGAGCAGGCACAGAATGACACTTTAGCACTGTTACTGTGTAGTGCGGCACTATGTTTCTTTTTTTGTCATTTCATTTAGTGTAGAAATCTTGGGAAAAGTGTGGATTGTGCTCTGGAAGTAAGTCAGGTATAGCGAACTATGTTGTTTTCTGCAGAGATGTCCTGCACAGAAGACGTGATATTGGTCTGCGACAGATAAAGAACGTCACCTGTCCTAGAGACATCACTGGTGAGTATGTGTATTACTTATACACACACACTGACACTATATACAGAGCTCCTGTTTATAATGTCAATGGTGATCATTGCAATACCTGTACACTGACACTATATACAGAGCTTTTTTACAATTTTTATTATTTTAGTATTATTTGTCACTATGTGGTGGCATTATGTGCTTTGGTCATGACATGACGGTATTTGTCCTTTGTATGTAGTATTATTCAATCACTATGTGGTGGTAATATGTGGTCTCATGGTGTGGCAGTATGTGGTAGCATTTGATCACTATGTGGTGGTATTAAGTGCTTTGGTCATGGTGTAGCGGTATTTGTGTATTGTATGTGGCATTATTTGGGCACTATATGGTGGTAATATGTGATCTGGTCACGGTGTGGTGGTATTTCTGCCTTCTATGTGGTATTATTGGTCTTGGTAGAGTGGATTGTGGATGGTGATTTGTTTTATCTGATATCAATCAGTGGAAACTTCTTTATTTCCAATAGATATTAAATACTTGGATGTTTAACCCCCTCCCTGTCCTGTGACACAGCAGCAGAGATGCAGTTACAGAGGTTCGCCAGAGAAAGCAAGTTGAGCATTTGGTGAAATGTTCACCTCAGTATTTATAAGGGTATGTGCTCACGGTCCGGAGGAGCTGCGTGTTGGACGCAGCTCCTCCGGACCTGAGGGAAGCCGCGGGTGGCCGCAGGGAGACCGCAGCCGCCCTGTACTCACCATGTGCGGCGGGTGCAGGGCGGCTTCTCCCTGCTGTCACCCGATGGGAGCCGCTTCCGACTCCGCAGCATGAAATAAACATGCTGCGGAGGAGCGGACTCCCGGCAACCCGCACCGCAGCTCCAAAGACGCTGCGGGTGGGCTACGCATAGTGAGGATGGGATTTCTTGAAATCCCATCCACTATGCTAGTACTGTACTACGCAGCGTTTCGGACGCAGCGCAAAGGCGCTGCGTCCAAAACGCTGTGTTTCCTGATCGTGAGCACATACCCTAAGACAAAACCAGGAGAGGGTGAGAAATGCAGAAAACATGACCTGTGATTGCTCAACTCCTGCTTTTGTCTTACAAATACTGAGGGAAAAATATCACCAAATGCTCAAAGCTCCACATTCTTCTGATGGTGCAGATTCCACCAATAAATAAGTGATCACCTTCCTAACCTGTGCATCGCTGAGAACTTGTTTTCACCAAAAAATCCCTTTAATGCAAACTATAGTAATTGTACATCACAGTAATGGTGAGCGGACAGTGATGTGCAGGAGCCGCCTGGGTTTTATAGTCCACGCTACACTATAATAGGTATATCGCATAACAGGTACTTGTATTTAGCTGAAGAATGGGTGGGCCCGCGTGGGTCCAGGTGGGTGGGCCCCTGGAGTCCATTTTCCTGGTGGGCCCCAGACACCCCAGTCCGGCGCTGGTTTTCTTCCTAGGAATTTTACCATTCACTATTATCTGTTATTTCCAGTTCTGCTGGCATTTGATTTATAGAGGTCTGCTGATATAGAGGTCGCTGAGTCTTAGTGACTCAGGGTAATTTTTGTACTATCTGCTGTTGGTGGTGTTTTGATAGTGTTTTATACTGACCGCAATAGTATTCTATCCTGTCTTTCCTATATAGCTAGTTTGGCCTCTTTTGCTAAACCTTTTACTCTGCCTGTGTTTGTTTTTCTTTCTCTTGTTTTCAAGTTAATATCTGTGAGGGAATTCCAGTCTCCAGCTGCCTATTTGTACCTGGCTGGCAACCAAAAATATGGCGAAGCCCCACAACAATTATTTTTAAATATTTCAAGAAATAATTTAAAAACAGAGCTCCCCTATATTTTTGGTTTCCAGCTAGGTAAAACGAAGCAGCTGGGGGTGGGTGGCAGCCCACAGCTGCATAATATACCTGACTGCCAACCAAAAATCTGGTGAAGCCCCCTTTTAAAACACTCTCTGGCCACTTTCTACTATATTTCTACCATGTCTGTAACTTGTAGTTTTGCACTTGGTATTGACTTCTGATTACATTTCCACCAAGGTACCTTAACTTAATTACTGATTGTATTTGGTGCATTCTTAATTTCTTGTCTCTAAAATAGACTCAGCCGATCCATCTAAAGATGAGAATATTGGCGATGCACTTGCTCTATTAGGTTTACATAAAAGCCTAGGCTCATGGCACTTCACTAGTGACTCACTTTCCTTAATATTAAGTTATTAAAACTATATCTAGAGGAACCATATTCACATTTGCCAAGTCATTACTATAAGCAGAGGGAGCTTCAAAAAAGATGTGAATTCCCTAATGTAATACGCCCACTACATTTTTATTTCGGAACCGGCCAAAAAACTTACTTTGATATTTAGTGCTGTGATCGTCTTCCTTCATGAGGCCAATGGCCACATTTCAAAGCACAATTTTAGTAGACTTTCTCTTCCTAGGCAAGCGGTATAGAAAACTTAACTTCTGAAAACCCCAACTGGAAACATAGAGCCAAAATGGAGTCCTTTACTTGGAACCCTGTGGTCTAGGACTATGACGTTGACAGCAACATTGGCAAAACATAGTGCTGTTATCAGATTATCATTATTTCAGCTCTTCTAAACTGAAAAAGGAGATTATCTTGAGGAAGTACTGGTGCAGTTACAAACTGGTTTAGGCAAATCATCTTTGACCGGGCAGGGAAACCAAGGTAGGTAGTCTGACCCTGGACTGGGGTCCCTGGCTAGCCCTATACCTAGAGGTACCTCGGATGGTGAAAAGGTCTGGGCCACCACCCTTGCCCTCTGCTCCTTAACCAGCCCTGTGCTACACCCTCTCATCTCCTACCAAAGACAAGGGTAAACCGCAGCCTCCAAAAAAAAGCAGCAAGAAGCATCAGCCGGTGTACGGACGTCTTCTCACAGGTCAAGGCAGAATGAACTCTAACAACAGCGTTATCTGGAGTAAGGGAAGGCTATTTAAAGGCCATGGGCGTGGTCAGCTGATAACCTATACCACCACCTGTAGCACACAGACCGCAACAGCTACTTCAGCATTAACCCCGACTGAATCAGGGTAAGTAAACTCTGGTTTAACTGCAGCTAAGCTATTCACGTGGATGCTGGCACAGTCAACACGTGACAGTACTTTAGGATTATTATATAACAGTGTTAGCATTGAAGTCTGTATTCTTGAGATTGCTTTTTTGAAATGCCTCGTGTCCCTAAAGTCTTGACACATCGGCAAAAATACATATTTCCAAGAAATGAAATTTATTTACAACAATTTATTCAACTGGAATGTCATAGAGATAAATTAAAATCCATAAAACATCTTTCTTGTCCCTAGAGAGGACATATCCACCTCCACACTGAACATATGGGATTAATTAAAACAGGGGGACATATATAACAGCAGTAGAGTTACATTTAGATGACAGAAGGACAAACTGGATTTACCAGTATTGCCAGAAGAAAGGGTCAAATATGGAGTCTGACCTTCAAAGGGTGGCCAAATGGTCTGTCACCAGCCAGAATGTTTCCCATTTACTGTATAGGGGAGTGGGGGAAGCACAAGATAGTTGACATACTTTCCTAATTAGCCCATAGTCCAATTACAACATAGGAATTTTGTTGTTCCAATCTAGGGCATCATGGAAACTTGAACCCTTGATGAGGCATACCAAAAGCTGGGTTGTACTAAAAAAAAGGTGTTCACATGCTGGAGTCGGATGATGCTGATTGTGTTCCATCATCTATTTTCTCCTCCCCCTAAAAAAACTGAATACAACTAGGTATTTTCTTATTTTCTGTTATTTCTCCCTTTTTATTTTATAACTCTTCTGCATATTTGTGTGCCATTTTTATCTTTATTTTTTGTACCTTTTTATTGTAACCACTGTCTTTTTTTATATTAAAGCTAAAAATATGATCAGTTTGATCCTTCTAAGCTCAAAAGAATTCATAACCTTACAGAGAGTATGTGACCCTGTTAATTGTCATACTTCAGGGACTCATCACCCTGTGTATTTGATGAGTAGCGGCAGTATGTTGTGTAGCTGAGGTGTGTGGATGGTATCGGGTGTGTCATGCCTTCAGTCACATGTCCGGTCTCTGCTGTGCAGGAAGATGGGCACCTATCATGTAGCTCTAATGGTACTACTCACCCTGTCTGTGGCTCCGATTGATCTGCAGCTGCTTTCTCTGTTAGGAAGCTGAGTTCCCTTGGCAGGTTTCCTGGGAATGCTCTTAGGTGCTGTGCCCCACCTCCTGCACCTACATAAAGCAGCAGAGCACCTGTTCTCTGTTAGGGCTGTTGCTGCTGTGATGCTCTGTGCATAAAAGGCATCCTCCCCTTTTGGGAGGTGCCTGGGCAACATCATCAGTCTAGATGATCTTTCTCCTGCTCAGGTCTCACTCTGCTGTGCTCTGCATTTGGAAGTCTGTTGCTTTGGATTACACTAACACCACTGTCTCCACAGAATCTTCAGTTGGTTGTTATCCATCCTGGATCCCTCTGGACACTTCGGATCCTACTCCAGGCTGGCCAAGCCTTTCCAAGATTACATGGAGCCTCCAGGATCCCCTCCACCGACAGAGCCAGTATTCCAGTTTTACCTATCCGGTCTGTATGCATTGCCTCTCTGGTCCAGGATTCGCGGCATTCAGGCCACTTTGGTGTTGTAACGGGAGGAATCTCTGTACAGGGGTGACTCTTGCCGGTGCTCCACTACGTGGTACAGTGTTGTGATCCAGAGTGTCCTCCCCTCAGATACCTTTCCTCAGTTGTTTTACTTGTTTCAATAAATATCTTTGGTTTTATGAAGCTCATTCTCCTGTCTCTTGAGTATTGGGTATACAGCTACCACTGAACCATCAGTGGCCTAGTGAGTCCATTACTCTACATCACGCCCTGTGGGCGTCACAAGGTGTAAGTTATATCACTTTATAACAGAAGTTGAGTGCTGGGTTTAGTGAGAGGAGATAAATTTACCCTTGCAGGCGCAGCCCAAGTCATGTGCTGATAAGTGTGTACCTGACATTGAATATTAAATAACATCTTTAACATGATGGAATGCAAATTTATGTGAAATTGATGTAATAAATCCACATTGTCATCAATTGTAGAACATTTGCTCTTTATGCGTTCAATCAAACGCGTTACATCTGTGATTTTCATTGAGTACACCTTTTCCTTTAGCATACCCCAGAAAAAGAAGTCAAGGCGACTAAGGTCTGGTGAACCAGGAGAACACTTCACATGACCATGTCTTCCCATCCAGTTATGGAAATTGCCCATTAGACCAATCTCATACCACTTTGGAGCCATCGAGGAAGACCTTCACCTAAACTTTCAAAATGAAGCATTAAGTGATCCCTCAGCATTGCGAGATAAGTCTCACCAGTTACATGTTCATCGAACAAGAATGGTCCCAACGTGAGTTTTCCACAAAATACCCCACACCATAAATTTGTGTCTAGGAATTGGGGACATCTTCTATGACATCTTAGAGTGTTCTATATATTGATACTAAGTATCCATACTTATCTTTGCCAATGGTAATTTTGAGTTTTGTTCCCTATTTTTACGATAGGTCAAGTGAATCGTGGAGCATGTGTTTTAATTGACTGGCAAGAGACAATTTGCCTATTTGAGAAAGACAAGTCCTTGGGAAGCTGTAGATGTTTATGGCTTTAAGGGTAATTGTGACAACTTAGAGTCTAATAGTCAACTAGGTCTCTCACCTCTAATGAAAAGACTTTGAATGAGAAAAATTGTGGACTTAAAATTGCCAAATGTATTGATCTAGGGCAGTGTTCCCCAACTCCAGTCCTCAGGGCCCCCAACAGTGCAGTTTTCTGGATTTCCTTGAAATACACTGGTGTTCGATTCATCATTCAATTATCAACTCTGCCATACTGAGCAAATCCTGAAAACCTACTGTGGTGGCTCTGGAGGACTCGAGTTGGGGAACACTGTTCTAAGGCCTTACTTCAGTTCAGTGGTCCCTGACACGTGCCTCTCCTGCTATTTAGGTTGAAGACCCCTCAACAGGTTGGCAACCAAATGTAATGCTCTAATGTAGTATTCCCCAAACTCCTAGTCTTAATGGCTCCTAACAGATTATGTTGGGGAAATCCCGTGTTAGGGAAAAACTGTTGTAACGTTCTGTGATACCTAGCAAAATAACCAAACAAGATAACACGATTCACCCATATTCCCCAAATTACAGTTAGATTAAATTACTGATGCATTAAAATTTTTACTTGTAATACCAGCCTGACCACTGGGAGTGCACTTTCATTCACACACTTACAGTAATTAGACTCCAAAGCACCACCTGCTGGTCAAAGCACACAGTGCAGAAATCTGGATTTTGTCATCTTTACAACACAAGCATAATGGGTCCGTCAGAGAGAATCAATGACTGATTTTGTGATTCCACCCCGCTCTCGTTACAGAATATCATTACCAGACACACTTTTTGGGATGCTGTGAACATTTTCCTCATTTTGTTTTGCCTCTGGTTTGTTTTTTGCTTTCACAACTTTTCTATTGCAGTTTTTGCATAATTCAGAGGAACTGGCATGAAGCGGCCTCATCAAAACCCATGATTACATCACAGGAGACATTCCTACCAGCCATAGACTCTGCCAGGGTCTGACTGCCCATTCCAAGGCCTTTGATATCCACTTTGCATTGAGGATCAGACCTAGAAGGATAATCTGTTCTTGGCCATAGCCTGAGCTGCACATACTCCATAAATCAGCATTTCCAGGATGCGCTCGTACCCTGGCAGACATGGTGATTTATTCGAGTATTATACATTCAATCATATTTGTTGTTGACTGTCTGACAATATGATACTTTTCTTATTCTTGGAGTTTCTTAAAGGAATCCTCCAAGTCTGCAGAGCAATTCTTTGCGGCATTTTTTACATTCTTCGTTTCATAGCTGTGACTGAGGCCAGAGTCATATGACACTACTGATTTATCTACAATGGTGGAAATAAGTATTTGAATCCCATACTTATTTTTGTAAGTTTGCCCACTGACAAAGACATGAACAGTCTATAATGTTAAGGGTAGGCTAATTTTAACTGAGAGATAGAATATCAAAACTAAAATCCAGAAAATCCCATTGTCTAAATTATATAAATGTATTTGCATTTTGCAGAGAGAATTAAGTATTTGATCCCTCTGGCAAACAAAAAAATACTTGGTGGCAAAACCCTTGTTGTCAGCACAGCAGTCAGACGTTTCTTGTAGTTGATGATGAGGTTTGTGGAGGAATTTTGGTCCACTCCTCTTTGCAGATCATCTCTAAATTGTTAAGATTTTGAAGCTGTCGCTTGGTAACTCGGAGCTTCAGTTCCCTCCATAAGTTTTCTATGGGATTAAGGTCTGGAGACTGGCTAGGCCACTCCATGACATTAATGTGCTTCTTTTTAGATGCCTTTAATGCTGGAAGCCACGACCCATTTTTAATGTCCTGCGGAGGAAAGGAGGTTGTCACTCAGGATTTTACGGTACATGACTCCATCCATTGTCCCATTGATGCGGTGAAGTAGTCTGTGCCATTAGCAGAGGAAACCCCCCAAAAGAAAATGTCTCCACCACCTTGCTTGACTGTGGGGATGGTGTTCTTTGGGTCATAGCAGCATTTCTCTTCCTCCAAACACAACGAGTTGAGATAATGCCACATGTTTGTCTCATCTGACCACAGCACCTTCACTCAATCACTCTCAGAATCATCAAGGTGTGCATTGGCAATCTTCAGACGGGTGGCACATGTGTCTGCTTAAGCAGTGGGACTTTGGGGCACTGCAGGATTTTAATCCATTACGGTGTAATGTGTTACCAATGGTTTTCTTGGTGCAGTGGTCCCAGCTGCCTTGAGATATTAACAAGTTCCCCATGTAGTTTTAGGCTGATCTCTCACCTCCCTCATGATCCTGGATACCCATGAGTGAGATTTTCCATGGAGCCCCAGATCATGTGGATTGACCTAATTTTATATTTCTTCTATTTTCTTACTATTGCACCTACAGTTGTCTCCTTCTCCCCAGCTTTGTCTTACTTATGGTTTAGTAGCCCAGTCCAGCCTTGTGCAGGTCTAGGATCTTTTCCCTGACATCCTTACAAAGCTCTTCTAAGGTTAGAGTCTGACTGATTATTGAGTGTGTGGACAGGTGTCTTTATACAGATGACAATATAAGGCAGCTGTCTTTAATACAGGTAATGAGTTAATTAAGAGCGTCTAACTGGTCTGTAGGAGCCAGAACTCTTAATGGTTGGTAAGAGATACTTATTTCTCACTGCAAAATGCAAATACATTTATATCATTTAGACAATGGTATTTTCTGGATTTATTTTTGATATTCTATCTCTCACTGTTAAAATTAACCTTCCCTTAAAATTATAGACTGTTCATGTCTTTCTCAGGGGCAAACTTACAAAATCAGCAAGGGATCAAATACTTATTTCCTCCACTCTATCTATCTATCTATCTATCTATCTATCTATCTATCTATCTATCTATCTATCTATCTATCTTTCTCAGCACTGAAATTGCAACACCAAGAAGGAAAAGTTGTGTTCTTCCATGCTGTACACTCTTGGGCACTTAAAACATCAAAATCCGCTCCTGGCACCTTCCCTTTGCAGTTGCAGACCAATGTTCCTAAATGGAAGACAAGTCAGGAGACGCTGCAGGCCATGGTAGCATACCAAAGCCATGCAGGCTGATCATGAAAAACATGTGGCCTCAAGATGATAAAGGACTACCGGGACACTTTAGAGAAGTGGCCATACCACTGGTTCCATCTTAATCCCTTCTCTACTACAAGTGTAATTGACATCACATACAAAGTGTATGGCCTTAAACCTTGTCTACACAAACCATCACATGGCGTGTGCATAACGGCAACAGAGGCAGAAATGGAGGTCTGTCCTTTCAGTGATAGTTCCCACTTTTGACTTGGACACAATGCTAGAGCTACTGTAAGCAGGCTGCATAACCTAAACCTACGCACATGGCTGCAGTATCTCCGGACTTGTCTTACATGGCTGCAGTATCTCTGGACTTGTCTTTCATGGCTGCAGCATCTCTGGACCTGTCTCACATTGCTGCAGCATCTCTGGACTTGTCTCCCATGGCTGCAGCATCTCTGGACTTGTCTCCCCTGGCTGCAGTGTCTCTGCACTTGTTCCCCATGACTGCAGAATCTCTGGACTTGTCTCCCCTGGCTGCAGCATCTCTGGACTTGTCTTCCCTGGCTGCAGCATGTCTGAACTTGTCTCTTCTGGCTCCAGTGTCTCTGAACCTGTCTCCTATGGCTTCAGCATTTCTGGACTTGTCTCTGATGGCTGCAGCGTCTCTGGACTTGTCTCACATGGCTGCAGCATTTCTGGACTTGTCTCCCATGGCTGCAGCATTTCTGGACTTGTCTTCCATAGCTGCATCATCTCTGGACTTGTCTCTCATGGCTGCAGCATCTCTGGACTTGCCTTCTATGGCTGCAGCATCTCTGGACTTGTCTCCCCTGGCTGCAGTGTCTTTGAACTTGTCTCTGATTGAGATCTGTCCCTCTATCCACATATCTCCTATCTATCTATCTATCTATCTATCTATCTATCTATCTATCTATCTATCTATCTAGCTATCTAGCTATCTATCTATCTAGTACAATGTTTAACCCTAGCACATTCCAGCTTCCATATTATGTATAGATCTGTAGAACATAGCCTGATGTCCTGACATTGTTATCCATAGTCTTTGTTCTCGCTGTTCTTAGCCATTTAGTTTTTGTTGTAGAAATCCGAGGTTTACATGGCGATTATCACTTTAGCGCTGCAGGCCTTTGTGCAGAACATATAATGAAATGACCCCTGTAAATGGTGCAAAAATGATATTTTGCAGATTGGTACTGAATGAGATGGAAGGATTTTTTTTTTTAATGTTCTGGATATTGCTTTCAAAGTACTTTAATTGCCTAAATTAATAATGGCGCTTTTCTTTGGCTCCGGTAAGGGACAAGTGAATCTGAATCGCTCTCAGAAGGATTGGAGCGCTGGCTATCTTCCTCTGATTACTTTTTTGCATTCATTAGAAAATTAAAAGAGAAGCACAAGGTCACCCTTGGCAGGATGCGCTTACTTTCTATGCAATGCGAAGAAAGAAGCAAATTACACGACTTCTTAACTGATTTGCTCCAAACAAAAAGAAAAGGTTTTGGAAAATGAGTACAGAGCTCTTGGAGCTGCCAGATGTGGTCAAAATTCACGGAGGAGCAGCTCACTGACATGCTGGCATCAAAGTTACCCAAAAACATAAGGTTCAGAGGCCTCACTGGGGTCTTATCAGATCAGGGCATAAAAGGTCAAACTTATAGGTCGGCACAGATGGTAGAGGGTCCATGTGCTAGAAGAGTAAATGGGCCCTTTATAGTATACAATTACACCTGTTTTGGAAGTCACAGACTTCCCTTGGGCCCCTGTGCAACTGTACAGGTTGCACCAATGATGTGTCCGCCCCTGGTCAAACTAATACCGCCAATTTCTTACCATATGCAGTGGTGTTGTGGCGCCCCTGCGACCAGGAGGCCACATAGGGAAATGCAGCAGGTAGGAAGGAAGACAGTTTAAACAAACACCCTCACAGACATCCCACACACCACTAGGAGGCAGCACCCAACCCGGAGCCCGGAAGTCTAGGCGGGCAAGGGGTGGTGGGTTTAGAGAACAGTGGGTGGGACAGAATGTAGGTCAGGTGACAGACGGTAGAAATAGAGGAAGAAGAGGAGGAAGGAGTGAGTAGGCCGAGGGAGGCTGAGAAGCAAAGACAGAAGCACACGTTCTGGAGGAGTGGGGCTGATGGGATGCAGAATCCAAAGTGCCAGTGAAACCATGGAGAGAAAGCACAGCCATAGCCAGCACCCCAGGAGTGTGAGGAAAGAGACAGATCAGCAGCACTGAGTCTGAGGAACACAGCTGAAACGACCAACTACCGGCGGAGTAGCCTTCGATATTGAAACCAGAGTCACACAGGTCAGGAGGGAGCCTGACAGTGCCTTGCGGGAGAGGACTATTGGAGGCTAGGCTGGGAGCAGAGTGTCGGCTCTGAAGGGGACCGAAGATTTACCCGGTTTCCCCAGGTTCACCGACGGGGAGCTCCAATTCTAGGTTTGAGTTCCCACCGAAAGGACAGACAGCTCAGTGGCGACCACGAGGACCCACAGGGGTCCGAGCTACCGCTACACTGTCCGGAGACACACACAGAGACAGAGAATAAAGCCTGGAAAGGACGGTAGAGAGAGTGAGGGGTCACAGAGTAACAGCCTGGCTTCCGGGAGTAGAAAGGAACCCGGAGTGGAAAGTCTGTAACCCGTGTAAGAACTGAACTGTAAGTGGAACTGTTGTACTGAGAGAACTGTACAGTAAAACTCGGTGAACCCTGCTTCTGACTCCCTTGTATGATTATCTGCAAACAGAACTTTATAATGCCATTGCTCCCTTGCCCGTGACTAACTTCTTCCAGCAGGACAGCAGAAAGGTCCCACCTGGAGAGCCACAGCCTGTCAGCTCCGTACACTGGCTGAAAGAAGGCTGCAGCAGCAGGAAAGTAAGTGTACTGCACCTATTACAACCAACCATCATACACTTTAACCATCACTGCCCCGGGGAACCTAGCTCTACCCGCAGAGAGCTATTCCATCTATAGCTGCCTAACATCGTCCCCGGAGGTTCTGCAGCAGCAGTGGTCCCATTACTGACCACACACCGTGGGTGGCATCACGACAAACATTTATCCCTTGTACATATTCCCCCTTCACTTGTGTGGGCCCGGGACACGGTCCAGACCAGGACCTCCGTGACATCCCCAGCAGCGACCCGGTCTGGTACCGAGTACCCCATCCCAGTGGGCTCGACAGTGTAACTTAAAGTTCATGGGCCCTAATGCAAAATGTACAACAGAACCCCCTACTACCGTGGGGCCTTGATAGTATTGGTCTTCTCATATAGACCAACGGGACCTTTTGAGCCCCTAAGGCTCCAGGGCTCAGATGCAACAGTAATAATACCAGTTTGATTCCAGCACATAATAGTTTTGCTCACCATTGAACTTTTCACATTTATGCCTCTTAGAAAGCAACCAAACCTCCTTTTTGGTATTTGGAATATTCCTATCTTGTTCATAAAGCCTATAAATATAAGGACATTAGCTATAGAACCCGGAGTTGCCCGGTCATCGGAACTAATTGTTCTAAGTTATAAGCTGAGTGTATGTGTTTGTAAGTATGTCCACTATACACATCAAAACTTCCCCTCCCCTCCAACCCACACCCTACCAAACCTGCAGCCTTGACCCCCAAAATCCTTCCCCCAAAGGAAGCAGAGCCATATGCACCCATGATGGAGCGGGGCTATGTGGAGGGGCAGAGCTGTGAAGGGGGCATGGCTATGTGTCAACATACATAAAAGGAGCAGAATGCCAAAGTAGGCATGGTCAATTAGGGGTTTTGCTAAGAATTGGGTGGGGCTATCTGGAGGGGGAGAGGCAATAATATACACACACATACACTCACCTTTATATATTAGACTAGAAAAGCCCCAGAGACTGATGAGAATCACACGCCTGAGCATTTCTTGTATTCTCACCAGCAATAAAATGAATCACAGAAACTTTAAATTCCCTGGACTAACCTCCTAAGACTGGGTTGGGTTTGATGAGAAACGTGCACATGAAGATAGTGTTTCACTAAACAAAGTTGGAAAGGCTGCAGCCATTGTGAAAACAACTAAAAACCTAAGGTTTTAATTAATACCGATTGTGGTCAGTGTTCACGTTTGATGGCCGGGCATTCTCTTGCTGTCTATGGATTCAGTATGAGGAGGTATTGAGCTTTGTATAAGTTTGTGAACCGCTGTGCCGTCCTGCTGACAGGCCGCTTCAAACACACAGTCATTTACATTGTGCCATCAGAGTAATTCATGCGATCCTGTATTAGGCAGGGTGTAATATAGGTAAATTGCTACACACTTTCTATCTTGAGTCAGTATTGGTGGAGAAACATGGTGTTCCCAGTCAATTCTGATTGGGTGAATGTTATATCAATTGGGGGTTTTCTTGTTGCAATGTCGGAGATCTCTGTCCAACTCCCTGTAAAGACAACCAAGTTTTCCAGATCTGTCTGGTCTCATTTCTGATCAGTGACCTGCTATAGCCTGATATGAATCTCTCAGCACTCGGCTTACAGGTGTTCAGGACATCTCAGCGGGGCCTCCAAAACTGTTACAGTAAAAATGACTTCAATTAATAGATTCTGGGATTCAGTTTACAGCCGGTGAGAACATGAGAAAAATATAAGTATGTGATATCTAACAATCAGTAGGGCTTTTCTGGAGTGTTCGTATAGTTATTGACCTCATTAATATAGGATTTCTGTACATAAACTTAGGTGAGCAAATAGCAATTACATACTGCATTAAGAATTAAAAAATACCCCCTGTACTCACCCAACTTATTCACACCCCTCAACAGTTTCCTTGTTCAAGTGCTCTCACAAGCTCTTACACACCCTAACTATAAGATTTGGCATCCCTGCAGGCATTAACCCCTTATTTATTCTAACATAACACATGGTAAAAAGTATTAACATCAATTTTTGGATAAGTTGGGTGACCATTGACACATTAGCAATATCAACTTCCTATGGAGATGTCCTATGATGAATAAATTCCACAAAGTTATGGTGGGGCTTATGTTTTAATGCATATATCTAAAAGGAGGTAGATTTAGGCTCTCCTCTATTTATTGAAGGTAGCTGTTTAACCCCATCTCCTTACCTCTCACTTCTTTAAAGAATTCTAAACAAGCACAATTTGCCTTTCAATAACCTCAAAACCTCTCAAAAAGTAGGATGGTTAGATGAGAGAGGGAAGAGAGAGGGAAGAGGAGGGGAAGAGAAGAGGAAGAGGAAGATAGGTGGAAAGAGAATGAAGAAGATCTGAAGAGAGAAGAGAGAGAGAATTGGTAGAGAGGAGAGAGATGGCTGAAGAAGAAAAAAAGGAGAGAGAGGGAAGAAGGATAAGAAAAGCTGAAGAGAAGGGAGAAGAGAGAGGGAAGAGAGAGGAAAGAGAAGGAAGAAGGGAAAGAGAAGAGAAAAAGGAGAGAAGGAAGAAAAAGGAGAAGAGAAAGGGAAGGAAGAGGAGAGAGGGAAGAGGGTAAGAGAGAAAAGAGAAAGGAAGAAAGGAAGAGAGGAAGAGGGAGAGAAAGGGAGAGAAGAGAGAAGAGAAAAGAGGAAGAGAGGGGAGTGAAGAGAAGAGGAATAAATGGGGAAGAGAGAGGGAAGAGAAGGGGAAGAAATGGTGACGAGAGAGGGAGGAGAAGGGGAAGAAATGGGGAAGAGAGATAGAAGAGAAGGGGAAAAAATGGGGACGAGAGAGGGAGGAGAAGGGGAAGAAATGGGGAAGAGAGAGGAAAGAGAAGGGGAAGAAAGGTGGAAGAGAAGGCAAAGAGAGAGAGGAAAGAGATGCTGAAGAGAAGAGGAAAAGAGAGTGAAGAGAGATGGAAGAGAAGAGGAAGAGAGAGAGAAGAGAGGGGGAAGAGAGAGGGAAGACAGGTGGAAGAAAAGGGGAACAGAAAGTGAAGAAATGGGAAAGAGAGAGGGAAGAGAAGGACAAGAAAGGTGAACAAGAGAGGGAAGAGAAGGGGAAAAAAGGTGAAAGAGAGAGGGAAGAGAAGGAGAAGAAAGGTGGAAGAGAAGGCAAGGAGAGAGGGAAGAGAGGCTAAAGAGAAGAGGAAAAGAGAAGGAAGAGAGAGGGAAGAGAGGAAAAAGAAAAGCTGAAAAGAAGGTGAAGAGAGAGGGAAGCGAGTGAAGAGATGTGGAAGAAAAGGGGAAGAGAGGAGGATGAAAAAGGAAGAGAAAGGGAAGAGAAAGGGAAGAGTGGTAGTTTGTTGTCCCTGGCATACAGTAGTCCTGGTACATGCCCTTCCAGCTTCTCTCCAGGTTTGCACTGAACCTTCCCATTGATACATGAATCATAACGCTTGTAAAGAAAAATTATGCTACAGAAATGTGAGCCACAAACAGCTCTTCCGAGACCGCACACCACTATGTGGATGCTCTTCTGAGACCGCACACCACTATGTGGACGCTTTTCTGAGACCACACACCACTATGTGAACGCTCTTCTGAGACCGCACACCACTATGTGGACGCTCTTCTGAGAAAGCACACCACTATGTGGATGCTCTCCTGAGACCGCACACCATTACGCAGAAGCTCTTCTGAGATCGCACACCACTATGTAGAAGCACTTCTGAGACTGCACACCACTATGTGGATGCTCTTCTGAGACTGCACACCACTATGTGGATACTCTTCTGAGATCACACTCCACTATGTAGAAGCTCTTCTGAGACTGAACACCACTATGTGGATGCTCTTCTGAGACTGCACACCACTATGTGGATACTCTTCTGAGATCGCACTCCACTATGTAGAAGCTCTTCTGAGATCGCACACCACTATGTAGAAGCACTTCTGAGACTGCACACCACTATGTGGATGCTCTTCTGAGACTGCACACCACTATGTGGATACTCTTCTGAGATCGCACTCCACTATGTAGAAGCTCTTCTGAGACTGAACACCACTATGTGGATGCTCTTCTGAGACCACACACCACTATGTAGAAGGTCTTCTGAGACCGCACACCACTATGTGGATGCTCTTCTGAGACCGCACACCACTATGTAGATGCTCTTCTGAGACCGCACACCACTATGTAGGCGCTCTTTTTTATTTTTCACCCGAGTTTTCCTTTGCTATGAAGTTTACAAAAAGTGAAGAGCAAAAACAAAGTTACAAGAAAGGGCATGACCCGGCTCTATGGATACTGAAGAAGATTAACAATCGCACACTCCTTGTTTGCAGTGTGCAACAGCTCCCAGACCAGGGAAAACATGAAAGACACTGAAATAAGGCATCCCATATAAGTCTAAGGATCTTTATCCCTACCAAAAGAGAGAGCTGGAATAGAGCTATTCCATAAGTGAAGCAAGTCGACTTCCTTGATGAGATACCACAACAAAGGCAACTGGCGTGATCAAGGTCCAGAGTGGACCGAAACGCGTTGCTTCTGTTGCTCTTGATATAAAATCACCTTGCATCAAAAAAACAAGGAGTGTGCGATTATTAATCTTCTTCAGTATCAGACGTGGGTCTACCCTGACCTCTCCATCAGCACCTCTGATTACGAAATACATCTCGGTGTGCACACCATCTGCTTATCTACCGGCTCTATGGATGTCTGCAGATGTCACAACACTTTATTTCGGATATTTTTCCGCTGTGTCTGATTTATTTTTATAAATTAATCCAAACAGCGAAGTAAAAAAAGGACATTTTCATGTAATTATGAATGTCTGTTATAGAAGAAGCTAAAGCATTTTCCCGAGCTGTAATACTCCAAATAGAGAGGTTTACTGAGAAAATCAGGCACTCTGCAAAACAAGTTATTGAAACATTGTATCAAAGTGAACATGTGACTTACTGAACAGAAAGCTAGCGGCGGACATCAGAGGACTTCTGGGACAGGAAGTAGCTGTCAGACTGATACAACTATCAGCCATTATTGTGCTCAAGGAGTTGCTCTTTGGGTCACCTGGTCATTGTACTTCTTCCCCTTCTTAGATCCTTCGCCCTCTTGTTCCTCTGATAAAGCAATATTTTTGACCACTGAGAAATATACAGAATAGGATCCCCTATCATTCCTGTTTCAGTGCCTCCCAGGTCTCTTGCGTGTCTTTACAATTTTTGTATGATCAGGGAAAGCATTTGATTCCTGTTTGACAGTGATTGAACAAACAGCTACAAGTGGGGACAACTAGTTACAGTAATAAGGTACAGGTAGGTATAGGTAGGCACAAAGGAGAGCCAGATACTAGTGCAGGCGACAGATAAATAAACGCACAGAGGATAGGTAGGTAAAAGCCAAAAGGACAGGAAGTTACAGGAATGAACAAAAAACAGGTATTTACCGGAATGCACAGGGAACAGCTATGTACAGTAACATAGAACAGGTAGTGTCATTAGTAGCTACAACAGACGAAGGGATATGGGAGCAGGATGGCAGTAATGGGCTAAAGGCGTTCAGTTGAACTTGTCTGACCCTTAGATGGTGGGTCCCTAGCTGATCCTGTTCCAAAACGTACCTCTAAAGGTGAGGATGTAAGGGCCGCCACCCTTGCCCTGTGTCACGCTCTACAGACAGATCTGATGTGAGGACCCACTGGACCGCAGGTAATGCGGATGCTGATACCAGGATGAGTGAGAGAACCAGACAAGGAAGGTAATTTTCAAAGATTTATTTGCACACAACAACAGCAGTGGGCAAAACACCCCAAGGGAAGGCCACAGGGCCACCTCACCGGAAACACCTCCAAAGGAGTCCAGCAAGAGTGACCCCTATACAGGGATTTCTCCTGGACGAGGCTAAGGGGGGACTGAGAGAGGCGGACACCCGTGTTGAACCGACCCAAGGGAAGGATCCGACAGCAGGGTGACACGGAGGTGCAGAAAGGGGTCCTTTGGGAAACCAGGAAACACGGAGAGCAGCAGGGAACAGGCACGAAGGTATCCAACTGCAAGAGAGCAAACAAGGGTAAGGAAAAGCACACAACAGGAGAACCATAACAAGACCTGGACTAGCAACTTCAAGAAGGTAGAAGTTGCCCAGGCAATGTCCGGAAGTGAATGAGGACCTTATATCCCCGCTGCCTCTCAGTGATTGGCTGAGAGGCGGGGCAGAGCAGACTGGAACCCTGGCCCTTTAAGAGTGGCTGAGAGCCCGCACCCGCTCCCTACTGAGAGCTCAGGGAGGAAGTGAGGCAGCAGGAGCCCCAGGAGGACGATGCAGCAGCGTGGAAGCCGAACCCTGGCCACTTGACAAGCGGCGATGCACTCTGGAGCCCTGGGGGTCGCCGCTGGCTGGCTGGGACCCTGAATCCCCGGTCCAGGGCCGGTGACGGAGCGATAGGTAAGCGGGCAGGGGGGGACAGCAGAGCGTGCAGTGGAGGTGCCGTGTCACAGGGACGCAACAGTACCCCCCCTCCACGCCCCCCGGAAGCAGACCGGCATGAAACCTGCGCAGGAGGCGCGGAGCGTTGATGTTCTCTGCAGGCTCCCAGGACCGTTCCTCCGGACCGAACCCTTTCCAGTCAACCAAGTACCACGTAGAGCGACCCCTCCTCTTCATAGCGCTGACCTCCCATACGTTGGATGCAGAGGCTGGCGGAGGGTGTGCGATGGTATCCTGTGAGTAGCGGTTGAGGACCAAAGGTTTGAGGAGAGATCGGTGAAAAGAGTTGTGAATCCGTAGAGTAGGGGGTAGCCTTAACTGGTAGCACACCTCATTCAACCTGCGAATGACCTCAAAAGGACCAATGTATCGAGGACCCAGCTTGTAAGAGGGAATTTTGAGGCAGATGTATTTGGAGGAGAGCCATACCTTGTCCCCTGGCTGGAACCAGGCGCCGCTTGTCGGCGTGGTCCTTCATCTGCCTCGATGCCCTTTCCAGAGCTATTCATGTCTCATCCCAGATCTTGGAGAAGTCTCTAGCCACTGCCTCAGCCACTGGAGAAGGAGTTGTGATGGCCATGGGAGTCGGGATCCTCGGATGGTGTCCATACACTATGAAGAAAGGCGTGGAACGAGAGGACTCACCGGTGTGATTGTTGTAGGAGAACTCCGCCCAGGGTAGTAAGGTTGCCCAATCGTCGTGGTGTGCGTTGGTGAAGTGTCGCAGGTAACCGGACAACACCTGATTCACCCGTTCGACCTGCCCATTGGACTGCTGGATGGTAGGCTGATAAGAAGTCCAAGGCGACATCGAGCTTCTTGCAGAGGGACCGCCAGAACCTGGACACGAACTGAACACCCCTGTCAGAAACAATGTTAGAGGGAAGACCATGTAAGCGGAGAACGTGGAGGACGAACAGCTCAGTCAGTCTGGGCGCAGAAGGCAGACCGGGCAACGGAATGAAATTGGCCATTTTGGAGAACCTGTCCACCACGACCCACACGATGGTGTTGCCGGAGGAGGGCGGGAGGTCGTGTGTCTCCAGGGTTCACAGGGCACCGGTAAGGTCAAGAGAGGTCCGGCAGGCAACCGTTTGGGCGTCTTGTTACGGGCACAGGAAGAACAAGCTGAGACGAAGTCGGTTGACGTCCTGGCGCATCCGTGGCCACCAATAATGCCGACATATCAGCTGCAGGGTCCTCGTTAGTCCAGCATGGCCATAGAGTCTGGAGGAATGACCCCAGCGAAGAAACGCTCTCGATCGGCCTCGGGAACCATCGTTTTACTTGGGGGCGGCTGAGACAAACGGAGCGGAGCCACCATGCAGAGATTAGATGGATCGATGATGGGGCGTGGCTCCTCCTCCTGATCATCGATGAGGAAGGACCTGGACAAGGCGTCAGCCTTGATGTTTTTGGCTGCCGGGCGGAAGTGAAGACGGAAGTGACTCACCGTGGCCGGCTGACTCCGGTTGATACAGGCGATTCTTCTCCTTCCTTGTCACGGGTGGACCGCGCCTGCCGGTAGTGGGGCCCGGTGTAGTGCAGATCAAAATTGAAGACGTCTTGCGGGAACAGATTAAAAAGGGCTTTAATTTGTTTTATTCGTGACGCCACCTATGAGTAGATTCGGTAAGGGCTACCGACGCTGCGGAACCCCCGGGGGATGGACAGCAGCAAGATGTTACGCTCCCCACAGGCTGAGCGGTGATCCCCGGAGGCTGGAGCTGCTCAAGATGTTGTGCGGCAGCTGCGGTTACCTTAGTGTGCGGACGGATAGTTCATAAGGAAGCACGGACACAGATAGTCTCTGCAACGGGTCTTTACTGTAACCAGCAGGCAGTACATGGCTTACAGTGGTTGAGTAGTAGACCGGGTGGACTCAGCAGTGATAGTGTTCCTCAGAGATCCGCAGTGTTCCTCCATTCTACCTACTTAGTTCCTTCTTGCCAGCGTCGCCCAGGAATACCAGGTCGGGTACGGGGAGGCTGCTTCAATGCCCTATCCATGATGTACGTTCTGGATGCTTTGGGGAGCCTTGGATCCCTCAGTGGGTACACCGCTGGTTAGACGACTGGAAACTGGCTGGTGGTGGGGTGCTCCTATAAAGCTGATCCTCCACTCTTCTGGTTCGCGTGGCAGAGGTGAACTGCTGCCAGCTTCGGTACCAGTGAACCGGCTGTGAGTTGTGGGCACGGGAGTCTTTTGGGAACCCGTGTAGATATGCCCAATCCTGGTAGTTAAGGCCTCAGGTGCTGACACCCGACCGGTGACGGCCCAGGGGCCCGCACGGAGTGCGGAGCCCCCGCTCCTCTCCAAGCTCTGTGTTCTAGGTTCTAGATTCCTTCTCTCACGGTGTTCTAACCGTTCTCTCTTTAGATTATTGTGTGTTCTACTCCACTACCCTAACACTCCACCCACCAGGACCTAGGATTGGTCCCCTGTTCTAGGTGTTGCATGTTGGGTTGGATCTCAGAGTTAACTATTTCACTGCTTTGTCAGAGAATATTGCGGCTGCAATACTCCCTTGTGACGCACTCGTTGCGGGGCGCCACACTAGTCGAAGCGGGCAAAGAACAGGGACCAGCGAGCCTGTCGTGTGTTGAGTCTCTGGGCTGACTGTAGGTAGGCCAGATTTTTGTGATCGGTGTAGATCACTACAGGATGTACTGTGTCTTCTAGGAGGTACCGCCACTCCTCCAGAGCCATTTTGATGGCAAGCAGTTCCCGGTCGCCTATGGAGTAGTTCCGTTCACTGGAAGAGAAAGCCTTGGAAAAAAAACCACAAGTTACCATGCGCTCAGTGGTGGTCCTTTGGGTGAGGATGGCTCCCGCTCCGGATGAGGATGTGTCCACCTCCAGAAAGAATTGATTATCTGCCATAGGCCTGTGGAGGGCAGGAGCTGTGGAGAAAGCTCTTTTGAGCGATAGGAAGGCGGATTCGGCTTCTGGGGTCCATACCTTGGCTGGCGTCCCTTTCCGAGTCAACGCGGTGAGGGGTTTGACTAGATCAGAGAAATGCAGGATGAATTGCTGGTAGTAATTGGCGAAGCCCAGGAATCTCTGGATGGCCTTAAGTCCCACTGGTCGAGGCCACTTCAGGACGGCGGATACCTTCTCTGGATCCATCTCGAGACCGGCATCGGAGATCACGTATCCCAGGAAGGGCAAGGAAGTCCGTTCGAACAGGCACTTCTCATACTTCGCGTACAACCGGTTCTCCCGTAACCGGAGTAGGACCCGCCGGACGTCTCGCCTGTGTGTAGGAAGATCAGGGGAGAACACCAGGATGTCGTCTAGGTAGACTACGACACACACATACAGGAGATCTCTGAAGACGTCATTCACAAATACTTGAAATCCCGCAGGAGCATTGCACAATCCGAACGGCATTACCTTATATTCGTAGTGCCCATCCCGGGTGTTGAAGGCTGTCTTCCATTCGTCGCCTGCTCGAATCCGGACAAGATTGTAGGCACCACACAGATCCAACTTCGTGAAGACCCGGGATCCACGCAGCCGGTCGAATAGCTCGGGAATGAGGGGCAGTGGGTACTTGTTCTTCACGGTGATGGCATTGAGACCCCGATAATCAATGCATGGCCGTAAGGTCCCCTCCTTCTTCTTTACGAAGAAGAACCCTGCACCCACAGGCGATGTGGATTTCTGGATGAAACCCCGCGCCAGGCTGTCTTTAACGTAATCGGCCATTGCCTGGGTCTCGGCAGGGTTCAACGGGTAGATGCGGCCTTTCGGAAGCAAAGCCCCTGGTACCAGATCGATGGGACAGTCGTACGGTCTGTGAGGAGGAAGGGTCTCGGCCTCCTTCTTGTCGAAGACATCAGCGTAGGACCAGTAGGCTGATGGTAGACCGGGCATGGCCGCCGGTGAGGGAGGCATCTGGACGGGATGAACGGGGAGCAGACACCGACTGTGACAAGCCTGACCCCACCGCAGGACCTCTCTCGTACGCCAATCCAGGACTGGTTCATGACTGCGGAGCCATGGCAAGCCGAGCATAAACGGAGGAGAAAGAGACGGCAATACGTAGAAGGAGAGCCGCTCAGTGTGGAGTGCTCCGTCCTGTATCTCCACCTCACCTGTGACGCCTGCTATCGTGTCCTGTAGGGGTCTCCCATCGATGGAGGTGATGATGCGGGGATGCTGCAGGGGTAGTATGGGAATACCATAACGTTGCACCGTTTCCAGCTGTACGAAATTACCTGCAGACCCGGAATCAAGATAAGCCACCTCCGAATGGCGATCGTCACCGTTTTTCACCTGGATGGAAATAGTAAGTGGTAGAGAGGAGTCGCCATTACCTAGGTTGGCCTCTCTTACCTGGCCTAGGTGGAGGAGTTTTCCGGTCTCTTGGGACATTGCCTATGGAAGTGTCCGGATCCACCGCAGTAATGGCAAAGGCCTCGGGTGAGCCTCTCCTCCCTTGCCTGACTGCTTAACCTGACGCGGTCCACCTCCATGGGCTCGTGGGCTGAAGAGGAAGCCGGGGGTACCTGAAGAAGGGGCCGCTGGAACGTGGGAGCCAAGCGGGGGGGTCTTCTCTCCTTCGCCCTCTCCTGAGTCCTCTCCTTGTTCCGCTCCTGCAGACGACGGTCTATCCGGATCGCCAGGGTGATGAACTCGTCCAGGGAACTGGGGAGATCCCGTACCGCCAGTTCGTCCTACACACGCCCGGATAACCCCCGATGGAAGACACCGATCAAGGGCTCAACGGACCAGCGAAGCTCAGAAGCCAAAGTACGGAATTGTATCGCGTACTGACCGACAGACAGATTACCTTGCTGCAGACTGAAGAGGGCCTCGGTAGCAGAGGCGACCTGTCCAGGTTCATCGAAGATCCTGCGGAAGGTGGCCAGAAATGCCCGCAGGTCTGACACAATGGGATCCTCTCTCTCCAGTACCGGATTAAACCAAGCCAATGCCTCGCAGTCCAGATGGGACGCCAGGAACGCCACCTTGGCCTCGTCCGTAGGGTATTGGTGTGGTAACAGCCGGAAATGAAGTTAACACTGGTTGAGAAACCCCCGGCATGACTTAGGATCCCCTGAGTACCTGGTGGGCTGGCATAGCCGGGGAGAAGAAACAGCGCCCGCTGTGGCTCCGGAGGGTGACATGGAGCCAGATCCCTGGGAGGCTGTTGCCCTCTGTAAGCTGGTAAGTCGACCATCCACGGATGTCATATAGGACAGCATCCTGTTCTGTAGCTCCCTTTGGTGGTCCAGTTCTTGGTGCAGACCCAATATCTGGGAAGAAAAAGAAGGATCAGAGGTGTGGAGTGCCTCTAAGTGGCCCTCCAATGACTGTATGAAGGACACAACGTGGTCATGGCTCTAACGGAGGCTGGCAAGCTCTCTTTGGGTATCAAACCTGGCATCAGCGGGGTCCATGGCCTGGGCAAAATTTGTCACGCTCTACAGACGGATCTGATGTGAGGACCCACTGGACCGCAGGTAATGCGGATGCTGATACCAGGATGAGTGAGAGAACCAGACAAGGAAGGTAATTTTCAAAGATTTATTTGCACAGAACAACAGCAGTGGCAAAACACCCCAAGGGAAGGCCACAGGGCCACCTCACTGGAAACACCTCCAAAGGAGTCCAGCAAGAGTGACCCCTATACAGGGATTTCTCCTGGATGAGGCTAAGGGGGGCCCGAGAGAGGCGGACACCCGTGTTGAACCGACCCAAGGGAAGGAACCGACAGCAGGGAGACACGGAGGTGCAGGATGGGGTCCTTTGGGAAACCAGGAAACACGGAGGGCAGCAGGGAACAGGCACGGAGGTATCCAACTGCAAGAGAACAAAACAAGGGTAAGGAAAAGCACACAGCAGGAGAACCATAACAAGACCTGGACTAGCAACTTCAAGAAGGTAGAAGTTGCCCAGGCAATGTCCGGAAGTGAATGAGGACCTTATATCCCCGCTGCCTCTCAGTGATTGGCTGAGAGGCAGGGCAGGGCAGACTGGAACCCTGGCCCTTTAAGAGTGGCTGAGAGCACGTGCCCACCCCCTACTGAGAGCTCAGGAAGGAAGTGAGGCAGTAGAAGCCCCAGGAGGACGATGCAGCAGCGTGGAAGCCGAACCCTGGCCCCTTGACAAGCGGCGATGCACTCTGGAGCCCTGGGGTCGTCGCCGGCCGGCTGGGACCCTGAATCCTTGGACCAGGGCCGGTGACGGAGCGATAGGTAAGCGGGCAGGGGGGACAGCAGAGCGTGCAGTGGAGGTGCCGTGCCGCAGGGACGCAACACCCTGCTCCTGACCAACCCCCTCACTTCCTCCCAGGGACTAAGACAGTCACAGCAACTCCACTCAGGGATTGGGATAGGAACAGCGACTCCAAGGAAAAGACAGCTTCTGAAAACTCCAGCAGAAGCTGCACACAGCATAACACAGCTCACAGGTCAAAGAGTGAATGAGCTCTTTCAGCGACACTAGCTGATGGCTAACGGCTGGGGGATGTACAACCACATCACCTGACACACAGCAGAAGCTCACCTGTGGAGCCACAGCCAGCTAATACCATGGACAGCTAATACTGCTACAGCTACTGATATTAATAATAAAGCTACCAACTGAAATAAACACATTTTAACTACTACAGAGCAGTTCACTGAAACTGTAGAGCAGACTATATGTCCCAGGTAGTGACAGGAAGGTACAGGGGACAGCTAGGTACAAGCACAGAAAACAGCTAGTTACAGGTACCAAGCACAGCTAGGTACAGGCATAGAGGACAGCTAGTTAGAGGAAAGCAGAGTGGGCAGCTAGTTACAGAAATGCGGGGGGACATGTAATTATAGGAAGGTAGGGAATAGCTAGTTATAGGAAGGCAGGGGGACAGCTAGTTACATGAAGTTGGGGGCAGCTAGTTACAGGAAGGCATGGGGGACAGCTAGTTACAGAAAGGCAGGGGGACAGTTAGTTATAGGAAGGCACAGGGGGGACAGCTAGTTACAGAAAGGCAGGGGAGACAGCTAAATATAAGAAGGCATAGAGGGGACAGCTAGTTATGGAAAAGCAGGGGGGGCAGTTAGTTATAGGAAGGTCAGGGGGACAGTTAGTTATAGGAGTGCAAGGGGGACAGCTAGTTACAGGAAGGCAGGGGGAACAGCTAGTTACAGAAAGGCAGGAGGACAGCTAGTTACAGGAAGGTGGGGGGGGGGGCAGCTAGTTACAGGAAGGCAGGGAGACATCTAGTTACAGGAAGGCAAAGGGGACAGCAGCTGATTACAGGAAGGCAGGGAGACATCTAGTTACAGGAAGGCAAAGGGGACAGCAGCTGGTTACAGGAAGGCAGGGAGACAGCTAGTTACAGGAAGGCAGGGGGGACAGCAACTAGTTACAGGAAGTCAAGGGGATAGCTAGTGTGAGGTAGCAAGGGGAATGGTGGTAGAGGGACGCTATGTTTCCCCAAGGATGGTGAGCTACTGCATGTATGGGACGGGAGATGCTTACATGAGCATAGGTGAGGTAGGTGTAGCCACCGTTACTGAGAACGGTGGCTGTTGGTAAAGCCTGTTATGGGACCTCATCTATGAGGAATGGGGGAAGGTTTTTGGGCGGGCCTCCATTCCTCATCTCCCGCCCCAGGCTTTTGAAGTAGCTGGGAGGGAAAGACAGGTGAGAAAGGTTAGGCCAGAAGAGACGGCTGTCAAGGTGTTGTGAGATGAGATCAGACTGGAGAGGAGTTCAGTCGGTGAAAGAGGAGCCTGTGAGCACACAGGGAGCGTGTACCGGACCCCAAGGTGGGGAAGGACCCCTAGGCGAGCTCCAGGAGGAGCAGGTTTAGGGCCGACGCTATTATCCTGATGTAAGGACTGTTTTTTGTTTGTTTTTGCCATTGTGTGAAATAAAACACACTTGTTTTTGGACTGAGCCTGAGTGTCACTGCCTTACTTGCTGCTGCTATAGAGACTGATCCTACATATGGTGGAGAATGCGGGCAATGCAGTAAGGCATACACTAATCGCTGTAGAGGACGAGTTGTATGTCCTGGGTGAAGCAAGCCCTAAAGCAGCGCTCAGCAATGGAGGACGTTGTAAAGGCATTGATTGAAGCCAACCTGCAGCAGAAGCAGCAACAGCAGATGTATGCTGAGGCGCTGCAGGCCCAGCAGCACAGCCATACGGAGGCCCTGAGACTGCAACAGCAAACTAACCAACTCCTGATGGAACAGTTAACAGCCCTGAGGTCAAGCGCACCATCTGATCCACAGCAGGACATCAAGAAGAGGGTCCGTGCGTCCCTTCAAAAGATGACCGCAGGGGACGATGTCGAAGCTTTCTTGGCGGGGTTCGAGAGAGTGGCAGAGCGAGAGAGTCTGCCGCTACACCAATGGTCGGAGGTCGTAGCGCCATATCTGATTGGAGAGCCCCAGAAAGCGTACTACGACCTGAGCGAGCAGGACGCCCGGGACTATCAAAAGGTAAAAGCCGAGATTCTAGCTCGATTAGGTGTGAATGTGTATCTCCGTGCCCAGAGGGTCCATCGCTGGACCTATGTAGAGACTGTAGCGGTCCGGTCTCAGATGTATGATCTCGTCCATCTTGTAAAAAAATGGTTACAGCCGGAGCTGTTGTCCCCAGCGCAGATGGTGGAAAGAGTGGTACTGGACAAGTTTGTGCGGGCCTTGCCCCCAGCCATACAGCAGTGGGTGGGACATGGGGACCCTGTCGATGCCAACCAGCTGGTCGGTTTGGTGGAACGGTATGAGGCCACCCAGGACTTGTTAAAAGTTTCTTCCCCAGCCCGTGTGCTCCCCAAATCCCGCAAGGTCACCGACCCTGAGAAATACAGGACTCTGACACGCACCCCCACCCCTGCAGGCCCTCAGGCAAGGAAGCTAGAGACTATTGTGTGCTGGAGGTGTCAAGAGCGAGGACACATTGCTGCAAACTGCCCTATCACCACCGATCCTATGGACTGCAGTGTGGGCCGGCGTGTCTCCCTCTATGCCTTCCCGGTATATACCGCTGCTTCCCCAGAGCCTGCACCTATCTCTCCCATGTGTCAGGTTACGGTGGCAGGATGTCCTGCAGCTGCCCTCTTGGACTCGGGAAGCCTTATCACCCTGGTGCATGCCACCTTGGCTGGGTCTGCATCCTACACGGGACGTAATGTGGGGGTCTTATGCATTCATGGGGATTTGAAAGAGTACCCTACCGCCATAATCACTATCCAAACCCCGAAGGGGGAGTGTCGTCATGAGGTGGGAGTGCTAGAGTCCCTGCCGTATGGACTGATCCTTGGGAGAGACTTTCCTCTATTCTGGACTCTGTTACCGGGAAACCCGGGGTTAAGGGGTAAACAAGTCCAGAATGTCACGGACCCTGAGCCTGAACCTCGTGATCCCGACTCAGGGGTGCCAGCTGTGGGAGTAACAATGTCCCCTCTAGAGGTATTAGCGGGTGAAGCCGACGAGCTCGGGTCAGTACCTGAGTTCGCAGAGTTGGGAGTTCCCCGTGACAATTTTGGTACTGCACAGCTCCAAGACCCGACGTTAAATCGGGCAAGGGAAAACGTGATTTGTATTAATGGGGTGTTTCAGTACCCAGGAGCAGACCAGGTGTTTCCCCACATGGCTGTCAACCAGGATCTGTTATACAGGGTTGACAGAGTGCGGGGTGAGACCTTGGAACAGCTGGTGGTTCCGCAGTCTTATCGCCCGACGGTGCTCGACTTGGCACATAGGCATGTGCTGGGCGGACACCTGGGCCATAAAAAGACTCTGGAACGAATTCTGCAGCGTTTTTACTGGCCAGGAGTGTTTCGGGAGGTGCAGCGGTATTGCGAATCATGCCCCGAGTGTCAGCAATCCGCTCCTATGCCGCACTTCCGTAGTCCCTTGGTACCCCTGCCCATTATAGACGTACCATTTGAAAGGGTCGCCATGGATCTGGTGGGTCCTCTGGTCAAGTCTGCCCGAGGGCATCAGCATATCCTGGTAATCATGGATTACGCTACCAGGTATCCAGAGGCAATTCCCCTGAGGCACACCTCGGCGAAATTGATAGCCAAAGAGCTACTCGCCGTGTTCTGCCGGGTGGGAATCCCTAAAGAAATACTTACGGACCAGGGGACGCCGTTCATGTCCAAGGTTACCAAGGAGCTATGTAAACTGTTCCGGGTAAAGCAGTTGCGCACCTCGGTCTACCATCCGCAGACAGATGGCTTAGTTGAAAGATTCAACAAAACCCTAAAAAGCATGCTGAAAAAGGTGGTATCCAGGGATGGGAAGGACTGGGATTGTCTTCTACCATACCTGATGTTCGCGATTCGGGAGGTACCACAGGCCTCAACAGGTTTTTCTCCGTTCGAACTCGTGTATGGTAGACATCCCCGGGGCCTGCTCGACATTGCCAAGGAGGGATGGGAGCAGGAACCCACCCCTCACAAAAGTGTAGTAGAGCACATCGCGACCATGCAGGACCGGATGGCAGCGGTGATGCCGATAGTGAAAGAACACTTAGAGGAAGCCCAAAGAGCTCAAAGCCGGGTATATAATAGATCCGCTAAGGTCAGAACTTTTAACC
Organism: Allobates femoralis; assembly: GCA_033576535.1. Taxonomy (NCBI): domain Eukaryota; kingdom Metazoa; phylum Chordata; class Amphibia; order Anura; family Aromobatidae; genus Allobates; species Allobates femoralis. The sequence continues at coordinate 115,869,425 of JARQOC010000010.1, forward strand.
CGGGAGACAGAGTCCTGGTACTAGTGCCTACTGTGGAGAGTAAATTCTTGGCGAAGTGGCAAGGGCCCTACGAAGTCCTAGAAAGAGTTGGGGAGGTCAACTACAAGGTATATCAGCCGGGTCGGAGAAAGACCGAGCAGATATACCATGTCAATCTGCTAAAAGCCTGGAAAGACAGAGAGGGTCTGGGTACAGAAGGGTCTCCAGCTGACCGTCCTCCTGCACTGACTTTACAGGCCAAGGTGGTGCCTGAGGGGGCAGTGGCAGAAGTGACGATAGCCGAAACCCTCACGAAAAACCAGCAGCAAGAGTCTCGAGAGTTTGTGGCCAGGAATACGGATGTGTTTTCAAAGCTGCCAGGGCGTACCTCGTTGATTACACACGACATTGTCACCGAGCCCCAGGTAAAAGTTCGGATGAGGCCATACCGAGTACCTGAGGCACGGCGAAAGGCCATTTCAAAGGAGGTTCGTCAAATGCTGGAGTTAGGGGTTATTGAGGAGTCGAAAAGTGAATGGGCTAGTCCCATTGTGCTTATTCCCAAACCCGATGGGACGATACGGTTTTGCAACGACTTCCGGAAGCTGAACGAGGTCTCTAAATTTGACGCTTATCCAATGCCACGAGTAGACGAGCTCATTGAAAGACTCGGGAAAGCCCGGTACTTCTCCACACTCGATCTAACTAAGGGATACTGGCAAGTACCCCTTACGGATAGCGCCAAAGAGAAGACCGCGTTCATCACCCCGGAGGGTCTGTTTCACTACCTGGTGTTGCCATTTGGCCTACATGGGGCTCCAGCCACGTTCCAAAGATTAATGGACATCGTGTTGAAGCCTCATCAAAGGTATGCCTCGGCCTATCTGGATGACGTCATCATTTTCAGCAGCGACTGGGAGAGCCACTTGGCCAAGGTACAGGCTGTGGTGGACTCTCTCCGGGCAGCGGGGCTGACTGCCAACCCCAAAAAGTGTGCTCTGGGAATGGAGGAGGCACGCTATTTGGGGTATGTGATAGGGCGAGGTATGATTAAGCCGCAGGTCAACAAGGTCGAAGCCATCCAGAGTTGGCCCCAACCAAGGACAGTAAAGCAGGTGAGAGCCTTTCTGGGAATTGTGGGATACTACAGGAGGTTCATCCCCAATTTTGCCACCCTCTCAGCCCCATTGACAGACCTTCTGAAAGGAAGACGGCCTGTCATGGTAAAGTGGAACCCCCAGGCCGAGCATGCCTTTCTGGTCTTGAAGACGGTGTTATGCGGGTCTCCCATCCTTGTCACACCTGACTTCACCCAAACCTTCATCGTTCAGACAGATGCATCAGAAGTAGGGCTAGGTGCAGTCCTTTCTCAGGAGGTGAATGGGGAAGAACACCCCGTTAACTACCTGAGCCGCAAGCTCACGCCTGCAGAGAAAAATTACAGTGTGGTCGAGAGGGAGTGCCTAGCCATCAAATGGGCCTTGGAAGCTTTGAGGTATTACCTGCTGGGGCGACGGTTTCGGTTGGTGACTGACCACTCCCCACTCACGTGGATGAGCCAGTCCAGAGAGAGGAATGCGCGAGTCGCCAGGTGGTTCTTGTCGCTCCAGAACTTCAACTTCACGGTGGAACACAGAGCCGGGAGGCTGCAGGGCAATGCCGATGCCTTGTCCCGGACTCACTGTTTGGTGGCAGGAGTTCACCCCCCCAGGGTTGAACTGAGGGGGGGGGTGTGTGAGGTAGCAAGGGGAATGGTGGTAGAGGGACGCTATGTTTCCCCAAGGATGGTGAGCTACTGCATGTATGGGACGGGAGATGCTTACATGAGCATAGGTGAGGTAGGTGTAGCCACCGTTACTGAGAACGGTGGCTGTTGGTAAAGCCTGTTATGGGACCTCATCTATGAGGAATGGGGGAAGGTTTTTGGGCGGGCCTCCATTCCTCATCTCCCGCCCCAGGCTTTTGAAGTAGCTGGGAGGGAAAGACAGGTGAGAAAGGTTAGGCCAGAAGAGACGGCTGTCAAGGTGTTGTGAGATGAGATCAGACTGGAGAGGAGTTCAGTCGGTGAAAGAGGAGCCTGTGAGCACACAGGGAGCGTGTACCGGACCCCAAGGTGGGGAAGGACCCCTAGGCGAGCTCCAGGAGGAGCAGGTTTAGGGCCGACGCTATTATCCTGATGTAAGGACTGTTTTTTGTTTGTTTTTGCCATTGTGTGAAATAAAACACACTTGTTTTTGGACTGAGCCTGAGTGTCACTGCCTTACTTGCTGCTGCTATAGAGACTGATCCTACACTAGTTATAGGAAGGCAGGGGGACAGCTAGTTACAGGAAAGCAGGGGTACAACTAGATACAGAAAGGCACGGGGGACAGCTATTTACAGGAAGGCATGGGACAGCTAGTTATAGGAAGGCACAGGGGGACAGCTAGTTACAGAAAGGCAGGGGGGAAGGCTAGTTATAAGAAGGCATAGAGGGGACAGCTAATTATGGAAAAGTAGGGGGGACAGTTAGTTATAGGAAGGTCAGGGGGACAGTTAGTTATAGGAGGGCAAGGGGGATAGCTAGTTACAGGAGGACAGGGGAAACAGCTAGTTACAAAAAAGCAGGGGGACAGCTAGTTACAGGAAGGCAGGGGTTCACAGCTAGTTACAAGAAGGCAGGGGGGACAGCTGTTACAGGAAGGCAGAGGGACAGCTAGTTATAGAAAGGCATGGGACAGCTAGTTACAGGATGGCGGAGGGGACAGCTAGTTACAGTAAGGCAGTGGGACTGCTAGTTATAGGAAAGCACAGGGGGGACAGCTAGATACAGAAAGGCAGGGGGGGCAGCTAGTTATAGAAAAGGCATAGAGTGGACAGCTAGTTACAGAAAGGCAGGGGGAACAGCCAGTTATAGAAAGGTCAGCGGGACAGTTAGTTGTAGGAGGGCAAGGGTGACAGCTAGTTACAGGAAGGCAATGGGAAAGCTAGTTACTGGAAGGCAGGCGGACAGTTAGTTACAGGAAGGCAAAGAGGACAGCAGCTGTTTACAGGAAGGCAGGGAGACAGCTAGCTACAGGAAGGCAGGGGACGGTTAGTTTCAGGAAGGCACAGGGGGGAAAGCTAGTCACAGGAAGGCACAGGGGATAGCAGCTAGTTACAGGAAAGTAGGGGGACAACTAGATACAGAAATGCAGGGAGGACAGATAGTTACAGGAAGTCAGGGGACAGCTAGTTATAGGAAGGCACATGGGGGACAGCTAGTTACAGAAAGGCAGGGGGACAGCTAGTTATAAGAAGGCATAGAGGGGACAGCTAGTTATGGAAAAGCAGGGGGACAGTTTGCTATAGGAAGGTCAGGGGAACAGTTAGTTATAGGAGGGCAAGGGGGTCAGTTAGTTACAGGAAGGCAGGGGGAACAGTTACAGAAAAGCAGGGAGACAGCTAGTTACAGAAAGGCAGGAGGACAGCTAGTTACAGGAAGGCAGGGGGACAGCTAGTTACAGTAAGGCAGGGGACAGCTAGTTACAGGAAAGCAGGGGGACAACTAGATACAGAAAGGCAGGGGGGATAGATAGTTACAGGAAGTCAGGGGACAGCTAGTTATAGGAAGGCAAATGGGGGACAGCTAGTTACAGAAAGGCAGGGGGGACAGCTAGTTCTAGAAAAGGCATATAGGAGGACAGCTAGTTATGGAAAAGCAGGGGGGACAGTTTATTATAGGAAGGTCATGGGAACAGTTAGTTATAGGAGGGCAAGGGGGTCAGTTAATTACAGGAAGGCAGGGGAACAGCTAGTTACAGAAAAGCAGGAGGACAGCTAGTTACAGGAAGGCAGGGGGGACAGCTAGTTACAGGAAGGCAGAGGGACAGCTAGTTATAGAAAGGCAGGGGGACAGCTAGTTACAGGATGGTGGAGGGGACAGCTAGTTACAGTAAGGCAGGGGGACAGCTAGTTATAGGAAAGCACAGGGGGGACAGCTAGTTACAGAAAGGCAGGGGGACAGCTAGTTATAGGAAAGCACAGGGGGGACAGCTAGTTACAGAAAGGCAGGGGGGACAGCTAGTTATAAAAAAGGCATAGAGGGGACAGCTAGTTACGGAAAGGCAGGGGGAACAGCCAGTTATAGAAAGGTCAGCGGGACAATTAGTTATAGGAGGGCAAGGGGGATAGCTAGTTACAGGAAGGCAGGGGGACAGTTAGTTACAGGAAGGCAAAGGGGACAGCAGCTCGTTACAGGAAGGCAGGGGACAGCTAGTTACAGGAAGGCAAAGGGGACAGCAGCTGGTTACAGGAAGGCAGGGAGACAGCTAGTTACAAGAAGGCAGGGGATGGTTAGTTTCAGGAAGGCACAGGGGGGAAAGCTAGTTACAGGAAGACACGGGATAGCAGGTAGTTACAAGAAGTCAGGGGGATAGCTAGTTGCAGGAAAGCAGTGGGCAACTAGATACAGAAAGGCACGGGGGACAGCTAGTTACAGGAAGGCAGGGGACAGTTAGTTATAGCAAGGCACAGGGGAGACAGCTAGTTACAGGAAGGCAGGGGGACAGCTACTTACAGGAAGGCACGGGGGGGGGCAGCTAGTTACAGAAAGGCAGGGGGGACAGCTAGTCATAAGAAGGCATAGAGGGGACAGCTAGTTATGGAAAAGCAGGCGGGACAGCTAGTTATAGGAAGGTCAGGGGGACAGTTAGTTATAGGAGGGCAAGGGGGACATCTAGTTAAAGGAAGGCAGGGGGAACAGCTCGTTACAGGAAGGCAGGGGGAAAGCTAGTTACAGGAAGACAGGGGGAAAGCAAGTTACAGGAAGGCACAGGGGGACAGCTAGTTACAGGAAGGCAGGTGGGAAAGCTAGTTACAGGAATGTAGGGGGACAGCTAGTTATAGGAATGTAGGGGGACAGCTAGTTTTAGGAAGGCAGGGGAACAGCTAGTTATAGAAGGCAGGGGGTTACAGCTAGTTATAGGAAGGCACAGAGGACAGCTAGATACAGGAAGGTGAAACGCCCCAGGGCCGTGGGGTACCCGGTTCCGGACGTTTATTTACTTGGGAATGTTACAGGCGGCCTTTGCCCGGACCCGTGGCCCTGGTGGTCGCTAAAAAGGGTTTGAAAATTAAAAGTAAGATTCTCTTGACACCACTCACGTTATCCGGCAATGATACCGGCGCTTCTGCAGATCTCTGGGGTGATGATGAGGCAGCTTTGTTGGTAACGCACCCCGTAGGTGGAGCGGGATCCCCGGGGCCGAGATGAGTGAAATGGAGAACTCACACAGGGAAGCGGCTCTGCTGGTGGAGATGTAAGCTGACAGGCTGTGGGAACAAGAATATGGCTCCTCCGGCGCAGGCTAATGAAACGCACCTCACAGTCTTTGTCTCTGAACCGGGCTTTACTGGTGACTCAGGCAGCAAACAGTTCTTACAGTTCACAGGTATTGCTGGCCTGGGTAGTCACCAGAGGATTAGAATGTCTCATCAGAGCCCTCCATGATGTACCTACTTAGTCTTTTCATCTGTCCTTTGCGCTTTACCACTGCTACCTCCTAGCGCTCCCGCGCACAGAGCCCACAGCCATTCCCCACGGATCTTTACGGAGTCTAACGCCCTCAGAGCCTCCGGTATGTAGTCTGTCATCTCTGGGCCTCCTCTTGGAGTCTATCACCTCTGGGCCTCCTCCTAAAGTCTATTGCTCTCTGGGCCTCCTTGACCCGGTTCTGCGGCTCGCGGATGAATGCCCGCACCGCCTTGGAGCCAGTCCTCCGAAGTCGGAATTAATCCCTCCGTCCAGTAGGTTCGGGTGCACCTTAACACCCTAGGACTGCACTACTCACAGGGTTCCCCTCCAACAACTTTCTCCCATACTAACTTTCCCGCTCTCCACTATATCACCTAAGCTCCTCCCACCGGGACCAGTTTCCTAGCAACAGATTAACCTATTGATTCCCTGTCCTAAGGTGTGTGACATGCATGTGGTGAGGGTCCCTGATTGACATCCCAGTCCCCTGGTCACAGGGTTTACTACGCACTATGATCTGGATGCAGTTCCCCTACATTGCGTTCTGACCAGTGGGGTGCCACAAGGGCAGTTGGAAAATAAGAAAGGTGTCAGCGCTCAGATAACAACCAGGACACCGCTTAGTGAATAATTACCTCTAAGATTTATTTGTTCAGTGTAGGATTCCAATTCTCCACAACGCGTTTCAGCGTTAAGTACGCCTTTCTCAAGTGATGATATCACTTGAGAAAGGCGTACTTAACGCTGAAACGCGTTGTGGAGAATTGGAATCCTACACTGAACAAATAAATCTTAGAGGTAATTATTCACTAAGCGGTGTCCTGGTTGTTATGTGAGCGCTGACACCTTTCTTATTTTCCTGCACACGGCCCACACCTCCCCCTCGGGAAGCGCGAGTTTGAGCAGCTCGGCTCCAGGACCTCGCTCGCACCAACTCACCGTCCCCCATCTGTGGCTCGTCAAACACCGGCTTGCACGATCGAGGATCGCAACACGGCACCCCATCTGTCGGTTACCTCCGGCCTGGAAGCCGCGCTAGCCCGTTCCTCGCTCGCCAGCTAGTCACACGGCCCGACACCACTAACTCCGTCATTGGCTCGCACGCTCGAGGATCGCAGCACGTCCCACACTTGCCAACACCATCAGGCCTGGAGGCCGCGCCGACAGATCCCTCGCTTGCCAGCCAGTTGTGCGGCCCGGCACAACTAAACCAGGTGAGCACTAGGTGATTTTGATCCATCTCATCTACAGTGTTAAAGCAGTGTGGCGCAACCTGTTTTCTTTTACTTTACAAGGGCAGTTGGGACAGCTAGTTATAGAAAGCAGGGGGTACAGCTAGTTACAGAAAGCCACAGGGGACAGCTAGTTACAGAATGGCAGAGGGGACAGCTAGTCACAGCAAGGCCAGAGGAACGGCTAGTTACAGTAAAGCACAGGGGGACAGCTAGTTACAGGAAGGCAGGGGGACATCTAGTTACAGGAAGGCAGGGGGGGACAGCTAGTTACAGGAAGGTTAGTTACAGCTCCCTATATCTCAGCTGTGTACTTGGGTGAGATATTTATGGGGCATCCACCCTATATAATAAATACAGCAGCTCTCGCTCTGCTAGATTTGACACTTCCATGTATTACATTGAAGGCTATTCATATGAATGGCAGGCCAGTAATACTTTATTTGACATGGTATATGACTGGCTGGAGCTCAACTAGTCGATCACTGTAGCAAGTTGAGTATAAAGAAGGGATAAACTGGAATAACCTCCACGTCTCTGGGTGACCGAGGGGGGGGGGGCACTTACTTTATCCCATCACTATACTTATTTTGTGGTATCCATTCTCCATGTTCCCTTCCACCACATGTATCCAGAACAGCCGCCTTATTGGCCTTTCCTTCTCATCCAGACAGAACGCGCCAGAATTTAATGGACTGGCATTATATCAGCGAGAATATCTTTGTAAGGCGGAATCAAAGGCAGCCAGACAGGTACATCTGCGGGGAGCAGGACGTCTTAGATGCTACATCCCCCTGAAATGTTTTACACTTCTTTTCATGTACAATAATACAGCACAAATCTTACGTGAACCTGGAGTCAGATCAGATGTCTCATTAATTCCTCTGTGTTGAGTCTATGAATGATGAAATAAAGCAGCACAGATGCAGCGCCAGCAGGAAATTCTCACATTCAGCTGCTACTTTTTTTATGTCACGGTGCCGTATGTTGGCGCTGCCCTGAGCCTTCTTCGCTTGTGAATATAACAAAACACTTTCTGCAATTCTACTTTTTTTTTTTTTGCTGCCCTGGCAGAAATGATTGGTTAGATTGGCAACATAATGCGGCACTTAAAGGGGCTCAGTTAGCTCTACCCCTTCGTTAATGGCTTTGCCAAACAGAAAATTCAGGGTAACACCCATGTATATTTTTTGTCTTATGCATGACCGAATGGGCAGATGTCTCAGCGCTGTAACTCCAAAATTCTGTTAATAGTTACTAAAAGAACTGCAGCTCTGGAGCACTAACTTCTCCATGATATTGCATACTAATGACTTATGAAATGCACTGGTGGCAAAATTCAAGCTCCAGCTGTCCAGGAACATCTCAATCCTAAGTTACAATGCCCCCCAAACCTAATGGGATCATACAGTTGTGGCCAAAACTATTGACACCCCTGCAATTCTGTCAGATAATACTCGTTTCTTCCTGAAAATGATTGCAATCACAAATTCTTTGGTATTATTATCTTCATTTAATTTGTCTTCAATGAAAAAACACAAAAAGAATTGTCCTAAAGCCAAATTGGATATAATTCCACACCAAACATAAAAAAGAGGGTGGACAAAAGTATTGGCACTGTTAGAAAAATCATGTGATGCTTCTCTAATTTGTGTAATTAACAGCACCTGTTAACTGTCACCTGTGTTGCACCTGTGCCACAGGTGTTGGCAATAACTAAATCACACTTGCAGCCAGTTGACATGGATTAAAGTTGATTCAACCTCTGTCCCGTGTCCTTGTGTGTACCACATTGAGCATGGAGAAAAGAAAGAAGACCAAAGAACTGTCTGAGGACTTGAGAAACCAAATTGTGACAAAGCATGAGCAATTCAAGGCTACAAGTCCATCTCCAAAGACCTGAATGCTCCTGTGTCTACCGTGCACAGTGTCATCAAGAAGTTTAAAGCCCATGGCACTGTGGCTAACTCCCTACATGTGGACGGAAAAGAAAAATTGACTAGAAATTTCAACGCAAGATTGTGCGGATGTTGGATGAAGAACCTTGACTAACATCCAAACAAGTTCAAGCTGCCCTGCAGTCCGAGGGTACAACAATGTCAACCCGTACTATCCAGTCGGCGTCTGAATTAAAAGGGACTGTATGGTAGGAGACCAAGGAAGACCCCACTTCTTACCCCGAGACATAAAAAAGCCAGGCTGGAGTTTGCCAAAACTTACCTGAGAAAGCCTAAAACGTTTTGGAAGAATGTTCTCTGGTCAGATGAGACAAAAGTAGAACTTTTTGGGCAAAGGCATCAACATAGAGTTTACAGGAGAAAAAAGAGGCATTCAAAGAAAAGAACACGGTCCCTACAGTCAAACATGGCGGAGGTTCCCTGATGTTTTGGGGTTGCTTTGCTGCCTCTGGCACTGGACTGCTTAACCGTGTGCATGGCATTATGAAGTCTGAAGACTGCCAACACATTTTGCAGCATAATGTAGGGCCCAGTGTGAGAAAGCTGGGTCTCCCTCAGAGGTCATGGGTCTTCCAGCAGACAATGACCCAAAAACACTTCAAAAAGCACTAGAAAATGGTTTGAGAGAAAGCACTGGAGACTTCTAAGGTGGCCAGCAATGAGTCCAGACCTGAATCCCATAGAACACCTGTGGAGAGATCTAAAAATTGCAGTTTACAGAAGTCACCCTTCAAATATCAGGGACAAAGAAGAATGGTCTAAAATTCCAGCAGAGCATTGTAAGAAACTCATTGATGGTTACCGGAAGAGGTTGATCGCAGTTATTTAGGCTAAAGGTTGTGCAACCAAGTATTAGGCTGAGGGTGCCAATACTTTTGTCTGGCCCATTTTTGGAGTTTTGTGTGAAATGATCAATGTTTTGCTTTTTGTTTCATTCTCTTTTGTGTTTTTTCATTGAAGACAAATTAAATGAAGATAATAATACCAAAGAATTTGTGATAGCAATCATTTTCAGGAAGAAACTGAGTATTATCTGACAGAATTGCAGGGGTGTCAATACTTTTGGCCACAACTGTATATATATTTTTTTTACATTTGGAAAGGTTTTGCATAAACCTTCTCTTTTATTTATTGACCTTCAAACCGATCTTGAGCCATGGTGAGTTGATGGATGAAAACAGTTGGAAGGTCGATCTTGCACAAGCCTTGATAGGTCCACCAGGTCTTCTCCAAGCCTACAGTCATGGCCAAAAGTTTTGAGAATGATACAAATATTAATTTTTACAAAGTCTACTGCTTCAGTTTTTCTGATGGCAATTTGCACATACTCCAGAATGTCATAAAGAGTGATCAGCTTAACAGCAATTACTTGCTAAGTCAATATTTGCCTAGAAAATAAACTTTAACCTCCAAAACACATTTCAACATCATTGCAGTCCTGCCTTAAGAGGAGCAGCTAACATCGTTTTAGTGATTGTTCCATTAACACAGGTGCGGGTGTTGATGAGGACAGGGCTGGCGAACAATCAGTCATGATTAAGTAAGAATGACACCACTGGACACTTTAAAAGGAGGCTGGTGCTTGGTATCATTGTTTCTCTTCAGTTAACCATGGTTATCTCTAAAGAAACACATGCAGCCATCATTGCACTGCACAAAAATGGCCTAACAGGGAAGAGTATCGCAGCTAGAAAGATTGCACCTCAGTCAACAATCTATCGCATCATCAAGAACTTCAAGGAGAGAGCTTCCATTGTTGTCAAAAAGGGTCCAGGGCGCCCAAGAAAGACCAGCAAGCGCCAGGACCGTATCTTAAAACTGTTTCAGCTGTGGGATCGACTACCAGCAGTGCCGAGCTTGCTCAGGAATGGCAGCAGGCTGGTGTGAGTGCTTCTGCACGCACTGTGAGGCGGAGACTCTTTGAGCAAGGCCTGGTTTCAAGGAGGGCAGCAAAGAAGCCACTTCTCTCCAGAAAAAACATCAGGGACCGACTGATATTCTGCAAAAGGTACAGGGAGTGGACTGCTGAGGACTGGGGGAAAGGTACAGGGAGTGGACTGCTGAGGACGGGGGGAAAGGTACAGGGAGTGGACTGCTGAGGACTGGGGAAAGGTACAGGGAGTGGACTGCTGAGGACTGGGGGAAAGGTACAGGGAGTGGACTGCTGAGGACTGGGGTAAAGGTACAGGGAGTGGATCTGCTGAGGACTGGGGGAAAGGTACAGGGAGTGGACTGCTGAGGACTGGGGGAAAGGTACAGGGAGTGGACTGCTGAGGACTGGGGTAAAGTCATTTTCTCTGATGAATCCCCTTTTCGATTGTTTGGGACATCTGGAAAACAGCTTATTCGGAGAAGAAGAGGTGAGCGCTTCCACCAGTCTTGTCTCATGCCAACTGTAAAGCATCCTGAAACCATTCATGTGTGGGGTTGCTTCTCAGCCAAGGGAATCGGCTCACTCACAGTCTTGCCTAAAAACACAGCCATGAATAAAGAATGGTACCAGAATGTCCTCCAAGAGCAACTTCTCCCAACCGTCCAAGAGCAGTTTGGCGCCCAACAATGCCTTTTTCAGCATGATGGAGCACCTTGCCATAAAGCAAAGGTGATAACTAAATGGCTCAGGGGACAAAACATAGAGATTTTGGGTCCATGGCCTGGAAACTCCCCAGATCTTAATCCCATTGAGAACTTGTGGTCAATCATCAGGAGACGGGTGGACAAACAAAAACCAACAAATTCTGCCAAAATGCAAGCATTGATTATGCAAGAATGGGCGGCTATCAGTCAGGATTCGGTCCAGAAGTTGATTGAGAGCAGCCAGGGAGAATTGGTCCTGAAGAAGAGGGGTCAACACTGCAAATATTGACTTGCTGCATTAACTCATTCTGTCAATATAACCTTTTGGTATCATAATATGATTGCAATTATATTTCTGTATGTGATATAAACATCAGACAAACACAAATAAAATCCAGAGGGCAGCAGATCATGTGAAAATAGCATTTTGGTGTCATTCTCAAAACTTTTGGCCATGACTGTAGATAGGTCCACCAAGGTCTTCTCCAAACCTAGATAGCTCCACCAGAGTCTTCGTTAAGCGTAGATGAGTTCACCAGGGTCTTCTCCAAGTCTAGATAGGTACACCAGGGCCTTCTTCAAGCTAAGATAGAGGTGACCCTGATGGACCTATCTAGGCTTGGAGATGGCCCTGGTGGACCTCTCGAGACTTGTAGAAGACTCATCTATGCTTAAAGAAGACTCTGGTGGAGCTATCTAGATTTGGAGAAGACCTTGGTGGACCTATCTAAACTTGAAGAAGACACTGGTGGACGTATCTAGACTTGGAGAAGACCCTGGTGGAGCTATCTAGGCTTGGAAAAGACCCTGCTTGACCTATCTAGGCTTGAAGAAGGCTCTGGTAGAGCTATCTAGGCTTGAAGAATGACTTGGTGGACCTACCTAGACTTAGAGAAAACCCTTATAGACTTAAGTCTAGATAGGTCCATCAGGGTCTTCTCCAAGCCTAGATAGGTCCACAAGGATCTTCTCCAAGCCTAAATAGACCTAGCAGGGTCTTTTTTAAGCCTAGATAGGTCCACCAGGTTCTTCTCCAAGCCTAGATATGTCCACCAGTGTTTTTTTCAAACCTAGATATGTCCATCAGGATCTTCTCCATGTGTAGATATGTGCACCAGGATCTTTTCTAAGCGTATATAGGTCTACCGGGGTATTCACCAAGTTTAGATAAGTTCACCAGGGTCTTCTCTGCCATTATCTTGATAGTATCCAGTCATCAGGTTGCTGGTCTTCTTCTTTGCCTTGTTCCTTCTATTCTTCCCACCATGATGTCCTTCTCCAGTGATTGCTCTCTTCGTATGATGTGTAGACAAGTCGTATCTTGGTGATCTTTGCTTCCAGTGACGTCTGGCTTGATTTGGTCCAGTATTGATGTTTTTTCTTCTTGGTATTGATAACATCCTTCTCCAGCACATTTCAAAGGCATTGATTCTTCTTCTTTTTTGTTTCTTTATCATCCAGGTGTTACTTCCATATGTTACTACAGAAAATACCAGACTATGTATGAGTCGTGTCCTCCCATGTCTATAAGGATTATAAGCATCAAGGTGTTAAAGGAGTTGAGAGTAATTAGGATATTGATGACTTGTCCTTAGATGGGTGGGTGTCCGATACCTGTAACACCCAGGATCATCCATCAGCAGGTCCTATGGCCACAGTCACAACTCTACAGCGCCGTAGACTGTATAGTGGCCATTTTCAGCACTGCAGCTCAGCTCTCATTCACTTCAGTAGATGCAGTACCAGAATATGGCCACTATATAGTCTATGGAGCTGTGGTCTAGATCTGGTGAACATGAGACCTGATAACAGCAATAAAGTAAAAAATAATAATAGTAACATAAAAGTAATAAAGTAATAGTTGATGTATGAGAAAAATACAGTGCAAGTGCAATATACTCAACTTAAAGTGATCCTAAACCCACAAACTGACCCCCCCGCATCTTTAGACCTGTCCCTGCACCCCCTCTTATCATTTCTAGCCATCCCTTTTGCAGAAACAAATCGATTTTGTAAAGTAGAGAAAAAGTTATATTTACTTTGTCCTGTGTGAGTTCTCTTTTCTGAGGAAGCCGCAAATAGGCGTGCCAGTCTGCTACTGCCTTGTAATTATGCACACCCCTCTCAGGTTGCTGCCTCGCATAGAGCCTGGCCGCGTCATGAAAGGGGGCGGGGCTCCGGCATGACACTATTTAGCCCCACCCCTTTCATGATGCGGCCAGGCTCTTACCAAGGCAGCAACCTGAGAGGGGCGTGCATAATTACAAGGGAGCAGCAGACAGGCACGCTTATTGCGGCTTCCTCAGAAAGAGAGAACTTACACAGGACAAAGTCAATCTAACTTTTTCTCTACTTTACAAAAGCGATTTTTTCTGCAAAAGGGATGGCTAGAAATGATAAGAGGGGGTGCAGGGACAGGTCTAAAGATAAGGGGGGGTCAGTTTGTGGGTTTAGGATCACTTTAATACAACTGGACTGTACCCATGGATGCACAGTATAGACCAAATTTCTAACAGAGAACGTTTTAATACTTACTCATTAGTGATTATAATTAGCAGGGGCTATATTCTTTAGTCACCAGGGGGTGTTGTTTAGCAGCTCCAGGATCACCCTCTCTCTGTCTGTGCTGCTGTGAAACTGAAACTGAAGGCAGGACTAATGATTTGCATTGTGTGAGTGATAGAGAGGGGGGAGGGCAATGCCTGCACATCACAGCAGAACACACAGAGACAGGGTGGATCCTGGAGCTGCAAAACAGCCCGCCCTGGTGACTAAAGAATATAACCACTGCTAATTATAATCACTAATGAGTGAGTATTAAAACGTTTTTATGCACTTTCACAGGATGCTTTTAGGAGACAAAAGGAGTGTGAGATTAGTGATAGGATGCTGCAGAGACGTGTTTTGCTAGCTTAGGAGGCTTTTTGAAGGTGACAGGATCCCTTTAATACCTCAACCGAGCTGCCGTATTCCACCAGTGCAGCTCCTGACCCCGGGGATTATAGCTCATCCTGTGGGGAGTGATTCCATCTAATCTGCAGCACATCCCCCGGAGGTCCAAGCAGCGCCGGTGCCATCACCGGACACTCACAGGTGGTGTCACAAATAAGACTTTACTTCTTAACCTAACCGTGCAATTGATCACCGGGCCCACACAGCCCCGGGCACCGAACCGTGACCGTAGCCAGCGCAGGTGGCCAATCATGATGCTATTGCGTTGTCCAATCACTGTACGAGCGTCACGTAATACACAACTCTGTCACGCTTATGTACTTGCGGCGCGAAATATGTACGCCCATATTCCTTTGTGGTAGCGGCGTGTAAACCAGGGAAGGTATTCAACAGGAAGTAAGCCGCAGGATCTTTGGGAACGTCTGGGGAACAAAGATACCTTCAGTGGAGAACGCAATGGCGGCGTCTATATGCGGCATTAGCGATCGGTATCCACCGTTAAAAACGTGCGCGTGCACATGCTGTGGATACCTGCTAGGCACTGTGGAGGCGCGTAAAGGTACCTTTAGGGTTGTGGCAGGGGAAAATATAATTATACAATTGATATTATCATTTTTGATACTGGAGCATTTTTTTGTGGTTTCTTACATATTGGTATATTTTGCTAATAAAAATAAAAACTACTTTTTAGTAGTTATTGTTAGTTAACCCTCTTTGGTAGGGTTTTAAATAATAAAAAAAACACCGGAAATAGTTTAAGTAGTCGTCCTTATATATGGAATCTTCCATTTACATGAACTGGTAGGTGCAGGATGAGCAAATATTTCAGTATTGCAGATTTTCTATCCATTATTTTAGTATATTTTCCCCGATTGAGATGATCGTCCATGCTCTACACTTTGAAGTATGTCATATCGCATTTATTCTGGTGGACGGTGGAACTTTTTGTTCCTAAAGTCAGATTGGATTCCTGCTTATTAGGCAGACATAGCCTCACTTCTTAATGATTTTTTTATCCTCCTTTCAAAAATCATTACCTTGTGGCAAATCATCTCCTATTAAAGGTGTTAGGGTGAGTCGTGCAACAATTTGACAAAGCAAAACTACGTATTCCATTGAAGTGTTTTATGTCTTGGGCGCTGACTTGATGTGTAAAAGCTAATTAACAGGGAAGCGAAAAATGTACAAAAAAATCTTCCAGTTCTGCTCAATGGCGCCACATGCCCTGTCCAGAACGTGACCTGCTAGTATTGGATACCTGAACTACCAATCTTCACATATTCCCATGACCATTTACTCACATGCAGGTGTCCTTAGATAGCTCGAAACTTAAGCCCTCACCACACCTAGTGAGATCGCTATGTTTGACACTTAGCAGTGAGGGGGCCCCCACTGTGACATCGCTGGTTGTGTCAGAGTCGTCTGGAGCATTTTTTGATCGTCAGGTTCCCGCTGGCAGCATGCATCGGTGTTTGACGCCTTAACAACAACCTCGTTGGCGACTCAGAACTGAGCCATCACGTGATTAGGCCCACAATGCCCTGGCTGATCCCATGATTAGTCCCACAATGCACCGGGCCGGATATGATGACGGGAACTTAAAGTAAGGATACCCAGCAGGCATGCAGAATAACAGCGAGGAGGGGAGAATGGATCCCTGGAGAACGCCTTTCCAGTCTCCTAGATGGAGACCATATGTAAGTTAAAAGTCATTTTTCTAAACCATTATAGGGCCCTAGGGCCCCTTTAGGTCAGTGAGGGATGGTTAGAAATGAGCTCAGGTGCAGGGACAAGTAGAGATAGGAGATAGTGGTAGAGCGACCTAACAGGTTCCCTTTAAGTAATAAAACATTATTCCTCCAAGACCCCTCCTGACCACACGGTGCGCTATTAAACATGTCCATCAGGAATACAGATCAAAGATCATCGTGGGAGAATAACATCAAACACACTCAAGAAGATTGATAAACCTATCAAATTTTATATTACAGGAGGATTTATGTAAACTAGAAGCTTGGGCTGATAAATGGCAAATGAGCTTTAATGGGGATAAATGTAAGGTCATGCACTTGGGCAGAGGAAACAAAAGGTATAATTATGTGCTTAATTGTAAAACACTGGGCAAAACTGTCACTGAAAAAGACCTGGGTGTATGGGTAGATGACAAACTCACATTTAGTGGCCAGTGTCAGGCAGCTGCTGCAAAGGCAAATAAAATAATGGGATGTATTAAAAGAGGCATAGATGCTCATGAGGAGAACGTATGTCCACTAGGGACTTTTCCAAGCCTAGATAGGTCCATCAGAGTCTTCTCCAAATATAACTAGAAAAAATTCTCTGCAGCACTCAGCTACTACCAATGATGTACATATGCTAACAAGCTATATATAATTGAGAAAAAAATTTAAAAACTTACGTTTTTTTTAAAAAAAAAATCAAAAATTCTTATTTTTTTATTTCTGAAGTTCTTGTACATACATTGGCCAATGTCTGTTTGCTCATCGACTGCGACAAAGTGACTTCAGGTCTGATGAGTCCTTACCTGACATCCCTGCCCTCCTGTCCCAATGCTAAGTGGGCAAAACACCATCTCAACCCTAGAGCACCTGTAGGTGATGAGGGTGCAAATTGCAGACAAGGAGCCAGTAACTCCATATGATACAAAACAGAAAAAACTGCACAGCACTCACAGACACAATGTGAACTGACACTTGTATGTGAACACATTGTGTCTGTGAGTGCTGTGCAGTTTCTTCTTCAAATATAGCTAGATCCAACAGAGTCTTTGCCAAACCTAGATAGGTAAACCATGGTCTTCTCCAAGCCAAGATAGATCCATCAGGGTCTTCTCTAAGGCTAGATGGATCCACCAGGGTCTTCTCCAAGCCTAGATAGATCCACTAGGGTCTTTTCAAGCTAGATAGGTTTCATTCAGTGTCTCCTCCCAACTTAGTAGGTTCATCAAGGGTTCCTTTTCCAAGCATTAGATAATTTCTGTCAAAGTCTTCTTCAAGCCTTGTTAGGTCCATCAGTGTCTTTTATAAGCCTTGATAGGTGACCAGTGTTTTTTCTAAGCAGAGATAGGTCCACCAGGGTCTTCTCCAAGTCTAGATGGTCAGTGTCTTTTACAAGCCCAGATAGGTCCTCCAGTGTCTTCTATTTTTCTGACCATTACGGCCTTCTCAAAATATGTTACTGCAATACCCCTCCTGACCACATGGTGTGCTGTTAAACATATCCATCAGCAGCATAGATTAAAGATCATTTTCTTCAAACTCTACTTCTTGGAAGAAAAATTTCTTATAACAATTTACATGTATTTTTCTGCCAAACAAGAAGGTACACATTGTGAATCCCAACGACGGCCATAAATTATCTCACACCGAGTTTTATGACAATTTGACACATGCTACATCTGTGTGTAAGTGATGAAGATGAAGCACCACCGGACAGATGTGGGAGCGGAGCCGGCTCCTGCGACTCTTCTATTCCTGCTTTGTATGAGATATCATAGGAGCCTTCACCAAATGAATGCAGGTGTCTACGCCTACGAGTGAAGGGCCCTCCATGATCATTGAACGCGGAATCTTTTATCTGTTGTTTCATCTCTTGTAATTGTGTAAATAAGGACGGAAGGTACAAAAGTCGCCACTTAGAGGATTAAAACATTTTTTTTCCTTCAATAACCAGTCAGCACATTAACATTAAAGTCATCAGCGGCAGCAGCCGGTGCGGAGGATCTGAATACGGCAAGAGAATAAAAGAAAAGATAAAAGTACCAATATTAGAACATCAAAGAAAGGGAGTGTGAATAGAGAAGCCATTACCAGCCCTTCATAACCCTCCGCACCAGGATAATCCGCATCCTCGGAGCTCAGCGCATTGGACGATACGTGTGCGTCTTGTGATCTTTCCTCCACGGATAAAGACATTAAAGGGCATCCGCCATCAATGTCACGGGGTGTAGATACTTTAACTTTGTTAAAGGAGAACTATCATGGATATCACTAACCATGGATTTCATTCAGCACTCCAATGTCACAATAGAAAAACTTTCAACAGGCAGCAATTTATACAGTATGTCTACATAGAGCATAAACATCTCCGACAGAGTATCACTTTTTTTTCTCACAATGGTTATATCACATATAACTCATCTTGTTATGTTAAACTAAGAAGAAACGCAAGGAGGACCACTTGCCTGAGGTGGATCTACTCCACAGAGATCCTAGCTCATCATGAATAATGAAGATACAGCTGCAGCTCAATGAATTAGAAGATCATCAGAAAGTTAATTTATTTCAGTAATTCAATACAAAAAGTGAAACCCATATATTATATAGAGTCATTACACACTGAGGGATCTATTTCATGTGTTTATTTCTGTTATGTGATGATTATGGAAACCCAGAAAATTAAAGTAGGGAGGATGAAGGGTCTGAGAGATAAAATATGACCTAAATAGGTATCAGAGGCTTCACCTTATGTGGTTGTGACAGTCACAACCACTATAAAAGCAGATCACGGCTGCTGCAGTCCCCAGCATGGTGCATATAGAGTAGGGAGGTTGAAGGGTTAAACACCGCACTGCCGTATTCCACCAGACATCAAAGGGTGAATATAATATTGATTTATTAGTCCCTGAAACATGGCCATATGATATTGAATTTGTCCTGAGGAAGGGGCCAGGAAGCCCTGAAACACTTGACTAATAAATCAATATTATATTCACCCTTTGATGTCTGGTGGAATATGGCAGCATGGTGTTTAACCCTTCATCCTCCCTACCGCTGGGGTCTGTAGCAGCCGTGATCTGCTTTATAGTGGTTGTGACTCTCACAACCACACAATGTGAAGCCTCTGATACCTATTTAGGTCATATTTTATCTCTCAGACCCTTCATCCTCTCTGCAGGCTTTAGTTGTCTCTGAGCTGGTGGATTGAGACTAACCGCTCTGATGTCTCCCATACACAGAACACACAGACATGAGGGATTCCGGCTCTACTGACTGTATGTAGCACATGTACATTAGCAGCAGAATGGAGGATGTTATAAAGCAGTATTAAGCAGTGTATCTGTAAATCCAACTCTGGGGCGAAAATAAACACTGTATTAAAAAGCATTAGCACTGTCTGTATGTGCCTATACCTTTCTCTCTCACTGTGCTTCTTCTCTTGCTCTGTTTGGGGTGGTCTGGAAGTTTTAAAAGTGGCAACCATGGACAGGTTTAGCCCAAGCCACTCCATGTACTAGTCCCTAGGGCTTTAAACCCTATTTCCCCTGCACAGGGACCTAGACAGGGACCCCATAGTTGAGGCCATGGAGTCAGCTGCTGGTCAGTTGTGGAGGCTGAGAGCAATGGTAACATAGCTGGTCAGAACTAGTAGGGCAGTAAAGGTACAAATTAAGAAGGTAAAAGGTGTAGATGAGTTGGGTTGGGGTGGCAGTCAAGCGTACATACCGATGCAAAGTCTAAGGACTACTCAAAGCTAGGTTGTGAGTCACTACTTACAGGAATATAGGCAACAGGGAGGGCAGATAATCCGGGGTCAGGTTCTAGGAGAGATAGCAAAATTTAGGGAGTAGATAAAGATGTAGTCATGTAACTGTCCAGGGTCAGATTGCCAGGAGAGCACAAGAAGGATTCAGGGAGTAAACAGAGGCATATCCAGGTCAGAGTCCAGGAGATAATGACAATCATAATGAAATGATAATCCATGAATAAGACTTTAGGAAGTCAAAATGTGTGTTTTTTTATTGCTGAGATTACTCCACTACCTGCTGGATGATGCTTTAAATGAAGAAATAAAGTATACCTGGCTTTTATATATCTATTCTGTCTGTTCTCGGAGATTTTCTCTTACTTTGGATTATTACCTGCCGGGTCCAGGGTGGCTATGTGTGAATAATGTTTGGGCCATGCATGCCTGGAACACATTGGGGTGAGCTGAACCTTTTCCTTTTTTTAGGAGATAATGACAAGTACAAGGAATAAACAAAAGGGTCATCAAACAACAGTCCAGGTCAGATAACAGAGTTCAGCGTAAACAGAGGTGTGCAGACCACACAGCACTTCAGACAGAATATACGACTGGCAGCATTCTGGGAGAGGCTGCTCAGCTAAGTAACAGAGCAATCACAGGAAGTTGGAACACCTGAACAGCCCAGGACCTCCCAGAACCAGAATGGAGGACTGTACTGAGAATCAGCATACTGACAGCCCACACATCCAGGTAACAGTGACAGCATATGTTCAATAGCACCCTAAATGCGTTGCGTAGAAGGATTGTGATAGGGATCGACTGAACATGAAACGCTGTCTCCACCAATCCTACAAGAAGTGATGAGTTGTATGGGGGAGGCATAAGGGGTTTAGGACACCTATTTTAGTGATCTGTGGGGGTCTCTGTGGTGTGACTTTAGCATTCAGACGTCTCCACATTTGACCAAGCTTTAAGTTGCCAGCTTATCAAACTTATTATCCCTCTTGGATCAGACATAGGAGGTATTTCCTCCACCCAAACACTGCATTTACTCAAGGAGGATGATTATATCCCAATAAAAATACTTCTTACTTGGAAATGCTCTTTAAGACGAGGCTGATCAATAAGCGGCTACAACAAATCTTTGCAAACAGCTGAATAAACAAACTGAGTTAATTATCATTTTTGTGCATCCAGCAGAAAACATGGTGCAGTAGCCACTCAAGTGTGATGTGACAGATGGCCGGCATTCTGGCTGCAGGGCAAACGCTTTACACTTGGCCATGACCAATTATCCCTGTGCTTAAAGGTAGGAGTCGATGTGATAGAATCTGGCTACGAGAGGGACAGGAAACATCTTTATAGCGGTTAGATAGATAGCGCTGTATGGATCCAGCTGTGCTGGCCGGAAGGTGATGAAGAATCCAAGTGTCTTCATATTTCCAGGTACAAATGGTCGTGTTCAAGGTTCTCTGCTTTACATAATCCATTTTTCTTAAAGGAATCTTCTAGGGTCTTGAATTAATGACCAATATCGGGATGATGGCAGCCAACTCTCTACCGATCAGCAGACTGAAGGTGCCACAGCGCTGTATCCTGTGAAGTGGCCTTAAACGGTACTGCAAGCTGTCTTCCATTTGCTTAGATGGGCGAGAGCATGTAGTACCATTCATAGTCACTATAAAATGAAGTGTGCCACTTCCAGGTCTGTAGGTGCCGGAAATAGGACCCCATTAAACTTATATTAATGACCAACCATAACAATAGGTCACATACTTTTAAACCCCCTTAACCTAATGACAAAGTTTCTAGCTGCTCGGACCCCAAGTAATCACCAACGTTTTGGTTGCAAGAGTTTAATTGCCCTCTAGCACTCCTACAGGAGAGTTGAAGCATTACATCAAGTCAATATGCTACATGTGTAATACATGGATATTACAGCTTCCTCCGGAGAGACAGAATGTAGACATGACGGTCCGCTGCTATTGGTCAGAGTGGAGACCTCCATCTAATATTACAGATCTGGCTGCTGGATGGCAAACCTGGGTCCCCTATATTTGAGCCAAAGTGTACTTGACTCGATAGTGAACCCCGCTGATTTCCCCGGTGGCTGTATACATAGGGGGTGTTCAGAAAAAACTTACTGGAAAATAGTCACTGTTGAGTAATATGTCGGCCATCGTCAGTGATACAGGTACAAAAATTGAGTCTCCTTGGGACAAAAATGATAAAGGAAACAACAGTGTGGTTAGGGCTTTAAATCATCAATTGACAGTTTGTGCCCCTTTTCAAAATAGTGTCCATGCTTTGCTCCCATTCATGTGTTCCTCCTCTCTGCCTATATAAGCCTGAGCCTTGCATCTAGCCATGCTCAAGTATTCACTAGAATGCCTGGCTTCCTGTACTTTACCAGTCTGCTCCACCTCCTGCTGATCTGCTCCAGCATTTCTAGCAACTACAATTGGACTCCAGAAACCTCACCTGTCTTCAGATACTCTCCTGGTTCTAGCTGCCTGTGGTTATGTCTTTGACTCTGCTTCAGTTTCGCCAGCCCTGTATCACGTAAGCCTCGTGTGCCCTGCCAGCACTAACAGAACAATTGTTTATTGTGCAGATGCAGCTCTCTGGACATTCGGAAGTATTTTAAAGCTGCACTGCACTATTACATTATCAGGCCTCTTGGTGTACATTATTTTTAGACTGTTTTCCTCTATCAGTTTCTCCCTGTGACAATTATTTCTAGAGACTTCCTTATTTATATTATCTTGCTAGAACTAATTCTAGAGACTTTCCTTCGTTACGTGTTTGACAAACTTACTCATTTGCTGCACTTCACGTTATATCTGCCATGTGTGTTAATAATAAATTTGTTCACTGTAAATTTGGTTTCAGTCTGTCTGTGCTTCCACTGCTAATAGATCCCTGAGTAATACTACAGTACATTGCAGGTGTCTTCACTAATCAAATAGCAGAAGTCTGCCTATATCCTTTGGCACTATCACAGTATTATATATGGCTTTGGAACCAACATGAAGCCAACACACAAAGAAATAGCCATTTGATAATGATAAAGGTGTGGCGCCCCACTATGTAGGTGCCACAAAGGGGTACTGCACTCATAAAAGCGGAGATCCCCACTGCAAGTGGATTTATGGACAGTAGGTGGGACCCTAAACCCACATCCCACATTAGAACAGGCAGTGGGAGGGAACCCGGGAGGGTATATAGTTAACCCCAGGGGGAGGAAGGAGGTCTTGTCTTTTGCCTCCGGGTTGGAGAGCTAGGAGAGTTCAGGCAGGGAGCCTGAGGCACGAAGGAGGGTCACCTCGGCTGAGGGACCCAGGGACAGAAGCACAGATCCCAGACAGAGGAGAGAAGGGAGTAAGAAGCTCGGAGGGAGTTCACTCAAAGAAAGCAACCGGGTACCGGAGCCCGCACCTGTAGGAACCTTTACGACCTGCAGAGAATCCATAGAACAGGGGTATCTCCAGATACGGCCCCACTCCTAAGCACCCATTAGAGGGAATCAGACACCGCAACGACCAATTGCAGTGATCAAAAGAAGGTTCACCCGACGGGAGCAAGGGAAGTAAAGAGAGACAGCAGGAGGTCAGACTTAATCTTCATGAGATCAGGCTTCACACCGCTACTGGGAAGCAAGGGAAGAAAAGGAACAAGAAAGGCACATAAAGAGGGTTCTGTCTATCAACCAGAGATCCACTTGCAGCCACCCGTAGCCACTTGTCATTGTAACATAATACTGCACTGAGAACTGTAATGACTCTGCTAAGTTCCAGTAAAGTACTCGGTGAAGTGACTTTCGACTCTGCTACATCTTTCTTTGCATGATTGCATTTCGTTCACAGAATCGCTGCCCCGGAGGTCCCAGTCCTGCCTGCGGAGGACTACACCATCATTGCCGCAATACCACTGACCTCCGGAGGACTGTAGCGACGCTGGTGACATCTCACCAGGTACTGCAGGTGGCGTCACGATAAACTTGTAAATACTCCCCTGTATATAACCCCCTTTTCAAGAAAACCGTCCCCAGGATACAGGATCAGGCGCAGCCCTATTCCCCGTGACAAAGCTAACCCTCTGCCGCCTGATACCCGAGTATTTCATACCCTGGGGTGACACAAAGGCTTATGCCGAAACGGTGTTGGGACATGGCACCATTTCAACAGAAAAAGATATATACAGGTCGGTATTAAGCGTTCTCTGTATACAATGTGTTACAAAGGTTTTGTCCCTCTGACAAATTTATTTGTATATACACCTAATTAAAATGGGAATGTTTGGTGATATCAACTTCCTGTTTGTGGCACATTAGTATATGGAAGGGGGAAAACTTTTCCAGATGGGTGGTGACCATGGTGGCCATTTTGAAGTCAGCCATTTTGGATGCAACTTTATTTTTTTCAGTGGGAAGAGGGTCATGTGACACATCAACTTATTGAGAATTTCGTAAGAAAAACAATGGTGTGCTTGGTTTTAACGTATCTTTATTCTTTCATGAGTTATTTACAAGTTACTGTTTGTTTACAGCCATTGACATGTCGCTGAGGTTAACATGTGAGGAGTGGATAGAAATTGTGCTGATATCTAGTGAACGCAGTACCCAGGACATTGCAGAAAGAAAACTGTCACTAATGAAGAAACATCAGTAGCTGTCCTAGCTTCAGTCAGCAAGAGCCCACAGCGTATCACTCGCCGCATGTCACTGGAGAGCAGCATCAGTCCAACATCCCTACGGTGGATATTAGCTACTCACAAATGGCCTCTTACAAAATCCAGCTGCTGCAGCATCTCATCGAGGATGACCCTGATCGGCGCACTGAATCTCCTGAATGGGCAAAACAGAAATTGGAAGAGGACCCTCAGTTTACACAGAACAATATGTTCAGTGATGAGGCAACCTGTTTTGTGAATGGTAAAGTTAACAAACGAAACCAGCGCTATTGGTGTGACACTAACCCACAGTGGATAGATCCCTCCAAGACTGCTGGAACACAAGCATTGATGGTATGGTGTGGTATATGGGGTACAAAGATAGTGGGGCCATTCTTCATCAGTGGAAACCTCAACGCCACTGAATATCTGACATTGCTACATGCTGATGTGTTGCCCTCTTTATGCACTGAAGATGGGACGTTCCCTGAGTTTTTCCAGCAAGATGGTGCACCACCGCATTATGGGTGTCAGGTCTGAGCATTCCTATATGAACACTTTCTTGGAAAGTGGATTGGTCATCGTTGGCCAGTTGAATGGATACCAAGGTCTCCCTGTCTTTCCCCTGAGACTTTTATCTTTGGGTTCATCTGAAGGCAATTGTCTATACTGTGAAGATACGAGATGTGCAGCATCTGAAACAACGGATACTGGAAGCCTGTGCAGCATTTCTTCTGTGGTGTTGCTATCAGTGTGTGAAGAGTGGGAGAAGAGGGTTGCATTGACAATCCAACACAATGGGCAGCACTTTGAACACATATTCTAAGTGGTCATAAACTTGTAAATAACTCATGAAAGAATAAAGTCACGTTAAAACCAAGCACACCATTGTTTTTCTTATGAAATTCTCAATAGTTTGATGTGTCACATGACCCCTTCCCATTGAAAAAAACTAACGTTGGATCCAAAATGGCCAACTTCAAAATGACCACCATGGTCACCACCCATATGGAAACATTTTCCCCCTCCCATATACAGGAAGTTGTACCATAGTGTGACGCCCCACTATGTAGGTGCCACAGAGGGGTACTGCACCCATAAAAGCAGTGCAGATATCCTAGCTGCAAGTGGAGTTCAGGATGGTAGGCAGAACCCTAAACCCACACCCCACACTAGGTCACACGATGGGAGGGAGCCCGGGAGGGGTATTGTCACCTCCAGGGGGAACTAGAGAGGTCTGTGGTCGAGAGTTAGTGAGCCAGGCAGGGAGCCTGAGGGAGAAAGGAGGGTCTCCTCGGCTGAGGGACCCAGGGAACAACCAGAACAGATTCCAGACATGGAGAAGGAGTGGGGATAGAAGAACCGGAGAGTTCACCCCAGGAGAGAAACGGGTGCTGGAGCCCGCACCTGTAGGAACTTTTACGGCCTGCAGAAAATCCGAAGCATGGGGGTATCTCCAGATACGGCCCTGATTCTCAACTGACCATTAGAGGGAACCAGACACCGCTGACTAGCCACAGTGCCCAGAAAGCCGCAGTGTTCAAGAGAAGGTTACCTGACGGGAGCAAGGGAAGAAAAGAGAGACAGCAGGAGGTCAGATCTACTTCATGAGGTCAGGCTTCACACAAGCTACTGGGAAGCAGGGAAGAAAAAGAACAAGAAAGGCACACGCTGGGGGTTCCGTCCAGCTACCAGAGATCCGCTTGCAGCCACCCGTAGCCACTTGTCAATTAACATCTAACTGCACTGAGGACTGTAATAACGCTGCTAAAGTTCCAGTAAAGTACCCGGTGAAGTGACTTTGACTCTGTTGCATCTTCTTTGCATGAACTCATTCCTTCCACAGGGATTGCTGCCCCTGAGGTCCCAGTCCTGCCTGCGGAGGACTACACCATCACAGCCACAATACCACCAACCTCCGGAGGACAGTAGCGGTGCTGGTGACATCTCACCAGGTACTGCAGGGGGCGTCACGACAACTATAAACTTGTACATAATCCCCTGTATATAATTCCCCTTTTGAAGTGTCACCCAGGACACGGGATAAGGCGCGGCCGCCATTCCCCGTGACAAAGTTAACCCTCTGCCGCCTGATACCCGAGTACCCATGCCCTGGGGCTCGACAATAGACAATGAGTGGAGGAGCTAAGCGCATATAAGGGACACCGGACCCTTGTTCTTATGGAAGTCCCAGTGTCAGACTACTAGTAATACTTATCCCCCTGATTAAGGATAATGTATACTACCGGGACAACCGTTTAAGCAGTGGTGTAACTTGAAGCTCATGGGCCCTGATACGAAAGCTCCAATGGGGCCCCTAATTATTGCAAATCTTTAATAGCATTAGTTTTTTTTATTGGCCAAAGGGACTTTTGGGGCCCCCTAGGCTGCAGGGCCCAGCTGCAGTTGCAACCCTTGTACTTATTGTAGTTATGCCCCTGGTGGGAGCCATTAAATTGTATTTCATAAAGAGGGGTCCGGAGTGGGGGTTCCTTTTCTATGAGGTCCATGTGTTGCAATAGGGGATATAGACAGGGTTTGTCCTCTTGAAATATTTTTTAAAGGGGATTTCTCCTACAATGACTGACTGCCATTCAGAAAAAAAAACAGGTTGTCCTCTATTCATTGACTATAGTACTGATTTAGATAGCCAAGCACTGTACCATAGACAATGAGTGGAGGAACTGTGTGCAAGCGCAAACACCCCTCTGTTCATATAAGGGACATTGGACCCTCATTCCTATGGGGTCCCTGTGGTCAGACTCCCAGTAATACATATTCTGCTAATTAAGGATAAATTGTACTACAACCCCTTTAAGTCTACCCATAATGCCCTGCAATAAACAATACAGCAGGCTATCCCAGCCCTCATGTATTCACGCTGGGCATGTTTAATGACTCCGAGGAGAATGTATTTTCATTATAAATTCTTGTTTACAAATTACATTCAACCCAAGACGTTAGAAATTAATTTTGGACAAGTCTTCCTGATGGCAAGAGTTAATTTGGTTTCATTAGTAATTTTTTATTTTTTTTTGCAGGGTTTGAATTATAATAATATTTCAGCGCCTTCATTTCCAGGGCGCAGGGAATTCCCTATAATGCTCATTAAGTCGGTTCAATAAAGGAAGATTCATTACTCGCTAGTTGTGTTTGCAAACAGATTACACGGCAAAGCTACACGGTGAATGAGTAAATCAATCCCCCTCAAGGTGTTCCTGCGCGCATTACTCTGCATCAAAGTATTATGTGGTATGGGGTCATAATGAAATCCGCCATGCAGAGCAATTATTACATTGTGCTGTAATGGCTGTACGAGATCTACTAGTCATGCCTGGATGGAGGCGCTGGAGTAAGATGGAGGACCATGGCCCCAGCATCATCCATCTGCTAAAGGCCACTAGAGTATTACTGGAGAACAAAAAAAAAGGCATACACAAACCTGTGCCTATCAAAATGTCAGTCTATAAAGCTGTCAGGGGGCCCTTGAGTGTCCAGGCTGGACCTTATTCTGGATGGGTGGATTTTGTCCTCCACCTGGCCCAGACTACCATGACGACTTCTCCTGTCTTTCTTCATACAGCTGCATTACTACACACTGATAGAGCCCAATCATTAATGACAGTATCACATTGGGCATAGTTAGCAATGGTCCCTAATTTACATACACTGTCCTGAATTATCATAATCAACCATGGTAAAGAGGAGCATGACCCAGCCTGAAAAGGGTCAGGGCTTGCTTATGCTCATCAAGACATGTCCTTTCCCAGGGAATTCTTTGTCTTCATCTGGCCCAGCATACCTTGATGACTTCTCCTGTCTTTCTGTGCAAGCATCTGGGAGCCATTCTTCAAAGAGCTGCATTACTACACATAGTCAGAGCACAGTCATCAATGACTGCAAATATTGGGCATGGTTGCCAACAGTCCACAATTTGCATTGACTGTCCTGAATGATCAAGACCCTGGAAAGACCCTGGAAAAGTGGAGTATTACCAGGCTGAAAGGGTCAAGGCTTTCTTATTGTCCATCAAAACGTGCTTTTAAAGAGGACTTCTGGATGATGGGACTTTGTCCTCTATCTGGCCCGGACGACCATGACGACTTCTTTAGTAATTCTGTGCAAGCAACTGGGAGCCATCATTCTTCATACAGTTGCATCACTACACACTTTCAGAACACAATCATCAGTGATAGTACCACATTATGCATTATTGCCAATGGTCCCTAATTAGCATACACTGTCCTGAATTATCCAATACAATCCTGGCAAAGTGGAGCTTGCCCCAGGCTGAAAAGTGGCAGGGCTTGCTTCAAGCCCATCAAAACATGTGCTTTCCCAGGGAATTTCTGGATGGTGGGACTTTGTCCTCCACCTAGTCCAGACTACCACAACGACTTCTCCTTTCTTCATACAGCTGCATCACTATACACTGTCAGAGCCCAATCATCAATGTTAATATTACAATAGGCATTGTTGCTAGGGATGAGCGAGTCTACTCGCTACTATTCGGTACTCGCTGAATAGTAGGGTACTCGGGCTACTTGTTACTCTGCAAGTTTCCTTGCGATTACTCGCCGAGTAACTAGTCCAATGTAAATCAATGGAAATGCAATTCCTCTGCTGCTGGACCCTATAAAGAGGTCTGGCAGCAGAGGAAAATCCTGCAATTCCCCAATTGATTGTTTAAAAGCTGGCGGTAAAAAGCCGCTGGCTTTTAAACAATGCTGAAGCCCCATACTGGCTTCCCCGTCACCGGACAGCAGGATCCTCCCCTCCACCCACCGCCTCCCCACCCTATCCTAACTTAGGATCGGGTGGGGAGGCTGCGGGGGGAGCGGAGGATCCTGCAGTCAGGTAGCGGGAAGCGCAGAACCGACCGCGGCAAGCAGGGAGCTGTCCGCGGTTGTGAACTGAGTTCAAACCGGATTCTCCCGTATTGCCCCGATCCGGAGCAATCCAACACCATAGAGTCCCATGTTGTGGGGCGCCGGATTGCAGCGGACCAGTACAATCCGAGAGAATCCTGCCGGGATTTTCAAATGAACAGCTCACTCAGGTCAGCTGTTCAATTGAAGTAGCAGTGCTGGCAGGGTTCATGTGAGTTCATGCTTGCCTGCATGAACTCACAAGAACATTTCCACGTCCGGGTGCACAGCTCTGCTACATCTCTGGTGGATGTTCTCTATCAGAGATGTAGCAAAGCTAAAGAAGAACCCTGGATTGGACTACGGCGGACGGAAGAGGATTTTTTTTTAAATAAAGATGGAGTTCCTCTAAGTGTGTTTTTGTTTTTTTTCAAATCAAAATAATTTTATTTGGTGTTGTCTTTTTATTTAAACAATTTACTAGAAATTCCAGTTAATGACTTCCGGTTTATTCACTGCTCTGCCGGCGGTCGGCAACTTCCAGCGGCCGGCGGCAGTCTTCGGGATGTGACAGCAGGGTTCACCCGCGGTCATAGCCCGAGCTATGACCTGAGGTGAACCCTGACTGTTGTAGTCATTTCTCAGACTGCACTTGCTCTGCATAGACATGTGTGTCTACGCAGAGCGATGTAGCAGTGCTGAGATTGCGTTTATGGACTATGTCGGACGGAAGAGGATTTTTTTTAATAATGATGGAGTCACAAAATGTCTTTTTTATTTTATTTCTAATAAAAAAAAATTCTCTGTGCTGTGTTTTTTTTTTACATAATTTACTAGAAATTCATGGCGGTCATGTCTAATATTGGCGTGACACCATGAATTTCGGGCTTAGGGCCAGCTGATAACAAAAAGCTGGCCCTAACCCCTTTATTTCCCAGTGAGCCACCGCACCAGGGCTCTGGAAGAGTTGAGTTCAGCGCCAGAACATGGCGCTTCAATGAACGCGCCATTTTCTGGGGCGGCTGCGGGCTGCCATTCGCAGCAGGGGATGCCCAGAAAGCTTGGGCCTCCGTGCGCTGCGGATTCCAGCCCCCAGCTGCCTAGCTGTACCTGGCTGGACATAGAAATAGCACAGAGCCCCAGGCATTTTTTTTTTATTATTTCATGAAACTCATGAAATAATAAAAAAAAAAAAGGGACTCCCCTATATTGTTGTGTCCGGCCAGGTACAAATAGGCACCTGGGGGTTGGTGGCAGCCCGTCGCTGCCTGCTGTATCCAAAAAATCCAAAAAACAATATGAATGAAAGAGACTGCATCTTTATTAACCCCTCAACCATGGTCGATGGGTTAATAAAGATGCAGTCCCTTTTTATAGGTTTGTTTCATGGATTTTTCAGAAAAAATTTGACGTGGGCTTTGCCGTATTTTTGTATGCCAGCCAGATACAGCAGGCGGCTTTGTCCTCCATCTGGCCCAGACTACCACAACGACTTCTCCTTTCTTCATACAACTGCATCACTACACACTGTCAGAACCCAATCATCAATGTTAATATTACATTGGGCATAGTTGCCAACGGTCCATAATTTGCGTAGACTGTCCTGAATGATCATGTTCCTGGAAAAGTGGAGCACGACAAAGGCTAAAAAGAGTCAAGGCTTTCTTTGAGTCCATCAAAATGTGCATTTTTAGGGAACTTCTTGATGGTTGGACTTCGTCCTCCGTCTTGCCCGGAATATCATGACAGCTTCTCCTGTTATTCTGTGGAAGCTTCTGGGAGCCATCGCTCTTTATACAGCTGCATCATTACACACTGTCAGTGCCCAATCATCAATGATAGTATCAAATTATGCATATTTGCCAACTAACCTAATTTGCATAGACTCCTGAATTATCATAACCAATCCTGGCAAAGTGGAGCACTACCCAGGCTGAAACGGGTCAGAGTTTGCTTAAAGCCCATCAAAACATGTCTTTTCCCAGGGAACTCTTAGAGGGTGAAAATTTGTCCTCCATCAGGCTCAGACTACCACGACGACTTCTCTTGTCTTTCAGTGCAAGCAACTGAGAGTCATCATTGTTTATACAGCTTCATCTCTACACAGTCAGAGCCCAATCATTAATGACGGTATTACATTGGACATAATTGCAAATGGTCTCTAAATTTGTATAGACTGCCCTGAAGTATCATAATCAATCATGGCTAAGAGAAGCATAGCTCAGGCTGAAAAGGATTACCGCTTGCTTAAAGCCCATCAAAACATGTGCTTTCACAGGGCACTAGTTGGTCTTTGTCCTCCATATGGCCCAGACTACCACAACGACTTCTCCTTTCTTTGAGTGCAAGCAACTGAGAGCCATCATACTTTATACAGCTTCATCTCTACAACTGTCAGAGACCAATCATCGATGATAGTATCACATTATGCATAGCTGCGAACAATTCCTACTCCGCGTAGACTGTCTTGAATTATCATAATTGAACATGAAAAAGTGGAGCATTGTCCAGGATGAGAAGGGTCAGTGCTTGAGTTAAGCGATTGAAACTCTTGGATGGTGAGATTTTGTCCTCCACCTGGCCCAGACTATCATGATGACTTCCCTCGAACACTGCAAAGTTTGCGACATTTGTGGCGTTTCTCATCTGCAGGTCATCCACACAAAAGAAATGTAAACACAAAAGAAGAACCCAAAATTAATTTAGCCCTCGGTCCAGACCGCTAAAGTAATTTTAACCCCCAGAACAAACCCCTAATTAAATTCAGACCTCGGACTAGATAACTAAATAATGGCAGCTTGCTCTCCTTTCTGTCCTTTATGGCATCTTGCTACTTTGCCCTTTTGGCATCTGGACAGCCATGGACCAGGGATAGTGGATCAGTGAATCAATTTGAGGTGAACATAATTTGCTATGTATTTTCCAAAAGTTTGCTCCAATCAATCTAGATGCCGACCAGCTGCTTTGCTTGATTTTTTGATTAGTCTTGGGAAGCACCCCTTACTTATCCTGGTGCTGCACCTACCCATCCAGTTCTCTGCTGGCATGCTCATTCCCTCACTCCATCTCTCCAGCTTTGATCTTTTCTTCCATCTTTTCTCTTTGGAAGATTACTATGGAAGAGAAAACTGGAGCTGGAAAGAGGGAGCGAGCAAATAGAGGGCTGGATGTGTCGGGCCCCATGGGACTGGGGTACTCGGTACCGGACCGGACGGTTGCTGGGGATGTCACAGGTGGCTTGGTCCAAACCATGTCCCTGGCTCGGCAAATAAAGGGGAATATTTACAGGGGAAATGTCACGGGTGACGCCACCCACTTGGTGCGGCCAGTGATGGGGCCGCCACTGCTGCAGAACCTCCGGGGGTGATGGAAAGGCAGCGGAGATGGTATAGTTCTAGTGGGGAGAACTGTATCCCCCGGGGCAGTAAGGAGTTAAAGTCTATTGGGGTTATAGATGGTGGAGAAGGGTTAAAGGACACACACTCACGTTTGGTAGACACTGAGGCAATTCTCTTCTTCTCCTGATGCTGCAGAGCTGACAGGCTGGATCTGCAGGGAGGAATTGTCTCTGTGCTGAATCTGGAGCAAAGGTCGCAATCAATACACAGACTCACAGTTTTGCTGTTTTCCAAAGCTTTACTGCAGATGTTGTTGCAGGTTATAGTCCACGGAGTCTGTAATGGGGCTAAGCTCTCTCCCAACCCTGTCCGGGGTCGTCAGCGTCCTTATGCTGCACTCTGTGTGTGTGTCTTGGCTGCTGCTATTAGCTGAGCTGCTGGGATTCCTCACGTCTCTCTGTATTCTGCTGGTACCACTTGGCTAGGCAACTTGGGTCCTCTATGCTGCACTGACCCCTCCGTGTTGCTTCGCTCTGGTACTAGGGGGCATCTAGAGATCCCACTGTTCCTGGATTTACTGTGCTGTGGGTGCCAGACACAGTACCGGATCCGGTGTCCATCTCTGTGCGTTCTTCTGGGCAAGTGAAGGTATCACTCCAGCTCCCAGACGTGTTCCTCTGTCTTTCGTTCTCCTGTTCCTCTGACCATTGCTAGGTCTGCACTGAGCTAACTCTGCTCTCAGTGTGCTCTTCACAGCACTACACCGTGCTGTACGGTCTGAGCTCTCCCTCATGGGCAAGAGTATATAAGGAAGCAGGTGGTGCTCCCCCTCTTGCCCAGAGGTGGTAGTGTTTGTCAGTGTGTAGTGGGGGAGAGAACCCATGTGATGTTATTGTGGCACATTAACCCATGGGGTGCCACAGATGAGTAGCTGCAGCACCAGGACAGGTCATACAGCACTCGGTCAAGAGTAGACCTGTCGTCCCATAAAACCTTCTCACTTCTCCTGTTTTTAATGATGAGTTAATTGTCATGGTTTATCTTGGAACCTAATGTCTTAATCTGTCTTTTGCAGTTGTTTAAGATTTTCTCTTTCATCATTGACTAATGCCCGGGATCCAGACTGTAGCTTCCTTGCACCACGTTCAAATTCTCGACATTTCCCTATAGCGGTGACTTGATGTGAACCTCGTCTTCTCTTTCAGGGATCTGAAGTGCCAAAACAGATGAGGGATGAGTTTAGTAGAATTTTTTTAGTTGTTTATGCCTCTGGTTACTAGTCTCTGGGGTCTGTTTTTATCTGCAATTTGATTTTCACCTAATAAAGTCAATCCAAGTCCAATTTCTTGGCCAAATTAGAGCAAATCTGAGGAATGTATAATTCGATAGAAAACCAAATGAGAATATAAAAACACTCACCAAACAAGAAGCCAAATCTAACACTGAATGCAAACATAGGGTGCAGAGAACCTCCATGGTAGGGATGGGTGCAGCCCAAGAGCAAAATGCTGATGGCACAGCCACTCAAAGACATGGCCGAGTTGAGGAGGCTAAGCCCGACTATCACTGAGCAAGACAAGGAAGAACAAGGTGTTCTTCATAGGCATTTTGCACCTGGGCTGCACCCATCTCTACAATGGAGGTTCTCTGCATCCTGTGTGTGCACTTAGAATTTGGTTTGGCTTCTTTTTTATGAGTTTTTTTAATACATATTTCAGCATCGACAGATTGGCTTCTTACTAGCGACCATTACACCAAACTGTTTTGTTATCATTTATGCCGTGTTTTATGGCAAAAAAGTGACAAAACAGCAACGTGCATCACATCCTTGGGCACTATGGATGGTGATAGGCTTGGAACATTGACCTAAGGTTGTCTTAGAGGTGTCTGTACCCCTGTACCATAAACAGCTGATAATATGAAGTGATGGCCAGAGTACCACCACTATGCAGGGTTCAATTACAGTACACAAGATGAGGTTGTAGAAACAAGGAAAAAGGTATATTAACAGGCAGGTAAGGTTGAGACAAATTCACAGGGTGGTGGGGGAGTTATACTGTGGCGCCCCGCAACGAGTGCATCACAGGAGTGTATTGCAGCCCAGACAGCAGCAGCAATATTCTCTGACTAAGCAATGACATGGTTAAAACTCAGAGCTCCATACCCTACATGCACATCAGAATAGAGGGCCAATAAGGTCCTGGTGGGCGGAGTGTAGAGGTAGTGTGTTAGTGGAGAAGTTAGTGCAGCAAGTCAGTCTACTGGAGAGTCTGCAAAAATGTAGGAGAAGGAGGAAGCAGAACGTGGCCAGGAGGAACGTAGGAGAGGGAGCCCTGCACAGTTACGTGCAGCCCCTAGGCCACCACCACCACCGGTTAGGCGCTCTTCTCCCCCTTGCCTCAACAACTGGACTCTGGGCACCCACACACGGGTCAAAATATACCCGTGCCCATCTACAACCGGATTACTGGTTCCGAAGCTGGGAGTCGTTTATCACTGCCATGCAAACCAGGAGTGGAGGGACCGCTCTACAGGAGTACCCCACCGCCACCGCAAACAGAGTCGTCTTGCCAGCGGAGTACCCATCAAAAGGACCCAGACTACCCCTCACAATGAAACGTATGCACAGGCAGGGCAATATAAGTAATCCCCTGTACCCGACCTTGGCACTCAAAGGCGACAACGGCAACTCACTCAGAATAAGTTAGAATGGAGGAACACCGCGGAGCTCTGAGAAACACTGGTCATTGCTGAGTCCACCGGGTCCGTTACCCGTTAACTGTATACCATGTATCACCTGCTGGTTACAGTAAAGTACCCGTTACAGAGACTTTCAGTGTCCGTGCCTTTTTCACAACTGTCCATCTCCGCATGCTAGAAGTACTGCAGCTGCCTCACAACATCTTGTGCAGCTCCTGGCTCCGGGGACTCCCGCTCATCCTGTGGGGAGCATCACATCTTGCTGCATTCCATCCCCCGGAGGCCCAAGCAGCGCCGGTGAATTCACTGGAACTCTCACAGGTGGCGTCACGACAGAATTAACTACAACCTTAAATCTGTTCAGCCAACACTTTTGATCTGGACCACCGGGCCCCATGGCCGCAGGCGCGGTTCCGTGACAAGGAGAAGAAAAACGCCTGCCCGTGAAGTTCCTGCTACAGTGAGTCAATACTAGTGCAAAAACACAATCAACAATTACTACAGTCCCTGGCTGGGATTCTCACACATACGTTGCCCCAACTATTACAAATGGATAATCAACAGTAGGTTTGTAAAGCAAGAAATATACGAAATACCACTGCACCTACAACCTTACTGGCCTCCGCTACTTGGGCCGAACGGTTACCGTGCTCTGGCTACTGAGGCTTATGCTACACCCTAACATGTGTACACACAGAAAGACTCATGATAACGCTGGAGAAACAAGTCCAATCATGGAGCCTGATGCTGTGATGCTCATTGTTGCAAACCTTTTTTATTGCAGAGCAGGGGAGAAAACTCCTCTTTTCCTTCATGGTCTCAGGGTTCCTTTGGGTCCTATGGATCACATCTCTTGGTCCCCTGGATTGCGTCTTTTGGTCTTCTGGATCATGTCTTTTGGTCCTCTGGATCATGTCTTTGGGTCCTCTTGATTATCTCTCTGGGTCCTCTGAATCACATCTCTGGGTCCTCTGGATTACATCTCAGGGTCCTCTGCGTTACATCTCTGGTCCTCTGGATTACATCTCTGGGTCCCCTGGATTACATCTCTGGTCCTCTGGATTACATCTCTGGGTCCCCTGGATTACATCTCTGGGTCCCCTGGATTACATCTCTGGGTCCTCTGGGTTACGTCTCTAATTTCTCTGGATCACATCTCTGGGTCCTCTGGATCACATCTTTGGGTCCTCTTGATTATCTCTCTGGGTCCTCTGGATCACATCTCTGGGTCCCCTGGATTACATCTCTGGGTCCTCTGGGTTACGTCTCTAATTTCTCTGGATCACATCTCTGGGTCCTCTGGATCACATCTTTGGGTCTTCTTGATTATCTCTCTGGGTCCTCTGGATCACATCTCTGGGTCCTCTGGATTACATCTCTGGGTCCTCTGGGTCACGTCTCTAATTTCTCTGGATCACATCTCTGAGTTCTCTGGATTACTTCTCCTGTTCAGAATCGCCAACCTCTGGAACTTCTCAGACTGGTATTGCTCGGCGGTCACCACCAGGGCTCTTTCACGGTCCGGCTTGCAGTCACTCTCGAAGTTGGCTCCATGCCTTTCTCAAAGCCTAATTACCCGGACATTTCTAGGCAATGTATCCTCCCTCACACGCACAGGCTAACAGCCTTCTCCTGTCTTTCTCACTCAGCTCTTTTACTTTCCCTTTCAGCTTCTCTGCTTCCCGCACTTTCTAACCTGGATAAGTCCAACTGCACAGTTCATGGGGGGAGGGTCAACTAGTCCACAACACTGAGCATGCAGGGAGGCACTGTCTCCTAAAGTCATAGCGTGTTTAAACCATTCATAGGGATGAGACTCCTACAGGTATGTTTGGGGGTGCTGACACAAATATTGATTTTGGGTCTGAGAGTCTAAGTCTATATCAGTCCTTGATGAAACCAGAAGTTTAAATCACGACTTTCAGGAACTAGAACCAGTACCAAAAATTCCCAAATATAATGTATTCTTGATATAAATGGATATTAATGGATACATTGACACTCTCTCCCCATTCACCCGGCTGAATGATACCGTTATGAAAAAAAAACTATCATTAATAGATTTCATGAATGTATCAAAAAGAAAAATGAATCGCTTCCTCGAGGACGGCGCTGATAAACCCTCCGCCTTGATATCACTGTGTCTTTCATCCTGCGTCATTAGAGCCACATTAAGGACTTCTTATCAACCCTATTTGGGCAAAATTGCCGTCATTATTAATATCCAGAAAAGAAAGAGACAGGGATATAAGTTGCCTGTCCTAACATGAATTTCTACCAAACAAAGGTAATATTGTTTTAAAGTCCACTTTAATCGCAACTTTTTTGAACTAAAGGGATTGTCAACATCTGATTTTTTTGTCTAGGAACCCTCCAGCCTGAACACTACCTCTCCTCTAATGCTTCCATGGTCCCCAGCCGGTCTTTGTTCTTCTACTTCCGGACAGACAGTCACGTGACCTGCTCTGTACATTCTGATCCTATTATATTGATATGTGACCACTGCAGCCAATCACTAGTTCTGAAGCAGCCAGTGATTGGTTGCATAGGTCAGATGCCCACATGGCTTAAAAGAGGAAGCATAGAGACTGACAGAGGACATGGGCAGCATTAGAAGACAAATAAAGGGTAAGAGATTACATCATACTAGAGGGTTAGTGAAATGCAATGTTCAGGGTATAAAGATCACCTCCAACCAAAATCAAATGTTGATCCTTTGCCGAACATTACTATGTGCATAACCGTGAGGAATAAAGCCAATTTGTAAGACTGGCCACCAAATATTCATTCTCATATGACTAATGCCTGTCACCCAAGAGACATCGTCCAAATCCCGGGTGACAAAATAGTCCAAAAGTTTATTATGCCATATAAAAAGGTAACATTTTGGCCTTCTAAAAAAGCTCTTTATTGTCACGATTCCTCCATGCAGGGCGTCTTAGATATAATATTTACTGCTGTGTTTAGTATCTAGTGTCTGAGCTGTCAGTAATTGATTGACAGCGCAGTCCTCCATTCTGATTCTTGGAGGGGCTGAGTTGCTTAGGTGTTCCATCTTCCCTGTGATTACTCTGCTACTTTACTGAGCAGCTTCTCCCAGAATCCTGTCAGTCGTACATTCTATCTGAAGGGCAATTTTGTTCTGATCTTTGATATTTGACCCCGGACTGCGCTGGAATTCTCTTCTGTCTGCTCCCTGTACTTGTTGTGATCTTCTGATATTTTGACCCATGGACCATGACTTGCATATACCTCTGATGACTCCATAAATCCTTATTGTGCTCTCCTAGAAACATGACTGTCGAACATAGCATGACTACATCTCTGTCTACTCCCTGAATACTTCGAGCTTTCCTTGATCCTGATGACTTGCCTAATGTTTTTATTACAATAAGTAGTGACTGGGTCACACCCTAGCTACTAGTAGTGACCAGTGTCACCAGCGACATGTTATTCACTCAGATCTCTGACATCACTCTGCAATCTACACAGGATGTAGACCTACGGGTGGAATAATAATGCTTCAAATGTGCTTAGAATTCATGTAAGAACAGACATGTCTCAGTTGGATTAAAGGTTTTATCTACGAAGACAGAGACTGAGAACGGTCGAGAAGATCAACCATTTTCACAGTCCTATGCTTTAATGTGATTCTGTTTGTGAATATTTCCCTTCTGCTGCTGTAATCCAGAAATCTTCCCTCCAGATATAGATAGAGCATGTGGAGGCGTCAAGAAGGAAAAATCTCAGATGTCCAATACTGCCCATGTTTTATGTATGAAGTTATTTACTCGGTTTAGAGATTAAATTCATGTTGAATTTGCAGAGATTTGTTGAACCCAAGAAATTCGAATGATTTGTGATTCGATTCACGTGAATACCCAACAAAATGCTGGCCATCGTTTTACACAAAGAAGAAGATTGCATCCGCAAGGGAAGGCTCACATAACTACAGGCTCAGCCTTGTTGTTACCAAATCGTATAATATAGCACAGCCAATCAGGAGGAACTATCGCAGCCTGTATAAAAGCAAAGGCAGGTGATGCAGCAGCCATTGCAGTGAATCTGGATAGTGAAAGGATATTGTAGCTCACAGCGTAGCCATAGAGAAAGCCATAAAACACTGAATAAATATTAGAGATAGAGTGTGATAGGACAAGTGTAAAAAACATAGCCATATTTGTTGAGTTCAGTTTGACATCACTATGAGGACTCCAGATATTCTGATTACCTTTTGGGCATTCTCACCCTTTGCCAAAATGGCATCCTCTGCTTCGTTCCTCTCCAGTGTTTTTTGTCTCCCTGCCTTAATAAACTCCAGTCCCGTTGCCAGTCCTCCACTTGAGTGTTTTGTCTGGAAACTTGCTCCTTGTTTCATCTCAAGTTCTCTCCTCTTCCTCCAGCAAATCCGGTTTGGTTCTTCAGAATCTGCCATTTAGAGATTCAAACACCCACACCTGCTGCCAGCTCTGTCTCAGTTTCCAAAGCTGCTTGGTGCTTTTCCTTTGCTTTTTTTCTGCTGTTTTCCTCTTGATTATATTTATGCAGTAGCAGTGTTCGGGACTTTGCAGGACTTTATGTTAAACAGCACTGCATCTGGTATTAGACTTATATTTCAGAAACTACCATTCCGAGGCCTTCAGGGTGTGAACTGTGTTCATTTACTCTTGTTACAGCATTCATCGCTGCGCGTGATACTCTGCTTGTTGACATTACTGTTTACTTCCTCCTCCTATAGTGTGAACAGTGTTAAAGACTATACTACTATCATCATTCATTTATGTCATTGTTCTACAGATTTTGCTGCTTGCGTTCTTCTCTGAAGATGTATCACAGTTTTGTGCTTGTTTTCTGAGTGTACTTGTTGCTTGTTTTTTGCTGCACTTGTTTTGCTGCACTGTTACGTGTGTGTTAATACAGATTCATTCATCTTTAAACCTAGTCTCAGTTGTGTCATTGCCTCCCGTAAAGAGATTTCTCAGCCATTTACAATAATTATTACAATCACTAAGCTAACATAGTTGTTTTTATGCCCAAGGGCATAGAGATGTTAAGTGGACTCACAGGAAATGGGGAAGGTCCTTGTCTCTACAGGAAATTGAACAGGTCATTGTCTCAATAGGAAGTGAGTTTATGTGTGGAACAGTGGCGTAGCTGGCCAGCTTCGGGCCCCGGGGCGAGATCACCACCTGGGCCACCCATGTGAGGACCGGGGGGGGCGGGGGGTGCTGGTGGAGAGATTTGAGGACCGGGGGGGGGTGATGGTGGAGAAGTGTGAGGAGGACCGGACCGGGGGGAGAAGGGTGCTGACACTCACCACGGCCGGCCGCCTGCGTGCGTCTGCTGTCTGCCTCCATCCTCTTCCTTCACCCTTTTCCTCTCCTTTTTTCACTCCTTCACCCTCTTGCCTCCACCCTCTCCTTCCCTCTATTGCCTTCCTCCCCCTTCCTTCTCTTCCTTCCTTCACCTCTGGGGTCTTGGGGAGCAGGTGTCTTTATGATCCTTACTATGTGGTTTGCTTTCCCCTGCCCCTAATCTCGTCATGTTTCTTAAAATATCACAAAAAGTGAACAACTGCAAAAAGATCTTACCCCACAAAAAAGACCCTCTGTTAGTAGTGAGAGCCGCCTGCCGGGGTCTACACTTATATATACACCCTTGTGTCAGTGCCTCTGCTCCTATTACTGTAGATTCTGACCTTTCACCTTCTGGATTCCGCAGTGTGAGACCAGGGAGACAAAGCTCAGCGCAGCCCCAGGGTAAACTTATACAGAAATCCCACCGTATGGCTCTGCAGGGTGTGAAGCTGTGTCATTTGACCGTTGTTAAGCGATCATCCTGCGTTCAACTCTGCTGTGCATCTCTTCCACCACAGTCATCACTATGAGGCCAGTTCTGAAGACTAACACATCCTCCATTCATTACTGAGTCCTACAGTTCTTGCTCTGGCATCATAGCGATGAAGATGAATTCACAGTGGCTTTTTGCTTTGTTTTCTTTGCTGCACTTTTTGCTGCATGTTGCGGGTGGGTTGAATACAGGATTCATTCATTTGAAACCGAGTCTCAGTTGTGTCACTACGCCTCCCGTAGTGTTCGTCTTTCAGTAAGGTATTGACCAATCGCAAGCAGAAGCATGTGTTTTTCGCCCACAGGCGCCGTAGAGATGTCAAGAGTGGGACTCCACAGGAATGGGGAAGGTCCTTGCCCTCAGCGAATTGAGGCCGGCATTGTCTCATAGGAAGTGATGTTACTGTATGGAAACCACTGAGATGGGGTACTCGGTACTGGACCGGGGTACTGCGGGAGGATATCACGGCGGTCTTGGTCCGAACCGTGTCCCGGGTTCTCACAAGTAAAAGGGGTATTTACAGGGATAGTTTGTTTGTTATGACGCCACCCACGGGTTGTGGTCAGTGAAGGGGACCACCGCTGCAGTGTGCTTCTGTCAGGAGGATGGATGGATGCTGCTGCAAGGTGGATGAGCCCGCCACGGGTCGGGCTGCTCCTGACAGGGTGTAAAGGTAAAATACAGTTCTGTATACCTGGAATCATACACGGGGACTGAAGCAGGGTTCACCGGGTTTACTTGCAAGATCTTCCAAGTCAAACAGTTTACAACACAGTTCAGTTCTTAACACAGATAACTCCGGACACTTTGAACCCACTGCAGCCAGGCAGTCGCTCTGAGACCCCTCACTCCTTCTGTAACCTTTCCGGCTTGTTCTTTCACTACTCTTCCGTGTGAGTTGTATGATGGCAACTCGGTCCCTTAGTGTGACTTCTCCCTAGGTGTATGGGCAGTAAGTCTGGGTCCTCTAAAGTGTTGCTGAGCCTCCAACCCTTGTAGTAGGAACACTGATCTGGAATCTGTGTTCCCGCCGGTTTGTCTGGGGAGCCGGGTGTAGCAGCCATCCCCCTCAGGGCTGACACTTTGGTTTCAGCCTAGCTTAGGTGTCCCTGTCTTGCAAGGGATCACCGGCTCTTTCCCACTGTGTGGCTATCCAGGTACTTCCAGGGAACCTTTCCCTCCTGCAGCCAGTCAACACTGCCGTACTTCTCGGACCCGGTGGTACTGGTCCGGTCTCTGTCCTCACTCTCCCTTTGGCTGCAGGCTATGTACGAGCTTTCTCCCATATGATCTGTGTCTCTTTGGATTCTGCGTCTCCAGGGAGCCCTATCCCTCTGGGAAGTGTCGCTCTGTCTGCTCTTGTCTTTTCTGGTCAGCTCACTATGGCCTACTGGCTAACTCCTCTTAGTGTTCCTCCTTTTGATCTGATCTACCACCTGACCACCTTCCCACCCACTTTCCTCTAAACCCTACCACCCTTGCCTGCCTAGAGTCCCAAGGCTCCAGGTTGGGTGTTGTGCTCCTGTGGGTGTGTGTTCTGTGAGGGTGTTTGGTGCACAAACTATCTACCTCTGCCTGGCTGCAGTTCCCTATGTGGCCACCCTGATCGCAGGGGCGCCACATATGTCTGTCTCTGTACATGAAAAGAGTGCAGATAAAAGCTCCTAAAGAAAATGTGTGTATGAATGTGTGTTGGGGCGCTAATCTTGTTTTTTCTATAAGAGTGGAGGGGATTCATTGTCTCTCTACAGGAAGTAGAGGT
The DNA here is from genome assembly GCA_033576535.1 of Allobates femoralis. Taxonomy (NCBI): domain Eukaryota; kingdom Metazoa; phylum Chordata; class Amphibia; order Anura; family Aromobatidae; genus Allobates; species Allobates femoralis. The sequence goes on from JARQOC010000010.1 coordinate 115,912,290, forward strand.
GCGGGTCTCTGACTTTCTATATGAAGTGGGGATGGGTTTTTCTCTCTACAGGAAGTAGAGGGGCGGGTCTCTGACTTCTATATAAAATGGGGATGGGTTTTGTCTCTACAGGAAATAGAGGGGGGGTCTCTGACTTTCTATATGAAGTGGGGATGGGTTTTTCTCTCTACAGGAATAGAGGGTGGGTCTCTGACTTTCTATATCAAGTGGGGATGGGTTTTTCTCTCTACAGGAAATAGCCAGGGGTGGGTTTTCTCTAGAACTTATCTATATGAAGTGGGGGGTGTTTTTGTCTTTAGAGGAAGTAGATAGGCGGGTCTCTGACTTTCTATATGAAGTGGGGATGTTTTTTTCTCTCTACAGGAAATAGAGGGGCAGGTCTCTGATTTTCTATATGAATTAAGGATGGGTTTTCGTCTCTACAGGAAGTAGAGGAGCGGGTCTCTGATTTTCCATATGAAGTGAGTTTTTTTTTTTTTGTCTCTCTACAGGAAATGGAGGGGTGGGTCTCTGACCTCTATATGAAGTGGCAATGGGTTTTGTCTGTACAGGAAGTAGGGGGGGTCTCTGACTTTCTATATGAAGTGGGGATGGGTTTTTGTCTCTACAGTAAGTAGAGGTGCAGGTCTTTTACTTTCTATATGAAGTGGGGTTGGGTCTTTGTCTCTACAGGAGGTGGGGCAGGTCTTTTTCTTTTCTACATCTGCTAATACTTTCTGCCCAACTACATAACACACACACACACACACACACAGGAGTGGTTGACTTTCAGTTTTGTGCAGGCATGCCATACAACAATGCAGAAGAAATACATGCTTGGAGTTATGAAAAAGGAAGCTTCAGCACCTATAGTGCTGGCAGAATTCTGATTAGGAGGAACCCATCACTCAAATAGAAGGGGTGGAAGGTTACAGAGCATGAGAATCGAGCCAATCCCCAATCATATTAAGCTGATACTGTTGCAACAAAAGCAATTTTATATTTCTGTGAGAAATGATGTCAACATGATGCTACTTTTTTTCAAAAAAGGTCTGGTGCACTTTAAATGGACACTTCTATGTTGTAGATTTATGGGATATATAATACAAGGCATAGATGTAAGAAGCGACTAGCGTCTGCAGGGAATGTGCAGCTCCCCCTAGTGGTGTCTGCAGGCAGTCAGAATCTCATCTTTTCCCTATGCCAAGGATTTTGTGAGCAGCACAGAGCTCTGACCACTATAGAGATGTATGAAGAAAGGAATCGGCAGAGACACGAGACATTTGTTGTCTATTTCAGCCAATTTTCTTTAAACCGGCAGATGATTTGTTGTCTTCGGCCGCCTTTATTACTAATTCTCTATCATTCTGAGTATAAATAAATCACCCCAATGCCCCCACATTTCCATTCCAATGTGCTTAGACTGCAGAAGGTGCCTGGAGGACATAAGCAATTCTGGTGGAGGGAAGCGAGCGGCGGCGGCGGCACCAGGAGGGAGCAGACATGACACTAGATTGCACCGCGGTTATTTAAGCAATTGTGACAGATTGTAGTTGGTGCTGGAAATAGCCTCCTCTCCTCTCTACCTACACGTATCGATTGACACTTTCACATTCTGCAGCTGCTTCGCTCAGTTTCCTCCTTGTCTATGAATTGTACAACAAAGAAAGAGAAGGAAATTGCGGCTGATGGAGGAGGAGGACACTATGATAATGATGCAGCTGCTGACTAATTGTGCCGCCAGTGTGACATCCATGATAATGGGCAGAGGGAAGCCCGCCAGTCACCCTTCCGCAATCACAGTGGTCAGCATCATGCAAGAATACATACTGAGGACTGTATAGAGGGGCCTAAAATTCACTTGCAGTCCTATGTAAAAATACTGATGATTAAAGGTAAAGCTTGAGCCTAAATGCAAAATGTAGGCACCATTTTTAATTCTGGTGTCCTTGAACCCCTTTAGATACTACCCATTAGTGATGAGTGAGCACTACCATGTATGGGTGCCCAGTATACGTAATGGACGCTCCGATGGGCACAACTCGAGTAATGGAAGTCAATAGAAAGTTCCTGGAAAATTGCTCAACTTCCCCATTGACCTCCATTACACTCAGTTCTTGAGAAACACCCATTCATGCTTCCAACTGTTTAACATTACTGATCACTTGAGCAAGGGAGTGCTCATCAGTATTAAAAATCCTTTCTAATACTCACCTCTCCTGGACATGGTAGTGCTTACTCGTTAGTATTAAAATCTCTTTTTATACTCACCTCTCCTGGGCATGGTAGTGCTCACTCATCACTTATAAAAACCTTTCTTATACTCACCTCTCCCAAGCATAGTAGTTGCTCATTCATCAGTATTAAAAATCTTTCTTATACTCACTTCTCCCTTGCATGGTACTGCTCACATGTCCCTATTAAAAACCCTTCTTATACTCACCTCCCTTGGGCATGGTAGTACTCACTCATGAGTATAATAATAATGATAATAATCAGTATTAAAGACCTTTCTTATACTTACCTCTCCCGAGCATAATACAGCTCACTCATTAGTATTATGAACCCTTCTTATACTCTCCTCTCCTGGGCATGGTAGTGCTTACTCATCAGTATTATGAACCCTTCTTATACTCTCCTCTCCTGGGCATGGTAGTGCTCACTCATCATTATTAAAAACTCTTCTTATCCTCACCTCTCCCGGGTAAGGTAGTGCTCACTCACCAGTATTAAATACCTTTTATTATACTCCTCTCTCCTGGGCATGGTAGTGCTCACTCATCAGTATTAAAAACCCTTCTTATCCTCACCTCTCCCGGGTATGGTAGTGCTCACTCACCAGTATTAAATAACCTTTTTTTATACACACCTATACCCAGCCTGGTAGTGCTCGCTCATCAGTATTAAACACCCTTCTTATACTCATCTCCCCTGGGCATGGTAGTACTCACTCATCAGTATTAAATATCTTTCTTATACTCACCTCTCCCAAGCATGAACTACTCACTCATCAGTGGTAAAAACCTTTCTTATACTCATCTCTCCTAGGCATGGTAGTGTTCACTCATCAGTATTAAATACCTTTCTTATACTCACCTCTCCCTGGCATGGTACTGCTCATTCATCAGTATTAAATACCTTTCTTATACTCCTCTCTCCTGGGCATGGTAGTGCTCACTCATCAGTATTAAATAACTTTCTTATACTCACCTCTCCCTGGCATGGCACTGCTCATTCATCAGTTTTAAATACCTTTCTTATACTCCTCTCTCCTGGGCATGGTACTGCTCTTTCATCAGTATTAAATACCTTTCTTATACTCACCTCTCCTGGGCATGGTACTGCTCACTCATCAGTATTAAAAACCCTTCTTATACTCACCTCTTCCGAGCATGTTAGTGCTCACTCATCAGTATTATAAATCCTTCAAATACTCACCTCTTCTAAGTGTGGTAGTGCTTGCTCATGCCTATTTAAAAACCTTTCTTATACTCACCTCTCCTGGGCATGGTACTGCTCACTCATTAGTATTAAATACCTTTCTTACACTCACCTCTCCCAAACATGGTAGTGCTCACTCATCAGTATTAAATACCTTTCTTATACTCACCTCTGCCAGGTATTGTTGGGCTCACTTACCAGTATTAGAACCCTTTCTTATTAACCTCTTCTGGTCTGGTAGTGCTCCTTCATCAGTTTTAAAAATCCTTCTTAAACTCACCTCTCCTGTGCATGGTAGTGCTCACTCATCAGTATTAAAATCCGTCTTATACTCTCCTCTCCTGGGTATGGTAGTGCTCACTTATCAGTATTAAATACCTTCTTATACTCACCTCCCCTGGGCATGGTATTGCTCACTCATCAGTATTAAATACCTTTCTTATACTCACCTCCCCTGGGCATGGTACTGCTCACTCATCAGTATTAAATACCTTTCTTATACTCTTCTCTCCTGGGTATGGTAGTGTTCACTTATCTATATTAAAAACCCTAACTTATTATAAATGCCGCTGTACTACTGAGTTCGCTTGTCTTTCATTGCTTTTCTTTTGTTCCTGCACCTCTCCATTCCTGAGATATAACCTCTTCTTCCTTGGATAAAATCAAGCCTTGTTAGCCAAGTGGGCGTAGTCCTCAATAAAAGAAATGTTGACAATCACACCTACTTAGTTAAAAGGGCTAAATTTAGACACAGGAAAGAGATGGCTGTATCTCTGGAACGGAGAGGAGCAGGAAAAAAAGAAAAACGGCGCCGAATTCAGGAGAAAGGCGACATTTACACCTGATACATTTTATTTGACGTATTTATGACATGGGACAGGTCCTTTGTAAGCTGTATTAACAGCACAGGAACCTGATTCTATTCCATCTCATTTTTTTCTGGACCCGTCATCATTATTAATAAGTGCGATGTGCTGCAGAGTCTTCACAGACAAGAACTTGCAGCAGCCGGACAATTTGTTTTGCTTTGGTCAATTGAGATTTCAATTAAAACTGGTTAAGACTTGAAATTCAATATCTCATTATCAGGTTTCACGTTATCTTAATCTTGTGAATGTAACTGTATGACTGCCCTGAGCCCAAGCAGGGGACAAAGCCATCTGATACCATAATATATGACAGAGGAAATGACTATTTGTTGTTCAGAACACATTTTAGTTGAATTTGCATCTTGTAATTATCTTAAAGGGACTGGCAGCTATTAACTGGAACAGAGCTCTGTGTCCAGCCCTGGATAACTGCAGACATCCATGGTAAACCACCTCCATTACTCACATTGGGAGTACAGAATTGTTTCCAGTGACTCCACTACAGAATGATCCTGTATTATACTCCAGAGCTGCACTCACTATCCTGCTGGTGCAGTCACTGTGTACATACATTACATTCCTGATCCTGAGTTACCTCCTGTATTATACTCCAGAGCTGCACTCACTATTCTGCTGGTGCAGTCACTGTGTACATACATTACATTACTGATCCTAAGTTACCTCCTGTATTATACCCCAGAGCTGCACTCACTATTCTGCTGGTGCAGTCACTGTGTACATACATTACATTACTGATCCTGAGTTACCTCCTGTATTATACTCCAGAGCAGCACTCACTATTCTGCTGGTGCAGTCACTGTGTACATACATTACATTACTGATCCTGAGTTACCTCCTCTATTATACTCCAGAGCTGCACTCACTATTCTGCTGGTGCAGTCACTGTGTACTGTACATACATTACTGATCCTGAGTTACCTCCTGTATTATACTCCAGAGCTGCACTCACTATCCTGCTGGTGCAGTCACTGTGTACATACATTACATTACTGATCCTAAGTTACCTCCTGTATTACACTCCAGAGCTGCACTCACTATTCTGCTGGTGCAGTCACTGTGTACATTCATTACATTACTGATCCTGAATTACCTCCTGTATTATACTCCAGAGCTGCACTCACTATTCTGCTGGTGCAGTCACTGTGTACATACATTACATTACTGATCCTGAGTTACCTCCTGTATTATACTCCAGAGCTGCACTCACTATTCTGCTGGTGCAGTCACTGTGTACATACATTACTGATCCTGAGTTACCTCCTGTATTATACTCCAGAGCTGCACTCACTATTCTGCTGGTGCAGTCACTGTGTACATACATTACATTACTGATCCTGAGTTACCTCCTGTATTATACTCCAGAGCTGCACTCACTTTTCTGCTGGTGGAGTCACTGTGTACATACATTACATTACTGATCCTGAGTTACCTCCTGTATTATACTCCAGAGCTGCACTCACTATTCTGCTGGTGCAGTCACTGTGTACATACATTACATTACTGATCCTGAGTTACCTCCTGTATTATACTCCAGAGCTGCACTCACTATTCTGCTGGTGCAGTCACTGTGTACATACATTACTGATCCTGAGTTACCTCCTGTATTATACTCCAGAGCTGCACTCACTATTTTGCTGGTGCAGTCACTGTGTACATACATTACATTACTGATCCTGAGTTACCTCCTGTATTATACTCCAGAGCTGCACTCACTATTCTGCTGGTGCAGTCACTGTGTACATACATTACATTACTGATCCTGAGTTACCTCCTGTGTTATACTCCAGAGCTGCACTCACTATTCTGCTGGTGCAGTCACTGTGTACATACATTACATTACACTGATCCTGAGTTAGCTCCTGTATTATACTCCAGAGCGCACTCACTATTCTGCTGGTGCAGTCACTGTGTACATCCATTACATTACTGATCCTGAGTTACTCCTGTATTCTACTCCAGAGCTGCACTCACTATTCTGCTGGTGCAGTCACTGTGTACATCATCATTACTGATCCTGAGTTACCTCCTGTATTATACTCCAGAGCTGCACTCACTACTCTGCTGGTGGAGTCACTGTGTACATACATTACATTACTGATCCTGAGTTACCTCCTGTATTACACTCCAGAGCTGCACTCACTATTCTGCTGATGCAGTCACTGGTACATACATTACATTACTGATCCTGACTTACCTCCTGTATTATACTCCAGAGCTGCACTCACTATTCTGCTGGTGCAGTCACTGTGTACATACATTACATTACTGATCCTGAGTTATCTCCTGTATTATACTCCAGAGCTGCACTCCTATTCTGCTGGTGCAGTCACTGTGTACATACATTACATTACTGATCCTGAGTTACCTCCTGTATTATACTCCAGAGCTGCACTCCCTATTCTGCTGGTGCAGTCACTGTGACATACATTACATTACTGATCCTGAGTTGCCTCCTGTATTATACTCCAGAGCTGCACTCCCTATTCTGCTGGTGCAGTCACTGTGTAACATACATTACATTACTGATCCTGAGTTACCTCCTGTGTTATACTCCAGACTGCACTCACTATTCTGCTGGTGCAGTCACTGTGTACATACATTACATTACACTGATCCTGAGTTACCTCCTGTATTATACTCCAGAGCTGCACTCACTATTCTGCTGGTGCAGTCACTGTGTACATCCATTACATTACTGATCCTGAGTTACCTCCTGTATTATACTCCAGAGCTGCACTCACTATTCTGCTGGTGCAGTCACTGTGTACATACATTACATTACTGATCCTGAGTTACCTCCTGTATTATGCCCAGAGCTGCACTCACTATTCTGCTGGTGCAGTCACTGTGTACATACATTACATTACAGATCCTGAGCAACATCCTGTATTATACTCCAGAGCTGCACTCACTATTCTGCTGGTGCAGTCAATGTGTACATAGATTACATTACAGATCCTGAGTTACACTCCTGTATTATACTCCAGAGCTGCACTCACTATTCTGCTGGTGCAGTCACTGTGTACATACATTACATTACTGATCCTGAGTTACCTCCTGTATTATACTCCACAGACTGCACTCACTATTCTGCTGGTGCAGTCACTGTGTACATACATTACATTACTGATCCTGAGTTATCTCCTGTATTATACTCCAGAGCTGCACTCACTATTCTGCTGGTGCAGTCACTGTGTACATAACATTACATTACTGATCCTGAGTTACCTCCTGTATTGTACTTCAGAGCTGCACTCACTATTCTGCTGGTGCAATCACTGTGTACATACATTACATTACTGATCCTGAGTTATCTCATGTATTATACTCAGAGCTGCACTCACTATTCTGCTGGTGGAGTCACTGTGTACATACATTACATTACTGATCCTGAGTTACCTCTTGTATTATACCCCAGAGCTGCACTCACTATTCTGCTGGTGCAGTCACTGTGTACATACATTACATTACTGATCCTGAGTTACCCCTGTATTATACCCAGAGCTGCAGTCACTATTCTGCTGGTGCAGTCACTGTGTACATACATTACATTACTGATCCTGAGTTACCTCCTGTATTATACTCTAGAGCTGCACTCACTATTCTGCTGGTGCAGTCACTGTGTACATACATTACATTACTGATCCTGAGTTACCTCCTGTATTATACTCCAGAGCTGCACTCACTATTCTGCTGGTGCAGTCACTGTGTACTACATACATTACTGATTATGAGTTACCTCCTGTATTATATACTCAGAGCTGCACTCACTATTCTGCTGGTGCAGTCACTGTGTACATACATTACATTACTGATTACTGAGTTACCTCCTGTATTATACTCCAGAGCTGCACTCACTATTCTGCTGGTGCAGTCACTGTGTACATACATTACATTACTGATCCTGAGTTACCTCCTGTATTATACTCCAGAGCTGCACTCACTATTCTGCTGGTGCAGTCACTGTGTACTTTACATTACATGATCCTGAGTTACCTCCTGTATTATACTCCAGAGCTGCACTCACTATTCTGCTGGTGCAGTCACTGTGTACATACATTACATAGATCTGATCCTTGATAGTGTACACTCTGTGATATGTTACATACATACAGAGTGGCCCACTCACTACTCTACTGCTGGTGGAGTCACTGTGTACATACATTACATTACTGATCCTGAGTCACCTCCTGTATTATACTCCAGAGCTGCACTCACTATTCTGCTGGTTGTGATTCAGTTATTAATAACCTTAGTGCGGCTATCTATTGACTTCCATGAGACAAGTGTAATTTTAACCTATTGACAGTTGAGGATTAGACTGGAGCAGAACCTGGAACTTCCCCATGATGAAGTGTGTGGACATTAGTCTCATTTTACATTACATTAAATATTGTCTTTGATGCCTTTATCTGGCAGGTCCATTATATCCTCATATTTGCACAGCTGAACGTTCTCACTTGGACTAAATGATCGAGATTTTGTAGGTTCAGGCTAAAAGTAATAATTTAATGAGTAAAGTAATGACTTAATTAAAGTGAAACCCTTAAGGAGGGTCATTAAAAGAGATCTACAATGGAATGAATTCCTAATAACTTTGTGGTATTATTGATGACATCATTACTTGTCATTAACATCAGAAATCCATGGGGTGAGGTTATAGGGACCATCCCATCAGCATTATATAGGGTAGTGTTCACATTGGTTGAATAGGGGTCAGCTGCAGTACTTCCCACTGCCTGGAGAATGAGGGGGTGCTGTTGCTGAGAGCAGCTATGTTTTTTTTCAGTTTCATTATATGTAGGAATAAAGACATACGCTATTATCACATATCACAAGGTATGTGACATTATCACAATAGAATACTGCCAGAGAAGAAAGTCATTATGACATCATCATCTATTTATATAATTGCCTTGTGGTGTCTGTCATCGCCTCCTGTGTCCCGTTCTCCCCGTATCACAATGGGTATTATGACATCATAGTGGGGTATTATTACATCAAAGTGGGGTATCATCAGGAGCGTAACTACAACAGGTGCAGGGGTTGCGATCGCACTCAGGCCCTGCAGCCTAGGGGGCCCCAAAAGTCCCGTTGGCCTATAGAAAAAGACTAATACTATTAAAGATTTCCAATAATTGGGGCCCCATTGGAGGCCTTGCATTGGGGCCCCTGGGCCTGACGTTATGCCACTGGGCATCATGACATCACAATAGGGTATTATGACATCATAGCACAAAGGGTGAGAGAGATAGCACACAGGGGGAGAAAGAGCGCGGACAGAGGGGAGAGCACACGGGGGGAGAGAGAGAGCGGACAGGGGGGAGAGCACACGGGGGGGGGGGGGGAGAGAGATGGCCACAGTCTCTAGTGCCTTACCCAAGCATGACGTCATTTCCTTCCCCATCGGGCTCACATCTAGTTACTGTAGTAACAGCGGAACGCTGGCAAGGAATGCTGCCTTGACATGATAACAAGACTATTATGATATCACGATAATCCTCTCCAAGGAGACTCTTGCCTTATTATTGCTTTATTTAGTACTTTCTTCTCCTCTCGCTTCCTAAAACTCAATGTAGACAAAACTGAACTCATCATCTTTCCTCCATCTCACGCACCTGCCTTACCTGATCTATCTATCACAATAAATGTCACACTTTGCCCTGTACCTGCAGTCCGCTGCCTCGGAGTGACCCTTGACTCTGCCCTGTCCTTCAAACCGCACATCCAAGCCCTTGCCACCTCCAACTCAAAAATATTTCCAGAATCCGTCCCTTTCTCAGCCCTCAATCTACTAAACTACTAATGCATGCCCTCATCATCTCCCGCCTCGACTACTACAACCTCCTCCTCTGCGACTTCCCTTCTAACACTATTGCACTTCTCCAGTCTGTCCTGATCGACTAATCCACCTCTCTCCTCGCTATTCCTCCACTTCTCCCCTCTGCAAATCCCTCCACTGACTCCCAATTCCCCAGTGTATCAAATTCAAACTACTAACACTGACTTACAAAGTCGTCCACAATCTGTCCCCCCCATATATCTCTGAACTAATCTCCCGATATCATCCAACTCGTAATCTTCAATCCTCCCAAGACCTCCTTCTTTCCTCCACACTTGTATGCTCCTCATCTAACCACCTGCAAGACTTCACCCGACCAACCCCCATTCTCTGGAATTCTGCACCCCAAAACGTCTGACTTTCCCCACACTCGGAACCTTCAAGTGGAACCAGAACAAACCATCTCTTCAGAACAGCCTACAACGTGCAATGACCACAGTGCCACCTCACCACCACTGGACCTGGTGCTCCACCACCACTGGACCTGGTGCTCCACCACCACTGGACCTGGCGCTCCACCACCACTGGACCTGGCGCTCCACCACCACTGGACCTGGTGCTCCACCACCACTGGACCTGGTGCTCCACCACCACTGGACCTGGTGCTCCACCACCACTGGACCTGGCGCTCCACCACCACTGGACCTGGCGCTCCACCACCACTGGACCTGGTGCTCCACCACCACTGGACCTGGTGCTCCACCACCACTGGACCTGGTGCTCCACCACCACTGGACCTGGTGCTCCACCACCATCCGACCCGGCACTCCACTGCCATCAGACCCGGCACTCCATCACCACCCGAGCAGACCCAACCTACTGTCTCCCTCCCCATTGCCATGTAGAAGAGGGCAGGGTCCTCTCTCTCCCCTCTGTATCAGTCCGTCACTGTTAGTTTGTTCATTGTATTTTTAACATGTCTGTATGTAACCCTTTCTCATGTACAGCACCATGGAATCAATGGTGCTCTATAAATAAATAATAATAATAATATTATCACAATGGAATATTGCCTGGGATGAATAATACAAGCTATTGTAACATTGAAAGGAACATTGTCACTATGGACTTGTGGCTTAGAGTTAATAAATATTCTCTAGTGACCTCATCAAAAAGGATTACTGCCTGGGAATGAAGGCAATGCATTGTGACATCATCACAGTACAACTATTCTGATGCCATCTCGATGGATTTTTGCCTGAGAATTGAGACAAGACCTATTGTGACATCATCACAATGGATTTCTACCTTAGCTTAGCTTAGATAATGAATTTTGACCAGGAAAAAGCCTCTGTGATTTCACAAATAAAATGCAGATTTTTCCAGAGATTTCCATTAGCTGCTCCTTTCCCAGTACAGAGGAACTGTACTACTACATGGGTGTACTGAAATTAATGGTGGTCCATGTGATACATGGATGGATCAGGTCCCAAATAGTGGAGAACCCTTGCTTGTTACATGAGCTGAGGTCTCCACTTTGTGTTCTAAGAGGAACCAGGTAAGATAGGACAGCCCATCTAAATCATGTCCCATTAATTGATTGTGCCCACAACCAGCCACCATCATCCTTCTTCTACTCTCTCTTACACTGTGTCCTGCTGTTTTCTACCTTCCAAGGTCAGGAGAACCTGATTCTTATCCCTACTGCTCTTCTTCCCTGATCAGTTACTCTAAAGTTCTTAAAAAGCCAGTAGATGTCAAGGTTTCTTCTTAGCCAACTGTCTTCTTATCCCAGGGCTTTTCCTCCGTCATGTATTGATTGAGCATTAGGATCCGGAACTTTTTGATTGTGTTAATGTTCTATCTCTTGGCATTGACTTGGCTTGGTTCCTGAGATCTATCAGTTTGCTTCCTGATCTTCTGCTCATCTTCTGCTGTAAAAGAACTCTACCTTGACCTTGGTTTGTCTATGATTTCCTTGTAACAAAAAAACAGCGGCACTCTGAAATACTAAAACATATAATTGAATATAGAACAATATTATTGCTAAGGAGAAATGAAAAAATCAGATAATTAGCTTATAAATATGACCATATCCATAACCGCCCAGTAGCCACGTCGAGGCGAGTCTCCTGTACTGGGACCCTACGCTCAGTCACAGCTGCAATCTGAATTAAAAACCTGCTATATTATGGGCGAGTAGGAACCTGCTAATAGAGAACAATAGCATCGCAGGCCAATGACACAACAGAGGGTGTGATCCCATAATCTAAATAAGAAAAAATCTGCGGCACTCAACTCTATAGTGTGCACATGTGCAACGCTGAACACAATACACTGTAACAAAAAAACAGTGAAATGCTGAAATACTAAGACATACGTATTATTGGATATAGAACAATATTAAAGCTTAGGAGAAATGAAAACGTGAGACATTTAGCTTATAAATACAGTGTTGGCCAAAAGTATTGACACCCCTGCCATTCTGTCAGATAATACTCAGTTCCTTCCTGAAAATGATTGCAATCACAAATTCTTTGGTATTATTATCTTCATTTAATTTGTCTTCAATGAAAAAAACACAAAAAAATTGTCCTAAAGCCAAATCGGATCTAATTCCACACCAAACATAAAAAAGGGGGTGGACAAAAGTATTGGCACCCTTAGAAAAATCATGTGATGCTTCTCTAATTTGTGTAATTAACAGCACCTGTAACTTACCTGTGGCACCTAACAGGTGTTGGCAATAACTAAATCACACTTGCAGCCAGTTGACATGGATTAAAGTTGACTCAACCTCTGTCCTGTGTCCTTGTGTGTACCACATTGAGCATGGAGATAAGAAAGAAGACCAAAGAACTGTCTGAGGGCTTGAGAAACCAAATTGTGATGAAGCATGAGTAATCTCAAGGCTACAAGTCCATCTCCAAAGACCTGAATGTTCCTGTGTCTACCGTGTGCAGTGTCATCAAGAAGTTTAAAGCCCATGGCACTGTGGCTAACCTCCCTAGATGTGGACGGAAAAGAAAAATTGACAAGAGATTTCAACGCAAGATTGTGTGGATGGTGGATAAAGAACCTCGACTAACATCAAACAAGTTTAAGCTGCCCTGCAGTCCGAGGGTACAACAGTGTCAACCCGTACTATCCGTCGGCGTCTGAATGAAAAGGGACTGTATGGTAGGAGACCCAGGAAGACCCCACTTCTTACCCCGAGACATAAAAAAGCCAGGCTGGAGTTTGCCAAAACTTACCTGAGAAAGCCTACAACGTTTTGGAAGAATGTTCTCTCTTTTTGGGCAAAGGCATCATCAGTTTACAGGAGAAAAAAAGAGGCATTCAAAGAAAAGAGCATGGTCCCTACAGTCAAACATGGAGGAGGTTCCCTGATGTTTTGGGGTTGCTTTGCTGCCTCTGGCACTGGACTGCTTGACCGTGTGCACGGCATTATGAAGTCTGAAGACTGCCAACTAATTTTGCAGCATAATGTAGGGCCCAGTTTGAGAAAGCTGGGTCTCCCTCAGAGGTCATGGGTCTTCCAGCAGGACAATGACCCAAAACACACTTCAAAAAGCACTAGAAAATGGTTTGAGAGAAAGCACTGGAGACATCTAAGGTGGTCAGCAATGAGTCCAGACCTGAATCCCATAGAACACCTGAGGAGAGATCTAAAAATGGCAGTTTGGAGAAGGCGCCCTTCAAATATCAGGGACCTGGAGCAGTTTGCCAAAGAAGAATGGTCTAAAATTCCAGCAGAGCATTGTAAGAAACTCATTGATGGTTACCGGAAGTGGTTGATCGCAGTTATTTTGGCTAAAGGTTGTGCAACCAAGTATTAGGCTGAGGGTGCCAATACTTTTGTCTGGCCCATTTTTGGAGTTTTGTGTGAAATGATCAATGTTTTGCTTTTTGCTTCATTCTCTTTTGTGTTTTTTCATTGAAGACAAATTAAATGAAGATAATAATACCAAAGAATTTGTGACTGCAATCATTTTCAGGAAGAAGCTGAGTATTATCTGACAGAATTGCTGGGGTGTCAATACTTTTGGCCAACACTGTATGTTCTCTGGTAGCAGGTTCCTACTTGCCCATAAAATAGAAGGCTTTTAATCCAGATAGAGGTTGTGACTAAGCGTAGGGACCCAATAAATGAGACACTCCTCGATGTGGCTACTAGGCGGTTATGGATATGGCCATATTTATAAGCTAAGTGTCTCATTTTATAATTTCTCCTTAGCTATAATATTGTTCTATAATCAATTATATGTCTTAGTATTTCGGAGTGCGCTGTTTTTTTTTTGTTACAATGTATCGTGTTTGGCGTTGCGCCTGTGCACACTATAGGATTGAGTGCCACAGATTTTTTCATGTCCCATTAGTGGATCTTGCCCATCACCAGTGTCCCATCCTCAGCCACCATCATGCTTCTTCTACTCTCTCTTACACTGTGTCCTGCTGTTTTCTACCTTCCAAGGTCAGGAGATCCATTCCTGATCCTTATCCCTACTGCTCTTCTTCCCCGATCAGTTGCTCTAAATTTCTTAAAAACCCAGTAGATGTCAAGGTTTCTTTTTAGCCAACTGACTTCTTCTCCCAGGGCTTTTCCTTCATCGTTTGTTAATTGAGTATTAGGATCCATTAGGTTCCTGAACTTTTTGATTGTGTTAATCCTCTAACTCTTGGCATTGACTTGGCTTGGTTCCTGAGGTCTATCAACTTGCTTCTGGATCTTCTGCTCATCTTCTGCTGTATAAGAACTCTTCCTTGACCTTGGTCTGTCTAACTATGATTTCCATCTTCTGTTGATATGGCGTCATCTACAAGTTAGACATTGCTAAGTGGGCCCCAAGCAGTAGATAGCTATAGGTGCAAGGATGGGTCAACTGATCGTTCTGCCGGCAGCTGCCTCTCCCAACACCTTCATACACAGCTCTACGAGAGCATCACTGCTAGATTCCTCTGGCATTGGCTTAACTCACTAAAACAAATGGATTGGCTGTCCAACATCTGACATTCCAGATCCTTATGCTTCCCAATATTGTCAGTTGGGAAGAGTTGGGAACCTTAACCCCTTCATGACCTTGGCATTTTTTGCAATTCTGACCAGTGTCCCTTTATGAGGTTATAACTCGGGAACGCTTCAACGGATCCTAGCGATTCTGAGACTGTTTTTTCGTGACATATTGGGCTTCATGTTAGTATTAAATTTAGGTCGATAATTTTTGCGTTTATTTGTGAAAGAATCAAAAATATGGCAAAAATTTTGAAAATTTTGCAATTTTCAAATTTTGAATTTTTCTTCTGGTAAACCAGAGAGTTATGTGACACAAAATAGTTATGAAATAATATTTCCCACATGTCTACTTTACATCAGCACAATTTTGTAAAAAAAAAAAAAATTTGTTAGGAAGTTATAAGGGTTCAAAGTTCATGAGCAATTTTTCATTTTTCCACCAAAATTTACAAAACCATTTTTTTTAGTGACCACATCCCATTTGAAGTCCCTTTGAGGGGTGTACATGACAGAAAACACCCAAAAGTGACACCATTCCAAAAACTGAACCCCTCAAGCTAATCAAAACTACATTCAAGAAGATTATTAACCCTTCAGGTGCTTCACAGGAACTAAGCAAATTGGAAACAAAAAAATGGATATTTTAATTTTTCTAACAAAAATGTTCTTGTATCCTCAATTTTTTCATTTTCACATGGGCAACAAGATAAAATGGATCCTAAAATTTGTTGGGCAATTTCTCCTGAGTATATCGATACCACATATGTGATCATAAACCACCGTTTGGGCGCACAGCAGGGCTCTGAAGGGAAAGAGAGCAATTTGACTTTTGGAGCTAATTTTCCATTCAAAAAGTGAAATGCCTCAGGATCCAGCTGTAGAAAGTGATCTGACAGATCCAGCACAGTGATCCACAGTGATCACATAATGGTCACTGTGGATCACTGTGCTGGAGCTGTCAGATCACTTCCTGCAGCTAGATCCTCAGGATCCAGCTGTAGAAAGTGATCTGACAGATCCAGCACAGTGATCCACAGTGATCACATAATGGTCACTGTGGATCACTGTGCTGGAGCTGTCAGATCACTTCCTGCAGCTAGATCCTCAGGATCTAGCTGTAGAAAGTGATCTGGCAGCTCCAGCACAGAGCTGTCAGATCCGGAGGCGGTGAAGAGGAGGAGGAGGAGCGGGACGCAGTGGAGACAGAGCGGCCGCAGGAGGGGTGAGTGGGAGAGGCAATCGCCGCTCTGGTGATCGGGGGGGGGGGGGGGGCAGGAAGGGAGAAGAGGGGGGGTGACAGGAGAAGTAGGGGGGCACTTAGGAGGAAGCGGTGGCAGGCAGGAGGAAGCGGGGGCAGGCAGGAGGAGGCGGGCGGCAGGAAGAGGAAGCGGGCGGCAGGGACAGGAAGCAGGCGGCAGGAAAAGGAAGCGGGGGGTAAGAAAGATGAAGAGGGGGCAGGAAACAGAGGTGGGAGGCAGGGGGACAGTTAGAGGATGACAGGGGAGAAGATTGGAGGGTAGGGATAGCAGCGGCAGACAGGGAAGCATTACAGGCGCGGTGATTTTCACTTTCACTTTTGAGTGCCAATCACCGCGCCTGTAGCCGGGGGGGTGGGGGTGGGGGCAAATCGACCCCCCCTGGGGTGTTGTACAACTTCCCATGTACCTGCAGGCCGAGTGACAGGTCAGTGACACCCTCACTCGACCTGCAGGAGCCCGATCATTCCATGGCCCAGGGGGTGGGCCAAGGGTCTGGAAGGGGTTAATAGACATTAGATTGTTGCATAAACCTCCGATATTGGTGGGTTCGACCTACGTTAGTCTATTGTGCACAGAAGCCTTTATGAAGTCCACCCTGGGATCATAGATTCCACATCTCCATTTGGAGGTTGGCATAAGAAAACCAAAAACCTTCGGTCTCGGCGCCTTAGCTCAGCCCCAAGCCAAATCTATAAAAAAAACAGTGATTCCACATCATCACAGGTATGCCCAACAGCATCCTCCATCATCACCACTCCCACCTGGTCTATGCTAATCATGTCATCTTTTCATAGTGTACTGTACACCCCATTTGGATTTGGCATGTAACTGTATTTCTGTACGATTTCCATACTTGCGGTCTCTGTTGACTGAATGTATCGAGCTTGTCTCATTGCATTTGTTTCAAGAGAAGCTGATGATGTTTAGTTGGAACATAAACATCTGAGAATTCTTGGGATCATGACAGCATACACATCGCAGTATACAATGGCAGACTTATGTGTCAAGTCTGAACAACCCCCTTCCCTCCCTATATGACCCCCATTGAGATTCCACCGTGCTCTACTACTATATGTGATACCCCTTCTGATCACACGTAGGTAAGCCCAGCCAATAACTTTAGAGTAGAAGACTTGTTGTGACATCACAGTTATATGATCATGATGTCACCAAAGGTCCTTAAACAGTCTCCAAATCGGAAGGTACACTGATAATGCTATTATCAGTGTAGCTTAGGGGCAGACTGGGCCAGGGGGCAGGAATGCATTTGTCCCACGGGCCAGGTGCCTGCGGCAACTCAGGACTGGCAGTGTTTTTAGTACAAAGCACACCTGCAGTGCTCGACCAAATCTTCCCTTGAACCGACGGCCCCAGAAGCAGCACTGTGTGATGTGGTCATCAAGCTGTGACCTCACTAGTTCCTGCCATGGATGCTGAGTACTCCTAAGAGAGTGGGGACCCTGCAATTGCCCAGTGTGTCCCCCTCCTCCTAATGCTGGCCCTGGTTGACAGTAATGAGGTGTCCGTTGGTGGTTGGCAAGGTCAAGTACTTGAGTTTGATCAATGGTATGTGCACTGTAATTACGCTATGTTAATCTGGAATAAAATATTTACCATAATAAAATCAATCTGAATGCAAATTGAAGGTGCACTTCATTAAAATTAAAGCGCAAATAAGGCTGCGGATACCACACACTTTTTATTGGCAATGGCAGGTGGTTATTGAAGCAGAGAATCCTATCACACAAGCGCTAATGACTTGTAATTGGGCTCTAGAAGTAACAGCATAGAGCAAATTGTCAACCGGAGATCACGCGGACATGGTCTGTGTACAGCACTGAGGCATGCTGGGTAAGAGAAGGGCTTGCAGGGCAGTAATTGGTGAAGTCGTGTGCAGACGCTGTTTGCTTTTTATGTGTTTTTTGTTCCCCTTGGCATTATTGAGGAAGTGTGAGATCGAAGGAGAACGCTACATCACACCTTGGCAGCTTTGTGTAGACATCTTCACATGCTGAGACAAGTCAGAAGAGTGTCGAGACCTGGCGGCCTACAAGACAAGAACGAGATGAGAAAGGATGAAAAATCATTAGGTTAAAGAGCTACCGGAAAATGTACTTTAAGTAGATTTTTCTTCTTTTTCTGTTATATGTCTCTATATCACTGATTCATCGGATAGATGACAACCTGATGATTGCCGGGGTCCCACCACTGGGATATACCCAAGAGTGGAGCACTATATCACTAATACATCGGATAGGTAACAACTTGGTGAATGCTGGGGTCCCACCACTGGGATCCCCAACATACCCAAGAGTGGAGTACTATATCACTAATACACTGGACAGATGACAACTTGGAGATTGCCAGAATCCCACCACTAGGATCTCCATTGCCCCCAAGAGTGGAGCACTATATCCATGATCCACTGGATAGGTGGCAACTTGGTGATTGCCGGGGTCCCACCACTGGGATCCCCAACATACCCAAGAGTGGAGCACTATATCACTAATACATCGGATAGGTAACAACTTGGTGATTGCTGGGGTCCCACCACTGGGATCCCCAACATACCCAAGAGTGGAGTACTATATCACTAATACTTGGATAGGTAACAATGGTGATTGCTGGGTCCCACCACTGGGATCCCCAACATACCAAGAGTGGATACTATATCACTAATACACTGGACAGATGACACTTGGAGATTGCCAGAATCCCACCACTAGGGTCTCCATTGACCCCAAGAGTGGAGCACTATATCCATGATCCATCAGATAGGTGACAACTTGGTGATTGCCGGGGTCCCACCACTGGGATCCCCAACGTATCCAAGAGTGGAGCACTATATAACTGATCCACAGGATAGGTGACAATTTCGTGATTTCCGAAATCCAACCACTGGGATCCCCACTGTCTCCAAGAGTAGCGCACTCAAATACCTCATCTAAATGCTTTGTTCACTGCTAGAAATATCTGAATGTTATACTTGTATATCTCAATAAACGGAGCAGTGGTGCAGTGGCCAACGCTCCATGTAAAGGGACACTTCAGTGCCCCATTCTTGGGATCAGTAATGGTCCCAGCACTGTGAACCTAGTGGTTAGCAAATTAAGATAGGTAATACATTGCTAAGTTAATGTGGCGCCCGTGTGGTTTGGCTGCCACAAATGGTATTTCCTAACATTGATTGTAATGCCATGTCTGGAAAGAATTTGGCTTCCTCTGCTGGATGTCTGAAGCATCCAACACAGCCTGTACTTTAACCATGAATTAGAGCACTGAGAGCCCTGGCTTAAGCTGTAGTGAGGACTAAAATAAAGTAAGGCAACGGAGAAGGTCCTGTCTGGAAGGAGCTGGGAAGCTCACCAGAAGGACCAGCTGCAGAAGAGGGTTTCAGGCACTAGGTTGCTAGGCTTTCAAGGTGTAGTGGCAGAAACTGGAGGTTAGTGGGTTTTATGCTCACTAGCCACTTAAGTGGGACTTAGTAATACAGATGGCCAGTGAACTGTTGGAAGGTATATCTACTCACAGTGTCTGCATTTACCTATCTGGCTGGAGGTAACCCACAGTAACCAGAGGAAGTAAAGGACATCTCAAAGGCACCTAGAAACCTATTATAAGGACAAGTCAGCAGGTAGGCCACTATACTCACCCAGCACAGCAGACTGCAGTTCTTCCCAGACTGGCTGGACTATGAGCCTGGTGGTGCTAGTAAACCCTGGATTTGCTGTAACAATCCTTAGTAAAAGGTAAAAGCAAATAAACTGACTTTGTGTGCCTCCTCTTCCTCTAAATGAGAGCCAGGGCTACAGCACTGGGCACAGCCACCATTATCCTGACTACTTGCCCAGCTGCTGGGTACCCCAGCCCTTTGTGCTCCACATTTACAACCCCTTTAAGGGCTACCCTTTTTGTTATAGGACCCTTATATGATAACCTAACAGTTGTCCCCATTAAAAGGATTTCTATTAATTTTATAGATGAAGAAAAAGATCTGCAGTACCCTGGTCCGACATCCACAACATTGGTAGCGGGGCCAGAGTCCTGCAAACGTCCCGGCTGGCACTCTAACAGGATCTTGGGCATTTTTACTATTCTCTGCTCAATCCTGATTAATGTTTGAATTTTGCAGCTATTTGTATACAGCGGCTCCCTGGGTAATCTCTCTTCGTGCCCAGGTTAAAGGTTTCAGGATACACCTGGTGACGTTCCGAATTGTAACTCTTAAATAAATAATAAAGGTTTCATTCAGGAATAGACAACTGCTGCCATCCCTGTCCAAAGGCTTAACTGGAGCTTACCTCCATTGAACTGACTTGTCATGAGCTATTATTATTATTATTGCTCCATTTATTCCATGGCGCTTTACATGTGAAAAGGGGTATATATAATAACAAGTACAATAATTATGAACAATACAAGGCACAGACAGGTACAGGAGGAGAGAAGGTCTTGTCCACGAGGGCCCACAGTCTAAGAGGGATGCGTGAGGATACAATAGGTGAGGAGAGAAGACCCTGCCCACGAGGGCTTACAGTCTACAAGGGTTGGGTGATGATACAGTAGGTGAGGAGGGAGGACCCTGCATGTGAGGGCTCACAGTCTACAAGGGTTGGGTGATGATACAGTAGGTGAGGAGAGAAGAACCTGCCCATGAGGACTTACAGTCTACAAGGGATGGGTGAGGATACAGTAGGTGAGGAGAGAGAACCCTGCCCATGAGGGTTCACAGTCTACAAGGGATGGGTGAGGAGAGAGGACCCTGCCCATGAGGGCTCACAGTCTACAAGGGATGGGTGAGGATACAGTAGGCGAGGAGAGAGGACCCTACCCACAAGGGCTCACAGTCTACAAGGGATGAGTGAGGATACAGCAGGTGAGGAGAGAGGACCCTGCCCGCAAAGGCTCACAGTCTACAAGGGATGGGTGATGATACAGTAGGTGAGGAGAGAGGACCCTGCCCATGAGGGCTCACAGTCTACAATGGATGGGTGATGATACAGTAGGTGAGGAGAGAAGACCCTGCCCACGAGGGCTTACAGTCTACAAGGGATGGGTGATGATACAGTAGGTGAGGAGAGAAGACTATGCCCACGAGGACTCACAGTCTACAAGGGATGGGTGAGGATACAGTAGGTGAGGAGAGAGAACCCTGCCCACGAGGGCTCACAGTCTACAAGGGATGGGTGAGGATACAGTAGGTGAGGGGAGAGGACCCTGCCCACGAGGGCTTACAGTCTACAAGGCATGGGTTGAATATACAGTAGGAGAGGAGAAAGAACCTGCCCATGAGGACTTACAGTCTACAAGGGATGGGTGAGGATACAGTAGGTGAGGAGAGAGAACCCTGCCCATGAGGGTTCACAGTCTACAAGGGATGTGTGAGGATACAGTAGGTGAGGAGAGAGAACCCTGCCCATGAGGGCTCACAGTCTACAAGGGATGGGTGAGGATACGGTAGGTGAGGAGAGAGGACCCTGCCCGCAAGTGCTCACAGTCTACAAGGAATGTGTGAGAATACAGTAGGTGAGGGTAGAGCTGGTCATGCGGTGGTTTAGTGGATTGATGTTCACTGCAGGTTGTAGGCTTGTCGGAACAGGGGAATCTTCAGGTTTCTTTTGAAGGTTTCCATGGTGGAGGACAGTCTCATGTGTTGGAGCAGAAAGCTCTAGAGTATGGGGGACTCATTACATAAAACTTGTGGGCAGTTGTGGAGGTCTTTAGAAAAAAAATGTCACTATGATTTTCTTAACTAAGGCCGGCTTGACACTGCGTATGTGATCCGATCCGTAGCTGTCCGCTTGAGGCAGACAGCCGCAGACCGGATCAGCACACAGGACTGGGGGGCTATTATGCTCTCCGATCCTGTGTGCAGCGCACGCAGCTGCAGCCGCTGACAGGTCAGGACCGCGGCGCCCTCGGTCCTCACCTATCAACATTGGGAACTGCGTGCGCTGCACACAGGACCGGAGAGCATAATAGCCCCCCAGTCCTGTGTGCTGATCCGGTCTGCGGCTGTCTGCCTCAAGCGGACAGCTACGGATCGGATCACATACGCAGTGTGAAGCCGGCCGTAGAAAAGGCTTATACTCATCAGACCCTTAGACTTATAACTACTTGGACACTACATCTAATTGATTCACTGAAATGTAAAAGTAATTATTGTAATTTTGGTGGTAAAGGAAATATTTCACCATATCAAAAGTGTTGAGTTTGTGCCCTTATTGTATTGCAGCTACACCCCTTAGATTTCCTTTTTTTTTTTTTTTTTTTTTTTAAATCTGCTATACAGTTCCAGAGATATGGGAATTTTTATTAAGTGCTAATTTTTATGGTCTTTTGTAAGAGGCCTGGCTTACAAGGTAATTATCCCAAAGTCACGCCCCAGAGGATCTTGTGAGTCTCACCCAGTAAAATTGATAATAATGACTACTAAATTACAAGGCCCATAACTCTGTAATCAGATAATGGATTTAAAAAAAAAATAAAAAAATGGGATAATCAGGGGAGACAAAGGGGACAATAACGGCAAAAAGCAGCCAATTTTGCCCAACTGACCGGTCCCCCTAAAGCTACTGTAGAGACATAGAAGTCAGTGAGTGCTCTCATCCACTGGCCAGGCCACCTTTAGAAAGTCCGAATGGACCAGGGCTCATCCCAGCTGAACACCCAAACTCCTTACCCGTGAGCAGAACACTACTCAGACAACACAGGCCGAGGGAACCACACAATGAAAGACTTTATTGGATCCCAACAGCCAAAGGCATATAACTCATAACCAAGTACAACATACAATGCAACAGGCAACAGAGTCTCACCCTTCCGCTGGCTCACCAGGGGCTGGAATGTTCATGCCTACAGGACTTCCAGGGTCAACTACCTCAACCCAGCAGCACCCTGCTTTTGGTGGGCACCCACTGGGAAGGGATAGCGGTAAGCTTAGAAAGCTGACCGAGCACAGCAAAATCTGTAGTCAGGTGACCGAATTGCCCCAACTTAGGTATCTTAAAGCTGAATCCTAGAATCTTAGGCTAAATTCCTGTAGAAAATGATCCGGGTTATGATTTTCTAGTTGGGACTGAAGTTCCCAGGCTGAGGTCCTGTAGAATTTGATCCTGGTTATGGTACTCTAACCAGGACTGAAGTCCCTAGCTTGAGGTCATGTAGAAAAATATCTCCTGGTGACTGAAGCAAGTTTTTTTCTATCCACCCAGTCTTCACCTCAGGGTACTGTGTCCTACAGGATTGGAGGGATAAGGCTGTTATCTTATTGGTATACAGTTCAATCCGTCTGCATCATTTTCCTCTGAATGATGTTCACAGAGGGGGCAGAGGAAATGTACGTTTAATTAGAAATCCACAATTAAAGACAATGGTGGCACTGAGCAGTCTGATAAGAAACAATTGAAAGAAAAAAACAGATATTGCGCCACACTGCAACTGGAGGAAATTAATACACGGTTTTACTATGTGTGCACTAACCTTGACTGGTTGTGCAACTTCCCGCACAACCGGACTGATGGCTTAATGTGGGTCACCGTGTGACAGGGTCCAATGTTCCCTCCTCCTTTGATACTTCGAGCCTGGGGGTCGGCTCCTTAGTTCCTCCAGAGATGGAGGTGAGCTTCTTCATTCCTCCACCCAAAGAGGCAGACTCGATGCAATGGCTTCCGTCCAAGCTCCACACTGTGTATCGGTTGATCATTTAAAGGTGGGTCATTATGACGTAATGCCAAGTCCTGTGGATCTTAGAGCAGCTCACACACCGCACTCCCAACAAGGGAGAAAGAGATTAGCAAATAGAAAACAAGCGGTGTCAGAAATTTGGAGCGCTAAAGAAACTGCGGATTGTTAATTATATTACCAATACTTTATTACACGAACAGCAGGGGTCCAGTATGCCACAACCCGTTTCGAGTTGCGTCGAAACGCGCTGTGGCATACTGGACCCCTGCTGTTCGTGTAATAAAGTATTGGTAATATAATTAACAATCCGTGGTTTCTTTAGCGCTCCAAATTTCTGACACCGCTTGTTTTCTATTTGCTGATAAGAAACAATGACCACCTTCCCATCAGTCAACTAACACAAGAACAACACGTCTGGCCAAATTAAGAACATTAACCCATGATATGTATTGAAAAAGGCAGTGTCATCACTAAGGGGCGGATTAAGCCTAGCCAGGGCCCTGGGCTGTTTAGAATCCAAGGGCCTCCACCCCAACTCAAAATATCATGTGATATGTGCAGAACCATAAAAGAAAAAATCAGTGGCCACATATAGCCCCTGTATACAGTAGCACATATACCGTAATAAAAATAAAACCACATATTCATTTTACTCCTGTCCTCCCGTCGCTCTGCTCCTACCCACCTGTCTCCACGTCCTCTTGATGCTGTCGCATACATGATAACACTGGCTGATGGTGTCATTGCGCTGATGATGGGAGCTCCCCTGTGAGTTGCCAGCAGCATAGTTCAAGGGAAACTTGAGCTCCGAGGTGAGTATCTGTTGCTGCACACCCCATTATAATGAGGGCAATATGGCCATGGGCCCCTGGACCTCAGGGCCCTGGGCGGTACTCTTGATAGCCCCCATGGTAAACTGCCTATAGTTGTCACAACCAAAGTAGACAATTGGTTTGTTCACCCTTCCCTCGACCTGGCATTACAATTTCGCACTTAATTCAAATTTGTGCATGTCCTACATGATTGTGTTGGGTCCCTTTTGAGGGTCCCAAATAAATTCTTAATTGACCTTGTAAGAGTGGATTTTGTAACAAGATCCTTATAAGAATGAAAACTCTACTGCTTATGGAAAGCTGCATTGTTCATCACAACCTTCTCACCTAGATGTGACATGTCCGTAGGTGTCCGTGACATAAATGTAGCAAATTTCGGTGGTGGATCTCATTTTATGTTCTTTCCAATATGTAACACAGTAACAGACGTAATGATAAAGACCATCAGCGTAGCATTCTGCTGGTGGGATTAAAGGCACTTTACGCCTTTCCAAAGGTAAACAAGATAATAAAATGATCATTACAAAAAACATAAAGGGAAAGGTATTGTGCTGGAAACGTTATTTCGAGAAGTCAGGAGTTAATATAATACTTGGAGGATATGAATAATTATTGGATGTGCTGTCACCAAGACTACTTTGTACATCAAGAGTCATTGCTTTTGGAAACGCAAAACTAAATTCAGCCCAATTAAAGGGAATTCATTCTTATGGATAACTTTTATTAGCGGACAGGGGAAATTGAGGCATTTCTTTGTTATGTAGGGCTGCTCGCTCCTTTAGATTTGTGAAGCAATGGCTATTGGGTTGGTGATACCTGTCTGGGTGACCACCATTGATCTTCCAGCTCTATAACATACATTGATACTATGATACTTCCTCATCTCACACTCCCCCATAGCTATAGTGGTACAGGCGTCTCAGTTGCACTCATGCCCTAGTGCCTATCGATGATATCCATAGACTTTTCTATAAATGTCCTATAGATCTGATCAAACCAATGGAACCTACATTTACAGTATCTTGGATCTAGGACTCTTATGTATTTGGACAATTGGCAAGCATTGTTTTTGTAACTACAATAGAAGTGAATAGTTAGCTGTGCATGCGCGGTCACTTTTCGGTCTCCAAGGATCAAATCACAAGAATAGCTGTAGCGGCAGCACTGGTGACCCTGCAGCTAGGTCGTCAATGCACTCACACCTCTGGCTGTCCAGATGTATCTGTCCTGGCCCTCGCTGCTGCTTCTTATTCCCGGGATCTGCATACGCCATGTATGTCTCCCAGAAGCATTTAGGACATGAATGTGCGCACTCCCTGTCTCTTAAAGGGGCTCTGAAAAGGCCTCACCGGCTGGAGGACACTGGGTGATAAAGGCACCCTCCCCCTTTGGAAGATGCCTGAGCAACGTGTTAGTTCTGTATGTCCACATTTTTGCTAGTTGTCAGGTTCCTGACAACTTTTACCTGTGTCCTGTGTCCACTAATATGTTCCAGTACCCGTCCTGTGTACCCATCGGTACCTGCCATTACCTGCTGCATCTGTCTGAACCCAGCTGCTATACCTACTGATATCAGCTTGCCTGCCAGTACCAGTCTGTCCTCCACCAGCAACCTGCCTACCTACCTGTACCAGCCTGTCTGCCTGCACCTGAGCCTGAACCTGCTTGTTTGACCTTTGGGGCAGATGTTACTGTACCGAGAGTTCCCCTGGAATGTTACCTGATGGCTACTTGCAGCACAAACCTGACCTCACAATCAGAGGCTCTAGTGAAGACGAGGTAGCTTAGCTATGCCCCTCCAGGGTGAGCCTGGTCCTGTGGCATAGTGTGTCCACACCCCCTGGCGTGACAGTGGGGCTATGTTGCTTATCTGGAATAGACAGGTGGCCTTTCTACTTTATTGATTCATATAAGAGTCTCGAACGTTGCTAAGTATCCTTGCTTGGCAATTGTCCATGTTCTCAAATAAGTGACCAGAAAGAGATGCGCATCCGCAACCACCTTTCTATTGCCCACTCTTAGATGGAACCTGTCACCCCCCCAAGGCATTTTATACTGTGCTCACCAGGTTACACATGATGTAAATGTAAATGGTTCTAGTAACCCCTTTTTTTTCCCCGACTGACCCCTCATACCTGTGATATGAATTTATATTCTATCTAGAGCAGGCCTCCTATAGAGTCACAGAGGCTGGTATATAGTCATGGTGGGTAAACGTATCGCTGCCCCTCCGCAAATCCTGCCCTGCATGATTGAAATTACCAACCCCTCCTCTCGCCGTCGCAGTGGAGCGGGTGTCTAAGCTCCACAGAACAGTGCTGAAGTGTCGTGAGACTTCCGCACTGTGCATGGAAACCCGCTCCACTGCGCAGGCGCGGGTGCCGCTGTCAGTCCCAAAGTTTCACGAGATTTGTGAAGTCTTGTGAGACTTCAGCACTGTTCTATGGACTGCAGACACCCACTCGACTGCGCCAACGCGCGTGCCACTTTCACTCAAGCACTGGCCAAAGGGGGGGCGGGAAATTTGAATCATGCAGGTCGGGATTTGCAGCCCAGAGGGGCGATGAGACGTTTACCCACCATGACTATATACCAGCCTCCGTGGCTCAATAGGAGGCCAGCTCTGGACAGAACATGACTTCATATCACAGGTATGTGGGGTCAGTCTGGGCACATACAGGGGTTACTAGAACTCCATTTACATCATGTGTAAGCTGGTGGGCACAGTATAAAATGCCCTGGGGGGGTGACAGGTTCCCTTTAAGATAGATATGGATCTCAACACTGGGACAGAGGCTGTGACTCCAGATTGGGGAATATGGACAGTTCTTCCATTTACATGTGAAGGCGTTCCCCAGGTTTTCGGAACTTTAATTCAGATGAACAGATATGGCTGTGTGTGGACGGCCAACTCTACATTTCATGCCATGGCTCTCGAAATGGATGTCTGTCCTAACAGTAAAATGACACCAGATGAGAATAACCCCTTACATGAAGTCCTGAATAAACATTATGCTCATCCTAAAAAATTGTTATTGTTTTTTTTTTTAATTTTGGGCACAACAGGGCCCCACGTCTTAATTATGAGGTCCCGTATCCCTCCTGTGTGGTCCTGTGGTCCATATACACCGATGTTCTTCTTTACAGAGGTGGCTTTGTCAGATGTGACTTCTTAATCTCCTCTATTCCCAGTCTCACACATCTTAAACCATTGTGAAGATCACACCAAGACTTTTTCCGCTTTGTTAAATTATTAAATTAGACAATAGAGAAAAAACACTTTTTTTTGCACATGATAATTCTTTCCTTCCATTAGATAAGTCACACGCAGCAGTATCCATGTTAACTAGGTGCATATCCCAAGGGCGGCGTGTGAGACATCTACGTGAATAATTTAGATCCTGCTCAGATCTTGTCGTACTTTGGGAGTGTGACAATGTTAATGATGAACAGCAAATAACTGAAGTATTAATAATTATTTCTCACACGGGAAAGAAATGATAAATGGATAATTGAAATTGAACTTTCAGGAGGATGAGGAATGCGGAGCTTCTTTATACCGAGGTGGAAGGTGATATAATTCACCTACTTTCTCCTTGCTGTCAGGCAGGGTGGTATAATTATAAAGGGGATAATGAAGCAGGATGGTAAGATGAGCAAAAGGCAATCACGGCAGTTAGTCTGACCCTTAGACTGGGGTTTCCTAACTCACCCTGTTCCTGAATTATCTCTGATGGTGAGGACATCCAGGCCACCACCCTTGCCCTTTGCACCTGATCAGCCCTAGGTTAAGATTTCTTCACCTCCACCCACAGAGTGGGAAGCACAGCAACTCCCAACAGAAGGAAAACACCAAGAAGACTTCAGCAAAAAGCACACACGTCTTCTCAGCTCCAGGTCTTGTAGAGACTAAACTCTATCAGCAACACCTGCTGGTAGAAGAGGGAGCTATTTAAAGGCCAGGTGCAGAGTCATATCCTACAACTCCCCATTTGCAGAGCTGCCTATACATAGACAGCAACACAATAACATCTACACATTAACTCTGAATGTGCCAAAGGAAATTAGCTCTCATTTAAACTACAGAGCGCCTCTCACATGGACTGCAGAGCAGTTAATACAGTATGTGACACTTGCACAAAGATTCATTCACCAAAATGAGGTTCTCCATTCAAGTGAGATGGACCCAATGGGTTCTTTATCAGCCTCAGTCCCTGTCTGGTCAGACACATCCATTACACAGTACATAGCAGAGACACATGAATAAGATTATCTCAGCACAGGAGATGGAGTTTGATCAGACCATGTCCCTGTACAGTCAGACACATCCATTACACAGTACATAGCATGGACATATATATAAGATTATCTCAGCACAGGACATGTGGTATGATCAGACCATGTCCCTGTATGGTCAGACAAATCCATTACAGAGTACATAGCAGGAGCACATATATAAGAATAACTCCGCACAGGACATGAGGTATGCTCAGACCATCTCCCTGTACAGTCAGACACATCCATTACACAGTACATAGCAGGGACACATATATAAGATTATCTCAGCACAGGAGATGTGGTATGATCAGACTATGTCCCTATACGGTCAGACACATCCATTACACAGTACATAGCAGGGACACATATATAAGATTATCTCAGCACAGGAGATGTGGTATGATCAGACCATGTCTCTGTACGGTCAGACACATCCATTACACAGTAAATAGCAGAGACACATATATAAGATTATCTCAGCACAGGAGATGTGGTATGATCAGACTATGTCTCTATACGATCAGACACATCCATGACACAGTACATAGCAGGGACACATATATAAGATTATGGCCAGGGTCACATTTCCGTTTTTGGAACAAAATCCTGATCCGGTTTTGAGCTTCCAAAAAGCTCAAAACCGGACCAGGAAACGCTCCCCATAGGATCCAATGCAAAACACCGGATGGCTTCACAAGCCATCCGGTGGCCGGATCCGGCACTGCTGCCTGCGTTTAAAATCATGCAGGCAGCAGTTTTCGCAGCGTTTCTGGGACCGCACTGCGGTCACCGGATGGCTCAGGATGTGTAATCCTGAGCCATCCGGTAACTGCATAGGTTGCGGTTCCCGATCGGCAAAGTTAATAAAGATTTAATTTGAGTACAGAACTGACTGTTAGAGGTCTGTAGGGGGGCTTAGACCCCCTACAGACCGGGCGGCCACTTCTATAGTGTTCTTCTCCAATTTTCCCTATGGCACGGGCTGATCTGAGCTCCGTGCATGTTATCAAAATATCCCCCCTCCCCCTATCACTATACAGGGGTGCATACACCCCTCTAGTACAGTACTGCTTTATTTATGTTATGAACACCAAGACTTGTCCCAATCGCAACATAAGTATATATTTACATGTTCCGTGGCACATGGTTAGCCACGCCCCTTTAACGACTCGGCCACCCCCACAACACTGGATTACGGCCAGAGGGGGCGGGCATCAAGAAGGAGCGGGCGGAGGCTTCTGCACACAGCCCCGCCCATGGACATCAGTGGACTCTGCCTACGGAACATGTAAATATATACTTATGTTGCGATTGGGACAAGTCTTGGTGTTCATAACATAAATAAAGCAGTACTGTACTAGAGGGGTGTATGCACCCCTGTATAGTGATAGGGGGAGGGGGGATATTTTGATAACATGCACGGAGCTCAGATCAGCCCGTGCCATAGGGAAAATTGGAGAAGAACACTATAGAAGTGGCCGCCCGGTCTGTAGGGGGGTCTAAGCCCCCCTACAGACCTCTAACAGTCAGTTCTGTACTCAAATTAAATCTTTATTAACTTTGCCGATCGGGCACCGCAACCTATGCAGTTACCGGATGGCTCAGGATTACACATCCTGAGCCATCCGGTGACCGCAGTGCGGTATTATGCACACATTTTTGAGAAAAAATGTGTGTGACCGGCATTGCATTCACCGCATCCGGATCCGGATGCGGTGAATGCAATTTAGATTTCCAATGTGACCCTACCCTATCTCAGCACAGGAGATGTGGCATGATCAGACCATGTCCCTGTACGATCAGACACATCCATGACACAGTACATAGCAGGGACACATATATAAGATTATCTCCGCACAGGAGATGTGGTATGATCAGACCATATCCCTGTACGGTCAGACATATCCATTACACAGTGCATAGCAGGGACACATATATAAGATTATCTCAGCACAGGAGATGTGGTATGATCAGACCATGTCCCTGTACGGTCAGACATATCCATTACACAGTACACAGCAGGGACACATAAGATTATCTCAGCACAGGAGATGTGGTATAATCAGACCATGTCCCTGTACGATCAGACACATCCATGACACAGTACATAGCAGGGACACATATATAAGATTATCTCAGCCCAGGAGATGTGGTATGATCAGACTATGTCCCTGTACGGTCAGACATATCCTTTACACAGTACACAGCAGGGACACATACATAAGATTATCTCAGCACAGGAGATGTGGTATGATCAGACCATGTCCCTGTACGGTCAGACACATGAATTACACAGTACATAGCAAGGACACATATATAAGATCATCTCAGCACAGGAGATGTGGTATGATCAGATCTGTGCGGTCAGAAACATCAATTACACAGTACATAGTAGGGACACATATATAAGATTATGGCTAGGGTCACATTTGCGATGTGCCCCTAGCCTGCCGGATTCCGGTATTATCTTAGAACTTTTTCCAGCGCCGCATAGCGTTTCCGCTATGCGGTGCTGGAAACCGCTGCCCTTAGTTACCCGCTGTTTACCTGCACGACCTGTCACACAGGCAGCGGCTCGGAGGGCGTTTTACAGCGCCGCACAGGAAATCGTGTCTGCAACGGTTTCCTGTGCGGCGCTGTAAAACACCCTCCGAGCCGCTGCCTGTGTGACAGGTCGTGCAGGTAAACAGCGGGTAACTAAGGGCAGCGGTTTCCAGCACCGCATAGCGGAAACGCTATGCGGCGCTGGAAAAAGTTCTAAGATAATACCGGAATCCGGCAGGCTAGGGGCACATCGCAAATGTGACCCTGGCCTATCTCAGCCCAGGAACATTTTTATTAAACAAATCCAATTGTGGAAATTATTATTATTCTAATCTAGTGATTAAGGCTGGGGTCACATTTGGAAGGCACAATCCGGTAATGGCATCCATTACCGGATCTGGTATTACTGTGTGCTGTCACATTTGTCCACCCTCCCTAGAGACATGTTGTCCATATAGGGTGGCATATGAAGGGTTAAATGGCTTTAATATAGTATCGCCGCTATTGTCGACTTTTACTATTTTATGAATGACAGCCGGCGGCTCCTCGCTGTGGAGGAGATACAGTAAGTAATGTGCGTACTGTATATGCTGCTATCCAGGGTCCTGAAAGCTTTAACATTAGTTCTAAGGGCAGCGCTCTGCCATATACCGTAACTAATGTTAAAGCTTTCAGGACCCTGGATAGCAGCATATACAGTACGCACATTACTTACTGTATCTCCTCCACAGCGAGGAGCCGCCAGCTGTCATTCATAAAATAGTAAAAGTCGACACTAGCGGCGATACTATATTAAAGCCATTTAACCCTTCATATGCCGCCCTATATGGACAACATGTCTCTAGGGATGGTGGCCACTCCCTGGAGACATGATGCCCACATATTATATTAACATTAACTTTTTGTTCATCCCCGCGGCAGCAGGGATGAACAAAGCATACGGCTACCGCAGGCATTCACAGGTGCCTTGCGGTAGCTGGATGGGCTCCCATAGGCGCCCATTATACAAAACCGGATTCGGTTTTGCAAACGCTGCGATGGACGCTGCCTGCATGATTTTTCCCGCAAGCTCCAACACCAGATCCGGTAACCGGATTGCAAATAGTGCAATCTGGTTTTTGTATTGGAGCCTATGAGCTGTGGATCCAGATCCAGTTTTGAGCCTTAAAAATGCTGAAAACCGAATCCGGATGGAAGAAAAAAAACGCTAATGTGACCCTAGCCATTGTGGCACCAAAAAACAGATCCGTTACTGCAACTTACATTCATGTACGTTGCGGGTACCGGATCCGGTTGCCATAGGCGGCCATTATAAAAAAACTGGATCCGTTTTTTCAACCGCTCCAAAAGATGCAGCCTGAATGATTTTTATCACAGGCTGCAAAACCGGATGCGGTAACCGGATGGCATTAAGTGCAATCCGGTTTTGCTATTGCAGCCTATGGCTGCGGATCCAGATCCGTTTTTGACCATATTTAACGGTCAAATCCAGATCCGGATTTGAAAAAATAACCACAAATATGACCCTTGCCTAAAATTAACTTTTTTTTTCATGGGAAACCCTACTAAAAGTGAACCACTTTTGGCACTATTTTTATTCTAAATCACAATATGTGCAAAACATTTTAAAGAAAAAATCTTGCAAATCTCACACTGGCCATTAAAGGGACACTGTCAGGTCATTCTTCAGTATGATACTAATATTACCCTTGAATAGGGCCTGGGCAGAACTTTTAAAAACATGTAAAATCATTATTGTACCGTTTGTAGTTTCCATATTATCACCATTGTCAGAGCCTGCAGAGAGCTGCTGCATTAGTCCTGTCCCATTATGAGCAGAGACAATTAGTCCTGCGCTGTTTAAACTGTCATGTATTTATGCACTCCCTCTCAGCAGCTCTCTCCTCCCTCCTCCCTCCTCCCTTTGCTAACAGTGCAGTGTCAGGTTTCACTTACAGGTCTGTTCAGTTGATATCACCACGGAGGGAGAGAGCTACTGCAGGTCTGCCTTATCTAGACTCCATTTGTTTCTGTAAAGCAGATACCCTGCTGTGCTGTGACAGTTTCTGTGTTGTAGTTCAACTCTTGTGATGATTCACACAGAGAGCAGAGAGGAGAATACAGCACCCCCCCAGTGATCTCCTGTGCAGTGATGTGGTGTGAGTATGTGACATGCATATTCATGTATGGGGAGTGGACAGCAGAAAACTAAGTGATCACTCACTGTGAGTGACAGATGGAATGATTCTCTTTATGTGAAGTTTACAGAAGATAGGAGGGGAATATAAATAAAAGGAATACATAAATGGAGAGAGTTTAGAGTGAGGAATTAGAAAATTATACCAGTTACATGTGGATTTTTGACCTGACAGTTTTCCTTTAAGCCATTTTTATACTATAACTTCCTGTTGTTTCAGGAGATACACACATACATTAGCAGCAATGAGCAGATTCTGACAATATGTTTTGTATTGAGCGTGTGCAGAGGTCAATGTGAAAGGAGGAGGAACGATGCCTATTGCGATTGGTCTGTCTTGTATATGGAGATGCTATCAGTTATTGTAATCTCACCTCTGATGATAATGAGACTGCAGAAAACTCTTTCTGGAAGGACATTGCTAACATGAAAAGCAAGGAAATAAAGAACTGTAGTGCAAAAACTTGATTTATGCAATATGTAACATCCCTTTAAGTTTCACTCGTTAATCTGATGGTACTTTTATTACATGATCACAGGGTATAATCGTAATAATATCAAGCATCGTACAAGCTGCTGATGACAATTTTTTTGCTCTCTCAACATAGATTGTGTTATTTGGTAGACGCGTGATTCAAAGAAAGTCTCGCTCATCTCGTGTTTATTGCCCTTAGGCCTTCTGTGCCTAGGAAAGCCTTACCCCTTAGATTATCACACTCTGTAATAGAGATGTACAGACACTTTACGATTCCTGCACAACTAAAAATGCTAACAAGAATTCAACACCCTACATATTTGGTAAAGTTGACAAACCCCAGTTACTGAAGGCATAATATTATACTTCATCGATGGCTTTACAAAACTGACCATGGATCTTGGTGGTCCTAGTACCACTGGTGGCTTCACAGTACATATCCTGAAACTTACTGTGGGGACACGAGAGTTGGTGGGTCGTCTTGTTCGCTGGCCTGGCTGTCTTTAGAAAGACCATGGATCTTGGTGGTAGTCCTAATACCACTGGTGGCCTCACAGTACATATCCTGGAGCTTGTTGTGGAGACACAAGGGTTGGTGGGTGGTCTCGTACACTGGCCTGGCTGTCTTTAGAAAGACCATAGATCTTGGTGGTCTTAATACCACTGGAGGCTTCATACTAGAAATCCTGGAACTGATTGTGGAGACACTAGTGTCAGTGGGTGCTCTCATATGCAGGCCTGGCTGTCTTTAAAATGACCATGGATCTTGGGTGGTCCTAATACCACTGGTGGCTTCACAGTACATATCCTGGCTGGAACTGATTGCGGAGACACAAGGGTCAGTGAGTTCTCGTCCATTGGCTAGCTGTCTTTAGAAAGATTGGCCGGGGTTGGGGTCATCCCACTGAATGCTCACCCTCTTTCACCGTGGGCAGAACACTACTCAGACAGGGAATCACACTCCGGTAAGACTTTATTGGGTCCCCCAACAGTCAGCAGCATATACACAACATGGTGCATGTGACAGAGTTTCATCCTTCCGTTGACTCCCAGAAACCAAAACCACTGCAACTTCAGGGGATCCAAGAACAACTACTTAAGCCAGCTCCACCCCGCTTTTGGAGAGGATGTAGTGGCAACCTTAGGAAACTGACCAAGCACAGCGAGGTATGTGACAAGGTGACGGATTGTCCCAACCTGGGTTTCCAACCAAATTCATGGTCTTAGTGTTGGGCATCAGAGCAGCCCTGTAATCCACCTACTGGAACCATGGTCCTCAGGATGAA
Organism: Allobates femoralis; assembly: GCA_033576535.1. Taxonomy (NCBI): domain Eukaryota; kingdom Metazoa; phylum Chordata; class Amphibia; order Anura; family Aromobatidae; genus Allobates; species Allobates femoralis. The sequence goes on from JARQOC010000010.1 coordinate 115,947,954, forward strand.
CTCCTGTAGAATCACACTGGTGACAAGATCTGTCCCTTTTCATTTCCCTCAGCTCCCTTTATAGAGCATTGTGTCCCACAGGGGGAAGCATAATCATGTCTGATCCTTCATTGTTCACTAGTTCAATTGTTCTCCAGATGATGCAGTGTAGTACAACGCAGGGGCCTGATGCAAGCTGCAATCAGCAGGCATTTCACAAGTGAGCATACAGAAAAAGGGGCAGTGGCCAATCTCACACAAGACAATGGCCCATAACTCATGACTTACCGAACAAAGGAACAATACATCTGACATAACTAACAATCATTCACCCCCACACAAGTTGTCAGATATTACTTATTAAGTCATTACACTGATTACTGAAGGAAGAGATATAGCCCCCATAAAAATGAGACAAATATGGGCTGATGAGTGATCTTTTGTCAGTAGGGCCAACAGGTTCATCAGAAAGAAAAAATATAATCTCAAACTGCTTTGGCTACTTTGTATTTTTTTCATTTGCCGATGATACAATTTCTTACTATTGGCCAAAAAAATCTGACTGTGAGCTGAGAGGACGTGTGTGCACTTTGTGCTGAAGCCTTCTTGGTGTTTTCCTTATTTTGCTGTGCTCCCTGCTCCATGGGAGAAGGTTAGGGGGTTTAGCCTAGGGTTGATCAGAAGCAAAGAGCAAGGGTGGCAGCCCAGACATCCTCACCTTCAGAGGTAATTCTGGCAACAGGGAGAGTCAGGGACCCCCAGTCTAAGTGTCAGACTAGATCCCTTGATTGCCTTTTGCCCATCTTCCCATCCAGTTTCCTTATTCCTTTTACCATTATACCACTGGTGACAACAGGTATAATTTTTATAGTTGTTCTATGACCCATACAGCCTTATCAATAGTTTAATTATTAAAATATTGCTACCAGGCTCCCTTTAAGGGGGTGTCTAATGCCTATTTAGGATATTTGGATAACATGAAGGGTGGTCCTCAGTTTGGGACAGTGGAGAGCATTGTTCCTGTATTATAAGGGTGGTCATTGAGCTCTTGGTGCCGGTGGTGGGACCGAAAGTGCTTGTCCCCTTCCTAGAGGAGATGAGTAAAGTTTTTTTTTTAACCCTTTAGTGTCTTTTTTATATTAATGATGAAGTCAAAGAACAATAATAGTTTTAATTAAAATGACTTTTTGGGTGATCCAGTATTTTTTATCCCCCAGCCCCAATGTCTTAATAATGGAACTGTCTATAATTAAGCTCGAGGCTCCCGCAGTTTGTCCAAGGATCAGCCCTTAATGTGCGACCTAAGACCTATGCTAATGACTAGACGGATTGTGCTGGGTCGTGAAGTTCAACCACAGCTGACCTGAAAAATCCCAGAAATATAGGTACGGTAATTAAATTGCCCTTCCAGGCCGGGGCTCCGCCACTCTTTCCTTTCTGTTTAATTGCTTCATCTATTTTGCTTCTATTTTTTTTCTTTTCCTTTCTCTCCAGAACATAATCACGTGCGATTCTCCGAGGAAATATAGCGGGAAATTGTTGGACATATGCATGCAAATTGCATTGCTTGCTATCTGCGTTCCCAGAGTCGGCGGTATGCCTTTGTAATAATTGCACTGTATATTTGCAGGGTTTTTTTTCATATATTTTTTTTTTAGAAAAGTTAGATATTTTCTGGCTTTCTATGGGTGTCCCTCCAGACTTGTCGAATTTGCAGTTGTACATTAACAGTAACTTTAACACGATTTCATAGTTTGCCGTATATTGGATTTATTAGTAACTAAAGAGCCAATAGACTCCAGAAAAGTGCATTAACATTTAAATTGTAAAAATTGGTTTGATAATGGTGAATACTTCTATTAAAACCAGAGAAAGGAAATGGGGACATATTACAAAAGATTCCATAAATTAGGCGTCCCTGCTGATGTAGAGGAGGCTCAATCGGAAATTGGATAAATGTGGTGTTGTCTTTACACCTCGTAGAGAATTCATGGAGACAGAGAAGACATAGGGAATGTGCAACACTCACACCATGGGGCGACTCCAGTACTCGAGTATAATGGAAGTCAAAGGAAATGTAAAAAGTTTGAGTTCCCATTGACATTAATTATACTTGGTACTTTGGTTGTGCCCATCTAAGCATCCAATGCTCGTAGAGAATGTATGAAGGCAGAGAAAACATAGGGGATGTGCAACACTCACACCATGGGTGCGACTAAATTACATGAGTAAATGGATGTCAATGGAAATAAGCATTATTCGGGAACTCTTTCTGATAAAAGTTTGAGTTCCCCATTGACTTCCATTATGCTAGGTGCTAAAGTCCACCCATCTGAGCATCCATTACTCTAGGGAATGATGAGGCATGAAAAGGTCAGAAATGTGCAAACTTATTTAATGGGTGCAACTAGGTACTTGAATATAATGGAAGTCATTGGCTAGGGTCACACTTGGAAGTGCATTTGCGATTACGCAGGTAATCGCAACTGCCTTCAGACACATTTTGCCTTCAAAATGTGTTCCTAAATCCGCATGCGGTATCCGGATTGCACCTTAATGTTGAATCTGGTGGCCGCATGCGGATCTTCTCCGGCTTTCCTGCATGGGTTTTGAGGCGGGGAATGAATTCGGCTAAAATCGGATTCTCCCGGATTGTCCCGGATTCACCCGGGTCCGGCTCAATCTGGCGCTCATTGACTCCTATGTTATTGTTTGCCGGATAGCGCCGGATCCGGGTGAATCTGGGACAATCCGATTTTCACATGTTTTATGCTGTGGTTTACGATCTGGGTGCGCAACCCGGTTCCACTGACATTTGCGGTTGACATTTCAGAACCGGAATACGGCTAAGAAAACTGAGCAAAAAAACGTTGCATGCATGATTTTTACTGCATGCAATGAAACAGGAGCCAGTAACTAGATTGCATGTAGTGCAATCCAGTTATTATAATGGGCTCCTATGGGCTGCGGTTTCTGATCTGGTTTTGAGCTTTTTTTACAGCTCAAAACCGGATCAGGTTTTAAAAATTCTGCAAGTGTGACCCTAGCCTATAATGGATGTCAATGGAAATAAGCATTATTCCGGGAACTCTTTCAGATAAAAGTTTGAGTTCCCCATTGACTTCCATTATGCTTAGGTGCTAAAGTCACACCCATCTGAGCACCATCTACTCATAGGGAATGCATGGAGGCACTGAAAATGTCAGAAATGTGCACAACTTATTTAATGGGTGCAACTAGAGTACTTGAATATAATGGAAGTCATTGAAAACTTGAGCATTTTTCCGGGAACTCATTCAGATAAAAATTAGACTTCCATTATGCTCAGGTGCTCAGGTTGCGCCTATCCAAGCATCCAGCTACTCATAGGGAAAGCATCGAGGCATTGAATATGACAGAAATGTGCACAACTCGTGCAATGGGTGGTACTAGAGTACCTGAGTATTTGAGCATTTTTACGGGAACTCTTTCAGATAAAAGTTTGACTTCCATTATGCTCAGGTGCTCAGGTTGCGCCTATCTGAGCATCCATCTACTTATAGGGAAAGCATCGAGGCATTGAATATGACAGAAATGTGCACAACTCATGCAATGGGTGGAACTAGAGTACCTGAGTATTTGAGCATTTTTTTCGGAAAATGTTCAAGTTCCCCATTAACTTTCATAATTCTTGGCACTCCAGTCGTGCCAATCAAAACAGCCAACTAGTCACAGCTACTACCTAAATACAATGTAAGTTAATGGGAATTTGGTCAATTGGTACCAATCCCAATCCCTGAGGAAGGAGTTGGGACTGATCCGAAACGCGTAGACTTTGTGATGAAGACCGTGTGAAGTTTCATGATACGAGCAGTGCAGCGCAGGTCGTGAACACTGTCCATTCATAGTTTTCCTAACCAAGTTGAACGTTGAGGTGTGGACCTTGCAGCAGCCTTAAGTCTCCTGTGCCTTGATGCCGGTTGTGTGCTACACAACCCCCCCAGGTGAGCAGCTAACAACATCTAGTCTCTTCATTTAAAAAGATAAGACCCTATTGTGCTTCTTTTCCCTTTTTAATAAATGGGAAATTTGAGCATTTTGTCTGGGAACTTTCCCGGAATAATGCTTGAATGTCCCCCTGACTTCAATTATATTCAGTACTCAACTCACTCCAATCCAAGCATCCAAATACTTGTAGAGAATGCCTGGAGGCATAGAAAACTCCAGGTATGTGAATCACTCATGGGTGTGAGTAAAGTACCTGAGTATAATGGAAGTCAATGGGAACCTTGAATATTTTTCCAGGAACTCTCCCGAAAAAATGCTTGAGTTCCCCATTGACTTCCATTATGCTCGGTACTTGAGTCTCGCCAATCCAGCATCCGACTACTCATAGAGAATGCATGGAGGCAGAGAAAATGCCAGGAATGTGCACCACTCACGCCATGGGTGCCAGTAAATTACCCGAGTATGATAGAAGTGAATGGAAACTTGAGCATTTTTCTGGGAACTCTTTTGGAAAAATGTTCGAGTTTCCTATTGACTTGAATTATATTCAGGTGCTTTAGTCACACCCATACAAGTATCCAACTACTCGTAGAGAATGCATGGAGGCAGAAAAAACACCAGGACTGTGCAACACTCATGCCATGGGCACAACTATATTGCTGGAATATAATGGATGTCAATGGAAACTTGAGCATTTTTCAGGAACTATTTTGGAAAAATGTTCAAGTTTTCTATTGACTTCCATTATACTTGGAACTCGAGTCAAACCCATCCAAACATCCAACTACTCATAGAAAATGCATAGAGGCAGTGAAAATGCCAGGAATGTGCACCACTCATGCCATAGGTGCAAGTAGACTTTTGAGTATAATGGAAGTCAATGGGAAAGAGCATTTTTCCAGGAACACTTTTGGATAAATATCCTAGTTCCCCATAGACTTCCATTATATGTGGTAGTCAATTCATGACCATCCAAGCATTCAACTACTTATAGAGAATGCATGGAGGAAGAGAAAACACTAGGAATGTGCAACACTCACACCATGGGCGCAACTCAAGTACCGAGTATAATGGAAGTCAATGGAAACTTGAGCATTTTCCAGGAACTATTTGGGAAAAAATGTTCGAGTTCCTCATTGATTTCGATTATACTCAGGTGCTTGAGTCGCACTCATCCGAGAGTCTAACAGCTCGCTTTGAGTGCCGAGCACTTGAGCATGGTAGTGCTCGCTCATCACTAGAAAATCTCTGTATTAATGCTGATTCCACTCCCATGCACCCAAACATATCCCCTCACTACCCCCACCTGCCCCCCCCCTTCCTCCCAAACCCACACCACTCCAGGTGTGGAGCTATGACGGAACAGAGCTATGTGTGGACATACACAAACTGTCTATGAAGGGCTATGAAGTGCGGCTATGAAGAGGGTGTGGCTACAAAGGGGTGTGGTAATGAAGGGGCATAGTTATGAAGAGGCAGAACTATTTCAGGGGTGGAGCTATGTGTGGACATAAACAATCTATGAAGGGCTATGGGGCGTAGCTATGAAGGGGGCGTGGCTATAAAGTGGTATGACTATGAAGAGCGCATGGCACTGAAGGGGGTGGGCTCTGAAGTGGCATAACTATGATGGGGCGGAGCTATGTGTGGACATACACATTCTATGAAGGGCTATGGGGCATGGCAATAAAGTGATGTGGCTATGAAGGTGACGTGGCTATGAAGGGGCAGAGCTATGACGGAGCAGAGTTATGTGTGGACATACACAATCAGTGAAAAGGCCATTATTTTGGTTAATGACTGTAAGGCATGGGGTTAAAATTTCCCCTCAAAACATAGTGATAGACGTTCCCTGAGTCACATGGGGTGTGTGTGCAAAATTTGGTGATTGTAGGTGCAATGGTGCAAATTCCTTTAGTGGACATGTATACATACATTCATACATACATACAGTACATACACACACATACACATACACATACACTCACTTTATATATTCAATAAGGCTAGGGTCACATTTGTTACTGAAATTGCGCAATTAACAAGCAAAATGTGTGGCTGAAGCCGCTATCCGGTAACCGGATTGCTCCTGATGTGTAATCTGGAGCAATCCGGTTACCGTACAGTTTGGCGCAGGGATGAGCAAAGTGTTATCACTGTTAAAAAAGAATAAGTATTAATAATAATTGCACACACATCATGTCTCTAGGGGGTGCCCACCCCCCCTAGAGACATGCTACCCACTCAGGTGGGCATATAATGTGTTAATTACTCCTGTACAGTAAGCCGGCTCCTGTCGGCTCTGTACAATTTTGTGAATGAAGCCGCGGCTCCACTGACAGCAGTGCACATACTACACGTAATGTATGTATAGTATGTGCGCTGTCCAGGATCCTGAAGGTTTTTACAGTAGATCTATGGGCTGCGCAGCGCCATAGATCTACTGTAAATGCGTACAGGACCTCGGACAGCGCACATACTATACATTTCTGTATAGTATGTGCGCAGCTCACAGGGAGCCGGCGGCTTCATTCATAAAAATGTACAGAGCCGACAGGAGGCGGCTTACTGTACAGGAGATTTTAACATATTACATGCCCACCTGAGTAGGTAGCATGTCTCTAGGGGGGTAGGAACCCCCTAGAGACATGATGGGCAAAATTATTAGGAATATTAAAGCTTTTTTTACAACATTAAACACTTTGCTTATACCAGCAGCAGCGGATGTTACACCCGCTCCGAAAACTGCAGCCTGCATGATTTTTCACGCAGGCTGCAGAAACGGATTCGGTAACTGGATTGCATGTAATGCAATCTGGTTTTTCTCATAGGCTCCTATGAGGAGCGCTTCCTGATGCGGTTTTGAACTTTTTAAAAGCTCAAAACCGGATCAGGATTTGAAAATTCAAACGCAGATGTGACCCCAGCCTTATACTACACTTACCACTAGTGGCCACTGCAAAAAAAAAAAGCAGCTAACACCAACTCTCCACAATCAGGAGTCAGACCTGTGTCAATCACTTCATATTTGCATATTTTTTTCTTTTTGTCTGATTATATATTTATCTATATTTTATTATATATTATTATTGATGTGGCCAGAGCATGGGGTACTCACCGGGACACCGGGACTGATGGTGGCTTGGATGGGGAGATCACGGGTGGTCGGTATCCCAGTTCCGTGCCCTGATAATCATTAGATTGAGTAGATGGTGGGGGAGAAGGGAGTATTTACAGGGGAACGTGATGCCACCTGTAGTTCCCGGTAATATGGTTCCGGCTCTGCAAGCCGGCCGCTGAGGTGATGGTAGGTGCATCAGAGAGTAGGCCAGCTCCCTATAGGTGGAGCTATTACCTCAGGGCAGCGGTGATAGATGAAGATGAGGGGAACTGTAGTGATGGTTCTTACCCCTCTAATGAGCTGCTGGTGACGGCGTGGAAGCCCTCTAGGCACCGTCGGGCAGAACAGCGGAGGCCAGTTAAAGTTTTACTCCACTTTACTAGGTACCGGCAGATGGTAAAACGGAACACGGTACAGTTTGGTTTACAGGGTGGATGTTGCCAGCTCAGGGTCCCTCTTATGGAGTCTCTAGGTGTTCTCTCTCTTTGTCTTTCAGGGTTAACTTTACTCTTCCCAGTCTCTACTACCCTCACAGAGCTCTCCCGCCAGTCCTATGGTCTGCAGCTAGTAGGCATGGTCTGTGCCTTACTGGTCCGGATGGGGGGCCCAAGTAAGCAAAACCTCCCACCACCAGAATTTGGCCATTCTCCTCTAGTGTCCTGAACCGGTTCTTAGTCCTGAGGGGCGAGGTACCTTGTGGTGCTGTCGGCAACCCGGTTACTATGGGCCCGCAGCTCGTCAGTTTGCGGTCAGAATTGAACTTCTGGCCGCTTCGGCTTCCCGCGTTGCCGGTGTTTCCATCAACGTGACCAGCTGGCTCCAACCAGTCCTGGCCCGTTGCCTGCTGTCCTGGGCCCCCACTTAAAGATGGGGCTCCTCTTGTCGACCGCACTGTCAGGCACATCCTTCCTGACTGCCTTCCCAGCACTGTCTGATCTAACTTCTCTCACTAACTTCTTGCTTCTACAGCTCTAACCTAGGCTCCACACCCTTTTGGGACCTACTAAATAACCAGTCCCCCCTATTCTAAGTGGCCTAATCCTAGGTGTGTGTGTGCAAAACAGACTGCACAGGTTAAACTCTGAACTGACAACTTACAGGGATAACACATTTTTTGTCACAGTGTAGTACTTCCCTGTGGCGCCTAGCCAGAGGGGCGCCACATTATCAATTGTATTATTTTATATAGTTATATCTAAACTAAAAATAGGCCCAGTGCTATTGCATCGGGAGGGCAGTCTCTGTGCCTATGTCCCCTTGTGCGCTCTCTATTCTCTGTGCTGTCTCCTCCCCTGTACGCTCTCTCTTAGGGCCATGTCACACGCATCAATTTACTGAATGATATCGTTTAAGCAACCTGCTTTTTTGATCGCTTAAGCGATATAGTTTGTGCGTCGCTGCATGTGACACCAGCAGAGCAACGATGAACGAGCTCCCAGCGCCTCGCAGCCTATGCTGGGAGCTCGTATCCATGGTAAACATTGGGTAACTAAGTGCCGCGCGGCACCTAGTAACCCGGTGTTTACCATGGTTACCAGTGTTCCCGCTTGTCCACATCGCTGGTGAGTCTGCCTGTGTGACAGCTCACCAACAATGTGAACGATATTGTTAGCGATCGCGCGTGCACGTGATCGCTAAAAATATTGTTCTGAAAATTGAACCGTGTGACGTGGTCCTTACTTGTGCCTTTCTCTCTGCTCTGTGTGCTCCCTGCCCCTGTGTGCTGTCCTCCCTATATGTGCTGTCTTTCCCTATGACTCTGCCTCCCCTCTGCATTCTGCTTCCCCTGTGCCCCTGCCTCCCCTGTACCTTCTGCCTACTGTGTCTCTGTATCCCATCACTGAGCCACCATACAGTGCTAACCACCGAGCAACCGCACAGTGCTAACCACTGAGCTACCGCACAGTGCTAACAACTGAGCCACCATATACAGTGCTAACCACTGAGCCACCGCACAGTGCTAACCATTGAGCCACCACACAGTGCTAACCACTGAGCCTCCATATAGTGCTAACTACTGAGCCACCATATAGTGCTAACCACTGAGCTACCATATAGTGCTAACCCTGAGCCACCTTATAGTACTAACCACTGAGCCACTGTATAATGCTAACCACTGAGCCACCATATACAGTGCTAACCACCGAGCCACCGCACAGTGCTAACCACTGATCCACCACACAGTGCTAACCATTGAGCCACCAACAGTGCTAACCACTGAGCCACCATACAGTGATAACCACAGAGCTACCATACAGTGCTAACCACTAAGCCACCGTACAGTGCTAACCACTGAGCCACCATACAGTGCTAACCACTGAGCCACCATATAGAGCTAACCACTGAGCCACCGTATAGTGCTAACCACTGAGCCACCTATAGTGCTAACCACTGAGCCACCATACAGTGCTAGCCACTGAACCACCTTATAGTGCTAACCACTGAGCCACCGTATAGTGCTAACGACTGAGCCATCGTATAGTGCTAACTACTGAGCCACCATACAGTGACAACCACTGAGCCACCACACAGTGCTAACCACTGAGCCACCATATAGTGCTAACCACTGAGCCACCATAAAGTGCTAACCACTTAGCCACCATATAGTGGTAACCACTGAGCCACCATACAGTGCTAACTACTGAGCCCCATATAGTGCTAACTGCTGAGCCACCATATAGTGCTAACCACTGAGCCACCATAAAGTGCTAACCATTGAACCACCATAAAGTGCTAACCACTGAGCCATCATACAATTCTAACCACTGAGCACCATACAGTCCTAACCGCTGAGCCACCGCACAGTGCTAATCACTGAGCCACCATACATTGCTAACCACTGAGCCACCGTATACAGTGCTAACCACTGAGCCACTGTATAGTGCTAACACCTGAGCCACCATACAATGCTAACCACTGAGCCACCACACAGTGCTAACCACTGAGCCACCATATACAGTGCTAACCACTGAGCCACCATATACAGTGCTAAACACTGAGCCACCATACAGTGCTAACCACTGAGCCACCATACTGTGCTAACCACTGAGCCACCATACAGTGCTAACCACTGAGCCACCATACTGTGCTAACCACTGAGCCACAACACAGTACTAACCACTGAGCCACTGTATACAAAGCTAACCACTGAGCCACCATACAGTGCTAACCACTGAGCCACCAAATACACTGCTAACCACTGAGCCACCATACTGTGCTAACCACTGAGCCACCATACTGTGCTAACCACTGAGCCACCATATACAGTGCTAACCACTGAGCCACCATATAGTGCCAACCAATGAGCCACCATACAGTGCTAACCACTGAGCCACCATATACAGTCCTAACCACTGAGCCACCATATAGTGCCAACCAATGAGCCACCATACAGTGCTAACCACTGAGCCACCATACAGTGCTAACCACTGAGCCACCATACTGTGCTAACCACTGAGCCACCATACAGTGCTAACCACTGAGCCACCATACTGTGCTAACCACTGAGCCATAACACAGTACTAACCACTGAGCCACCGTATACAAAGCTAACCACTGAGCCACCATACAGTGCTAACCACTGAGCCACCGTATAGCGCTAACCACTGAGCCACCATACAGTGCTAACCACTGAGCCACCATATAGTGCTAACCACTGAGCCACCATACAGTACTAACCACTGAGCCACCACACAGTGCTAACCACTGAGCCACCGTATACAATGCTAACCACTGAGCCACCACACAGTTTTTTTCTAATCTCCCGCGAATAATGTGCTGCTCAGCTAATTGGTCGAGTGCTGTGTAGCGCGCGACCAATCAGCCGAGCAGCGCGGTATTGGCGGAAGATTTAAAAATACTCGCCCACCGCTCGTTGCTATTCCGCACTTATTTTTGAGACATACTGATAGGAAGTTTAGATTGTGAGAACCAATGAGGGATACTGATGTAAATGTATGTAAAGCGTTATGGAATTAATGGTGCTATATAAGTGAATAAATATGATTATTATATTATTCAACCCTTATCTGAATGTATTGTGTAATACTACACTTCACCACTAGTGGCCACTGCAGGGAACCAAATCAGGAGTCAGACCTGCGTCAATCACTTCTCAGGTGATCATTTGATCAATGTCTTGAGAGTCTCTATAATTAAAGGGATTTTTTGTATGATGAGTAGGGATGGGCGAATCTACTCGCTAGGACTCGTTACTCGGCGAGTAGTAAGGGACTCGCAGGACTCGGTACTCTGCGAGTTTCCCAGTGATTACTCGCACGAGTCCAATGCAAATCAATATCAATCCTAGTTTTGTCAGAAACGCTGACAAAACTAGGATTGCCATTGTTTGCATTAGACTTAGATTAGTGCGAGTAATCACTGGCTACTGTGCCAGTGATAGCAGGGAAACTCGCAAAGTAACTGCTGTTTCTTTGCGAGCCGAGTCCAGCTGTCTTCTCTGTGCAGCTCCAGGGTCCTAGAGCCCGCCTGTTCACAGAGATGATGTAGCAGTGCTGAGATTGTTCTCAGTCTGCTCATTCCCTGTGTACAGACATGAATGTCTGTGCACAGAGATGATGTAGCAGTGCTGAGATTGTTCTCAGTCTGCTCATTCCCTGTGTACAGACATGAATGTCTGTGCACAGAGATGATGTAGCAGAGCTGAGATTGTTCTCAGTCTGCTCATTCCCTGTGCATAGACATCTATCTATTCACAGAGATGAGCAGAGAGGACATCGCGTTTTGGACTACGTCGGACGGAAGAGGATTTTTTTAATTAAAGATGGAGTCCCTAATGGCTTTTTTTTTATTTCAAATAAAAATTTTTCTCTGTGTTTTTTTAACCCTTTATTGGAGATTCTTAGTGGCTGGGTCAAATGTGGCCTGACATTAAGAATCTCGGGCTTAATACCAGCTTGTATAACAAAGCTGGTATTAACCCCTTTATTACCCAGCGTGCTACCGCCACCAGGGCCGCTGGAAGAGCGGGGTTCAGCGCCAGAGGATGGCGCTTCAATGAACGCGCCATCTTCTGGGGCGGCTGCGGGCTGCAATTTGCAGTGGGGGGTGCCCAGAAAGCTTGGGCATCCCTGCGCTGCGGATTCCAGCCCCCAGCTGCTTAGCTGTACCTGGCTAGACATAGAAATTGCGCGGAGCCCCACGCATTTTTTTAAAATTATTTCATGAATTTCAGAGTCAGAATCTCAGAGTCTCAGACTCAGAATCTCAGAATTTCATGAAATAATTTAAAAAAAATGCGTGGGGCTCCGCGCAATTTCTATGTCTAGCCAGGTACAGCTAAGCAGCTGGGGGCTGGAATCCGCGGCGCAGGGATGCCCAAGCTTTCTGGGCACCCCCCGCTGCAAATTGCAGCCCGCAGCCGCCCCAGACGATGGCGCGTTCATTGAAGCGCCATCCTCTGGCGCTGAACCCCGCTCTTCCAGCGGCCCTGGTAGCGGTGGCACGCTGGGTAATAAAGGGGTTAGGGCCAGCTTTGTATTATCAGCTGGCCCTAAGCCCGAAATTTATGGTGGTCACGCCAATATTAGACATGACCGCCATGAATTTCTATTAAATTGTTTTAAAAAAACACAACACAAAGAAAATTTTTTATTAGAAATAAAAAAAAAAGCCATTAGGGACTCCATCTTTAATTAAAAAAATCCTCTTCCGTCCGACGCAATCCAAAACGCGATGTCCTCTCTGCTACATCCCCTGTGCATATATATAGATCTCTATGCACAGGGAATGAGCAGACTGAGAACAATCTCAGCTCTGCTACATCATCTCTGTGCACAGACATTCATGTCTGTACACAGGGAATGAGCAGACTGAGAACAATCTCAGCTCTGCTACATCATCTCTGTGCACAGACATTCATGTCTGTACACAGGGAATGAGCAGACTGAGAACAATCTCAGCACTGCTACATCAGGCAGCAGGCGGGCTCTAGGACCCTGGAGCTGGGGCAGCCAGAACACAGAGAAGACAGGATCTTATCTGTGTGAGTCAGCGATTACTACAAAGTAAACGAGCAATGCAAATAAATGACAAAACTAGGATTGCTTCAGGCTGAAGCTTCCGAGACACATCTGCGATTTGTAAATCTCACACTACTCGCTATTACTCGCTTCCCCATTCATTAACATTGGACTCGCTAGACTCGCAACGAGTAGCGAGTCCTGGGCTCGGACTCGCTAGAGTCAAGCGATTCCGAGTAATTTAGGATTCGCCCATCACTAATGATGAGACGTCACCTTTAAATGACTTTTTATTTTGCTCCGTACTTTTTAGGATATATTAAATTGTTTTTATGGTATTTGATTCGTGCTCATATTCCTTTATCGCCAACATTATGTATTCGAAAAAAAAATTAAAATAAAATAAATGTTAATGAAAATAGTTAAAAAACAGCATGCAGACAATAGAGGGAAAAATGAGTTTGTTCTGACAGGTAACAGACAGCAGGAAGGTCACCCCCTCCGCATGTTGTCTCCCATCGCTCATAACATGGGCACATTGTCTTCAACATTCTGCTAAATTAACCTAATGATGTCTGACAGCTAATTTTGTGAGTGATCGGCACCCGCTCGGGGACCCGCTTTTTAATAAAGTGAAGAATATTACAAGTGAATTTAATTGAAAAATAAAGTGCTTTTTAGAACTTGAAATTACATTTTTCCTTCATCTTAGAAAATGGATTTTCCTAATCCCATCGCTTCTCGCGCCCGCTTGCCATTTGATAATTCGCCGGTGGATCTATAGTAATTCCTGCAGCCTCTCGTTCTCCTTTCAGTCAACTCTTTGTCTAATGGCTGAGAAGTTTGAATCTTATTAAGTTCTCACTTCTTATTTTTATCTAGAATTTCCGAGAATAAAGCTCTAAAATATATTGTATATGTTGACTTGTCACCCGCCTCTAATATTGGGTTCTTCTTATTCCTTGTGTCATTAATTTATAGATATGGAAACCAGTCGCGCTCAGACACAGAGATCTATGGCGCACAGGGCAACACTGAGGTAGAATGGGATGGAAAAGGGAGAAGAAGACCCTAAGGATAAGGAGCAGGGTGGGGACACTTCCTTACACTATTCTGTGTCTGGCCCTGAGCTCCCCTAACATCCCTAAGCAGGTCCTTCCCCTGCCGCCGTCATTTGCCTAGTCCCTGGCTGTCACCTCTAATCACCCTGTTTAGTGCCAAGGCCGGGAGTACACTAGACATCACCACTGTTTTAATATAACACAGGGGAAGGTAAAGAGACTGGGGAACAACACAAAAAGCATACAACACAAAATTGCTAGCTGCAATAAAACACCCACGGATGTCATATAGCAGACGAGGGAATCAGGTAGCAGGATGGAACAAATAGATAGGCAAGGAAACTTGGGTAGCTAGTCTGGCCCTGGAGTGGGGTCCTTGACTAGCCCTGTACCCAGAGGTATCTCTGATGGTGAGGAGGTCTAGGCCAACACCCATACCCTCTGCTCCTCAACCAGCCCCATGCTACTTTATCTCAGCTCCCGCCACAGATAGGGATATACAGCAACCTCCAAAGAAGGAAAACCTCCAAGAAGCTTCAGCACAAGTGCACAGTAAACATTTTCTGTGCCTGTACCTCCAGTGATCAACTGGAAGCCTGGTCTTATGTGGCAACTATTCTTGCAGCACCCCAACAGGAAATATGGAGAATTATACCATCCCCATTCACAATAATAGGATTATAAAGGATGGGATGAGTCTCCAGAGCAAGACCTTAATTTTCTAAGGAAATTAAGGTCGTTTAATGTGTGTAGCAAAATGCTTGAAATGTTCTACCAATCTATTGTGGCGAGTGCAATCTTTGCTGCAATAATATGCTGGGGTAGTAGTGTGCGCACAGCTGACGCTAATAAGCTGAATAAACTTATCAAGAAGGCTAGTGCGGCGGTGGGTCTACAACTTAGGACTTTCCAGGAGGTATTAGAGGATAGAATTAATAAGAAATGCAAGGCTATAATGAGCAACAATACACACCCGCTCTCTGAACTGTTTGCGAAGCAGAAGAGCACATTCAGCAAGCGTCTAATCCAGCTAATGTGTAAAAAGGAAAGATACAGAAAATCGTTTGTTCCGACAGCTGTGGGGATGTTTAACAAATGTATAAGTGTAAAGCATCCCAAGACTATGTGAAGTTCTATGTGTATGGGGGGAATAGGTGAGGTACATGTACCAGTCTACCCACATCTGCTGTCCATATAGACTTATTTTGTAAAGTGTGAAATGTTCTTGATCTTTGTTCTGCTGCTGTAATACTGTAATTTCCTCCGGGATCAATAAAGTTTATCTTATCTTGTCTTATCTTATCTTAAGAGACACTTTTTGAAGACAAAATGCCCCTTTAACTTTAAAGATTGGCATCAATTTCCTTTGAAACCATTGACTCATGGAATCATGGTCATCATCATGGGTCATCTGGTCCAACCCCTCCTCAAAGCAGGATTCACTAAACCATCCCAGATACATGTCTATCCAGCCTCTGTGTGTAGACTTCCAGTGAAGAACTCACCACCTCTCGTGGTCGCCTGTTCCACTTGCTGATCACCCTCACTGTCACAAAGTTTTTCTAATATCTAATCTTTGTCTGTGACTTGGATGAATTATTGTCCTCCACCTTCTCTATACTCAGATGAACAGTGTGTCTTAGCCTGGCTATACACAATAGAAAGCTCATTCGATATCCTGATATTATTGTCGACCAGCACCCATACACATGCATGCTCAGAGCAGCAGAATGTGCATGCGTTTTCTATGGGGGGCAGCGTAGCAAGCCACTGCTAGACTCTTCTAGAGGTGGCTTATATCCCACAAGAAGCAAGGGATTAAGCATTAAAAGTCAACATCTGTGACCCCCCACCCCCAACTTCCATCAGAGGGTAAGTTCTCATTCATGTTGACTGTCATCCATTCTGGTCAATGTCAGAGAGGCCAGTTGACATTACTCCTAATGTTTATGGAACCTGTAAATGAGCTGTTTTATGTTTGCATATTAGCATAGTTTTGAAATTATTCCTCATCCAAAGGATAGAGGATAACAATCACTCAGGGTCGAACCACTGAGACTGTAGGTAGACTGACGTGTCTCTGGAGGCCTTATCTGTGGTTGAGAGGCAGGAAGATGAAACTTCCTCCTGCTACTTTGTCTACCATGGAGATCAAGAAAGACTTAAAGTGACTATCAGGTCATTTTTCAGTATGATAGCTATAGGGCCCTTGAATAGTGATTGGACAGAACTTTCAGAATATGTAATAATCATTACTGTACCCTTTGTAGTTCTCTTGCTATAAGCATCTTCACACCCAGCAGGCAGCTGCTTCACTAATCCGATACATTACTTTCACTGCTGGATAGTCCGCAGTATGTAAATGTCTTTTATTATTCATTCCTTCCAGGGCAGCTATTAGCTCCCTCCCCCCTGTCCTCTGCCTCATTGCTAGTTTCATTTTCATTTTGCTGTCCTGCAGGGGAAGGGGAGGGAGGGAGAGGGAGTGATGATGAGCACATATCTGATAGCTCAGCTAGGTAAGGCAATCTCCTCCATCTGTTGTTCTGAGCGCAAACTGTGCTGTCTGTGAGTTTCTGTGTGTTTATTTGAACATTTGTTTTGCTGGAGACAGGAGGATACAGCTCCGTGTGAGTGATTTACTACTGAACTTTCCTTGTGTGCAGAGCAGTGATGTCACTACATGAATATTCATTCCTCAGGGAGTGTGCAGCAACTAAGTGATCACTCATTGACAGTTGGAATGAATCTCTTTAATTACAGAGGATAAGAGGGAAGTTTAAATAAAAGAAATACATAAATAAAAAGTGCTTAGCCAGAGGAATTAGAAAATAATATCAGTTACATATGGATTTGTGACCTTAGAAATTCCCTTCAAGCTGTGGACATAGTAAAATAGCTACAAAATTGACAAATTTTCACAAGTCTGACCCCCATCTAATGTGTATGAGGCCTCACCACTGCAAACTGATAGCAGATCTCAGAGGTGAAAAGCCACAGGTTATTGAATTTCAATTAGGGATGGGCGAATCTACTCGCTAGGACTCGTTACTCGGCGAGTAGTAAGGGACTCGCAGGACTCGGTACTCTGCGAGTTTCCCAGTGATTACTCGCACGAGTCCAATGCAAATCAATATCAATCCTAGTTTTGTCAGAAACGCTGACAAAACTAGGATTGCCATTGTTTGCATTAGACTCGGCTACTGTGCCAGTGATAGCAGGGAAACTCGCAAAGTAACTGCTGTTTCTTTGCGAGCCGAGTCCAGCTGTCTTCTCTGTGCAGGCTGCCGCAGCTCCAGGGTCCTAGAGCCCGCCTGCTCACAGAGATGATGTAGCAGAGCTGAGATTGTTCTCAGTCTGCTCATTCCCTGTGCATAGACATCTATATCTATGCACAGGGGATGTAGCAGAGAGGACATCGCGTTTTGGACTGCGTCGGACAGAAGAGGATTTTTTTAATTAAAGATGGAGTCCCTAATGGCTTTTTTTTTTATTTCAAATAAAAATTTTTCTCTGTGTTGTGTTTTTTTAACCCTTTATTGGAGATTCTTAGTGGCTGGGTCAAACGTGGCCTGACATTAACAATCTCGGGCTTAATATCAGCTTGTATAACAAAGCTGGTATTAACCCCTTTATTACTCAGCGTGCTACCGCCACCAGGGCCGCTGGAAGAGCGGGGTTCAGCGCCAGAGGATGGCGCTTCAATGAACGCGCCATCTTCTGGGGCGGCTGCGGGCTGCAATTTGCAGCGGGGGGTGCCCAGAAAGCTTGGGCATCCCTGCGCTGCGGATTCCAGCCCCCAGCTGCTTAGCTGTACCTGGCTACACATAGAAATTGCGCGGAGCCCCACGCATTTTTTTTTTATTATTTCATGAATTTCAGAGTCAGAGTCTCAGAGTCAGAGTCTCAGAGTCAGAGTCTCAGAGTCAGAGTCAGAGTCAGAATCTCAGAATTTCATGAAATAATTAAAAAAAAATGCGTGGGGCTCCGCGCAATTTCTATGTCTAGCCAGGTACAGCTAAGCAGCTGGGGGCTGTAATCCGCAGCGCAGGGATGCCCAAGCTTTCTGGGCACCCCCCGCTGCAAATTGCAGCCCGCAGCCGCCCCAGAAGATGGCGCGTTCATTGAAGCGCCATCCTCTGGCGCTGAACCCCGCTCTTCCAGCGGCCCTGGTAGCGGTGGCACGCTGGGTAATAAAGAGGTTAGGGCCAGCTTTGTATTATCAGCTGGCCCTAAGCCCGAAATTTATGGCGGTCACGCCAATATTAGACATGACCGCCATGAATTTCTATTAAATTGTTTTAAAAAAAACACAACACAAAGAAAATTTTTTATTAGAAATAAAAAAAAAAGCCATTAGGGACTCCATCTTTAATTTAAAAAATCCTCTTCCGTCCGACGCAGTCCAAAACGCGATGTCCTCTCTGCTACATCCCCTGTGCATAGATATAGATGTCTATGCACAGGGAATGAGCAGACTGAGAACAATCTCAGCTCTGCTACATCATCTCTGTGCACAGACATTCATGTCTGTACACAGGGAATGAGCAGACTGAGAACAATCTCAGCTCTGCTACATCAGGCAGCAGGCGGGCTCTAGGACCCTGGAGCTGGCAGCCAGCACACAGAGCAGACAGGACTCTTATCTGTGCGAGTTTCCCAGCGATTACTTACAAAGTAAACGAGTCCAATGCAAATAAATGACAAAACTAGGATTGCTTCAGGCTGAAGCTTCCGAGACACATCTGCGATTTGTAAATCTCACACTACTCGCTATTACTCGCTTCCCCATTCATTAACATTGGACTCGCTAGACTCGCAACGAGTAGCGAGTCCTGTGCTCGGACTCGCTAGAGTCAAGCAATTCCGAGTAATTTAGGATTCGCCCATCACTAATTTCAATATGTTCAATCCACGTGTTCTAAGGCCTGATAAGCTGCCACCAGACACTTTTGATTGTGTCTTCGGGTCCCGTCACACTTGGCGACGTTCCAGCAATACCGACAACGATACGACCTGGTAAAGATCTCTGGAACGTAGCTGTGTGGTCGCTGGTGAGATGTCAAACAGTCAGATCTACTGAGCGACGCAGCAACGATACAGCGACCCGTATAATGACCTCAGCGGTCGTAGGGACTGTGTCACATAACAGCTAATCTGATGACTCAGACCTACGTGGTTGTTGTTAAGGCGTCAAACACACCGATACATGATGGCCAGCAAGAACCCGACGATCAAAAAATGGTCCAGGCCATTTCGACACGATTGGCGATGTCACAGCGGGGGCCAGTCGCTGCTACGTGTCAAACATTGCGAGATCGCTGGCAAGGTCGCTATTGTGTCACAAAACCTGCGATCTCGCTAGGTGTGACGGGGCTTTACTCCTTTTTTATCCATAGGATAGGGGATGACTTTCTGATAGCTGGGGGTCTGAAGAGCGGTGGTCGATTATGTGCACTACCACTCAATTCATTCTTATGGAACTGATAAATAGGGGATGGGTTTTCAATTGCTAAGGGACCAATTCATGGACATCCAATGATCCCGATATTCAGGGATCTGAAGAGCAGTAATCGATCATGTAGACTGCTATTTATGGGACCGATGAATGAGCTCTGTGCTCGGCTGGTCTTTGCACTCCCATGAGAAAGAATGGAACAGCAGTGCACCTGGTTGACCACCGCTCTACAGAGCTTTGATTCTCGGAATTGGTGGAGGTCCAGGCATTGTCCCCCCGGCAATCAGAAACTTGTCCCCTATCGGTTCCATAATAATGAATGGAGCAGCAGTGAGCCTGATTGACCATCACTCTTCAGAGCCCTGATTATTGGGATGGTTGGAAATCCAGGCAATCAGAAAGTCATCCCCTATCCTATGGAAAGGGGATGTGCTTCTGTCACGTTTGTCTACTGTGCCTTGGAGACTTGTGACAGGTTTAGAACCTAATTCTCATTCCTTTATTGAGACTTTCTATTAAGGATGTTTCTTTCCTTTGGCAGTGTAGGAGTTAATGTCAGTTTCTGTTGCTAGCAAAGCTCCTAGATGCTCTTCCCAGGTGTGGCTACTTTGTGACCACTGCCATCTACTTTATATGGTCACATGATCCAGCATTCCTTGCTGGTGATTGAACTGCATTCCTAGCAAAGCTGCTTGGGTGAAAGGATCTATTCTGGAGAGCTGACTGTTGCCCAGCCATCGCCTGCCTAGGAGAGTGGCACCAGCCATGAAGTCGTATTGGTTTTTCCCTTGTCTTTGTTCCTTACCTTCTTGTTGGTTGTAGCGCAGACGTTGGGACTAGTGCTGCTGCCAGTCACCTCCCTGATGAAGGATAACATGAGGGCCAGAGAGGGACTAAATATCCTGCTCAGCGACGGAATGAAAGAACCCGTATAGGGACAGTAGATCAGGGCACAACCTCAGATGAGTGCAGGAGGTCTCCCTTTCCCCCATTCCCTGTCTGTCTTCCTTACCTTTTTGTTGGTTTTAGTGCAGCAGTTGGGATTAGAGCTTTTGCTGGCCATCTCCCTAATGAGGGTTAACATCAGGGCCAATGGGGAACTAGGTATCCTGCTTAGCAACAGGGTGAAAGAACGCATATAGGGAAAGTAGGAAGATCAGGACAGAACCGCAGATGAGTGCTAGGAGCAGGATCCCCCGGCTGTATGTGTCCCCCTATGTTTCCCCTATTAGTAGCTTCAAGTTGTCTTCTGACACCATTGATCGGGACGCACCCTAGTCTGTAGCGTAGCAGTTCCCAACTTGAGAATATCCCTTTAATGTTTTTTGTAGGGGAAAAAAAGGAGTAAGCCACTGCCAAAAGTTATGGGAGCTTATCTTATCCCTAGAACAAAAAGAATCGACATGTTGAAATCCAACAACCCAATGCTTCTCACCCCTGAGATCTGCTATTGCTTAGGAGTTGTGAGGCATCATACATATTAGGTGGGGGGTCAGACCGGTCAGACCTGCAAAAATGTGCCGATTTGGCAGTTATGACTCTAGTACATCAACAGCTTAAGTCTTGCTTGATCTCCATTGTAGACAAAGTAGGAAGAGAAGGTTTCATCTTCAGAAAGGCATATAAGGCCTCCAGTCTACCTAGAGTTATGGGACATGGTTATCATTGGGATAGATGTCATCATTATATATGGGTGGTTGACCATATAGCTCATGGATGGGACACTTTCAATGGCGTTCGACGGGGGACCCCTTCCTCCATAAATATAAACTGTATACCCAAAAAGGTCATATGATGGAGTGTTTAAATCATTTGACAATCAATTATCACGATGGTCTCTCTCACCTTGGAGACTTGTTCGGGACCTCTGTCTCATTCCTTTATTGAGACTTCATATTAAACGTGTTTCTTTCCTTTGACAGTTCAGGAGTTAGTGTCAGTTCTTTTGCTTTCAGACTCCTTCGTTTTTCTTGCCAGGTGTGGCTACTCTGTGATCACTCCCATCCCCTTTATATGATCACATAGTTCCAGCATCCTTTGCTGGTGATTAAACTCATACTTGTCCAAACTTCCTGAGGTAAAGGTGCTACTCTGGAGAGCTGACTACTGCTAAGCCGTCTGCTGTCAAAGAGCATGACAGTAGGTGTGAAGTTGCTTTTGTCATTCTCCTGCCTATCTTCCCTTTCCTCTTGTTGTTATTATTGCAGTGGTTGGGACTAGTGCTCCTGACGTCCATTTGACTATTGAGGGCTAACACCAGGGACTAGGTATCCTGCTCGGCGACAGGTTGAAAGAACTCATATAGGGTAGGTAGGGACATTAGGGCACAGTCACAGGTGAGTGCAGGAGGTGTCCCTATGAACAGGGCCCTCTGCTCTATTTGTCCCCCTGGTGTCTCCCCATCTGTTGTTTGGTATAGTGCTCCAGACACCATTTGTCCGTGTGCCACTGTCACGCACAGTAGCCAGACTTGGTTAGTTGAGCGTGGCATCAATTTAGGGTAATTTTTGGGAGTATTTTTATTTATTTTTTTGCAAGTTATTTACTTTTAGTCCTTTGAAGAAGCCGCTGCAGATTAGTTTCATGTCACCGAACGGCGGCACACAGGCATAATATCTAAAGACAAGAGAGAAGCAATCACACTGGAATCTTAAGCAGCCAGAATTATTGAGCCATAAGTGGCGTTTAGTCCTCACAATCTAAAAATTGGCGATATTTTTTTTACATTTCACAGACCGGCGGAGTGAGACTTGAAGTGAAAGCCATCTGTTACACTCCATTATAGAAAATGGCTCTACTTACATGGTAGATATAGAGTACTTTTATCTTTATGAAACGAGCAGGCAGCGACTTCAACTGTTGTCAGGAGACAACGCCTAGACGGTGCGAGGCAGATGCAAGACGCAAATTAAGCTGTCTGACTGTAGAATTAAATTAAGGCACTTTATAGACACTCATACAGAACTGCTCTGAAAAAAGGAGCGGGGAGGGGGAAAGAATTACATAGGAAAAGCTCGTCTCATCAGCCGGGAGGCTCAACTAATTACATTTTTTCGGTTGTGACACAATAAAGAAACACATAAATATGATGAAGAATTATGCACTGGCTATATCTGCCTCTAGGTGGAGCTGTTGCTGCCTTGAAGTATATTAATTCTTAATTGCACACCAAGTGGTCAGCCGCGGTATTGAAAAATAATCAATCATTTGTAACTGAAACCTATTGTCACGGGTGTATCGGAAGCCATGGGTGAGGCTGACTCACAGAAAGTCGCAGCGTCTGGCCAAACAGCCAAAAACCTGAACAGTTGTCATGTCCCTTTAAGTATTTCTCTGCTTGGTGACAGCTGGAGGTCTCTATGCCCCAGCAGGTCTCCTCCTACTTGCCTACCTTCAGCTGTCTCTATTTATACCCTTTGGCTCCCATGATGCATTGCTGGTGATAGTGTGTTTGGAGGTAGTGTGGCTTTCTGGCTTTGCAGTGCATCGTGGATCTCCGGTATAGTTTGCTATCTGGCTCTCCTTTCAGCTAAGTGTGCCTACCTCTCCGCCTTGTTTGTCTCCCGAGTGTTTTCCTTTAGTTGTTAGCTGGGTTGATCAGTGTTCACCCTGTCTGATTCCTATGTAGACTTTGTTGGGGGACAGACAAGGACAAGGTATCCTGCTCAGCGACAGTTGTGGAGACTACATAGGGTTGTTAGGGGAGCCAGGTGTCAGTGCTAGTGTTTCTGGGGGTCATCATCTCCCCTTTGACCTTAGCGTCAGGGACTCCTTTACCCTCCTGGTCATCCTGTGCTGGGTGTCTTGCTACGCCCAACGTGACACATATCTGGGTTAACAATGAATCATATTTTGCTGAAACAAGCTCAGCATATACTATATATATTGTCCATAAATTTTAACAATAAATCAGACAGTTCCTCCACTACAGGAAGTCAGAAATATATAATTTATTAACTGTAAGTAAAGAATAATCAGAAAATGACATAATTATTGGTTATCCAACTCATCACTGGAGTACAATCAAAAAGCTGACACTTTCTGTGGTGTAGAATAGGGCTGAGTCTGCAGAGTCATTTCATCATCACTATTAGGGTGCGTTCACACTACGATTTTTAGGGAGCCGATGCTGTCCGATATAAATCGGACAGCATCGGCTCCCTTCTGATGCCTGGAATCGGGTGCCAAATAGGCACCCGATTCCGGCATAAAATCGGCGCCGGAGGCTGAAAAAAAGAAAAAAAAAAAGTTTATTCTCACCTGCCCCGAGCCCCCGCTGTCCCCGCCGTCTTCCGCCATCTTCCTCTAGGTTCCCGGTGGCTTCCGCAGGCTGCCGGTGTCAGCAGAGGTGTACCTCTGCTGTACACAGGACCTGCGGTGCTGTCACAGTCACGTGACCGCGGGTTCACCATGGTGAACTCGCGGTCACATGACTGTGACATCACCGCAGGTCCTGTACCTCTGCTGACACCGGAGCCTGCGGGAGCCACCGGGAACCTAGAGGAAGATGGCGGAAGACGGCGGGGGACAGCGGGGGCTCGGGGGCAGGTGAGAATAAACTTTTTTTTTTTTTCTTTTTAACCCTTGTGCTCCCAGGAGCAGTTTTACTGTACTGAGCTTGCTCAGTACAGTAAAATGGGGTCCGAGGAGACATACATGTTTCCTCGGACCTTTCTCCATAGGGCCCCATGTTAGGGATCGGGTCAGATCGGATGTGCACTAAATGCCATCCGATTTGGTCCGATCCGACTCTGTCAGATTTTGTAATCGGATGAAAAAATCGTTGCAGGCAACGATTTTTTTCTCCTGAAAAAAATCGGCCAAAATCGGGCAGAATCGGATCGGACCAAATCGGAAGGCATTTAGTGCACATCCGATTCGGTCCGATCCCCATAGGGATCCATAGGATCCGAAAATCGGTCCGATGCTGTCCGATTTTTTTCGGACAGCATCGGAAATGCAAAAATCGTGGTGTGAAAGCACCCTTAGAAGTCAGAAAAAATAATGTCATCTCATGATCAGCATTAGAATACAGGGTCAGCAGAGTCATCTCATAATTCCCATTAAAATACAGGGTCAGCAGAGTCATATCATAATCCCCATTAAAATACAGGGTCAGCAGAGTCATATCATAATCTCCATTAGAATACAGGGTCAACAGAGTCATCTCATAATCCCCATTAAAATACAGGGTCAGCAGAGTCATCTCAAAATCTCCTCAGCAGAGTCATCTCATAATCCCCATTAGAATACAGGGTCAGCAGAGTCATCTCATAATCCCCATTAGAATACAAGGTCAGCAGAGTCATCTCATAATCCCCATTAAAATACAGGGTCAGCAGAGTCATCTCATAATCTCCATTAGAATACAGGGTCAACAGAGTCATCTCATAATCCCCATTAAAATACAGGGTCAGCAGAGTCATCTCAAAATCTCCTCAGCAGAGTCATCTCATAATCTCCATTAGAATACAGGGTCAGCAGAGTCACCTTATAATCCCCATTAGAAGACAAAGTCACTAGAGTCATTTCATAATCCCCATTAAAATACAGGGTCAGCAGAGTCATCTCATAATCTCCATGAGAATACAGGGTCAGCAGAGTCATCTCATAATCTCCATTAGAATACAGGGTCAGCAGAGTAATCTCATAATCTCCATTAGAATACAGGGTCAGCAGAGTCATCTCATAATCTCCATGAGAATACAGGGTCAGCAGAGTCATCTCATAATCTTCATTAGAATACAGGGTCAGCAGAGTAATCTCATAATCTCCATTAGAATACAGGGTCAGCAGAGTCATCTCATAATCTCCATGAGAATACAGGGTCAGCAGAGTCATCTCATAATCTCCATTAGAATACAGGGTCAGCAGAGTCATCTCATAATCCCCATTAGAAGACAAAGTCACTAGAGGCATCTCATCATCACTACTAGAAAGTAGGATCAGGAGAGTCATGTCAGCACTACTAGAATACACAGTCAGTAGAGTCATCTCATCATCACTAGTAAAAGACAGGATTAGTAGTGTAATCTCATCATCACTATTAGAAAACATAGTCATAAGAGGTGTCTTACCTTCCTTATTAGAAGGTAGGGTCAGTAGAGTTATCTAATCATGACTATTAGAAGGCAAAATGAGCAGAGTAATTTCTTCAGCCCTACAAAAGACATGGTCAGTAGAGTCATCTCATCATCACTATGAGAAGACAGGGTCAGCAGAGTTATCTCATCACCATAATTAGAAGGCAATGTCAGTAGAGTCATCTAATCATAACTATTAGAAGACAAGTTAAGCAAAGTCATCTCTTCAGAACTATTAGACATGGTCAGTAGAGATATCTCATTATAACTAGTAGAAGATAGAGTCACTAGAGTCATCTCATAATCACTATTAGAAGACAGGGTCAGTAGAGTCAACTTATCATCATTATTAGAAGACAAAGTCTGGGATGTCACCTCATATCTCATCATCACTATGAGAGGTTCATGGTCAGCAGAGTCTTATCTTGCTATTAGAAGACAGGGTTAGTAGAGTCCTCTCATCTTTACTATTAGAAAAATTCAGGAGTCATCTCATCATCACTACTAAAAGACATGGTCAGTAAATTCCTCTCATCATCACTATGAGAAGATATGGTCAGCACTATCTCATCATCATTATTAGAAGACAGGGTCAGTAGAGTCATCTAATCAAGCCTTTTAGAAGTAAGGATCAGCAGGGTCATCTCACAATTATTATGAGAAGAAGACAGTTGATTAATTTCATCATTAATGTTAGAAGGCAGGATCAATACAGTCATCTCACCTCTTCTGTTAGAAGACAGGGTCAATAGAGTCATCTCATAATCACTATTAAAACACTGGGGCAGCAAAGTCATCTTATAATAAAGGGATGGATCATTTAAAGAAGTGTCAAAGTTTTAAAAACACGAAGTTAATCATTTGAACTTTTGGGGACATTTGATTGTTCGGCACAAAATGGCTGTTGTCATTTATTGGATGCAGCCGTCAGTTCATCAGTCATTTAATGCAGTTACTTATTAAAAAAAATCTTATACTTACCTCTCCTTGGCTGTCTACATACCTGTCCCACAGCTGGTCCTCCAATTGTCACTGCTCACTAGTCCTTCAATCCTTCATGGGTGATGATGTGAGATGTATGGGACGAATAGTGCAGAGTTATTATAATTTATTATTATAACGGCATTTATCCCATGGCGCTTTACATTAAAAAAGGGGCATACATAGACAAGTACCATAATTATGAACAATACAAGGCACAGACAGGTACAGGTGAATAGAGTACTCTGCCCATGGGGGCTCACAGTCTACAAGAGAAGGGTGAGGATACAGTAGGCAAGGAGAGAGGACCTTGCCCATGAGGGCTCAGTCTACAAGGGATAGGTGAAGATGCAATAGGTGAGGAGAGAGGACCCTGCCCACGAGGGCTCACAGTCTACAAGGGATGGGCGAGGATACAGTAGGTGAGGAGAGAGGACCCTGCCCATGAGGGCTCACAGTCTACAAGGGATGGGTGAGGATACAGTAGGTGATGAGAGAGGACCCTATCCACAAGGGCTCACAGTCTACAAGAGATGGATGAGGATACAGTAGGTGAGGAGAGAGGACCCTGCCCTCGAGGGCTCACTGTCTACAAGGGATGGGTGAGGATACAGTAGGTGAAAAAAGAGGACCTTCCCCATGAGGGCTCACAGTCTACAAGAGATGGGTGAGGATACAGTAGGTGAGGAGAGAGGACCCTGACCACAAGGGCTCACGGTGTACAAGGATGGATGAGGATACAGTAGGTGAGGAGAGAGGACTCTGCCCATGAGGGCTCACAGTCTACAAGGGATAGGTGAGTATACAGTAGGTGAGGAGAGAACCCTGCCCACGAGGGCTCACAGTCTACAAGGGATGGGTGAGTATACAGTAGGCGAGGAAAGGACCCTGCCCGTGAGGGCTCACAGTCTACAAGGAATGGGTGAGGATACTGTAGGTGAGAGGAGAGGATACTGCCCATGAGGGTTCATAGTCTGCAAGGGATAGGTGAGTATACAGTAGGTGAGGAGAGAGAACCCTGCCCACGAGGGCTCACAGTCTACAAGGGATAGGTGAGTATACAGTAGGTGAGGAGAGAGAACCCTGCCCACGAGGGCTCACAGTCTACAAGGGATGGGTGAGTATACAGTAGGCGAGGAAAGGACCCTGCCCACGAGGGCTCACAGTCTACAGGGGGTGGGTGAGAATACAGTAGGTGTGGAGAGAGGACCCTGCCTGTGAGGGCTCACAGTCTACAAGGGATGGATGAAGATACAGTAGGTGAGGAGAGATGACCCTGCCCATGAGGACTCACAGTCTATAAGGGATGGGTGAGGATACAGTAGGTGAGGAGAGAGAGGACCCTGCCCATGAGGACTCACAGTCTATAAGGGATGGGTGAGGGTATGTAATGCCCCTGCGGACCTCCAGATGGCGCAGCAGCCCGGATTGGTAAATTGGTCTCCCATACATACACTCAACACACTCCTGATCCTTAGTCTAGGGACTCTATACCCAGCAATGGGATAGCGGGAGGAGCCAGGTGGTGGGTGGAAAGCTAGAGAAGGACCCAGTTAGGGGAGGTAACAACACGAAACAACCAAAATTTCAGTTAGTCAGCCAAGGGAAGTCGAGGAGTGAAGTCCAGTTAGTAGAAGGAGAGGCAAGAACACCAGCAGGCAGGACTGCGAGGACACGGACCCGGCGGTCTGTGCCACCATGAGGCTAGCCCGGGTCCAAGGCTGTAGACCGTGGTGAGAGAAAGAAGGAGTCCAGGTGAGCTTGAATTAGCGAGGAGACTGTGGCACTGGGCCGGAACCAGAGAGCTCTGCTGAAGTAGAAAAAACCCTGACACTCAGTAAGTAAACGTATAGTTAATGAAAATCATGTAAAGCGATGTATACTGGCTGTCCGTATTGTTATTATCTTGCAGTATTGTGCACAGAGTCCATATATCAGTGTAATGTAACGTTTCACTGTATTTCACCTTCATCAGACAAACTGAGGTTTCTGAATAAATGAACAATGACAATAACACAAAGTCATAAATGATACATGACAGAGATATTAGTACATACATATCATGTTACAAGAGACATATACAGTAACCTAATGTGAAATATCTTTCCTCCATAATGTCCACATGTTTAATACAAATGTAATAAATAACAAAAACTCGTATCTATATGGATTGTGCTTAAAAGGATCCTGCATACAAGTAGCTGGAAACCAGTGAGGTCATCTGTGTGAGGAGACAGAAGATTATTACATCATAATTGATGTTCTGCAAGGAATTCCACTATTACTAGTTACACAAGGATAAAGTAAGTAAAAAGAAAGAATAGAGAACGAGAGAAGAGGGAAGCCGGAAAGGAGGTGTGTAACAAAACAAATGGGGGGAAGGAAAAAGAAAGAACAAAGAGAGAACAAGAGAAGAGGGAAGCCGGAAAGGAGGAGTGTAACAAAAGAAATGGGGATAAGGAAAAAGAAAGAACAAAGAGAGAACAAGAGAAGAGGGAAGCCGGAAAGGAGGAGTGTAACAAAAGAAATGGGGGTAAGGAAAAAGAAAGAACAAAGAGAGAACAAGAGAAGAGGGAAGCCGGAAAGGAGGGGTGTAACAAAAGAAATGGGGATAAGGAAAAAGGAAGAACAAAGAGAGAACAAGAGAAGAGGGAAGCCGGAAAGGAGGAGTGTAACAAAAGAAATGGGGGTAAGGAAAAAGAAAGAACAAAGAGAGAACAAGAGAAGAGGGAAGCCGGAAAGGAGGGGTGTAACAAAAGAAATGGGGGTAAGGAAAACGAAAGAACAAAGAGAGAAGAGAAGAGGGAAGCCGGAAAGGAGGGGTGTAACAAAAGAAATGGGGGTAAGGAAAAAGAAAGAACAAAGAGAGAACAAGAGAAGAGGGAAGCCGGAAAGGAGGGGTGTAACAAAAGAAATGGGGGTAAGGAAAAAGAAAGAACAAAGAGAGAACAAGAGAAGAGGGAAGCCGGAAAGGAGGGGTTGTAACAAAAGAAATGGGGGTAAGAAAAAAGAAAGAACAAAGAGAGAAGAGAAGAGGGAAGCCGGAAAGGAGGGGTGTAACAAAAGAAATGGGGGTAAGAAAAAAGAAAGAACAAAGAGAGAACAAGAGAAGAGGGAAGCCGGAAAGGAGGAGTGTAACAAAAGAAATGGGGGTAAGGAAAAAGAAAGAACAAAGAGAGAACAAGAGAAGAGGGAAGCCGGAAAGGAGGGGTGTAACAAAAGAAATGGGGGTAAGGAAAAAGAAAGAACAAAGAGAGAACAAGAGAAGAGGGAAGCCGGAAAGGAGGGGTGTAACAAAAGAAATGGGGGTAAGGAAAAAGAAAGAACAAAGAGAGAACAAGAGAAGAGGGAAGCCGGAAAGGAGGAGTGTAACAAAAGAAATGGGGGTAAGCATACCTCCAAACTTTTGAAGAACAGAAAGAGGGACAAAAGATGCCACGCCCCTAACCACGCCCAAACCACACCCATTTACAAGTGACAGACATTCAACAGATGCCCAAGACTTAATAATTAATATTAATCTTCTGATTATGGCATTTTTGCTGCATCTTTTACCTTTTCCAATTCATTTGATGCATTTTAGTGCGGTTTAGTGCTGACAGCACAGACTGTGGGCTGCCCCATCACACAACACAGCAGGACGGCTGAGACTAGTGCCTGCCTGCAGCATTGTTCACTTCATAGCCATCATGTGCAGTCAGTAAGGGCCCTTTCACATCTATACGCCCATGTGCTTGCCTGCGTTAGCCTTCCCTGCGCTAGCGCAAGGAGCCCGGAACCCGGAAGCGCAAGTGTGACAGGGCCGGTGTTACAGCGCATGCGCTAGTCCAGCCGCAATAGGGCCGGACTGGGACCAAAAAGCAGCCCTGGAAAACAAGCCCCACCAGCCCACATACTATAACACCCATCAGCCCCGATCAGTGACATTTGCTTTTACATTGTCATGACCTCATCACTTTATCAAAGCAGTTATCTGAAGAGCCACATGTGAATGGGAATAATCAACCACAGCTCCATTTACATGTTACTCTTCAAAGCCACGTTTCTGAGGACTGTGGGGTCCCAGCCGTCAGATACACAGCGAAGAGAAAGTCATCACCTGTACAGAAGAGAAGTGATGACTTCCATATTGGGGATCATCAATTTAAACAACAGTTATATGCTGAAAATCAAAGTCCAATACCACCTCTGACAACAGGACAGGAGAAGTGGTACTGTGCAGTGTATACATACAGAATAATACATATACTGAGGATTACACCCAGTACACAGGACAGGAGAAGTGGTACTGTGCAGTGTATATATACAGAATAATAGAGATACTGAGGATTACACCCAGTATACAGGACAGGAGAAGTGGTACTGTGCAGTGTATATATACAGAATAATACAGATACTGAGGATTACACCCAGTATACAGGACAGGAGAAGTGGTACTGTCCAGTGTATATATACAGAATAATACAGATACTGAGGATTACACCCAGTATACAGGACAGGAGAAGTGGTACTGTGCAGTGTATATAGATACAGAATAATGCAGATACTGAGGATTACACCCAGTATACAGAACAGGAGAAGTGGTACTGTGCAGTGTATATATACAAAATAATATAGATAATGAGGATTACACCCCGTATCAGAGGAGAATGGTATGTGCAGTTTATTACAGAATAATACAGATACTGAGGATTACACCAGTATACAGGACAGGAGAAGTGGTACTGCGCGTGTATATATACAGAATAATACAGATACTGAGGATTACACCTAGTATACAGGACAGGAGAAGTGGTACTGTGCAGTGTATATATACAGAATATTACAGATACTGAGGATTACACCTAGTATACAGGACAGGAGAAGTGGTACTGTGCAGTGTATATATACAGAATAATACAGATACTGAGGATTACACCAGTATACAGGACAGGAGAAGTGGTACTTGCAGTGTATATATACAGATATAATACAGATACTGGGATTACACCAGTATACAGGACAGGAGAAATGGTACTTGCAGTGTATATATACAGAATAATACAGATACTGAGGATTACACCCACTATACAGGACAGGAGAAGTGGTGCTGTGCAGTGTATATATACAGAATAATACAGATACTGAGGATTACATCCAGTATACAGGAAGGAGAATGGTACTGTGCAGTGTAATATACAGAATAATACAGATACTGAGGATTACATCCAGTATACAGGACAGGAGAAGTGGTACTGTGCAGTGTATATATACAGAATAATACAGATACTGAGGATTACACCCAGTATACAGGACAGGAGAAGTGGTACTGTGCAGTGTATATATACAGAATATTACAGATACTGAGGATTACACCCAGTATACAGGACAGGAGAAGTGGTACTGTGCAGTGTATATATACAGAATAATACAGATACTGAGGATTACACGAAGTATACAGGACAGGAGAAGTGGTACTGTGCAGTGTATATATATACAGTATAATACAGATACTGGGGATTACACCCAGTATACAGGACAGGAGAAATGGTACTGTGCAGTGTATATATACAGAATAATACAGATACTGAGGATTACACCCACTATACAGGACAGGAGAAGTGGTGCTGTGCAGTGTATATATACAGAATAATACAGATACTGAGGATTACATCCAGTATACATGAAAGGAGAAATGGTACTGTGCAGTGTATATATACAGAATAATACAGATACTGTGGATTACACCCAGTAGACAGGAGAATTATACCCAGCATACCCAGCATCTATCTATATAGATAGAAGGCTGTGGTATATAGATAGCCAAGACTCAGCCAGATCCTAAGGATGGGAAAGATGAAAGGAGGCGGCAGAAAGTCCAGTGCTAGGCGTAGAGAGGGAACAGAATCCAAGGAGGCACCGGGAAGCACAGAGAGCGAACTCTGCCCACAGGAAAACTTTCTGATGCTGCACATTACAGACTGTGGGCCATATACAGAACACAGACTGCCCACTGTATACACATTACAGACTGCGCACTGTATACACATTAGAGACTGCGGGCTGTATACACATTTCACACTGTGGGCTGGGTGCACATTACACACTGCGGGCTCTGTGCCCATTACACACTGCGGGCTCTGTGCCCATTATACAGTGCGGGCTCTGTGCACATTACACACTGCGGGCTCTGTGTCCATTACACACTGCGGGCTCTGTGCACATTACACACTTCGGGCTGTACGCACATTACACACTGCAGGCTGCGTGCACATTACACACTGCAGGCTCTGTGCCCATTACACAGTGCGGGCTCTGTGCACATTACACACTGCGGGCTCTGTGTCCATTACACACTGCGGGCTCTGTGCCCATTACACACTGCGGGCTCTGTGCCCATTACACACTGCGGGCTCTGTGCCCATTACACACTGCGGGCTGTATGCACATTACACACTGCAGGCTCTGTGCAAATTACACACGGCGGGCTCTGCACATTACACACTGCGGGTTCTGCACATTACACACTGCGGGCTCTGCACATTACACACTGCAGGCTCTGCACATTACACACTGCGGGTTCTGCACATTACACACTGCGGGCTCTGCACATTACACACTGCGGGTTCTGCCCATTACACACTGCGGGCTCTGTGCCCATTACACACTGCGGGCTGTATGCACATTACACACTGCAGGCTCTGTGCAAATTACACACTGTGGGCTCTGCACATTACACACTGCGGGTTCTGCACATTACACACTGCGGGTTCTGCACATTACACACTGCGGGCTCTGCACATTACACACTGCGGGCTCTGCACATTACACACTGCGGGCTCTAGGCCCATTGCACACTGCAGGCTCTGCACATTACACACTTCGGGCTGCATGCACATTACACACTGCGGGCTGCGTGCATATTACACACTGCAGGCTCTGTGCACATTACACACTGCGGGCTCTGTGTCCATTACACACTGCAGGCTCTGTGCCCATTACACACTGCGGGCTGTATGCACATTACACAATGCAGGCTCTGTGCACATTACACACTGCGGACTCTGTACATTACACACTGTGGGCTCTGCACATTACGCACTGCGGGCTCTGCACATTACGCGCTGCGGGCTCTGCACATTACGCGCTGCGGGCTCTGGGCCCATTGCACACTGCGGGCTCTATGCCTAGTACACACTGCGGGCTCTGTGCCCAGTACACACTGCGGGCTCTGTGCCCATTACACACTGCGGGCTCTGTGCCCATTACACACTGCGGGCTCTGTGCCCATTACACACTGCGGGCTCTGTGCCCATTACACACTGCGGGCTCTATGCCTAGTACACACTGCGAGCTCTGTGCACATTACACACTGCGAGCTCTGTGCACATTACACACTACGGGCTCTGTGCACATTACACACTGTGGGCTCTGCACATTACACACTGCGGGCGCTGCACATTACGCACTGCGGGCTCTGCACATTACACACTGCGGGCTCTGCACATTACACACTGCGGGCTCTGCACATTACACACTGCGGGCTCTGCACATTACACACTGCGGGCTCTGTGCACATTACACACTGCGGTCTCTGTGCACATTACACACTGCGGGCTCTGTGCACATTACACACTGCGGTCTCTGTGCACATTACACACTGCGGGCTCTGTGCACATTACACACTGCGGCTCTGGGCCCATTACACACTGCGAGCTCTGGGCCCATTACACACTGTGGGCTCTGTGCCCATTACACACTGCGGGCTCGGTGCACATTACACACTGCGGGCTCTGCACATTACATACTGCGGGCTCTGTGCCATTACACACTGCGGGCTCTGTGGCCATTATGCACTGCGGGCTCTGTGCACATTACACACTGCGAGCTCTGTGCACATTACGCACTGTGGGCTCTGTGCCCATTACACACTGCCGGGCTCGGTGCACATTACACACTGCGGGCTCTGCACATTACATACTGCTGGACTCTGTGCCCATTACACACTGCGGGCTCTGTGCCATTATGCACTGCGGGCTCTGTGCACATTACACACTGCGGGCTCTGTGCACATTACGCACTGCGGGCTCTGTGCACATTACGCACTGCGGGCTCTGTGCCCATTATGCACTGCGGGCTCTGTGACACATTACGCACTGCGGATTCTGTGCCCATTACACACTGTGGGATGTATACCACATTACACACTGCGGCTCTGTGCCCATTACACACTGCGGCTCTGTGCCCATTACACACTGTAGGCTCTGTGCCCATTACAGACTGTGGTATGTATACCACATTACACACTGCAGGCTCTGCACCTTACATACTGCGGACTTCATGCCCATTCCAGACTGCGGGATGTATACTACATTACAGACTGCGGGATGTATACCACATTACACACTGCGGGCTCTGCACATTACACACTGCGAGCTCTGTGCCCATTCCAGACTGCGGGATGTATACTACATTACAGACTGCGGGATGTATACCACATTACAGACTGCGGGATGTATACCACATTACAGACTGTGGGGTGTATACCACATTACTGACTGCGGGATGTATACCACATTACACACTGTGGGCTCTGCACATTACACACTGCAGTGTCTGTGCCCATTACACACTGCGGGATGTATACCACATTACAGACTACAGGCTCCATGCACATCTGAAAGTGCTGGTGTATATCTTGTATGCACAGCACTATACTGTATATACAGGTCCACACTATATACATACAGTATATAGGCACACTAATACAGCATGTAGTGTTGACCTGTATATACTGTATAGTGTTGTGTAGAGACAGACAGACACACAGACAGAAAGAAAGACACTCAGACAGACAGATAGACACAGACATCATACTCACATATAATAGGACCTGTGATGATGTCACATGGAGGGGAGGCATCAGGGGTCACATGATCAGCTCAGGGCGGGATCAGGACTATGATGAAGATGGTGGGAGGGCTGGGATCTGCACATGTCATCTTGATTGGGTCTGTGAGTGGGGTCCATGCTTTGGGGAAAAGGCCCTGCCCCTTCATGTCCATGGCCCGCCCCTACATGCCGTGGCCGCTCGTCGGCAATGATTTAAAGCAGGTTGTGGCTGGAGGACAGGGCGCCCACACACCCACACAATGAGTGGCCCATAGGGAAAAGTCCGCCCCTCCCGCCTATCAGTCAGGGCCTGAGCGCACCCAGAAACGCGTAATGTGACGTTTCTGGGTGTGTCTGGACAAGTGCATGAAATTCAGCTGTCAAAACCTGGTCTACAGGGCATCATTATTTTTTTTTAACTGTTTAAAATCTACGAACTTTGAGTTTTTCTTCTAATGGAGCTAAGAACGTAAGGCAGGTGGATGCCAAGTATCTGCCCGGCGTTGGCTCAGGGTGATCTGAGATCTCTCCTGCTACGATTCAGCTGCTACACATCACCGAGCATCTCTTCCTCTTCCATTCTGCTCTGCTGACAGGGCGTCACTGGCGAAGTCATACTGCCTGACAGTCGGCTCTCCACAGCACCCTGTCAACAGAGCAGAAAAGAAACTGTGTGACTGCCGACGTGAGAATTCTTACATCGCACACACTGTATGCTGTAAGGATTCTCAAGTGTTAGAGCTGGGAATTGCGGTCATGTGGTCACGAGTGTGGCACACTCCTGGCTAGAGCACAAACACAGGTGCACCTACACACATACACTTACACCCACGTACACCATCAAACATACATCACATACACCCAGGCATACCATTACACATACATCACACACAGGCATATCATCATACATACATCAAACACCCAGGTGCAAAATCACACACACACACAGACACATCCAGGATTAACATTCATCACACATACCTTCACACTTACACACATCACTCTTGCACACACCACATGCAACATTCACACACATAGCCCACACATCACTCACACACACCACATGCATCACTTACACACACCACACGCATCACATGCATCATTCTCACAAACCACCATAGGACTGTGTATACTGGGAGGAAGGTAATGTGTACTCCCTGACGAAGGAGTCGGGTCTGGCTCCGAAACGTGTTGGATACAATAAAGAAGTCACTTGCTACAAATCATCCTTTTGGTCGTCTTCTGTGTCGGCAGCACGGGTCCGATATACACAGTCCTATTGCCTCCATTCCACTATGGTCCCCCAGCAGGACTGCTGCCCGGTTTTGAGTGCCGATAAAGTATGTGAGGAGAGAGAGGACCCTGTCTGCAAGGGCCCACAGTCTACACGGTATGGGTGAGGATACAGTAGGTGAGGGGAAAGCTGATTGTGGGACAGTATAGTAGAATGAGACTCACTGCAGGTTATAGGTTCGGAAGAGGTGGGTCTTTAGGTTCCTTTGGAAAGTTTCCATGGTGGGCAAGAGTCTGATGTCTTGGGGCAGAGAGTTCCAGAGTATTGGGGAAGCACGGGAGAAACTTGTATGCGATTGTAGGAAGAAGAGAAAAAAGAGAGAGAGAAGGAGATGTTGTGAGGATCAGAGGTTGCATGAAAGTAAGTACTGGGAGACCATGTCACAGATTTATTGAGGAGACAGGTTGTGGATGGCTTATAATGTCATGGTTAGGGTTTGGAATTGTGCCTCTGGGCTATTGGAAGCCAGTGCAGGGCTTGGTAGAGAGGAGAGGCTGGGGAATAGTGAGAGACAAGGGGATTAGTTGGGCAGCAGAGTTTAGGATAGATTGTAGGGGTGTGAGAGTGTTATAAGGGAGGCCAGAGAGTAGGAGGTTGCAATAGTCGAGGTGGGAAATGATAAGGGCATTCACAAGTGTTTTGCAGCTTCTTGGTTAAGGATTGTACGGCTCCAGGAAATATTATTGAGTTTGAGTCGGCAGGAGGTGCAAGGACTTGGATATGTGGCGCATCACCCTGAGGCACTGACTATACTGGACTGGGGAGAGTGAGAATCCATTGACATTGATGGATAGGTCTGGTGGGGGGGTAGAGTGAGACGGGGGAAAGATGATAAATTCTGGTTTGTCCATGTTCAGTTTTACAAATCGAGCAGAATATAAAGATGAAATAGTGGACAGACATTATTATTCTTTATGTTGAATCTTCACGCACCACATCACTGGTGTTGGACCTCATTGCAAGTCAATAGAAGCCATCAGGGACTCGGGATGTGGATTGTGGAATGGGTTCGACAATTCATTATGGTTTTATTTGTAAACAGAAACCAAAGTACAATGATGTCCAGAGCGTCTATGGACGATGATCTGCCCATTAACTCCCATTAACTGATATTAAAAGCTAGAAAAAAGGGGAGTTTCTCCCGATACATTTTTCATCCTTAGAAATGCGGTGATACATCTTTAAGCCAGGTGATCCGCTCCGTGCGGTGAGCACACCTTCCATTTGCATAAAATGATCCAGAAGATTAATGTCTAACCCGAGCATTTGCTCTTTATAAGCATTTTACAGCAATGTCAGACGCAGATTCATCGCATCCCGGAACATAATAAATGCTTATTGACTTACTCTTCAGAGAGGTCATAAATAAGGGAATCTGTTGTTGCCGCTTCATATATAGTATATATATATATATATATAT
This sequence comes from Allobates femoralis, assembly GCA_033576535.1. Lineage (NCBI taxonomy): Eukaryota > Metazoa > Chordata > Amphibia > Anura > Aromobatidae > Allobates > Allobates femoralis. Next base: position 115,986,190 of record JARQOC010000010.1, read on the forward strand.
ATATACACAGTAAAGGAGGGAGAGATGTTCTTGTTTAGCCTGGAGCGCGAGTAGAATCATTTGCCAGATAAAATACCTGTCCGCATGATACTGAAGAAATCCCTTCCAGCCTGAACCCTGGTATTGGTTATTGTGAAATATAAAGTTTTATTGAAAAGAATAGAGTTATTAGTCTGTGTACGAGGAGATAGTTGGCGTATTTCAGAGGCAGCATTCCTGGGCAATTTCAGATAACTGTTCATGGCACAGTGATCATAATAAATAAATATCGCTCCATATAGTGCCGTCATCTATCAGATTCCGCATTATGGGAGGCTGGTTTATTTTTGCTTTGCGAATTTACAATCTGGCGTTGGTTACCAGAGAGGAATGCAAGAGCCGAGGAAACGAGGATTCCGCCGATGTAGCAGAGGTGAATTCTGCATCATCTGCAAATCACAAACAAGGCATAGTGAGATCATCCTGCGATAAAACAGCCCTGCTGCATCTGATAAACCCTTCTGTGTGGGGTAGAAGTAGCACCAAAACATCAAAAGTAATTAGTGTAGAATGAATTTCCATTATCTTACAATACATTGGGAGGGTATCTTACCAGCGATGTGAAAAACGACGCACCAGCGATCTCAGCCAGGTCATATCGTTATCGCTATTGCTGGTGCGTCGTTATGTGTGACGGGGCCTTAAGTGTAGGGGTGTGACCATGCCCCTTACAGTAAAGTGTGAATATTGATGTGAAGCAGTGGCGGACCTTGTGCCAAGAGGGCCTTGGTGCAGCAGGTGCTAGCGGTTGTCGGAGAGGAGCGGAGGGAGGGTGCTAACAGTTGACGGCGAGGAGTGTGGGGGGGGAGTTGGTGCTATAGGTGCTGCGGCTCCTACCTGCGCCGGGCCGGCACAGTCCTGGGGGCCGGGGCGGCAGAGGAGCAGAGGAGAGGAGGGGCGGGATCAGCCAAGGGAAGCAGGAAGCTTCCCTCAATCAAACCCCTCACCTCTGACACAGGATCATGGGGGTCGGCTGGGGGCCCCCTGCAGGCTTGAGGGGCCCCGTAGCCGGTCGGGGCCCTGGTGCACCACAGTAGGTCCGCCCCTGATGTGAAGTGTCTGTGTACAATGATCTAAAAAAATGAGAATGCGCATAGGGTCTTATCCTAAATAGAAACCAAATCCCATAGAGTATGAGAACTGCTCACCTGGTTCGGTTGTGTAGCCCACAACCAGCTTGATCGCTCAAACACAGCAGCCGCAGCAGGGACCGCACTTCCACAATCGTGGGAGTGAAACTCCATCCGGGACCAAGTGTCTTTCGATCCGCGCCGCTGCTCCAAACAGTACCAGAAACACTGGAATGTTTTGAACCAAGAAATCTTCAGTTTTATTTTCCGACGCGTTTCGGAGCTAACACCCAGCTCCTTCTTCAGGGATGTCATTCCCTGAAGAAGGAGCTGGGTGTTAGCTCCGAAACGCGTCGGAAAATAAAACTGAAGATTTCTTGGTTCAAAACATTCCAGTGTTTCTGGTACTTTTTGGAGCAGCGGCGCGGATCGAAAGACACTTGGTACCGGATAGAGTGTGTACAATGATGGTTGTTAATGTGAAGTGAATTTGTACTGTAGTGATGGGTATACTATAAGACAGGAATGCTGTATAGATGTAGCAGAGTTGGTTATGCTGTATGATAGAACTGTTAAGTAGGATGCCCCACGGACTGCCCTATTGCCCAATGCACTGACTGCCCCATTGCCCCCATGTCCCTCCCAACCTTTGTCCCTGGCATTGATGAGAAATGATTAAAAATGTGCCCCTATTCAATTTCCGGATGGGAGAAAGAAAAAGGACTGATAAGTGTTTTAAAGGTTGTTATGCTTGTGTTCTTATTTACAAATATTTTGTGGTCGGGGACAACCATCTTTAAGTGGGGAGGTATGTAAGGAGATGACTACGTTTCCTACAGTGAAGTGTGAATATTAATGTGAAGTGTCCCTGTACAATGGTGGTTGTTAATGTGAAGTGTATTTGTACTGTAGTGATAGGTATAATGTAAGATAGGAATGCTGTATAGATGTAGCAGAGTTAACTATGCTATAAGATAGAACTGCTAAGTATTAAGCCCAATGGACTGCCCTATTGCCCATGGACTGGCTGCCACATTGCTCCCATGTCCCCTTCTAGTCACTCCCAACCCTTGTCCCTGGCGTGATAAGAAATGTTTAAAAATGTGCCCCTATCCAGTCTCCAGATGGGAGAAAGAAAAAGGACGGGAAAGTGCATTAAAGGGTTTTATGCTTGTGTTCTTATTTACAGGTATTTTGTAGTCGGGGACAACCATGTTTAAGCAGGGAGGTATGTAGGGGGGTGACTACGTCTTCTACAGTAAAGTGTGAATGTTAATGTGATAAGTATAATGTAAGATAGGAATACTGCATAGATGTAGCAGAGTTATGTTATAAAGATAGAACTGTTAAATAGGATGCCCCAGGGACTTCCCTATTGCCACGTGGACTGACTGCCCCATTGCTCCAATGTCCCCTTCCTGTCACTCCCATACCGATGCCACCTGCAGTAAAAATCTGGTATAGAACTATAGTCTACAAAGGGGGAGGAGGGAGATGTGGTTGACCCCAAGAGGTGGACTTTGTGTGTTACCCACAGGCAGGATGAAATGTTTAAAAATGTGCCCCTGTCCGATCTCTCGATGCGAGGAAGAAAAGAGACTGAAAAGAGTTTTAAAGGTTTTTATGCTTGTGTTCTTGTATACAGGTATTTCATGGTCGGGACTACCATGTTTAAGAAGGGAGGTATGTAGGGGGGTGACTGTACCTCCTAGAGTAAAGTGTGAATATTAATGTGAAGGGTCCCTGTTAGTGATGGGCGAATCCTAAATTACTCGGAATCGCTTGACTCTAGCGAGTCCGAGCCCGGGACTCGCTACTCGTTGCGAGTCTAGCGAGTCCAATGTTAATGAATTGGGAAGCGAGTAATAGCGAGTAGTGTGCGATTTACAAATCACAGATGTGTCTCGGAAGCTTCAGCCTGAAGCAATCCTAGTTTTGCCATTGATTTGCATTGGACTCGTTTATTTTGTAAGTAATCGCTGGGAAACTCGCACAGATAAGAGTCCTGTCTGCTCTGTGTGCAGGCTGCCGCAGCTCCAGGGTCCTAGAGCCCGCCTGCTGCCTGATGTAGCAGAGCTGAGATTGTTCTCAGTCTGCTCATTCCCTGTGCATAGACATCTATATCTATGCACAGGGGATGTAGCAGAGAGGACATCGCGTTTTGGACTACGTCGGACGGAAGAGGATTTTTTTAATTAAAGATGGAGTCCCTAATGGGTTTTTTTTTTTATTTCTAATAAAAAATTTTCTCTGTGTTGTGTTTTTTTAACCCTTTATTGGAGATTCTTAGTGGCTGGGTCAAACGTGGCCTGACATTAAGAATCTAAGGCTTAATACCAGCTTGTATGACAAAGCTGGTATTAACCCCTTTATTACCCAGCGTGCCACCGCTACCAGGGCCGCTGGAAGAGCGGGGTTCAGCGCCAGAGGATGGCGCTTCAATGAACGCGCCATCTTCTGGGGCGGCTGCGGGCTGCAATTTGCAGTGGGGGTGCCCAGAAAGCTTGGGCATCCCTGCGCTGCGGATTCCAGCCCCCAGCTGCTTAGCTGTACCTGGCTAGACATAGAAATTGCGCGGAGCCCTACGCATTTTTTTTTTTATTATTTCATGAAATTCATGAAATAATAAAAAAAAAGGGCTCCCTATATTCTTGTGTCCGGCCAGGTACAAATAGGCACCTGGGGGTTGGGGGCAGCCCGTCGCTGCCTGCTGGATCCGGCTGGTTCCAGAAATACGGCGAAGCCCATGTAATTTTTTTTTTCAGCACTGCTACATCATCTCTGTGAGCAGGCGGGCTCTAGGACCCTGGAGCTGCGGCAGCCTGCACAGAGAAGACAGCTGGACTCGGCTCGCAAAGTAACAGCAGTTACTTTGCGAGTTTCCCAGCGTTTACTCGCACAGTAGCCGAGTCTAATGTAAGACAATGGCAATCCTAGTTTTGTCAGTGTCTCTGACAAAACTAGGATTGATATTGATTTGCATTGGACTCGTTGCTGTGCGAGTAATCTCTGGGAAACTCGCAGAGTACCGAGTCCTGCGAGTCCCTTACTACTCGCCGAGTAACGAGTCCTAGCGAGTAGATTCGCCCATCCCTAGTCCCTGTACAATGATGTTTGTTAATGTGAAGTGCATTTGTACTGTAGTGATAAGTATAACGGACGATAGGAATGCTGTATAGATGTAGCTAACTTAGTTATGCTATGTAGGATACTTGGTATGTAGCCTAGGTCTTCTGGGGTAAAGTATTTGTAAAGCCCCTGTGGGAGGAGTAAAGAGTTATAGAAAGAGACAATTGTAGTTTCGGGCTCAGTCAGCTAAAAGGAAGCTATGCAGGGGTGCGTGCCCAGGGCTGAAGAAGGAGTCCATAACCAAGGGATTACCGTCTATTGTTGTGAAGTTAAGACAAGTGAGTCCTATTCAATTCAACTCCCTAGCAAAAACATCCATAAGTATTATATCGTCACCAGTAATCATGAACATCTGTGCTACACATAACAGCCAAAATGCACTGCCTGATGTCTAATGTTCATCAAGATGTTTACAGTAAAGACTGCCTTGTTGTTAAGAATATGCCTGTCATCCTTATCTGTCATTCCTTGTCGCGACAGTCTATCTTATTTAGGAAACTTGTGACAAGTTTGGTACATGTGTCCCCATTCCTGTATTGACACAGAATCCTGGACAAAGTGCCTCAGTGTCCGCGCTGCTGCTCCGAGACCAAAGACACACAGACACAGGAATGTCTGGATCAGCGATAGCCTTTATTTTCCGACGCGTTTCGGAGCCTCCTCCGAGCTCCTTCCTCAGGGAACATCCTGTATTGAGACTGCATATTAAATGTGCTTCTTTCCTTTGGCAGTACATGAGTTAATGTCAGTTTCTGTTGCTAGCAAAGCTCCTAAGTTCTCTTCCCAGGTGTGGTTAGTTTGTGACCACTCCCATCTCTTTTATATGGTCACATGATCCAGCATACCTTGCTGGTGATTGAACTTCATTCCTAGCCAAGCTGCCTGGGTGGAAGGAGCTATTCGGGAGAAGCTGACTGTTGCCAAGCCTTCTGCTGCTTAGAAATGTGGCACAGGCGTGAATTTGTGTTGAATTTCCCTGTCTTTTCTCCCCTTCCCTTCTTGTTGGCTTTAGTGCAGCGGTTGAGACTAGTACTCCCGCTGGCCATCTCCCTAGTGAGGGTTAACTTCAGAGCCATGAAGGACTAGATTACCTGCTGACCGATGCTGTGAAAGAACTCAAAGGGACAGTCAAAGAGCTTACAGTTCAGTCTAAAGTGAGTGTAAGAGGTCTCCCTTTCCCTCGGACCATCCATTGTATTTGTCTCCCACCTGTATTCACCCTTTGTAGTTGTGTGTTGTGTGCCAGACTGCAGCCACTGTCATGCACTGTATCCGGACGCACCCTTGTCTGTGGTATGATGTACCTATGGACAAGATGAGGAGTGCAACAGAACTGGCCTGAAGGTACTAAAAGATCATCAGCACCAACACACTCAGTTTAATGAAGCATGCCGGGGTGGACTAATCACCGCAGTAGCCTATGACAAACCCTCCAGCACCGCTTCAAGTAATGCTGCACGCAGGGTCATTCCCCGAATGTCAGAACGTATGTGGTTGCAGGGAAGATGGCTAAAGAAAAAAGAATTGCTGACTGTAAAGGCAAAGAGAACCTACTATGTGAGCAAAAATCTTAAAATGAAATATGGTGTTGTGACCTCTAACATTGTGGTGATATGTTGTCAGAGAGAAGATCATCCATCTCGTCATGGGTGGAGATGGAGCCGAAGCGCGCACAAGTGTACCTGGTAAAAGAGGGAAAAATACCAGAGCGGCGTCCAGTGGAAGAAGAAGGTCAGGCCCAGAGAAGGTGGTTTCTTAGGGTGGAGGGTGCGGTGCCTGGAGAGATGTGGTCTGGTGAGTGTAGAACAGAGTTAGAAAGAGGCATGGCTGTGGGCATGGCCAGCAAGACAGACGGGTGATGTGGGAGGTCCTTGGTGTCAAAAGAGGCGGGACCAGCCACACAGGAAGCACACATCACAGTCCTGCCCAGCTCCATTTCAAAGAAACTGTGCGGCAACGTGGAGGCTTCTGGCATTGGCTGCGAAAAATATCATCCCCATGCCCACTGGAGTGTTCGAAGGCCAGGTGTCCTTTTCCTGGTCTATGGGTGGAGGTAGGGGCTCTTAGCAGAGGGCAGGTTAAGAAGGTGATGGAAAGGTTGGTGGCCCGAACCTCCTCACGTTCAGAGGTACCTTTTGGGAACAGGACTAGTCAGGGACCCAAAGTCCAGGGCCAGACTAGCCTCCCAGTTGCCCTTGCCCGTTTTCCTTTCCTGCTCCATTCTCCGCATCCGCTCCATACGTGACACTCAGGTATTCAGATATTCAGGTCTCTATGAGACCCGCCCATTAACAATCCTGTGAGTAAATAATTAAAAAACACATGCAGAAAAAAATCCTTTATTTGAAATAAAACAGACAACCCTCATCTTCCCATTTATTACCCCCAAACATACCATCTGATGGTAATCTACAAAGATATCCCATGAAGCACACTATCCTACTCTGCAGTGAGAGGACACTTGCTCCATCGCTGCAGTCTATGATAGCACACGGACTGATACGGGAGCAGTGACACCATTCACTGAGTCACTCAGAGGTCCCGCGGCAGTGAACTCAGGTGACCTCCGCTGTCGAATTGCGGGACATGGCAGCACAGCAGTCCAGCAATGCGGCACAGGTTTAACTGAGTTCACAACACTAGGTGTGAACTCGGTTGAACCTGCTGATGGATTGCCGGATCCTGTACTGAACCTGACTTATATTTTGTATTATAGACTTACATAGTCGAAAAGTTTATAGCTGAAAGCTGCCTAGGAGGGAACATACAGGTTGTGCTAAGTCATATTAGAGGATGGAAAATAAGTTCTGGAGAAGAATGTGATATAAAGATCTCAGCTATAAGGGGTGCGGTATATGCTGCATACTGTATATTGATTGTGCATTGATCTCAATCAGATCTGTATGCAGTAGCTCTCCATCTCCCCCTAGTGGTGGCTGGATAAAAGTGAGAATTTTATTCAGCACTTTTTGGTCTCTGGAGAAAATTTCCTGCATCGTATTAGAAAACGGAATAAATATTTATAAGGAAATGAATTAGCACTGATAATTGGATCTAGAAAGAAAGCAATAATATCATGAGGACTTGGAGGGCAAATGATGTAAAAATGCAAAAGATGAGACATAAAGCTTGGTGTTTACGCCTAACATTACCGTCTATGGGAAAAAGTCAACAGATGGTTAAAATAAACATGGGATTGTTTGTATGTATATGGCGCGCTCTATCTATTATTCCCAGCCTCTGCCTAATGTATTCTATTACCATGGAAAATAGCTGCCGCTGCTCACTTTATCAATTCTTTGTTAATGTAATTGCATTCAGCCAGGCAATTGGAAGAAGAGCTGCATATTTCACCTGTGGGATCGCCTATAATAAAGGCATGTGAGGCTATTCCAATTATTACATACATCTTCCCGGCACTTTCTCTGTCTGAGAGAATCACAAAAGCTCATTCACACGGTATAGTCTGACAGGTTATTACAATGCGTGGGGATAGTCAGATACAGATGCAAATGGTTGTATCTGCATTCAATGTGCTGTACTTATGGTGGATTGCAGAAGGGATACACTATCAATTTCTAATACCTGCTGTGGGTAATTATATATATATTCAGGCTACAGGAGGTAGAACAAAACCACTAGAACATACAACATCAATGAGCATGAAAATGACCAAACAGAGCAATAATAAGGAAAATGATCCACTAACAGCAGCTTGTTGGAAGGTTCAAAAATGAAAAGGTTAAAATGTCCTCCCTTCTAAGTCTTCCTCCATCCACTGTGACAAATGGAAGGAGTCACAGCAACTCAGCTGCAAAGTGGAAGGAGTCACAGCAACTCAGCTGCAAAGTGGAAGGAGTCACAGCAACTCAGCTGCAAAGTGGAAGGAGCCACAGCAACTCAGCTGAAATGTGGAAGGAGCAACAGCAACTCAGTCACAAAGTGGAAGGAGTCACAGCAACTCAGTCACAAAGTGGAAGGAGCCACAGCAACTCAGTTACAAAGTGGAAGGAGTCACAGCAACTCAGCTGCAAAGTGGAAGGAGTCACAGCAACTCAGCTGCAAAGTGGAAGGAGCCACAGCAACTCAGCTGAAATGTGGAAGGAGCAACAGCAACTCAGTCACAAAGTGGAAGGAGTCACAGCAACTCAGTCACAAAGTGGAAGGAGCCACAGCAACTCAGTTACAAAGTGGAAGGAGTCACAGCAACTCAGCTGCAAAGTGGAAGGAGTCACAGCAATTCAGTCACAAAGTGGGAGGAGTCACAGCAACTCAGCTGCAAAGTGGAAGGAACCACAGCAACTCAGCCGCAAAGTGGAAGGAGTCACAGCAACTCAGCTGCAAAGTGGAAGGAGCCACAGCAACTCAGCTGCAAAGTGGAAGGAGCCACAGCAACTCAGCTGCAATGTGGAAGGAGCCACAGCAACTCAGTCACAAAGTAGAAGGAGTCACAGCAACTCAGTCACAAAGTGGAAGGAGCCACAGCAACTCAGCTGCAAAGTGTAAGGAGCCACAGCAACTCAGCTGCAAAGTGGAAGGAGCCACAGCAACTCAGTCACAAAGTGGAAAGAGCCACAGCAACTCAGTCACAAAGTGGAAGGAGTCCCAGCAACTCAGCTGCAAAGTGGAAGGAGTCACAGCAATTCAGCTGCAAAGTGGAAGGAGTCACAGCAACTCAGCTGCAAAGTGGAAGGAGTCACAGCAACTCAGCTGCAAAGTGGAAGGAGTCACAGCAACTCAGCTGCAAAGTGGAAAGAGTCACAGCAACTCAGCTGCAAAGTGGAAGGAGTCATAGCAACTCAGCTGCAAAGTGGAAGGAGTCACAGCAACTCAGCTGCAAAGTGGAAGGAGTCACAGCAACTCAGCTGCAAAGTGGAAGGAGTCACAGCAAGTCAGCTGCAAGTGTATGGAGCCACAGCAACTCAGCCGCAAAGTGGAAGGAAACACAGCAACTCAGCTGCAAAGTGGAAGGAGTCACAGCAACTCAGCTGCAAAGTGGAAGGAGTCACAGCAACTCAGCTGCAAAGTGGAAGGAGTCACAGCAACTCAGCTGCAAAGTGGAAGGAGTCACAGCAACTCAGCTGCAAAGTGGAAGGAGTCACAGCAACTCAGCTGCAAAGTGGAAGGAGTCACAGCAACTCAGCTGCAAAGTGGAAGGAGTCACAGCAACTCAGCTGCAAAGTGGAAGGAGTCACAGCAACTCAGCTGCAAAGTGGAAGGAGTCACAGCAACTCAGCTGCAAAGTGGAAGGAGTCACAGCAACTCAGCTGCAAAGTGGAAGGAGTCACAGCAACTCCACCGCAAAGTGGAAGGAACCACAGCAACTCAGCTGCAAAGTGTAAGGAGCCACAGCAACTCAGCTGCAAAGTGTAAGGAACCACAGCAACTCAGCTGCAAAGTGGAAGGAGCCACAACAACTCCGCCGCAAAGTGGAAGAAACCACAGAAACTCAGCCACTAAGTGGAAGAAGCCACAGCAACTGAGCCACAAAGTGGAAGGAGCCACAACAACTCAGCCGCAAAGTGGAAGGAGCCACAGCAACTCAGCCGCAAAGTGGAAGGAATCTCAGCAACACAGCCACAAAGTGGAAGGCAAGAACGAGCCACAAAATGAAGAGCCACAAAGTGGAAGAGCCCAGCAACAGCGCAAGTGGAAGGATCCACAGCAACTCAGCCGCAAAGTGGAAGGATCCACAGCAACTCAGTCGCAAAGTGTAAGGAGCCCCAGCAACTCAGCCACAAAGTGGAAGAAGCCAGAGCAACTCAGCCACAAAGTGGAAGGAGCCACAGCAACACAGACACAAAGTGGAAGGAGCCATAGCAACTAAGCCACAAAGTGGAAGGAACCACAGCAACTCGACTACAAAGTGGAATGAGCAGCAGCAACACAGCCACAAAGTGTAAGGAGCCGCAGCAACTCAACCACGAAATGGACACCCTATAATGTTACAGAGCGGGGGTTAAGTGCTGAAGAGCAGAGGGCTGAATAGTCACAAAGACCCAATAACTGCAGAATATAGACCACCCCCAGAATTAACATCAGCACCAAAGCTGTGCCAGCTGGTAGTTTCATGACAAAGCAGCTACATGCATCCGTACATCACCAAGCACAAAGCCAAGCATCAGATGGAGTGGTGTAAAGCTGCCACCACTGGACTCTGGAGGAGACATGTTCTGTGCAGCCATACATCACCAAGCACAATGCTGAGTGTCGGATGGAGCAGTGTAAAGCCTCCACCACTGGACTCTGGAGGAGACGTGTTCTGTGTAGCCATACATCACCAAGCACAATGCTGAGCATGAGATGGAGCGGTGTAAATCCACAAGTTCTGGACTTTGGATGAGACATGTTCTTTGCAGCTGTACATCACCAAGCACAGTGCCGAGCGTCGGATGGAACGGAGTAAAGCCACCACCACTGCACTCTGGAGGAGATGTGTTCTGTGCAGTGACGGATCACATTTCTAAATCTAGTGTTGCATTGCTGGGACTTCTCTAAACTCAGGACTGCTGTTTTGTATTCCATGTGGCTTCCCGGTATCTATATCTGTTGATTTCTAATGGTGAGTTTAAGGAAGCTTAAATAGCAGGATAAATAAATTATGACATGTCCTTCAAAGAAAGAATCAATAGGTTATTAACTTGTGTCACAAAACTAAACTCTGCTCAAAGTGATACACGGAGAAAGACATAGAGGAGGAGGGTGGCCCCCACATGACTGATGACATCACGATATCGACCGCACAGGCAGTGATGCAGAACACTGAAGGAGTAACGTCTTATAATGTAGTGGTAAATCTACTGTATTCTGCTCTTCAGGACTTTGTAAGATGCCTAATATAATAATAATGATTACAGTAACTGAGTTGTGGAAAACCAGCAGAATGCTTGGATGATGATAACATCATGGTGACCAGTAATACCCCACAAGACCTGCTGTATACCAGGAACACCCCACAAGACCTGCCGTATACTGGGAACACCCCACAAGACCTGCCATATACCGGGAACACCCCACAAGACCTGCCATATACCGGGAACACCCCACGAGACCTGCCGTATACCAGGAACATCCCACAAGACCTGCCGTATACCGGGAGCATCCCACAAGACCTGCTGTATACCGGGAACACCCCACAAGAACTGCTGCATACCGGGAACATCCCACAAGACCTGCTGTATACTGGGAACACCCCACAAGACCTGCTGTATACCAGGAACACCCCACAAGACCTGCTGTATATCGGGAACACCCCACAACACCTGCCGCATACCAGGAACACCCCACAAGACCTGCTGTATACCAGGAACACCCCACAACACCTGCCGCATACCAGGAACACCCCACAAGACCTGCTGTATACCAGGAACACCCCACAAGACCTGCCGCATACCAGGAACACCCCACAAGACCTGCTGCATATCGGGAACACTCCATAAGATCTTCTGTATACCAAGATCACCCCACAAGACCTGCTGTATACCGGGAACACCCCACAAGACCTGCCGTATACCGGGAACATCCCACAAGACCTGCTGTATACTGGGAACACCCCACAAGACCTGCTGTATACCAGGAACACCCCACAAGACCTGCTGTATATCGGGAACACTCCATAAGATCTTCTGTATACCAAGATCACCCCACAAGACCTGCCGCATACCAGGAACACCCCACAAGATTGGCCATCATATTCTGGTCCTTGCCAGTCGCTCAGGTCCTTACTCTTGCTCATCTTTCCTGCTTACAGCACAAGGAGTGACTGGTCACATATCCCAGCCCTGACACGTGCTAATTGTCATCAGATAATCAATATCATTCATTTCGCCTGTCACTGGTTTTAATGTAATGGCATATCGCTATAGGATAACACTTTAGAGAATTATCCAGCACGAGTACATTATAGTCCTGACCCGATGTTCTCTTCCTCCAGTTCTTCATTCACATCAGCTTTCATAAAAGACAACAAATTTGTCTGGAGAATGACGGCTCGGAGTACAGGTGCCGCGTCCCGGCTCCGTTATTACCGATTATACACCAGAGAAAATGCGCTAGAAGCGTTGGCGCTTTTCAAAGACTTTTAAGTATCCTTTAGAAGCCAGTCCATTGAGACTCCGAATACCGATGGGATTTTCAGAGTAAAAACAACTTTTTTATATAACTGTACAATTTACTTTGTTCTCCATGACCTTCAACCCGCCAACCATAATGGGACCATTGTAGCAGCTTCTGAAGTCAGTGAAATCCTAGCGCCGTTTACCGTGAACCGATAATCCTGATGAATTATAGCTTTAGTAAAAAAAAAAGACAACTAAAAAAAATAAGTGCACCCTTTAGAGCAGTTTTTGGAGAATAGCTGCTTTGTCAGAGTGGTTCATTAGCGGAGGTGAGCGGATTTTTACCTTTTTATCTTGCATTGGAGTGAGATACGTAAACCTTTTACAGTTCGTAGCGGAGCTCCACGCATTTCGCTGAGCTCGGGTCATTGACCTGCCCATTACTACATGTGAGCTGTCGGGTGAGACAAATGGTCGCGATTCCATCTTAGTGGCAATAACTCAGTAACACATCATGCTGGCACCTTGACTATAAGAATGGAGGGACGAAAAAAATGCCAAAAAGGGAAACAACACCAATTCTGATGCCGCTAGTTGGCAATGTTTTCTTAATGTTTATAGAATGGTGCATTTCAGGGTTCTTTACTTGACTAAAAATGCGTGAATCAATTCTAAAATGTCACGGGTGATAATAACAGACATAGGAGTTAGGTAGCAGGATGGCAGTGATGAGCAAAAGGCGATCAGGGGTACGAGACTGACCCTTAGACTAGGGTTCACTAGATGACCCATTTCCCAGAAGTACCTCTAAGGGTGAGGACGTCTAGGCCACCACCTTTGCCCTGTTCCTTACTAGCCCTAGGCTATAACCCCTTTACTCTACACAGGAACCGGGATAGGCACAGCACCTCCAGACAGATGGTAATCTTCATGAAGCTACACTGCAAGAAAGCTCAAGTAGGGCAGCACACTGCGTGAGCACAGCTCATGCTCTTACAGAGACTGAACTCTATCAGTGACACAAGCTGATGGGTCATGGGACTACTTAAAGGCTGGGAGTGGAGGACCACATCACCTGATTCACTCAGCAACAACTAATACTGCAGAGCCTTAACCCTTAATAGGCTGAAGGAAATTTACTCCATTAACAGCAATTCACAGAGACTGCAAAGCAGTCTACACATGGCACAGAGCAATTTAACATGATATACGTGATATAAATAAATTTAATTTATTTAAAATTTTCTACATTTTTTGGATTCTTTCATAACTGAATTTACCTTGCCCTTCAATTGTCCCCTCCGGTTCTTCAATCTCTTCCTACCTATGGTATTCACTTCAATCTTCTTTTTGGGCACTGGCTTCAACTCAATGTATGGCATGATGCTATGACATAATGATGTGCGTCACCCCACACAGTCACATGAGGCAATGCCAATTATATGTAGTCATGATGTTGGGCGAGGACTAACCAGCATCCAAAGCAAAGGTTGAAAAGAAGATCGGAGATGGAGGATGACAGGCGGGGCAGACATTCATGAGACATTAGCAGATTTTTTTACTAGTGGAATCCTGGAATAGTGACGCATGCACCACAATATACGACCGTCCACAACTCATCTGTTTAACTATCATCCGACCTATCTGTTAGCCTACACTTATAATCCTCCTAATCCCCCACCCTGACATGAAATCTGAAGAAGCAAGACGAAACGTGCGTTTGGGTGGAGGGAAGTGAGACCAAGCACCATGTACTTTGTTTTCCCATATAGTTTCACCTTTTGATGATAAACCTCTTTATCTAGTAATCATCACTTTATATCACAATTGTGACTTGTATTATTTATCCATCTTATCAATGTATCCATATATTTATTTATTGTTGGATTAATGTATTATTTAATCTTTTGGGCACTGTGCAATTGTCAATATGTCCTTTATTATAAACATAAGAAACAAAAACAATGTTGCGCCAAACTGCTGATGTTTATGGCATGGGAGCGGTTAAATATATCTAGGGCTCACCTTCTCTAGTTGTGCTGACCGCACATTGAGCCCGCCCAGGAGAACTACAACTTTCAGCACCCAACACACTGCCCAGAAACCATACGTCAGAGTACCACAGGAGACGGGAGTTTCAAAAAGAGGTGGAAACAACAGCCGGGCCCGGCACCACCAGGGGGGCCCGGCAGCACCAGGCACCACCAGGGGGGCCCGGCAGCACCAGGCACCACCAGGGGGGCCCGGCAGCACCAGGCACCACCAGGGGGGCCCGGCAGCACCAGGCACCACCAGGGGGGCCCGGCACCACCAGGGGGGCCCGGCAGCACCAGGCACCACCAGGGGGGCCCGGCAGCACCAGGCACCACCAGTGGGGCCCGGCAGCACCAGGCACCACCAGGGGGGCCCGGCAGCACCAGGCACCACCAGGGGGGCCCGGCAGCACCAGGCACCACCAGGGGGGCCCGGCAGCACCAGGCACCACCAGCGGGGCCCGGCAGCACCAGGCACCAACAGGGGGGCCCGGCAGCACCAGGCACCACCAGGGGGGCCCGGCAGCACCAGAGGGGCTCAGGACCAGTAGAGGGGCCCAGCACCACCAGGGGGGCCCGGCAGCACCAGGCACCACCAGGGGGGCCCGGCAGCACCAGAGGGGCTCAGGACCAGTAGAGGGGCCCAGCACCACCAGGGGGGCCCAGCACCACCAGGGGGGCCCAGCACCACCAGGGGGCTCTGGTGGGTCCCTGAGTGCTGCCCCCACACCTCAGGGGCCCCTGAGAGCTGCCCCCACACCTCAGCCTCAGGGGCCCCTGAGTGCTGCCCCCACACCTCAGCTTCAGGGGCCCCTGAGTGCTGCCCCCACACCTCAGCCTCAGGGGCCCATGAGAGCTGAGAGCTTCCCCCACACTCATCCTGGGGGAGGCCCATGAGAGCTGCCCCCACACTCATCCTGGGGGGGGGGCCCATGAGAGCTGCCCCCACACTAATTGGCCCCTGAGCACCCCCACGTCTTTCAAGGGGGTCCCTGACGCTATCCTCGGGCCCCCTTACCGCTGCCTCCTTTAGTGCTGCGTACCCCTCCATTACCGACAGGCAGTCGCGCTGAGCGCGCCGCAGCCTGTCATGTGGTGTGATGCTGCAGCCGGCGCGATACAGGAAATAGAGCGGCGCCGGCTACAGCCCACGTGACAGGCAGATCAGCGCGACTGCCGGTAATGGAGAGAGGGGGGAGGCAGCAGTAAGGGGGCCCCGAGGATAGCCTGTGGGGCCAGCGGTCAGGGGCCCCCTAGTACATGTGGGGACACTCAGGGGACCAGTGGGCCCCCCCCTTTGCATCCGGGCCCCCCTACAGCGCCCGGGGGGGGGGTATGGGGGCGGGGCTTAGTGGGTTTGGCCCCAAAGTGTCGGGGCCCCCGGGGGATCTCGCGCAGGGCCAGTCAGGGGAACGGAACTGCCGCTGGAGCTCCAGGGGCCCCCTAGCTGGTCGGGGCCCTGGTGCAGGTGCACCAGCTGCACCACGGTAGTTCCGCCCCTGCCAAGCACAATGCCAAGTGTCTGATGGAGTGGAGTAAAACCGCCATCACTGGGCTCTGGAGGAGACATGTCCTGTGCAACTGTACATCACCAAGCACAATGCCGAGCGTCGGATGGAGCAGTGTAAAGCCAACACCACTAGAACTTGTACTAAACGTGTTCTGTGCAGCCATACATCACCAAGCACAATGCCGAGCATGGTATGATGCAGTGTAAAGCCGACACCACTGGACTCTGGACTAAATGTGTTCTGTGCAGTCATACATCACCAAGCACAATGCTGAGCGGCGGATAGAGTGGTGTTATTCCACCACCACTGGACTCTGAAGGAGAAATGTTCTGTGCAGCCGTAAATCACCAACCACAATGCCAAGTGTTGGATAGAGTGTTGTAAATCCACCACCACTGGACTCTGGAGGAGACATGTTCTGTGCAGCCATACATCACCAAGCACAATGTTGAGCGTCAGATGGCGAGGTATAAAGCCGCCTTCACAGGACTGTGGAAGAGACATGTACTGTGCAGAGGTACTGTACATCACCAAGCACAATGCTCGGCGTTGGATGGTGTAAAGCCACCACCATTGGACTCTGTAGAAAACATGTTCTGTGCAGTGATGAATCACACTTCTCTGTATCTGATGGAGGAGTCTGGGTTTGGTGATTCCAGGAGGATGTTACCCTTTGACTACATTGTGCACACAGTTTGGCGGAGGAGGGTTAAAATCATGTTATCCCCTTTCACTTCAAAGTCAGTGCAGCTGAAGCACAACTTAGTATCATCATAGGAGCAACTTAAAAAAAAAACCAACATAATTTTGAGATATTCTGTTGGGAGAAGCTTGCGCTATAAGTGCCTATGTACGACGCTTTGGCGATGTTTCAGGCGACATTGCTGTTGTGGTGTCTAGAAACCCCAGCAGTGATCCTGTAACATGGGAGCCTGTGGCTCCCATCGCCGGTAACATCGCCAATGGCGATGTTACACAAGGCGATGCTTACACATCGCCTGAGAGTGGTCACCTGGTTTCACAGCAGCGCTCTGAAACCAGGCGACCACTCTCAGCCAATTTTCGGCGCAAAATCGCCACTTTACACAGGGCGCCTCACCGCCGATGATGCTGACGATAGGCCACGCCCCTGCATTGCCTGCGAAATCGCCAGCGATGTCACCTGGTGTGACGGTACCCTAAGTGACATTTTTAGTAATACCAGATTTTTTTGCTCAATGTAGTAATGTCCAAATCCTGGTCCCCTTCTTGTAGTAATGTCCAAATCCTGATCCCCTTCTTGTAGTAATGTCCCCATCTTGGTACCTTTCTTGTTGTAATGTCCCCATTCTGGTCCCCTTACTGGTCCCCCTCTTGTACTAATATCCTCAACCTGATCCCCTTCTGTAGTAATGTCCCCCATGCTGGTCCCTTTTTGTAATGATGACCCCCATGCAGATCCCCATATTGTAGTGATGTCCCCATCCTGGTCCCCTTTTGTTCAGATGTTCACATCCTGGCCCCCATAGTATAGTAATGTCCCCCATGCTGGTCCCCTTTTGTAGTGATGTCACCATCCTCACCCCCATAGTGTAGTAATGTCCCCCATGCTGGACCCCTTTTTTAGTAATGTCCCCAACCTGGTCTGCCTTCTTTTTACACCCACACACACTCACACATTAACACACACACTCACACATTAACACACACACTCACACATTAACACACACTCTCACACTCACTCATGTGGAACAAAAGGGGGATAAAGCACAACCCATGAGCGGTACCTGGTGGTCTAGTGGGGGCGTCAATAACAGATGTGGGGGGTTTGCATCTCACCTTTGGAGGTTCTGCAACCCTGCACAACCTCTGCGTATCATAGTGGAAGGCTCCGGACTCCAGCGGTCAGGGATTCCTCCATGAGCAGCTCCTTCTTCCAGTCAGTTGAACGAGCAGCCGATCACCTGCCCCTGTGACGTTCTCAGCTACGTCACCGCAGGTCCTTTGGATTCTGTTAGCGGAGACTCTGGCTCACAGCTGCTCCTGCTGCAAACCTAGGATGGGGATATGATATTTGTACAGAAGTGTGTGATTATAACAGAAGTGCTAGAGCACAGGAGGCCACGTTTAATTACCTTTAATATACCACAACGTGTTTCTACGGCGGTCCGCCGTCTTATTAAGGTAAATCCACCTGATGAAGACGGCGGAACGCCGTGGAAACACGTTGTGGTATATTAAAGACAATAAAACGTGGCCTCCTGTGCTCTAGCACTTCTGTTATAATCACACACTTTTGTACAAACTCGTGCTCTGTGACACCCTCGCTCTCTGTGACACCCTCGCACTCACAAACACAGGCACTCACAAATACAGGCACTCACACTCACAGGCACTCACAAACACAGGCACTCACACTCACAGGCACTCACAGACAGTCACAGGCACTCACTCACAGACACACACTCACAGACACTCACACTCACAGACACACACACTCACAGGCACTCACAAACACAGGCACTCACAGACACTCACACTCACAGGCACTCTCAGACACACACACATTAACACACACTCTTTTGTTACCCTAACCATGCTGGCGGTGGTCCAGTGCATGGAGCTGCCGCGGTCTCCGCTATAATATTACTTCACTCTGCCGCTCGCTCTGCCAGTTCAATGCAAGCCGCCGTCAGCCAATAAGAGGCCCGCAGGTGACGTCAGCGTATGATGTCACTTGCGGGCCTCTTATTGGCTGAGGGCTTGAATTGAACTTACAGAGCGGCAGAGACAGAGTGAAGTGGCCAGAAGTAATATTATAGCGGAGACTGTGGCAGCTCCATGCACTGCATCACCGCCAGCATGGTTATTTGTCCACAGTGCTGGGGGCCGCATAGTGAAGCCCCAGGGGCCACATGCGGCCCGCGGGCTGCGTGTTTGAGACCCCTGATCTACTATATAATTGTCTAAGGCATCTGTCGGTCACAGAAATCAAGCACCAGACAGAGGCCGCTCATTGGTGCCCGCCGGAGGCGGCCACCAATGAGCGCAGACTATGCAGATAGGCGCGCGCGAATTCAAAGTTCGAAATTCGCGCCAATTTGCAGCCTGGCGATGGGTTCGGCTGACGGTGGCCACAGCGCGTGCGAGTCAGCCGGGAGATGACTGGCGTCAGCCGGTCATCTCCCAGCTGCTCGCTGCGGTGGTGCCCTATGCGGCATTCAAACCACGCGCCAAGCCGCAGTACTCTTCTGATTGGTCGTCACAGCCTCGGCGACCAATCAGAGAAGTAGCGCAGCTTGGCGTGCGGATTGAATTCCACGTCTCTGATTGGTCGCCACGGTCGAGAAGTAGCGCGGCTTGGCGCTCGGTTTGAATTCTGCGTCTCTGATTGGTCGCCCGCGGTCGACCAATCAGAGGAGCGGAATTCAAACCACACGCCAAGCCACGCTACTTCTCTGATTGGTTTGAATGCAAACCCCATCCTTGCAGCCTCCTCCATCCCCTCAGCTTCCCCATCCTCACAGCCTCCTCCATCCCCTCAGCCTCCTCCATCCTCACAGCCTCCTCCATCCTCACAGCCTCCCCATCCTCACAGCCTCCTCCATCGTCACAGCCTTCTCCATCCTCACAGTCTCCCCATCCTCACAGTCTCCCCATCCTCACAGCCTCCTGCATCCCCACAGCCTCCTCCATCCTCACAGCCTCCTCCATCCCCTCAGCCTCCCCATCCTCACAGCCTCCTCCATCCCCTCCAGGCAGATAACGGAATGGAGCGCCGGTGAGTGTCCCCGCAGCGTGCGGGCTCCTCACTGCCTCCTCCATCCCCTCAGCCTCCCCATACTCACAGCCTCCTCCATTCTCACAGCCTCCTCCATACTCACAGCCTCCTCCATTCTCACAGCCTCCCCATCTTCACAGACTCCTCCATCCTCACAGCCTCCTCCATCTCCTGAGCCTTCCAATCCTCACAGCCTTCTCCATCCTCACAGCCTATTCCATCCTCACAGCCTACTCCATCCCCTCAGCCTCCTCCATCCTCACAGCCTCCTCCATCCTCACAGCCTCCCCATCCTCACAGCCCCCATCCTCTCTGCCTCCTCCATCCTCACAACCTCCCCATCCTCACAGCCTCCCCATCCTCACAGCCTCCTCCATTCTCACAGCCTCCTCCATTCTCACAGCCTCCCCATCCTCACAGACTCCTCCATCCCCTCAGCCTCCTCCATCCTCACAGCCTCCTCCATCTCCTGAGCCTCCCAATCCTCACAGCCTTCTCCATCCTCACAGCCTCTTCCATCGTCACAGCCTTCTCCATCCTCACAGCCTCCTCCATCCCCTCAGCCTCCCCATCCTCACAGCCTCCTCCATCCCCTCCAGGCAGATAGCGGAATGGAGCGCCGGTGAGTGTCCCCGCAGCGTGCGGGCTCCTCACTGCCTCCTTCATCCCCTCAGCCTCCCCATCCTCACAGCCTCCCCATCCTCACAGCCTCCTCCATTCTCACAGCCTCCCCATTCTCACAGCCTCCACATCTTCACAGACTCCTCCATCCTCACAGCCTCCTCCATCTCCTGAACCTCCCAATCCTCACAGCCTCCTCCATCCTCACAGCCTCCTCCATCGTCACAGCCTTCTCCATCCTCACAGTCTCCCCATCCTCACAGTCTTCCCATCCTCACAGCCTCCTGCATCCCCACAGCCTCCTCCATCCTCACAGCCTCCTCCATCCCCTCAGCCTCCCCATCCTCACAGCCTCCTCCATCCCCTCCAGGCAGATAACGGAATGGAGCGCCGGTGAGTGTCCCCGCAGCGTGCGGGCTCCTCACTGCCTCCTCCATCCCCTCAGCCTCCCCATACTCACAGCCTCCCCATCTTCACAGACTCCTCCATCCTCACAGCCTCCTCCATCTCCTGAGCCTTCCAATCCTCACAGCCTCCTCCATCCCCTCAGCCTCCTCCATCCTCACAGCCTCCTCCATCCTCACAGCCTCCCCATCCTCACAGCCTCCTCCATCGTCACAGCCTTCTCCATCCTCACAGTCTCCCCATCCTCACAGTCTCCCCATCCTCACAGCCTCCTGCATCCCCACAGCCTCCTCCATCCTCACAGCCTCCTCCATCCCCTCAGCCTCCCCATCCTCACAGCCTCCTCCATCCCCTCCAGGCAGATAACGGAATGGAGCGCCGGTGAGTGTCCCCGCAGCGTGCGGGCTCCTCACTGCCTCCTCCATCCCCTCAGCCTCCCCATACTCACAGCCTCCTCCATTCTCACAGCCTCCTCCATACTCACAGCCTCCTCCATTCTCACAGCCTCCCCATCTTCACAGACTCCTCCATCCTCACAGCCTCCTCCATCTCCTGAGCCTTCCAATCCTCACAGCCTTCTCCATCCTCACAGCCTATTCCATCCTCACAGCCTACTCCATCCCCTCAGCCTCCTCCATCCTCACAGCCTCCTCCATCCTCACAGCCTCCCCATCCTCACAGCCCCCATCCTCTCTGCCTCCTCCATCCTCACAACCTCCCCATCCTCACAGCCTCCCCATCCTCACAGCCTCCTCCATTCTCACAGCCTCCTCCATTCTCACAGCCTCCCCATCCTCACAGACTCCTCCATCCCCTCAGCCTCCTCCATCCTCACAGCCTCCTCCATCTCCTGAGCCTCCCAATCCTCACAGCCTTCTCCATCCTCACAGCCTCTTCCATCGTCACAGCCTTCTCCATCCTCACAGCCTCCTCCATCCCCTCAGCCTCCCCATCCTCACAGCCTCCTCCATCCCCTCCAGGCAGATAGCGGAATGGAGCGCCGGTGAGTGTCCCCGCAGCGTGCGGGCTCCTCACTGCCTCCTTCATCCCCTCAGCCTCCCCATCCTCACAGCCTCCCCATCCTCACAGCCTCCTCCATTCTCACAGCCTCCCCATTCTCACAGCCTCCACATCTTCACAGACTCCTCCATCCTCACAGCCTCCTCCATCTCCTGAACCTCCCAATCCTCACAGCCTCCTCCATCCTCACAGCCTCCTCCATCGTCACAGCCTTCTCCATCCTCACAGTCTCCCCATCCTCACAGTCTTCCCATCCTCACAGCCTCCTGCATCCCCACAGCCTCCTCCATCCTCACAGCCTCCTCCATCCCCTCAGCCTCCCCATCCTCACAGCCTCCTCCATCCCCTCCAGGCAGATAACGGAATGGAGCGCCGGTGAGTGTCCCCGCAGCGTGCGGGCTCCTCACTGCCTCCTCCATCCCCTCAGCCTCCCCATACTCACAGCCTCCTCCATTCTCACAGCCTCCCCATCCTCACAGCCTCCCCATCTTCACAGACTCCTCCATCCTCACAGCCTCCTCCATCTCCTGAGCCTTCCAATCCTCACAGCCTTCTCCATCCTCACAGCCTATTCCATCCTCACAGCCTACTCCATCCCCTCAGCCTCCTCCATCCTCACAGCCTCCTCCATCCTCACAGCCTCCCCATCCTCACAGCCCCCATCCTCTCTGCCTCCTCCATCCTCACAACCTCCCCATCCTCACAGCCTCCCCATCCTCACAGCCTCCTCCATTCTCACAGCCTCCTCCATTCTCACAGCCTCCCCATCCTCACAGACTCCTCCATCCCTCAGCCTCCTCCATCCTCACAGCCTCCTCCATCTCCTGAGCCTCCCAATCCTCACAGCCTTCTCCATCCTCACAGCCTCTTCCATCGTCACAGCCTTCTCCATCCTCACAGCCTCCCCATCCTCACAGCCTCCTCC
Organism: Allobates femoralis; assembly: GCA_033576535.1. Classification (NCBI taxonomy): domain Eukaryota; kingdom Metazoa; phylum Chordata; class Amphibia; order Anura; family Aromobatidae; genus Allobates; species Allobates femoralis. Next base: position 116,008,760 of record JARQOC010000010.1, read on the forward strand.
ATCCCCTCAGCCTCCTCCATCCTCACAGCCTCCTCCATCTCCTGAGCCTCCCAATCCTCACAGCCTTCTCCATCCTCACAGCCTCTTCCATCGTCACAGCCTTCTCCATCCTCACAGCCTCCCCATCTTCACAGCCTCCTCCATCCCCTCCAGGCAGATAACGGAATGGAGCGCCGGTGAGTGTCCCCGCAGCGTGCGGGCTCCTCACTGCCTCCTCCATCCCCTCAGCCTCCCCATACTCACAGCCTCCCCATCCTCACAGCCTCCTCCATTCTCACAGCCTCCCCATCCTCACAGCCTCCCCATCTTCACAGACTCCTCCATCCTCACAGCCTCCCTATCCTCACAGCCGTCTCCATCCCCTCAGCCTCCTCCATCCTCACAGCCTTCTCCATCGTCACAGCCTTCTCCATCCTCACAGACTCCCCATCCTCACAGTCTCCTCATCCTCACAGTCTCCCCATACTCACAGCCTCCTCCATCCCCACAGCCTCCTCCATCCTCACAGCCTCCTCCATCCCCTCAACCTCCCCATCCTCACAGCCTCCTCCATCCCCTCCAGGCAGATGACGGAATGGAGTGCTGATGAGTGTCCCCGCAGCGTGCGGTCTCCTCACTGCCTCCTCCATCCCCTCAGCCTCCCCATCCTCACAGCCTCCCCATCCTCACAGCCTCCTCCATCCTCACAGCCTCCCCATCCTCACAGCCTCCCTATCCTCACAGCCGTCTCCATCCCCTCAGCCTCCTCCATCCTCACAGCCTTGTCCAACCCCTCAGCCTCCCCATCCTCACAGCCTCTCCATTCTCACAGCCTCCTCCATCCTAACAGCCTCCCCATCCTCACAGCCTCCCCATCCTCACAGCCTCCTCCATCCCCTCAGCCTCTTCTATCCCCTCAGCCTCCTCCATCCTCACAGCCTCCTCCAACCCCTCAGCCTCCCCATCCTCACAGCCTCCTCCATCCCCTCAGCCTCCTCCATCCTCGCAGCCTCCTCCAACCCCTCAGCCTCCCCATCCTCACAGCCTCCCTATTCTCAGAGCCTCCTCCACCCTCACAGCCTCCCACATACTCACAACCTTCCCATCCTCTCAGCCTCCTCCATCCCTTCAGCCTCCTCCATCCTCACAGTCTCTTCCAACCCCTCAACTTCCCCTGCTCACAGCCTCCTCATCCTCACTCCTTACTCCTGTCTATTAGGTCTGTCAGTCAGTGTGACGCAGTTTACTCCTGTCTACAAGGCCTGTCAGTCAGTGTGATGAACTTTACTCCTATTTACAAGGCTGTCAGTCAGTGTGATGAACTTCATTCCTGTCTATAAGGCTATCAGTCAGTGTCACGAACTTCACTCCTGTCTACAAGGCTGTCAGTGAGTGTGACAAACTACACTCCTGTATACAAGGCTGTCAGTCAGTGTGACGCACTTCACTCCTGTCTACAAAGCTGTCAGTCAGTGTCACGGACTTCACTCCTGTATACAAGGCTGTCAGTCAGTGTGACACAGTTCACTCCTGTCTACAAGGCTGTCAGTCAGTGTAACGCAGTTCACTCCTGTCTACAAGGCTGTCAGTCAGTGTGACGCAGTTCACTCCTGTCTACAAGGCTGTCAGTCAGTGTGACGCAGTTCACTCCTGTCTACAAGGCTGTCAGTCAGTGTGACGAACTTTACTCCTGTCTACAAGGCTGTCAGTCAGTGTTACGAACTTCACTCCTGTCTACAAGGCTGTCAGTCAGTGTGACGCAGTAAACTCCTGTCTATAAGGCTGTTAGTCAGTGTCACAAACTTTACTCCTGTCTACAAGGCTGTCAGTCAGTGTGATGAACTTCACTCCTGTCTACAAGGCTGTCAGTTAGTGTGACGAACTTCACTCCTGTATATAAGGCTGTCAGTCAGTGTGACGTAGTTCACTCCTGTCTACAAGGCTGTCAGTCAGTGTGACAAACTTCACTCCTGTCTACAAGGCTGTCAGTCAGTGTGACGAACTTCACTCCTGTCTACAAAGCTGTCAGTCAGTGTGACGCAGTTCACTCCTGTCTACAAGGCTGTCAGTCAGTGTGACGTCCTTCACTCCTGTCTACAAGGCTGTCAGTCATCGTGTGACGCACTTCACTCCTGTCTACAAGGCTGTCAGTCACTGTGACGCACTTCACTCCTGTCTACAAGGCTATCAGTCAGTGTGATCCAGTTCACTCCTGTCTACAAGGCTGTCAGTCAGTGTGACGTCCTTCACTCCTGTCTACAAGGTTGTCAGTCAGTGTGACGAACTTCACTCCTGTCTACAAGGCTGTCAGTCAGTGTGACGCAATTCACTCCTGTCTACAAGGCTGTCAGTCAGTGTGACGCACGTCATTCCTGTTTACAAGGTATTCTAGAATAGCCGATGCGTTAGAATCGGGCCACCATCTAGTACAGCATAATTACACATCTTATTAATGTGGCGACTTTCCCAGGCTGATGGTTGAGATATAATTTCTCCCTCGGAGAACGAGTCCCCCTGAAGAGAGTGAGAATAAATTCTAGTAATATTTAATTACGCTTTTAACAATAAAGGCTACTTTAATCCACAACCTTTTGGAAGCCCTTGCCTTGTAGTCATTTATTCATACAATGAAAAAGTCATGGGATATTTTATATGGAGAAGAGTTATAGAGGAGCGGGACACCCATCCCCAGCATTAACTTATGTTCTGAGCTCCTCTCCGGAAGATGTGACCTCCACTTTCATTAGAAGGAGGATTATTTAAGGCATTGTCATCTGTGGAGGAGGAATGGTGTATATCCAAAGGGAAAGGTGAGTTCATTCTCGTATCTAGTGAGAAGGATGCGTTCTCTGGGATAATTCTCCCCGCAGAGGTCCTTAAATGTCAGACCCTCGATAGAAAAACGTGAGGTCTAGGGGAGGTCGGCGGCGGTAAATTCTCCGGCAGAAGGAATCGCGCTCAACACTTCGCTTTATGGACATAAATTGTATTTATTTTCCTCCAGAATATGGTAATATTTTAGGTCTTATTCACATCATCCCTTACACTATTAAAGGGAAAAGATATATCATGCGTTATATATACGTTACATCGACCCTCCACTGACATTAAATGGATTAATATCATGTGGTTTATTTCTCATTACACCTTTCTGTTTCCCTAATATACTGCAGCATTCAAGAGTTAAACAATAGGCCTTATCCAGTTATGTGTGTGAGGAACGAGGCGCAGGGACAGACCACAGACGATAGAAAGGTAAAAACACCATAATATACTCCAGAGCTGCACTCACTATTCTGCTGGAGCAGTCACTGTGTACATACATTACATTACTGATCCTGAGTTACCTCCTGTATTATACTCCAGAGCTGCACTCACTATTCAGCTGGTGCAGTCACTGTGTACATACATTACATTACTGATCCTGAGTTACCTCCTGTATTATACTCCAGAGCTGCACTCACTATTCTGCTGGTGGAGTCACTGTGTACATACATTACATTACTGATCCTGAGTTACCTCCTGTATTATACTCCAGAGCTGCACTCACTATTCTGCTGGGGCAGTCACTGTGTACATACATTACATTACTGATCCTGAGTTACCTCCTGTATTATACTCCAGAGCTGCACTCTCTATTCTGCTGGTGGAGTCACTGTGTACATACATTACATTACATTACATTACTGATCCTGAGTTACCTCCTGTATTATACTCCAGAGCTGCACTCACTATTCTGCTGGTGCAATCACTGTGTACATACATTACATTACTGATCCTGAGTTACCTCCTGTTTTATACTCCAGAGCTGCACTCACTATTCTGCTGGTGCAGTCACTGTGTACATACATTACATTACTGATCCTGAGTTACCTCCTGTATTATACTCCAGAGCTGCACTCACTATTCTGCTGGTGCAGTCACTGTGTACATACATTACATTACTGATCCTGAGTTACCTCCTGTATTATACTCCAGAGCTGCACTAACTATTCTGCTGGTGCAGTCACTGTGTAATACATTACATTACTGATCCTGAGTTACCTCCTGTATTATACCCCAGAGCTGCACTCACTATTCTGCTGGTGCAGTCACTGTGTAATACATTACATTACTGATCCTGAGTTACCTCCTGTATTATACTCCAGAGCTGCACTCACTATTCTGCTGGTGCAGTCACTGTGTACATACATTACATTACTGATCCTGAGTTACCTCCTGTATTATACTCCAGAGCTGCACTAACTATTCTGCTGGTGCAGTCACTGTGTAATACATTACATTACTGATTCTGAGTTACCTCCTGTATTATACCCCAGAGCTGCACTCACTATTCTGCTGGTGCAGTCACTGTGTAATACATTACATTACTGATCCTGACTTACCTCCTGTATTATACTCCAGAGCTGCACTCACTATTCTGCTGGTGCAGTCACTGTGTACATACATTACATTACTGATCCTGAGTTACCTCCTGTATTATACTCCAGAGCTGCACTCACTATTCTGCTGGTGCAGTCACTGTGTACATACATCACTGACCCTGAGTTACCTCCTATATTAAACTCCAGAGCTGCACTCACTGTCTCACTGTCCTGCAGGAACAGTCACTGTGTACATACTTAACTCATTGTTTTACGTCCTCTATTATACTCCAGAGCTGCACTCACTATTCTGCTGGAGACACTGTGGACATCTATTATATATTTACCCTGTACTGTCGGTCTTCAACTTGCCCCGTCAGGGTGTCCTCCTATCCTCTGATTGGCCAGAGGCTAGAACAAGTATCAGTCATCATATGTGCACACCAAAGTGATGGGTGTCCAAATATGGTGTGCGCTGGCAGTATGGGACCACCAGCTGTACCGTTGATAGGCAACAGCGACACCACCCAAAAATACCCCTTCCAAGAACTTGTCGACTCAGCCCGATGCCTGCCATCTGCCCTCCTGAACGCTGCTGATAAGCTCAGGCTGACCTACAGGACTTGTAAAGATGTCACAGTCATTGGCGGAGCCAGGTAATGCACGGTCCGCAGCCCGCTTACCCCACAGCCCGCTCACTCTGCTTACCCTGCAGCCTGCTCAACCCGGAGCCCTCTCACACCACTGCCCGCTCACCTCATAGCCTGCTCACTCCACTCAACCCAGGGCACACTCACCCTACAGTGCTCTCACCCTACAGCAAACTTACAGCCTGCTGACTCCAGTCACCTCACAGCATGCTCAACGTACAGCTCTCTCATCCCACAGCACGCTCACCATGCAACCCCCTCACCCCAAAGCCTGCTCACTCCACAGTACGCTCACTCTGCAGCCCACTCACCCCACAGCCACTCATCCCACAGCCCACTCACCCACAGCCCACTCACCCCACAGCCCACTCACCCCACAGACAACTCATTCTACAGCCTGCTAAACCCACAGCCTGCTCACCCCACAGCCCGCTTACCCCTCAGCACTCTCACCCTATGGTATGCTCATCCCACGGTACATTCACCCCACAGCCCGCTCATTCTTCTCACCTTGTAGCCCTCTCACCATGCTCCCTGCTCATCCCATAGCCCGCTAACCCCACAGCCTGCTAACTCTGCTCATCCAATAGCCTGCTTAGCCTACCCACCCTGCAGCCCACTCACCCTGCAGCTCGCTCATCCCACACCCCACTCACCCACAGCCCACTCACGCCACAGTCTGTTCACTCTGCTCATACCACAGCCCGCTCACCCTGCAGCCTGCTCACCCTACAGCCCTTTCATACCACAGCATGCTCACCCCACATCACACTCACTCTGCTCATCCCATAGCATGCTCACCCCACAGCACTCTCACCTCACGGTATGCATACCCCATGGTACGCTCAGGAGTTTTTTCGACAGGGTAGGGGGTACTCGGATACCGGGACAGGTGGTTACTTCAGTGGGGATTACGGCCTGTCGGTTCCCGGTTCCATGCCCTGGATCCTCAATGGCAGGATAGGAGTGATGATGATGGTTGATTTGTAACATGACACCACCTGTGGTACCTGGTAATAGGTTTATCAGCACTGCGGCCGGCGCTGAGGTGATGTAAATACAGCTTTGGTAGTACAGCTCCCCACAGGGATGGATGAGGGAAGTAGTAGTAGCGGTTCTGCTGTGAACGCTGCAGGTGGCAGCGGTGAAGCAGGCACACACACACACAATAGTCTCTGTTTTTGGTACATTTTTACTGATGTCCGGTAACAGGCACGGTCCAGGAGGGTAACCAGGTTTCGGTGCAACTTGGGAGGTTCATCTTGGAGAGTTGTGAGGCCTCCTCTATTAGTGAGTGCTGTAACTGGCGTAAGTTCTGCCTGTAACTGAGCCTGCCGCTCTTTCTCCCTCTCACGGTGCTGTTCCATAACCAACAATGAGGACCTTGCTGTGGGGATCCCTATTCTCCTCTCGGGCCCCTGGTCCTATGCTTGGTCAGGTTTGATGTCTCAATTGGTGTAACTTCAAAGGGACTAAATCCTCCTGGTCTGTTCGGGAATTCTCTGCTACACTTAGATGAATAGCAACTTTGGACTCCGGTGTACGGGTGGGCTAAAGGGATACCAGGTATGTTCCCTTCTTCTTACTTCTTCCACTGGCCTCCGTCCCTCTCCCTCGGGCGCTGCACAGCGGGGTCAGGTTTCCTGGTTCTGGGCCTGGCTTGGTCCCAGCAACCAGCTCCTTCAGCACTAACTGCTCTCTTTTCTGCGGACTGACTAACTGACTCCTCCCCTCAGGCCTGGATCTTTATAGGTGATCTGGCTTAAGAACAGCCAGTTGGGCTCCCCTTCCAGGTCTGGGTGGAAGGTGTTGGGTGCTGTGTGTGGCAAGGTGTACATCCCTCCCTGCATCGGTGGGTCCTGTGGAAATCCCCCGCAGGGGTGCCACATTCCCCCCTAGTTAACTTCAGTCCTCTACGACTGAAATATTTTTCAACAAACATAACACAACATAACTATTCACAGTTGAAATTTGTACAGAGTCTCAAAATAAAATTTACAAAAAACAGGAAAAATGGAAAAATAGGTAACCAGTCCATACAGCGCTAGTCCATCTGCTGCAGGCTGTTTAAAGTATTTTTGCCACCACCAGTCCTGTGGCTATGGTCTATTTTTGAAATTATAAAAAGCAAATTCAAAAAGTCCAACAGGTAAATTTTCTGTAGGCGTAAAAGTTCAAAACACAACAACCAACACTTTACTACAGGTGCCTCGGCGTAGGAGTCCTAAGTACTGCAGGGCCCTCTACCGGTCATAAGCGCTGTAGGCCTTCTGGCCCTTGGTTCACCTATTGGCCAAGATTTTGCTCTCCCTAGACAGCTCCTTACGCCTACTCCACCCACCCCTCTTTCTGATGGTGTGTTCCGGGTTTGGGTTGTTTTAGCCTAGTCTTCACCTTCTGTACACTAGCATTAGCAACATATTTACATTTTAAAACATATTTACATTTCCCACATTTTACAGCTTATTCTGTGTATCTAAGTGATGGCTGACCAAGGTTACTACGGGTTGACCTGCGTAGCTCTGGTGTGTCACTAATGTCTGTACCTGGTGCATTGTATGCACTATCTCTCAGTCTATTAGATCTACGTGTTTCTGGAATACCGTAGTATTGGTGTAGTCTTTCTAACGGACTGGCAGGTTCACTGATTGCAGGAATCTCTGGTTCCAGTACAACAGGTTGCACTTCTGGTACTTGAACAGGTTCTTCTACTCTTGGTTCTTCAACTGGTTGTGGGAATGAATGGTTGTGGGTGGCTGACGTCACCTGGCGGCCGCAAACAGTGAGCGTGCGCGCGCGTACAGTGGGACAGAGCAGAGGAAGAGGAGCTGCTGCAGCCTGCCTGCCTCCCTCCTCCCGACTGAGTCGTCCGGGTCGTCCTGACTAGGTACTACTCTACTAGAGTAATTAAATTGTAATAAAGTAACCTAAACAGGCGGGGGGGGGGGGTTATGAGGTATATTATATATATATATATATATATATATATATATATTATATATATATATAATTTATACATCAGGCGCAGGCACATACTATGAGGTACTATACCTCATAGTATGTGCCTGCCTGGTGATGTATACATATATAACCTCATAGTGTGCCTGCCTGATGTATACATATATATACCTGAGGTATATATATGTATACATCAGGCAGGCACACTCTATGAGGTATAATAACCCCCACCCCCCGGTCCTCAACCAAGGCTGCAGGGCAGCGGGGCTGAAAGCTGGAGGTGACAGCACCGACACCCGCCCCCCGCTCCTCACCTACTCTGGGGGGGCGCCGAAATAGAGCTGTGCCCTGGGCGCCATAAAACCTAGTTACACCCCTGTATACTTCTTTAAATGATCTCTGGACACTGTTGCTGTTGTTTCTCCATTGTCTTTGCTGATCAGACAGGTCTGCTGGTTGTCAAAGTTTGATGGTAATACAGTGTATGGTTCTGCTTCCCATTGATCATCTAATTTGTGGAGTCTCCTTTTCCTTTTCAAAACCATTTCACCTGGTGTTATGGGTGTTTCTTGTGCGCTTTTGTTAATGTTAATTTATTGCTTTTCTCTGGATTTTGCCAGACTTCTCTCAACACATTCTTATATTTTCTTGTACTGCTCTGTTCTTCTGGTATCCCAATCTGCATCTGAGGTGTCTTCTTCAGGATAAAACAATGCCCATGTCAAAATCTACTGGCAGTTTTCCTGGTCTTGCTCTCATGAGATATGCATGGGTACAATTGGTTGAGCTTACTGGTATGTTGTTGTAAATGTCAACAAGGTCTGGTGACTTCTCTGGCCATCTATTTCGCTCTTTAATATTTCCATTTTTCTCCATCCAAAGTGTCCTGCTCCGTTATGGTACGCTACTAACACCATTTGGACATCTCTCTTTGGAACCACAATTTGCCATACCATTTCATGTGTTCTGGGGTTGATACACTGTCTGCACAATTGACCTTGAAGGATGAATAACCTGCTTCTTTCTTTCCACAGGTATTGGGCATCTGGTGGAGCATTCTTTTCAAGTTGGGAATCCGGTTGGGTTACCAGCCTCTTCACTAGGCTTACTGCCGGATCACTGTCTTGTGTCTCTTTCCATCCATAGTGAGGCAACAGGTTTAGTGCAACATTCTGATGGTTCTAGTAGATATGGGTTTCTGTCATTTTCCATTTTCTACTTTTATAGAAAGCTGGGAGTTCTACTTCCTCCAAGTCATCCAACTCTTATTCAAGTCCTTGCAAATATACTTGATGGTTTCTGGAGAGGGCATCAGCATTTGCATTGTTACGGCCTGCCCGGTACTTGATGGTACAGACATAGTTTGATAGTCGGGCCATCCAGCGCTGCTCCAATGCACCAAGCTTCGCGGTATCCAAGTGTGTTAACGGATTGTTGTCCGTGTAAACGGTGAATTTGGAAGTTGCCAGGTATTACTTGAACCGCTCTGTTATAGCGCAGACCAAGGCAGGAACTGCAACTTAAAGGAACTGTAGTTTTCCGGGTTCCTCTCAATGGGTCGAAGTTTTCTACTGGCGCAAGCAATTACTCTTTCCTTGCCATCTTGTATCTGGGATAGTACTGCTCCCAGGCCTACGTTGCTTGCGTCAGTGTAGAGGATGAGTGGTAGGTTATAATCGGGGTAGGCCAGGATTTCGTCACCGGTCAGAGCCTGCTTCATGTGGTGGAAGGAGTCTTCTTGTTCCTTTCCCCATTCCAATGGTGGCTCTGAAGACCTTCTCTTCTTAGTTTGGCCTACCAGAATATCTTGTAGGGGCGCTGCCATCTTTGTGTAGCCCTTAATGAATCTTCTGTAGTACCCAACCAAACCTAAGAATTGACGTACCTCGCTGACGGTGGTTGGCTTCTGCCAGTCCTGGATAGCTGTCACTTTTTCCGGGTCTGGTGCTACTCCATCTGCGCTGACCACATACCCGAGGTATTGGACTTTTGGTTTCAGCAGGTGACTTTTAGAAGGTTTCAGCTGCTTTCCGTACTTTGCTAAAGCTTCAAATACCTCCACCAGGTGTTCCAGGTGTTCCTCGTAAGTTTTGGAATACACATGACGTCGTCCAGGTATAAGAGCACCATCTCGAAGTTCCGGTCTCCCAGGCAACATTCCATGAGTCATTGAAACGTTCCCGGTGCATTGCATAACCCGAATGGCATGCTGTTGAATTCGCATAGTCCCATTGGTGTTGTGAATGCAGTCTTCTCTCGGTCTTCTTCTGCAACGAAGACCTGCCAATATCCGCTAGTGAGATCTAACATAGAGAAATAATTAGCAGTCTTTAATGCAGCAAGGAGATGATGGGAGTACAGGTGTGACACGGCCCGCGCTGCTCCAATGTAAAAACTCACCAAAAGAGTCACAAAGTCATCAGTAGGTTTTATCTTTTTAATCCTCCTTCCTCCTACGCGTTTCAGCGCCCCACCTGGCACCTTCCTCAGGGATGGCTCCTGTCCATCCACCCAGACCAGCCACCATGCTGCTGCACTGACACAAAGGACGGAGTCATATGCTGAGTACCTCAAACAGGGTACTGGCCTGAGCAGTTGCTCGTGTGGGAACTGAACCACAAACCCCCTTTCTATATATACAGAAGACTCACTTGAGAAAGGCTCAACTGGAGCCGAAACGTTGTGTGATACAACCTGTTTTTCACCTTCAAAAATAAAAAACACAAAAAGGATAATCATCTCTCTTCTTTTATTGTGTGCCGGGGATATATTTAAAGACACCTGTACTCCCATCATCTCCTTGAATTTCACTACTGGTCAGTAGTTGGTGGAGGTCCTGCAGCAGCTGAGAGATTCTTCTCAAAACGCCTTCAAACCAGTTGTGGGGCCCACAACTGAATCAGGTGAGTGGCTCCTCAGCATCACTCTTTCTAGTGTCACTAGTGATAGGGCACTATTGCGCCTCTTGTCCCCCACCCTCTTATTTAATGCAGCAAGAGACTCCTCTATTCGGACTAATGGGTAAGCATTTTTGTCAGTGATCTTATTGATTTCCCTGTAATCCACACACATCCTCACAGTGCCATCCTTCTTTCTGACTAGAACTAAGGGGGATGCCCAGGGACTACAGCTATCTCTTATAACCCCGGCTTCCTTCATGTCATGCAGCATCTCTTTGGCACACTGGTAGTGGTTTGGTGGAATGGGTCTGTGTCTCACTTTCATTGGGGGATGATCTCCTGTGGGTATGTGATGGTGTACCCCTTTAATCCTCCCAAAATCTAATGGATGCTTACTAAATATCTGTTCAAACTCTTGTACTACCCGGTAGACTCTGTGCTTCTGGTGAGAAGGGGTGGCATCAGTTCCTACGTGCAACTGCTGACACCACTCCTCTAGCTGTCGCTTGGAGTTGTTATCCTCCACCTGGTTTGATGGGGAAAAGGGCTCTACTGTCTGTATGTTGTTGTTACAGACAGTGTACAGCTTTGCTACAGTAGCATACCGGGGTAGTTTTGCTTCTTCTTCCCTACAATTTAATACACGGATTGGTACTCTTCCCTTGCATACATCCACCACCCCTCCGGCTGTCAGTAGTGTAGGTCTATGCTCTGAATATACCGGCTCTACAACTGCCTGGTATTCCTTTCCTCTGAGACCTATAGCTGCTCGACACCATATCATCATTTCACTTTTCGGTGGTAACACAATGGGAACCGGGTCTGTTACTTGTACACTGCCGATCTCTCCCCCAGACAGATTTACCTGTTGCTTGCGGATGAGGGCCCGGATTTCTCTTTGGAGGATTTTCTTCCGCCCATAACCAGCAGTCACAGCAATCTGTCGGAGTAAAAACAACACTTTTCCAAGACAGTTTTCAATCACATTAATACCAATTACCATGTAGGAGTATTTTTCATTAGGGTCATCTTCTACCACACATAACCCTTGATCTTTTAACTCCACTCTCCCCAGCTTTATTGTCACTTCTTTAAACCCCACCTGAGTCAGTGGTTGTCCATTAGCTGCAAGAATGACAAAGTTAGGGTCTGGGGATCTAAGATCAGTGTCAGATCAAAATTGTTTGTAAAGGATATGTGGGATGGTGGTAACCTGTGACCTGGTGTCCAGTAGGGCCGATGTGGGGATTCCATCTAGCGTAATGTTGAGGTACGGACGGCCTCCCACGTACCGACAACACCAGTCATATGGACCCTGTCGTCTTACTCCTGGGGATTGGCCCTCGGAATCAGGAATGTCGGGTTTAAAGGACATCCTCTTGTGAAGTGGTCTGGTTTGTTGCAGCGTAGGCAGATGGATTGTCCTGGAGAATCCATGTAGTCGCTGGCTCTGCGTTGGAATGGTGCGTTGGTCACCTGAACAGGCGACTTGTTGGTCCCCAGAACGGGCGACTTGTTGGTCCGATCCACGGGCGACTTGGGCTTCCTCCTCATCCACTGGTCATCCTAAGGGCAATCAGCTAGCTGGACTCTGCTTGGTGGTTGTGCCCCTGGCCTGGCTCCCACACCGGCTACGCGGAACCGACCGGTGCTGTATTCCGGACATCCCCTCTGTCGGGGACCTGTGGATCATCTGCTTCACTCATGGTGGTGCCCTCCTAATTAACTGCTGCCAGCCGGAGAGGTAAACTTTTTCCGGTAGTCGGGGGCTTTACAGGGGAGTGGAGCACCTCGGGTATTTCCGGAACTAGACGCTGCACTTCGTTGATCTTCGGCAGAGTGGAGGGGCAGGGTTTATCGTTGCGCTCTTTTCTAGCCACGATGCTCTTCCCGCTCTGTGGCGCAGCAATGGCTCCCCGATTTTACTGTTCACAAAACAGTCAATAAAGTCTATTTTAAGCACACAATACCCAGTTTTACCGGGCACGGGATCCTGTTCGTGACGCCAGAAATGAGTCGGTCGACAGGGTAGTGGGTACTCGGATACCAGGACAGGTGGTTACTTCAGTGGGGATGATGGCTGGTCAGTTTACATTTCCGTGCTCTGGACCCTCAATGGCGGGGTGGGGGTGATTATGTGGGGTTGATTTCTAACGTGACGCCACCTGTGGTACCTGGTAATAGGGTTACCAGCACTACGGCCGGCCGCTGAGGTGATGTAAATGCAGCTTTGGTAGTACAGCTCCCCACAGGTGGACTTTTACCTCAGGGCAGCGGGTTGGATGAGGGGAGTAGTGGTAGCGGTTCTGCTGTGAACGTGCAGGCGGCGACGGTGCAGCAGGCACACATACACACAATAGTCTCTGTTTTGGTACATTTTTACTGATGTCCGGTAACAGGCACGGTCCAGGAGGGTAACCAGGTTTCGGTGCAACTTGGGACGTTGACCTTGGAGAGTTGTGAGGCCTCCTCTGTTAGTGTGTACTGTAACTGGCGTAAGTTCTGCCTGTAACTGAACCTGCCGCTCTTTCTCCCTCTCAGGGTGCTGTTCCACAACCGACAATGAGGACCTTGTTGTGGGGATCCCTATTCTCCTCTTGGGCCCCTGGTCCTATGTTTGGTCAGGTTTGGTGTCTCACTTGGCGCAACTTCAAGGGGACTAGATCCTCCTGGTCTGTCTGGACTTTCTCTGCTACACTTAGATGAATAGCAACTTAGGACTCTGGTGTCTGGGTGGGCTAAGGGGATTCCAGGTATGTTCCCTTCTTCTTACTTCCTACTTCTTCCGTTTTCCTCCGTCCCTCTCCCTAGGGCGCTGCACAGCGGGGTCAGGTTTCCTGGTTCTGGGTCTGGCTTGGTCCCAACAACCAGCTCCTTCACTAACTGCTCTCTCCTCTGCAGACTGCAGACTGACTAACTGACTCCTCCCCTCAGGCCTGGATCTTTATAGGGGATCTGGCTTAAGTACAGCCAGTTGGGCTTCCCCTCCAGGTCTGGGGTGGAAGGTGTTGGGTGCTGTGTGTGCCAAGGTGTACATCCCTCCCTGCATCGGTTGGTCCTGTGGCAATCCCCCGCAGGCGTGCCACACTCACCCCTCTCACCCCACAGCTTATTCACTCTGCTCACCTTGCAGCCCACTCACCCCTCAGCCTGCTCACCCCACAGCTCATTCACTCTACTCACCCCAGAGCATGCTCACCCCACAGCATGCTCACCCTGCAGCCCAATCATCAAATAGCTCGCTCACTACGCACAACCCACAGCACAGTCACGGTACAATCCTCTCATCCCACAGTACATTCACCTTGCAGCTCACTCACCCCACAGCCTGATCACTCCATGGTACATTCACTCCACAGCCCGCTTACCCCACAACTCCTCACCCCACAGCCCACTCACCCCACAGCTCACTCACTTTCCTCATCCCACAGTCCGCTCACCCTACTCACCCTGCAGCTCGCTCACCCTGCAGCCCGCTCATCCCGCAGCCTGCTCACCCCACAGCCCACTCACCCCACAGCTCACTCACTCTGCTGATCCCACAGCCAGCTAAACCTGCAGCCCGCTCAGCCCATAGCCTGCTCATCCCACAGCACGCTCACCCTACAGCATTCTAACACTGCAGCCAACTCACCCAATGGTTTAATCACCTCACAGTATGCTTAGCCCGCTCACCCCACAGCCCGCTCACCCCACAGCCCGCTCACCCCACAGCCCGCTCACCCCACAGCCTGCTCACCCCACAGCCCATTCACCCCGCAGCCCTCTCACACCTCTGTCTGCCCACCCTACAGTCCTCTCACCCCACAGCACTCTTACCTGACAGCCTAATCATCCCACAACCCACTCATTCCGCACACCCCACAGCATGCTCACTGCACAGTACCTTACTCACCCTGCAGCCCACTCACCCCGCAGCTCACTCATCCCACACCCCACTCACCCCACAGCCTGTTCACTCTGCTCATACCACAGCCCGCTCACCTCACAGCCCGCTCACCCCACAGCCTGTTCATCCCACAGCCCACTCACCCCACAGCTCACTCACTCTGCTCATCCCACAGCCCATTCACCTCGCAACCCTCTCACACCACAGTCCGCCCACCCTACAGTCCTCTCACCCCACAGAACGCTCACCCCACAGCACTCTTACCTGACAGCCTCATCATCCCACAACCCACTCACTCCGCACACCCCACAGCATGCTCACTGTACAGTACCCTACTCACCTTGCAGCCTACTCACCCGCAGCTCACTCATCCCACACCCCACTCACCCCACAGCCTGTTCACTCTGCTCATACCACAGCCAACTCACCCTGCAGCCTGCTCACCCTACAGCCCTCTTATCCCACAGCATGCTCACCCCACAGCACACTCACCCTGCTCATCCCACAGCCCGCTAACCCTGCAGCCCCCTCCCCCAAAGCCCGCTCTCTCTGCTCAATCTGCAGCCTGCTCACCCCACAGTCCACTCATCCCACAGCATGCTCAACCTACAGTCTGCTCACCTCACTGCATGCTCACCCCACAGTCCACTCACCCCATAGCAGGCTCACTCCACTCACTCCACAGTTTGCTCACCCTGCAGCCTGCTCATCCCACAGCACTCTCACCCTGCAGGCCCTTCACCTCACAGCCTGCTAACCCTGCACCCATGCACCACAGCCTGCTCACCCCACAGCTTGCTCACCTAACAGCTGGTTCACTGCATAGCCCGCTCACCCCGCAGTCTTGTAACCCCACAGCCTGCTCACCCCACTCACCCCCCGCAGCCTGCTTACCTCACAGTATGCTCATCCCAGAGCCCGTTCACACCACAGACCACTGAATGGGGAACTGCGCCAGTTCCTCATGCGGTTATCATTTTCCTTATGCTGCCTCTGCATGAAAGTAAGAAAATGCGGGGGCAGAGAGTGACCACCTGGAGGGTAGAGGGCGACCACAGGGTGGGCAGAGAGCGACCAAAGGGAAGGCAGAGATGACCACAGGGACACAGAGAGAGAGCACGGGGGGGGGGGGGGGGGCAGAGAGCGATCACAGGATGGGGAAGAGAGTGTGCACAGTGGGGGATGAGCATGCATGAAGGGACAGAGAGCATGCACAAGGCGGCAGAGAGCGTGCATATAGGAGGAGGGAGAGCATACACTTAGGGGGCAGAGAGTGAGCACATGGGGCAAACAGTGTGCACAGAGCGGGGGAAGAGAGCATGCACTGGGGGGCAAAGTGTGAATGGGGGGCAGAGAAGGTGCACAGGGGGTCAGAGAGCAAACATGGGGGGCAGAGAGGCAGCATGGGGGGCAGAGAGTGTGTGATTGGGGGGTCAAAGAACATGCACGGGGTGTCAGAGAGCGAGCACAGGGGCGGCAGACAGGCAGCACAGGAGGGGGGCAGAGAGCAAGAGGGATAAAAGAGTGGACAGGAGAGAGACTGCACAAGGGGATAGACGGTGGCTGCCCCCAGTGCCACAGCCTTCCCCCATCGTGATGTCACTGCCCACTTGATGCGATAGCGACTCCCATGTAGTTATCTTATATTCACCATATTGTTGGAGTCTCTGTAGTATCAGATGCCGAATTGAAGGTTTACATTACCTACAGACATTAGACATTGAATTGTTTTGCAGACAGACACAAACTAACACAATCCGAGCCATTACCTTTTCATGCACTTTTAATGTTCCTCCGGTATTCGTCTCACTCGCTCTGACGGATTTTTCCGGTTCATTTTGCTTTTATCATCTATATTTTTTTCTGGTTTGGATCCTGGGGACCCACATGAAGGAAATGTCGTCTGCTCTGAAGGAAAGTAAATCTGTTCCTTTTTACCTGAATTTCTTGTAAATTTGCCGTTCTGTATATCAGTAGATATAGGAATCTATCGCGCAGCTTTTTCCATTTCGCACCATTTGTGTGGCTCGAGGAGAAAGATTCACAAGTGAATTAACTTTTATTAAAGTTTCTTTGCAGCAGATGTTCGGGTTCACAAACTTATTTGCTTTTTAACACTTCTTTGATTAATTTTCATGTTTTTACTCACTGCAGGGAGTGAGGGAGGGGAGGTCACGGCGCACGTTTTGGGTGTGAAACATAGAAAAATCCATAACTGTGGAGCGGTATGTAACACCTCTAAACTGCTGCTTATCTCTGATTATCATTAAAGGTAGCAGGAATTAGTGTTTGTTTTGAGCCATAATCGCACGATATGTTATATGTGATATACGGTGCATTGGCAAATGTACAATCTAACTTTAGCAGAGGTTTGCTACATCTCTACAAACAATATTGTCACAAACTAGGCAGGAGCTTCAAACTCTCTAGTGCCCCCATATCCTACTGGCCAATCTGGGTATTGACAGGAGAAGAAAATGAACGTAGCTGCTCTAATCTACAGTCATATGAAAAAGTTTGGGCACCCCTCTTAATCTTACTCATTTTTTTTTTGTTTAAAATTGTTTTTTTGCAACAGCTATTTCAGTGTGATATATGTAATAACTGATGGACACAGTCATATTTCAGGATTGAAATGAGGTTTATTGTACTAACCGAAAATGTGAAATATGCATTATTTCAAAATTTGATAGGTGCCAATGTATGGGCACCCTTCTGATTTTCATGATTTGAATACTTCTAACTACTTTTTACTGACTTACTGAAGCAGTAAATTGGTTGGTAACCTCCTTGAGCTTTGAAATTCATAGCCCGGTGTATGCAATCATGAGAAAGCTATTTCAGGTGTCCACTTGCAAGTTGTTCTCCTAGTTGCATCTTCTCTGAGGAGTGGCATCATGGGCTCCTCAAAACAGCTCTCAAATGATCTGAAAAAAAAGATTGTTCAACATATTGTTCAGGGGAAGGATACAAAAAGATGTCTCAGAGATTTAACCTGTCAGTTTCCACTGTGAGGAACATAGTAAGGAAATGGCACACCACAGGGACAGTTCTTGTAAAGGCCAGAAGTGGCAGGCCAACAAAAATATCAAAAGGCAGAGAAGAAGAAGGTGATAACAGTCAAGAACAATCCACAGACCACCTCCAAAGACCTGCAGCATCATCTTGCTGCAGATGGTGTCACTGTGCATCGGTCAACAATACAGCGCACACTGCACAAGGAGAAGCTGTATGGGAGAGTGATGCGAAAGAAGCCGTTTCTGCATGCACGCCCAAACAGAGTCGCCTGAGGTATGCAAAAGCACATTTGGACAAGCCAGTTCCATTTTGGAAGAAGGTCCTGTGGACTGATGAAACAAAGATTGAGTTGTTTGGTCATACAACAAGGCGTTATGCATGGCGCCACAAAAACACAGCATTCCAAGGAAACACTTGCTACCCACTGTCAAATTTGGGGAGACTGATCCTGCTGTGGCTCAGCGGGGAAAGAACCGATCACACAGCACAAAGTCCTGAGGCAGTACAGGAGTAAGCGCCAAAAGTAAACCTCTTAATGAATCTTCACCGTCTTTCGCCTGCTGTGTGCTCATGCAAAAAAGTACATTACTGTCATAATTTACACTACTTTTGTAACATATCTCTATATATATATATTGAAAAGAGCAAGTAGGGAAACCAGCTCACCTGTGCCCCATCATATAGGGATAAGAAGTCCAATCCAATGGAAAAAATCAAATATATCCAGCATCGATAAAAAGGAAGTCGAAAAAACTGTGCAAAAATGTTCTTACATCAAAAGGGAGATACGATACATTGATCAGTACAGGATTATGCATTTTGAGACATTGTGTCATAATCTATGATTTTTTTTTTTGCACACTTTTTTCAATATAAAAAAGACCACTTTTATCAATGCTGGATATATCTTTCTGTGTAATAACTATAGTGGCTATTTCAGGAATCTAATGGCGTGGGAGCAAAGACATGACTGAGACAAGGTATTTAGGTGTAAAAATCTGAATTTAAACACATGTAGCAAAGTTGAAAGGTGAGGTGCAGCAAAATAAGCAAAGTTCATAAATCTTGCAATAATAGTCCTTAGTGTAGCCAGATGGAATAGTGTCTGAGAAATAGTTCAACCACAGTGATGCCAATAGGAAAAGTCTCTTAATAACAGTTCACACAGGGAGATGCTGATTGCTGAATAGTCTATAAATAATAGTTCACACTGATAAGATGGCGATAGCAGAACATTCTATAGTACCAGTTCACACCCAGACAGCCTGGGAAAAGTAATGTCTCTGAGAACAAGTCCATACCTGGATGCAGTGCAGTGTAACTTAAGAAAGTCCTGAACTGTCCTGATCACTGCAACTGCAACAAACAAACAGAAAAGCCACTGCAGAGCTTACAAAGGTAATAGAGCTTATGTGGCGCGTGGCTGGCAGACTGACAGAAGCTGAAGCAGGAACACACACACCACAGAGTAGCTAGATGCAGGCGACCAACTGCAGTATGTGTGGTGTGCTGGAGATCAGACTGCAGAAGTTGGTAAGAGCCGAATCGGAATAGCGGGAGAAGGGAACAACAACTTGAGATATAGCCAAGTATCCAAGCAGAATACTGAAGCAAGGACTGGAAGATGGGCTGAAGCTTATGAAGTCAGGAAGTCAGGAGCACATGGACAGGATCGAGGTAGCAAATGCCATTTTGGAAAAGAGCTAGGAGACACAAAAGGTAATTGGAAAGTCCGGAATCCTGACATTCTGATTTTTAGTATATATATTTATGTTCTTCCTTAGAATTCTTGCCCATTTTTCATAAGGTTGACCACCAAAAGTTAACAAATTGCAACATTTCAAACATTCTTTCAAAAACTGAATATCATATTTCATGATCAATGATGTCTATGAAGACCAAATCTTTCAAGGTCGTGCTGGAGAAGTCATTTATAATTACGTAACGCGTTTCAGGTTCACTCCCATTATGAAGCACAGGCACAATTTCTGCCTACAAGTGAAATAAATGCTGAGGAATATCTAACACGCAAATTGTGCAAGACAATCCTCTAATATCCAGGTGTTACGAGTTCATCTGAAGCCGCAGTAATGTATCTAATCATATTTAATTCATATTGCAGCCCTTCAGAAGCCCATTACTAAATCACTGAGTGGCTATATCGAGGAGTAGTAATAATACAGAGAGTAGAAGATAACACCAAGTGCCAGGAAACTTATCTCTGCTGACATGTTTACTGCAATAAGAGAAGAACGCTATTAAAATTGCTGGAGAAAGATTCCCAGGGCCTGCTCCCCGAGGGTTGACAGCTTCTGTCAACATGTGGTTTGCTGCGAGCGTGACGGGGGCTTTAATTTATTCGAGATTCAAGGCCCTTTGCTGCTAGACACTGTCACAAAGCCACAAGGATAGCCCAACAGATCTCTTTATTGTATTAGCGTCTTCCAAACCAAATCATGTGTCATTCTGGATAAATACCTCTGACGGCTCCATTCAAGCCTAAATGTAAATGTAATTTTAATGGGAAATACAAACTGTAAGGATTAAGCCTATTTAATGATCCAATAATGAGCTCAATCACCAAATATAAAAACAATAGCGAGTCTGAATAAACAGAGGGGTCTGGTGGGGGCCATTGTGCAAAAATAAACCGGTGAGCTGGCTTAACTGAGCGCAAACATGAGATGCATTACTGTAATGATCAAATAGTGAGGTCTCAGTACTGTAAATGAGCAGGTCGGAGGCTTGGACGGGCGCGACTTGGGTACCAAGTAGAATGGAAGACAATGGGAAAGAGAAGCAGTTTTTTGGAAGATCTTCTGGAAAAATGCTCGCATTTCCCATTGCATCATACTTGGTAATCGAATTGTGCACGTCCAATTGTCTGATTCATGAGTACCAAGAACCCAAGCATGGTAGTACTCGTCCATTACACCAAGTATCCAAGCATGATAGTGCTCGCCCATTACACCCTTCTGCTGCATGGAAGGTTACTGGCCTCCCTGTGCTCGCCATAGGAAACCTATGTTACAGTTTAACAGGTATATCGCCCCAGTCAAACTCCGCTCACCCATCACACTGAGCATCTGAGCATCATAGTGCTCGCTCATGACATTGAGCATCTGAGCATCATAGTGCTCACCTATCACACTGAGCATCCGAGCATCATAGTGCTCACCCATCACACTGAGCATCCGAGCATCATAGTGCTCACCCATCACACTGAGCATCCGAGCATCATAGTGCTCGCTCATGACATTGAGCATCCGAGCATCATAGTGCTCACCCATCACACTGAGCATCCGAGCATCATAGTGCTCACCCATCACACTGAGCATCCGAGCATCATAGTGCTCACCCATCACACTGAGCATCCGAGCATCATAGTGCTCACCCATCACACTGAGCATCCGAGCATCATAGTGCTCGCTCATCACACTGAGCATCTGAGCAGCATAGTGCTCACCCATCACACTGAGCATCCGAGCATCATAGCGCTCACCCATCACACTGAGCATCCGAGCATCATAGTGCTCGCTCATCACACTCAGCATCCGAGCATCATAGTGCTCACCCATCACACTGAGCATCCGAGCATCATAATGCTCACCCATCACACTGAGCATCTGAGCATCATAGTGCTCACTCATCACACTGAGCATCCGAGCATCATAGTGCTCACCCATCACACTGAGCATCCGAGCATCATAGTGCTCACCTATCACACTGAGCATCCGAGCATCATAGTGCTCACCCATCACACTGAGCATCTGAGCATCATAGTGCTCACCCATCACACTGAGCATCCGAGCATCATAGTGCTCACCCATCACACTGAGCATCTGAGCATCATAGTGCTCACCCATCACACTGAGCATCCGAGCATCATAGTGCTCACCCATCACACTGAGCATCCGAGCATCATAGTGCTCACCTATCACACTGAGCATCCGAGCATCATAGTGCTCGCTCATCACACTCAGCATCCGAGCATCATAGTGCTCACCCATCACACTGAGCATCCGAGCATCATAGTGCTCACCCATCACACTGAGCATCCGAGCATCATAGTGCTCACCCATCACACTGAGCATCCGAGCATCATAGTGCTCACCCATCACACTGAGCATCCGAGCATCATAGTGCCGCTCATCACACTGAGCATCTGAGCAGCATAGTGCTCACCCATCACACTGAGCATCCGAGCATCATAGCTGCTCACCCATCACACTGAGCATCGAGCATCATAGTGCTCGCCATCACACTCAGCATCCGAGCATCATAGTGCTCACCCATCACACTGAGCATCCGAGCATCATAGTGCTCACCATCACACTGAGCATCTGAGCATCATAGTGCTCACCATCACACTGAGCATCGAGCATCATAGTGCTCACCCATCACACTGAGCATCGAGCATCATAGTGCTCACCTATCACACTGACATCGAGCATCATAGTGCTCACCATCACACTGAGCATCATAGTGCTCACCATCACACTGAGCATCCGAGCATCATAGTGCTCACCCATCACACTGAGCATCTGAGCATCATAGTGCTCACCCATCACACTGAGCATCCGAGCATCATAGTGCTCCATCACACTGAGCATCCGAGCATCATAGTGTCCCTACACACTGAGCATCGAGCACATAGTGCTCGCTCATCACACTAGCATCCGACATCATAGTGCTCACCCATCACACTGAGCATCCGAGCATCATAGTGTCACCATCACACTGAGCATCCGAGCATCATAGTGCTCACCCATCACACTGAGCATCCGAGCATCATAGTGCTCACCCATCACACTGAGCATCCGAGCATCATAGTGCCACCCATCACACTGAGCATCGAGCACATAGTGCTCCCCATCACACTGAGCATCCGAGCATCATAGTGCTCACCCATCACACTGAGCATCCGAGCATCATAGTGCTCACCATCACACTGAGCATCCGAGCATCATAGTGCTCGCTCATCACACTCAGCATCCGAGCATCATAGTGCTCACCCATCACACTGAGCATCCGAGCATCATAGTGCTCACCCATCACACTGAGCATCTGAGCATCATAGTGCTCACCATCACACTGAGCATCCGAGCATCATAGTGCTCACCATCACACTGAGCATCCGAGCATCATAGTGCTCACCTATCACACTGAGCTATCCGAGCATCATAGTGCTCACCCATCACACTGAGCATCTGAGCATCATAGTGCTCACCCATCACACTGAGCATCCGAGCATCATAGTGCTCACCCATCACACTGAGCATCCGAGCATCATAGTGCTCACCCATCACACTGAGCATCCGAGCACTAGTGCTCCCATCACATGAGCATCCGAGCATCATAGTGCTCACCTCATCACACTGAGCATCCGAGCATCATAGTGCTCGCCATCACACTGAGCATCCGAGCATCATAGTGCTCGCTCATCACACTGAGCATCCGAGCATCATAGTGCTCACCCATCACACTGAGCATCCGAGCATCATAGTGCTCACCCATCACACTGAGCATCCGAGCATCATAGTGCTCACCCATCACACTGAGCATCCGAGCATCATAGTGCTCACCCATCACACTGAGCATCTCGAGCATCATAGTGCTCGCTCATCACACTGAGCATCTGAGCAGCATAGTGCTCACCCATCACACTGAGCATCCGAGCATCATAGTGCTCACCATCACATGAGCATCCGAGCATCATAGTGCTCGCTCATCACACTCAGCATACCGAGCATCATAGTGCTCACCCATCACACTGAGCATCCGAGCATCATAGATGCTCACCCATCACACTGAGCATCTGAGCATCATAGTGCTCACCATCAACTGAGCATCCGAGCATCATAGTGCTCACCATCACACTGAGCATCCGAGCATCATAGTGCTCACCTATCACACTGAGCATGCATCATAGTGCTCACCATCACACTGAGCATCGAGCATCATAGTGCTACACCCATCACACTGAGCATCCGAGCATCATAGTGCTCACCCATCACACTGAGCATCGAGCATCTATAGTGCTCGCCATCACACTGAGCATCCGAGCATCATAGTGCTCGCCATCACACTGAGCATCTGAGCATCATAGTGCTACCTATCACACTGAGCATCGAGCAGCATAGGTGCTCGCTCATACACTCAGCATCGAGCATCATAGTGCTAACATCACACTGAGCATCCTGAGCATATAGTGCTCATCCATCACACTGAGCATCCGAGCATATAGTGCTCACCATCACACTGAGCATCCGAGCATGATAGTGCTACCCATCACACTGAGCATCCGAGCATCATAGTGCGCGTCATCACAATGAGCATCTGAGCAGATAGTGCTCACTCATCACACTGAGCATCCGAGCATCATAGTGCTCACCCATCACATCTGAGCATCTCCGAGCATTCATAGTGCTCACCCTATCACACTGAGCATTCCGAGCATCCCTAGTGACTCGCTCATAACTAGCATCCGAGCATCATATTGCTCACCATCACATGAGCATCCGAGGCTCATAGTGCACGACATTCACCTGAGAATCTGAGCATCATAGTGCTCAACCCTCACACTGAGCATCCGAGCATATAGTGCTCACATTCACACTGAGATGTCCGGAGCACATAAAGGTGTCAACAATCACATGAGCATCTAGTGCTCACCATCACACTGAGCATTACGAGCATCATAGTGTCACCCATCAATGAGCATTCTGAGCATCATAGTGCTCACCCATCACACTGAGCATCCGAGCATCATAGTGCTCGCTCATCACACCGAGCATCCGAGCATGACAGTGCTCGCCCATTACACCAAGCATCTGAACATGATAGTGCTCGCCCGTCACACCAAACATCTGAGCATGATAGTACTTGCTCATCACACTGAGCATCCAAGCATGATGGTACTCACCATCACTATTAACGAAGCCTCAAACATCATACCAAAATTTTATCACAAGGAGTCAGTGGTCTACCAGCCATGGGAACCACTTGTAATCCATATAGAGCCCCAAAACTGGATGGATGAGCACAAAAATTCACCTTCTCTAACATTTCCTGAATTAGTACTTGGGAGAAGGGGTTAAGTGATCGACATGTCTTCCTAAATCTTACCGAAGAACTTCAGCAAGGTTAATGCTTTTCTGAAATCAGGGCATTATTAGGAAAATCCCAAGGAGCAACTTTATGGATAGATCCTAAATTAAAAGGGGTTTTATGTCTGGTGGTCCCAAAACAAAATTCTTTGGCTGTTGGGAATCAACAATGATGCTGGTGGTTGTAGCTTTGCAATAGCTGGAGAGGTAGTGTTGGTATCAGACGTTCATGGTTAGTGGGGTTCACTGATTATAAGAACATATGGACTGCACTCCTCTGGTTTTTTAAGGTCATGAGTGTCAGAGAGTGCATGCGCAATGGTGGTAATGTCAACGGACGTTATGGAAACAGCTAACTGTGGGTATATAAGTGAGTGAGTGTGCATGGCCATAGTGGACCATAAATCTTAGATAATGGTTCATGAAGTGCTCATGCTATGCACAGTTCTCTGTCTCGAGATGCATATACATGCATGCTCAGCTTGTCTGAGCATACATGTGTCTTCTGTAAATGGAGGGTAATAATCCAGTACCAGACAACTCTGAACTATGAACAAAAAGATCCAACCGTCGAATCATTATCACACCAACATCTGGCATAAGAGGAGGATGGTAGGATCCCCAAACACATTAGTATTATTGATATCAATGACTCCACCAATATCAGCAGGTCCAGTCAATATACATCCATTGTCATCCAGGAGGCTTTAGTGTTACAGTTCAGCTACACATATAGCACATATCATATATGCACCTACCTCCCTCCTCCTCGAATGACATCTTCTGTATATTCTCCTAAAGATATCTATTTTATTTACAAAATGTTTGAAAAATTGATGCTTTGGCTACAGGAAGCAGCTTCCACAAACAGAAAGCTCCCCTTGAATTGTCTACAATGGGACAAAATCTAAGTTGCCAGCATTTGGAGATGACCAACGGATATGAATGTACATGAAATTGGACAAAGAGGGCACGTAGCTTACTACAGTGGAAATCTTCTACCTTTGCTATGCACTCGTAGTTACTCACATGGGGAACTATGGCCTTTCTCAGAACAAATACACCTCACACAACTGGTTCCTGTACAGACTAAGGTTCCTAGTTGCATAGTTCCTAGTGGCTCCTGGGCAGATTGGAATAACCCTGATCACATGACTAAGAGATGACAACTCAGACCTAGTTTCCTAATTGAGCGATGGGTGAACTTCATACCTCCTTAGGAACCAGGGGAAGGAGAAAGAGCACAAAAACCCTGAATCAGGAAGGCATACAAGGATAGAAAGGATCCCTAAGTGAGAACACACAAAATCATGAAAACAAAGTGAGCAAGTGAAGTACTACAGCTAGAAATAAATGCCTCCTACTTCCAAGATAAAGAAGGCAGAAAGGAGTAGGATAGAAAGAAGAAAAAGGGGAGATAAATAACCAAGCTGATCTCTATCAGAATGGCAAAAATCTCACAGCTGTATAACTGTAACGCCAAATAGGATCCACAAAGAATATCACCAGCAGAAAAGATCAGCAAGGGGAAGGTTTAATTGCTGCACCCAAAAGGTGATAGGGCAGACTATATTAGCAACTGAAAACACCTGCTGCACAAAGAGGAATGAAATAAGGATAACAGATAATAAGAAGCCAGAAAGAAATGGTTCAGAAGATGATAAAGAAAATCACACAACACAGGCTCTCTAGTTCGAATCCCAAGCCAGGACAATTTTACTCTGCTTAAAATGGGATGGTAGAACCATCAGTGCCACCATCTTAGTGCCACCATTGGATTGGAAACCGATCAATAGATAGGAAAGTGTATGAAATGGGATTATGCTTTGAAGTAAGAAACTTGCAGCAGTAGAAACCTTCTCCCCAGCTATCTGCAAAGGGGTGATAGGAAATCTTAGTGCCACCATTGGATTCATATATGACCAATAGTTATGATCATATATGAAATGGGAAAGGAATGATTATGCTTTGAGGGAAGTAGATTGCAGTAGCAGAAACCTTCCCCCAGCTATCTGCAAGGGGAGAATAAGAAATCATAGTGTCATCATTGGATTGGGAAATGGCTAATAAATAACACAGTGTATAAAAGGGAAGTAATTTAGAGGAGCAACTTTCAGCAAAAACCAACTTCAATAGGAAATCTAAGGGACGCCATTGGATTGGGGGATGGTCAATAAATATGACTATATATAAAATGGGAAATTAATGATTATGGTTCATGGGCAGACCCCCCCACCCAGTTATCTGCAATAATCTATTATATAATCACGAATGGGTTTTCTGCCCCTTCTGAGTCCGCTCGCGCTGCGAGTCAATGTCGTCATGTGGATACGACCGAAGCATTGGCCGCGCAGCGGCCATTGCGAGCAGTTCTACGGCGACTCGCTATGCCCGCGCAGCGGGCATGGCGAGTCGCCTTAGCAGCACGAAGCATTGGCCGCGAAGCGGCCATTGCGAGTCAGAGACTCGCTCTGCTAGAATCCCGATGCATCTGCATCGGGCACCCAGCTAGTAAATAATAATAATAAAGCTTTATTTTTATAGCGCCAACATATTCCGCAGCGCTTTACAATGTAGGGGTTAGAGTACAAAAAATATACAGTAAGTAATTAGAGTAATCTAATCTGCAATGGGATGACAGGACATCTAAGTGACATAGGGCCTCCATGTAGTTTTATATAAACAACTGAAAACACCTGTTGTCTGATGAGGAATGAAACAAGGATAACAAATAATAAGAACCTGGACATGGCATAATCATACCATGATTACCTTTGTTGATGACCAATAGATGGTAATGTATATAACTTTCACCTTTTTTCAATGCTTCAACATCTACTTATATAACTGCCTTACGTCTCTTATGGCCTCTGTGTCCGGTTGTCCCCGTATCACAGTGGAGTATTATGACATCACAATAGGGTATTATAACATCACAATGGGGCTTTATAAGATCACAGTGGGGAATTTTGACATCACAATGGGGTATTATAACATAATAATGGGGCTTTATAACATCACAGTGGGGAATTATGACATCTCAATGGGGTATTATGACATCACAATGGGGTATCATTACATTATAGTAAGGTATCATGACATCATAGTGCGGAATGATGACATCACAATGGGTATTATGATATCATAGTGGGGAGTTATAACATCATAGCACATGGGGGAGAGAGACAGTGCCAGGAGGAAGAGAGGGTGGTCAGTGGGGAGAGTGCACATGGTGGGGAGAGACGGCCACCGCCCCCAGCACCACAGAGTCCACCCCCATTGTGACATCATCGCCATCCCGATACAGTAGCATTTGGCCTCCATCTAGTCTTATATAAACATCTGAAAACACCTGTTGTCTGATGAGGAATTAAACAAGGATAACAAATAATAAGAACCTGGACATGGCATCATTGTGCCATGCTTACCTTTGTTGATGACCAATAGATGGGAATGTATATAACTCTCACCTTTTTTCAATGCTTCAACATCTACTTATATATTTGCCTTGTGGCGTCTCTTATTGCCTCCTGTGTCCGGTTGTCCCCGTATCACAGGGGAGTATTATGACACCACAATAGGGTATTATAACATCACAATGGGGCTTTATAAGATCACATGGGGAATTATGACATCACAATGGGGTATTATAACATCACAATGGGACTTTATAACATCACAGTGGGGAATTATGACATCACAATGGGGTATCATTACATTGTAGTAAGGTATCATGACATCATAGTGGGGAATGATGACATCACAATGGGTATTATATCATAGTGGGGAGTTATAACATCATAGCACATGGGGGAGAGAGACAGTGCCAGGGGAAGAGAGGGTGGTCAGTTTGGGAGAATGCACATGGTGGGGAGAGACGGCCACCGCCCCCAGCACCACAGAGTCCACCCCCATTGTGACATCACTGCCATCCCAATACAATAGCATTTGGCCTCCAACTAGTCTTATAATAAACATCTGAAAACACCTGTTGTCTGACAAGGAATTAAACAAGGATAACATAATAAGAACCCGGACGTGGCATCTAAGTGCCTTGATTACCTTTACTGATGACCCGTAGATGGGAATGTATATAAAATGAATCTTTTTCCATCCTCTCTATGTTCTATATAAATAAAAATGTAGAAAGATCCTCACAAGATCCAGTAAGTCCTTTCTGTAAGTAAATGAGTTCATAAATTCCGCAGCACAAGGAAAGGAGATTAAGTTTAATGCCAGAATAAAAGTTGTACAGTCGTCTTCTTTATACACTGTTCAATTTAACTCTACAAGTGCATTAACTTCCAAGTAATTCACATTTTACAGTTGGTGGATGGGGCTGTAATTTCTGCTAAATGTTCTGAATTATTCAGGCATGGCACTTGGAAAATACATTTTGCTCCTGCCAGTGTTGTCCATGCTTAGCGTCTAGTTAGTAATATTTAGAACTCAATTCTGGAAAGAAATGTGGTGTGTGTAATATCCCAGAACAGGAGGGCAACTTCCAGATCTTTTCCGCAGAGCTGGGGATTTGAGCGTTGTGTTTCTTCAATTCTCTTTGCAGCGTCGTGATAACTTCTCCCGCAGAGTGTCGGCGGTTCTGCATAAATTTATGAATTCCATTATGAGCGTATCCGAGGCGCTGTATGTCTGTATTATCCAGAACAAGATGGAGAAGAACATTCATCTAATGTGATGATATCTTGTCACATTAGCTCTCATGTATTAGCTGTGGAGGCTGATGTGTGTGACGATGTTCCCCTTACTAGAGTGAATTTAGCCCTTGCACGCCAACATTATAACAATATTCCCAAGTATTCACCCAATGTATAACTCCCCTGGTTACCATGTAGGTCTAGTGGCTCTTCTGTGGGCCTATAGGCTACACACAAAGGCAAACATTGGTTTACAATGATAGTTATACTCATAAATAAATAAATAGAGATACACAGACTGCTAACTTGCTTACAGAGATCTAGTTAAAGACAGAAATTGTAGAGATGTATAGTAAATCTTTTATCTATCTTAAGGCACCTTTACACGCCACAACCGCGGCGAGGAATATTGACGGCGATATGTCGCCCTGCAATAATCGCCGTCAAAATCCCTCCCAATTGCGGCGTGTAATTGGGGAATTTGGCGGTGATTTGTCGCCTCGCCACGGTCGCCTGATTTCAGATCATTGGGAGGGATTTTGACGGCGATTATTGCAGGGCGACATATCGCCGTCAATATTCCTCGCTGCGATTGCGGCGTGTAAAGATACCTTTACAGAGATAGTTATACACAGAAATAGTGGAGATGTATAGGTAAACTATTAACTTGTTTGAAGAGATAGTTTTATACAGAAGTAGTCGAGATGTATAGGCAAACTGTTAACTTGCTTGCAGAGACAAATATACACAAATATTAGATGTGTATAGGCAAACTGTTACCTTGCTTGAAGAGATAGTTTTATACAGAAATGCTTGAGATGTATAGCTAAACTTTTGAGAAGTTCCAGGTTTCATTGGCTCCATCATCTCCTTCATATCTTGCTAATTTGTGCCCAGATTCAATCACTATGAATGTTACTTCCCTGTCCCAGCTCCAGGTTTTGATTCTCGCTCTATTGGCTTTCTCTCTCTCTTTGAGAATAACTATCGGCGTCTCACAATAACCAGAAGTGTCATCAACATGGACATTTAAGGCAGGCTAAGGCAGCACACAGCCTAAGTATTCAGGAAATATAGAATTCTGCTACAATGTGGTTTTCTTGAAGTTAACCTCATCTTTCTCTTGACTATGCTCCATCTAGATGTCTAAATAACTTCCCAACTACTTCTGTCAGCAATATAGCTACCACTTGAAAGCTAAGTCCAGCAATTCCTGATTTATTGCACTCTCTGCTCTCGCTGTGTCAGATTATGGTAACAAGTTTGTGTTTGCTATGCTGATGCTGTCTACATTTGCCATTTTGCTATTCGTATGGATAATCACATCTTTGCAAGCAAGGTAACAGTTTTCTTATACCTCTCCAGTATTTCTGTGGAAAAACTGCATTTCTGCAAGCTATCGGTTTGCCTATACATTTCTATTAAGTCTATGAGTAACTATATCTCTGCAAGCAAGTTAAAAGTTTGCCTCTACATCTCTATTTCTGTGTATTAATATACCTTTGCAAGCAAGTACAAGTTTGTCTATACATCTTGACTATTTCTATGTGTAACTGGATCTCTGCAACCAAGTTAACAGTTTGCCTATAGTCTCTATGGCTGGGGTCACACTTGGGAAGGTAATTGCGGTCACCGCATCCAGATCCGGATCCGGTAACCGCAATTGCCTTCAGACACATTTTTTGTCAAAAATGTGTTCTGCAAATCGGAATGCGTAACCGGATTGCTCCAGATGTGTAATCCGGAGCAATCTGGTTACCGTATGCTTTGTTCATCCCTGCTGCCACAGGGATGAACAAGGGGTTAATGTTAATAATAGCTGTGGGCAACATGTCTCTAGGGGATGCCCACCAAAGATCTCAAATTTGGACTATCAGACCACAGACAGATTTCCACTGGTCTAATGTCCATTCCTTGTGTTCTTTAGCCCAAACAAGTCTCTTCTGCTTGTTGCCTGTCCTTAGCAGTGGTTTCCTAGCAGCTATTTTACCATGAAGGCCTGCTGCACAAAGTCTCCTCTTAACAGTTGTTGTAGAGATGTGTCTGCTGCTGAACTCTGTGTGGCATTGACCTGGTCTCTAATCTGAGCTGCTGTTAACCTGCGATTTCTGAGGCTGGTGACTCCGTGAACTTATCCTCCGCAGCAGAGGTGACTCTTGGTCTCCTTCTGGGCTCATGTGAGCCAGTTTCTGTGATGGCTTTTTGCTACTGCACTTGGGGACACTTTCAAAGTTTTCCCAATTGTTTGGACTGACTGACCTTCATTTCTTAAAGTAATGATGGCCACTCGTTTTTCTTTACTAGCTGCTTTTTTCTTGCCATAATACAA
This sequence comes from Allobates femoralis, assembly GCA_033576535.1. Lineage (NCBI taxonomy): Eukaryota > Metazoa > Chordata > Amphibia > Anura > Aromobatidae > Allobates > Allobates femoralis. Next base: position 116,040,611 of record JARQOC010000010.1, read on the forward strand.
ATTCTAACAGTCTATTCAGTAGGACTATTAGCTGTGTATTAACCAGACTTCTGCACAACACAACTGATGGTCCCAACCCCATTTATAAGGCAAGAAATCCCACTTATTAAAGCTGAAGGGCACACCTGTGAAGTGAAAACCATTTCCGGTGACTACCTCTTGAAGCTCATCAAGAGAATGCCAAGAGTGTGCAAAGCAGTAATCAAAGCAAAAGGTGGCTACTTTGAAGAACCTAGAATAGACATTTTCAGTTGTTTCACACTTTTTTGTTAAATAAATAATTTCACATGTGTTAATTCATAGTTTTGATGCCTTCAGTGTGAATCTATACATCTCTATTTCTGTGATTATTTTACTCTGCAAGCAAGTTAAAAGTTTATCTATACATCTCTATTATTTCTGTATATAAATATCTCTTCAAGCAAGTTAACAGTTTGCCTTTACATAGCTACTATTTGTGTATATTTATCTCTTCAAGCAAGTTAAGAGTTTGCCTACATAGTTCTACTCTTTCTGTGTATAACTATCTCTGCAAGCATTTAAACACTTTGCTTATACAACTCTACTACTTTACTATATCTATACTATACTATACATATCTACTATTTGAATATTAATGTATTTATGCAAGTAAGTTAACAGTTTGCATATGAAGTACATCTTTACAATTTCTGTGCATAACTATCTCTGTAAACAAGGTAAAATATTGTCCCATAAATCTCCACAATTTCTATATACAACTATATCTCTGCAAGCAACTTAAAGGTTTGCCTGTGTATCTTACTATTTCTACTATTTCTGAGTTAACTATACTGCAAATAATTAAGTATGACTACCCTGTATTTCTGTGATACTTTTTTAAAGTAAGTTCTAAACATTCTACTATTTCTGTGTATAACTGCATCTCTGCAGCAATTAACAGCTTGCCTTACTATTTAGTATGTTGTGTGAAACTATGTGACAGGGCGGAGCAGTGTATGGGCCTGTGCAGAAATGTTTTGCCCCCCCATAGTGCAACAAGTTATGTAAATATAGATTGTAATATTATTTATCAAATCTAAATAGTAAAGTTGTTTCATTTTTTTAATATGATTCTAAAAACTAATAGGAAGATAGTTGTTCGGGTTTGCCCATCACTAGTAAATATGCAACATGTGAGGTCATCTTCACATAGGCGAGTTTTTTGTATCCAGAGAGATCAGGCGAAAACTGCATCCGACTGGACATGGTTTTTTGCCCTTAAACCAGATGAAAGCGTAATGGAATTATACCGGATTTGTATACAGTTTCCGTTGGGACCCGTTCGCACAATACGTATTTGCAATGAATATGCAGCTGTGCATTTTCCCAGCAAAGCTTAAGGGTTTGCTAATACCTGTCCACATGGTGCCACTAAAATATACAGCCGATATGCTGCATATTTTAGTGCGGGAAAATCTGCATATATCAATTCTTGCTGCGGATGTTCCCACACTAAATGTACATTATATGTGGAAATAATATATACAGCCCTGCACAGATTCCAAATAACATACACAACTCAGCATAGCCTCCAGGTAATATATACAGTCCACCACAGCCTCCAGGTAATATATACAGCGCAGCACAGCCTCCAGTAATATACACAGTCCACCACAGCCTCCAGGTAATATATACAGTCCAGCACAGGCCGCCAGGTAATATATACAGTCCAGCACAGCCGCCAGGTAATATATACAGCCCAGCACAGCCTCCAGGTAATATACACTTACCAGCACAACCTCCAAATAACATATCTAGCCCAAGACAGCCTCCTGCAGGTAATATATACAGCCCAGCACAGCCTCCAGGTAATATATGCAGTCTAGCAAAGCCTCCAAGTAATATATACAGCCCAAAACAGCTTCCAGGTAATATATACAGCCCATGTACTAGTTGTCTCAGACCAATCACTGTGAGGAGTCGGACGCTTTGAAGCTGCAGTGCTACGCAGCCACCACTGGTTTGCCAGCCCTGCCGCCGCCACAACCAGGGTCGGCTCCAGGTCTCTGTGGTGCAGGCCCCGAGCGAAAGAGTCTCAGCGAGCCCCTTTAACACGTACTGGTTGCATTATATATATATTGCGAACCGTAGTATATATAATATATATAAAATCACCACAAATATAATCCCTCAATTAGCCTGTCTTCCCCTATGCGCTGTGTCTCCCCGCCTGTGCCTGTCTCCCCTTGCGTGCTGTGTCTCTCCCCTTGCGTGCTGTGTCTCCCTCCTGTTTCTGTCTCTCCAGTGTATGATGTCTCTCCCCCATGTGTGCTGTCTTACCTGTGCGCTGTGTTTCCCCTCTCTGTGCCTGTCTCCCCTGTGCACTGTGTCTCCCCTGTGTACTGTGTCTCCCCCTCTGTGCAGTCTCTAACCTGCGTCTGTCTCTCCCCTGTATGATGTCTCTCCCCCATGTGTACTGTTTTCCCTCTCTGTGCCTGTCTCCCCCTTGTACATTGTCTCTCTCCCCCATCTCCTTCCTTTCTGTGCACTCGCTTACTCTCTTTTTCTCTCTCTCCCAAAAATATTAATTTGGTAGAGTCTGGAACAGAAATTAAAACAAAAACACACCTTATCTGCAACAAGAAAAAACGCCCCTGCCCATCACTAACAGCAAAATAGCTGAGCACTGGACACATTACATGAACTTCAGAGCAGTGGGCACTAGACATGATCTGCAGAGCACCAGACACACAGTGCAGAGCATTGGATACACTGTGCAAAGCACCGGACATACTGTGCAGAGCACCAGACCCACATTAGAAACTGGACACACATTAGAGCACTGGACATACTGTGCAGAGCACCATACCCACACATCAGAGCACTAGATGCAAAGCAGAGCACTGGAAATACTGTGCAGAGCACCAGACCCACAGCAGAGCACTGGATGCACAGAAAAGCACTGGACATACTGTGCAGAGCACCATACCCACACAGTAGAGCACTGGACATACTGTTCAGAGCACCAGACCCACAGCAGAGCACTGTACATACTGTGCAGAGCACCAGACCCACAGCAGAATACTGGACATACTGTGCAGAGCACCAGACCCACAGAAGAGCAGTGGATATACTGTGCAGAGCACCAGACCCACAGCAGAGCACTGGACATACTGTGCAGAGCACCAGACCCACAGCAGAGCACTGGACATACTGTGCAGAGCACCAACGCTCAGCAGAGCACTGGACATACTGTGCAGAGCACCACACCCACAGCAGAGCACTGGACATACTGTGCAGAGCACTGGATGTACAGCAGAGCACTGGAAATACTGTGCAGACACCAGATCACAGCAGAGCACTGGACATACTGTGCAGATCGCCAGACCCACAGCAAAGCACTGGACGTACATCAGAGCACTGGAAATACTGTGCAGAGCAGCAGACCCACAGCAAAGCACTGCACGTACAGCAGAGCACTGGAAATACTGTGCAGAGCACCAGACCCACAGCAGAGCACTGGACATACTGTGACTGACATGGGGGGGGGGGCACTTGACATTCTGTGACTGTCATAGGGGGGCACTGGACATACTGTGACTGACATGGGGGCACTGGACATAGTGTGACTGACATAGGCGGGCACTGGACATACTATGACTGACATAGGTGGGGCACTGGACATACTGTGACTGACATAGGGGGGCACTGAACATACTGTGACTGGCATAGGAGGTCCCCATCCCATCTCCCTCCAAACCTGTGTGCTGTGTGTGGCAGACGTGATCATGCCCATCTCATCTGCACTGAGCAGGAGCAGAGTTCCAGTAGATCATCAGCTCCTGGCGCGATTTCACAGGCCCATCTGCACTGAGCCGGGAGCTGATCTCTATGATCTGCTGGACCTCCAGCACCTCGAAGATCATAGAGATCTGCTCCTGCTCAGTGCAGATGGGCAGGTATGATAGCTTCTGTCACACACAGCACACTTGTTTGGAGAGAGGGGGATGAGGGCGCCGCAGCAGCACTCGGGGGGCTCCCGGGGGCCCACTATCAGGGGCACATACGCAGCACCCACTGTTCCACAGCCATCGGAGGATGCAGGGCAGAGGACGCTGTCCTGCAGCAGATGGCGTGGGCCCCCAGGCACCTCGCTGGAGCCTTGAGGGGCCCCTAGCAGCTCAGGGCCCCGTGCAATTGAACTGGCTGTACATGCAGTAGGTCCGCCACAGTGTGTGAGGCAGCACTCGCTAAACGTGTTGGTGTACACTCACTTAGCAGCAGAATTCAGACACAGAGCCATGGTTTCTACTTAAATAAGTCTAGCCTGAGTCTTAAAGTGAACATAAACCACTACCTTCGGCTTTGTAGCCAGTAACCATTACTTACAGTCCACAAGCAATATGCATACAGTCCTTAACTTCAGCAGATATGCCTACATGCTTTATAAAAATGTGTTTGACCCCCTAGTTCTTTTAAACCGTGGATATATCTGTACAGTTCAAACACTAAGGTCCGTCAGTACACACCATTCCCCCACTCTGGGGTGACCTTCTCCGCAGCTCTGCAGGCTTCAGACTGGCTTCATCCAGTTTCGACACCCAAGAGGATTCTCACTGGGATCACCAACCAAGTCCTTTGGACTTTCTCTGTTATGGCAGTCATCGTTAGTCCAGACCCGCAGAAGATTCTGCCTCCCTGGACATTCAGGAGCTCTGGCAGGCTTCATTTTCACACATGGTTTTTCTCCCATGTGTTAGAAACAGGAAGTATCTATTCCAAGATGTGGCTGACACTAGAGGTTATATGACACGACAGCCGTCTCACTATATAGCAAGAGAGACACGTATAAGAGGTATGTGGTTAGTCAGTCCCACCCAGCTCTCTTATTAACCTATAAAATCCAGCCCTTAACACTATAAAGACTTGTGGAACAATTAATACCAGCAAACATCCTGGATTTAAATTGCAGCAGACCTCTGTCTGTGTGATACATAACTGTCATTCATAATAAATGGTATCCCTGAGGAAGGTGCCAGGAGGGCACCGAAACGCGTAGGAGGCAGGAGGAAATAAAGTATTTCGTGGAAGTTCCATCTTCACGTGTTTTCTTTGGATTGGATGATCGTGGCAGCGCGGACTGTTGAGACACCATTTTCCCTATCATCTGATGTATCTCCACACTAGTGTGGACGGTGGAAGTCCTGCAGCGGCTATCTGGTAACGATCATAAAAAACGCCTTCAAGCCAGTTGTGGGTTACACAACTGCCCCAGGTGAGTGAATCCCTATTTTCACCGCTCACATACTTAGTGCCACATTGATAGGGCACTATTGCGCCTCTTGTTCCCCCTCCTTTTTTATCTTAATTCATAATAAAGCCGGTCACCACCTAATATACGCTACATTTCAGAATGCAATAGCATCAGGAGTAGATAGACACAGAAGAATATTAGTAGCAGGTTAATGCATTGCAGGCAGCTATAACTGAGAAGAACTGATTATCTGGTATCTAGATAGCAGATATGAGTTTGTTCATTTGTAATTTGACATAGCAGATGTGAGAGTGTAATAGCATTTGCTGAGTTACCAGATTATCCCTGCTCAGATTAGCACAGGGTAAGATTGTCATAGAAGAAAGGGAACAAAGCACGACACTGGAGCATGGACAGGTGAGTAACAGTGATATTTGTGTCTGAGAATGTAATGAATATACAGATGTTAAGTATGCTAAAAGGTTAAATTATACTGAGTTACTAGATTAACCCCACTTAGATTAGCACAGGGTGAGATTGTCATAGGAGAAAGGGAACAAAGCCCGGCGCTGGAGCATGGACAGGTAATGGTGATATTAGTGTCTGAGAATGTAATGAATATACAGATGTTAAGTATGCTAAAATGTTAAATTATGCTGAGTTACTAGATTAACCCCACTCAGATTAGCACAGGGTGAGATTGTCATAGGAGAAAGGGAACAAAGCCCGGCACTGGAGCATGGACAGGTGCGTAACAGTGATATTTGTATCTGAGAATGTAATGAATCTACAGATGTTAAGTGTGCTAAAATGTTAAATTATGCCTGGTTACTAGATTAACCCCACTCAGATTAGCACAGGGTGAGATTGTCATAGGAGAAAGGGAACAAAACCCGGCGCTGGAGCATGGACAGGTAATGGTGATATTTGTGTCTGAGAATGTAAAGAATTTTCAGATGTTAAGTATGCTAAAATGTTAAATTATGCTGAGTTACTAGATTAACCCCACTCAGATTAGCACAGGGTGAGATTGTCATAGGAGAAAGGGAACAAAGCCCGGCACTGGAGCATGGACAGGTGCGTAACAGTGATATTTGTATCTGAGAATGTAATGAATCTACAGATGTTAAGTGTGCTAAAATGTTAAATTATGCCTGGTTACTAGATTAACCCCACTCAGATTAGCACAGGGTGAGATTGTCATAGGAGAAAGGGAACAAAACCCGGCGCTGGAGCATGGACAGGTAATGGTGATATTTGTGTCTGAGAATGTAAAGAATTTACAGATGTTAAGTATGCTAAAATGTTAAATTATGCTGAGTTACTAGATTAACCCCACTCAGATTAGCACAGAGTGAGATTGTCATAGGAGAAAGGGAACAAAGCCCGGGACTGGAGCATGGACTAGTGCGTAACAGTGATATTTGTATCTGAGAATGTAATGAATCTACAGATGTTAAGTATGCCAAAATGTTAAATTATGCTGAGTTACTAGATTAACCCCACTCATATTAGCACAGAGCAAGCTTGTCATAGGAGAAAGGGAACAAAGCCCGACGCTGGAGCATGGATAGGTGAGTAACAGTGAAATTTTGTGTCTGAGAATGTAATGAATTTACAAATGATAAATATGCTAAAATGTTAAATTATGATGAGTTACTAGATGAACCCCACTCAGATTAGCACAGAGTGAAATTGTCATAGGAGAAAAGGAACTAAACCTTGCTGGAGCATGGACAGGTGAGTAACAGTGATATTTCAGTCTGAGAATGTAATGAATATACAGATGTTAACTTGTGCCCTTCCTTATGTTCCACTTGTCTTGGAACTATGTCTCTGTCTACTCCTTGAATACTACAAGCTCTCCAGGAAACCTGCAAGATGAAATGAAAAATATATAGATTTTTTGCTACTTTGATTACATTATATGTGTCTTCATGAGAATTAAATTGTTATGTATCATAAGAAATTATCATCCTTAGTGAAACATTAATGGTGGACATAACTGGATAAAGTCAGCATTGGGAAACACAAATAGATTTTAAAAACTCACATTTCCAATTTGTTTCTTCATTAAAAGAAAAAAATTGCAATATTTCTATCATTTAATTGTTGGTTAAATTTAGATAACTTGATGAAGTGAAAATAGAGCAAGTTACAATAATAAGATCAATTTTTATGTTCCCCTTAACGTTTCAATCCAATCAGCAGATTCTCTAGTTAATCAAATTTTCCCCCTCTTTTTCTTTTTTAGCTTGTATGACTGCATAATGATCCATTTAGTTTATACCATTAGGAGATTTGTTCAGAGGCTGAGAATAAAATAAAAAAAAAGTAAAAAAAAAGATCCTAACGAGGTCTGGCATTGCCCTTGGAGCTACAAACAGCTGTTCTAACAATGCTTACTTGAGCTCGTACACAATGTTGGATGATTCACCCTTTTAATGTATACAAAACTCAAAAAATGAGGAGCGTTCTGATGAAAATGCAATTTGTTCGAAGCCCGCAGAGGGAATGTAGTGAGTCCAGAGGATATTTTTAGAAATGTACGGACTTCTAGAAGATTTGTCTTAAGTCTTCTTGACTCAATAAGAATTGGACTTGGCTCCTTTATTGAAAGTGTCATCCGGTTTTGTTAAAAATCTCAAACGTCTTTGTTGGAAATTCACAGTTTTTGGAAGAAAAACTTCAGCCTCTAGATAGGATTCCACTATCTCTGTAAGCAAGTAAAAGATTGCCTACATATCTCTACAATTTCTCTATATAACTGTATCTCTGCAAGCAAGTTAACAGTTTCCCTGTGTAGCTCTACTATTTCTGAGTATCACTGCAAACTAATTAGTGTTAAACTTAATCTGAAAATGGTTGTCTAACTTTGGAAACTAGTTTTTTTTATGTATTTTTTGTTGTGCATTTCCTGTTTTGGAGACATATTGCTTTAAGTTTCCGGTCTTGATGCTTTGATGTCTTCCTTGGTCTACCAGTATGTTTCGCTTTAACAACCTTCCCATGTTGTTTGTATTTGGTACAGATTTTAGACACAGCTGACTGTGAACAACCAAAATCTATTGCAACATTGCTTGTTGATTTACCCTCTTTTAAGAGTTTGATAATCCTCTCCTTTGTTTCAATTGACATCTCTCATATTGGATCTATGATTCATGTCAGTCCACTTGGTGTAACAGCTCTCCAAGGTGGGATCACTCCTTTTTAGATGCAGACTAACAAGCAGATCTTATTTGATGCAGGTGTTAGTTTTGGGAATGAAAATTTACAAGGTGATTCCATAATTTTTTCCTCAGAATTGAGTGATTCCATAATTCTTTCCCTCTGCTTGGTCTGAAAAAAGGTACCCTTACTGACTACCACATTTTTTATCTTAATTTCTTTTAATGTTTCTTAAAGCCATAAAGTTAGCATTTGAAAATACTTTAGTTTTGTGCCATGTCTGTGATCTGCTTTTTTTCTACAACATTAAACAACTGAATAAACATCCTCCAAGCCAGGTGATTCCATAATCTTTGCCAGGGGTTGTACAACTATATCTCTGCAAGCAAGTTAACAGTTTCCCTGTGTATCTCTGATATTTCTAAGTATAACTATCACTGCAAACTAATAAATGTGAAGCTCAATCAAATAATGGTTGTCTTACTTTGGAAACTAGTTTTCTTTTGATATTTTTACTTTAAAGCATATATTTGGGGACTAAAAATAAACTTTGCAATTGAGTTGCATGAAATATTTTGCCGGGTACTTAGTGTTTCTGCCCATTGATGTGGCCCATGGTCATACATTAGCCAAGAAGAGCTCAGAATAAGACAGACAAACTGTACTGCCAAAATGAGCTCACTGACAGAATCTCAGTTAACTCATTCTCCAGCTGGCATAGTCGATTTAAACACAAATGATGCAAAATTAGTGATGCAACTTAATTTAAAAAAATGATTTTAGTCCCAAATTCATACATTAGGTAAAAAAACTTTTCCTTCCAAGAGTGGACAACCCCTTTATTGTAGAATAAAATGATTGGACTCAATTACAACTACATGACCAATAGACAGATTTAGGATAAGCTAAAATGAAGGGTCACAGTTATATGAAAGATGGTAGGGGAGTTGATACAACACATTTTTAACCTTACTGTCAAAGGTGGCATGAAGAAAAGCCATACACAGACACATATAGTATAACTGTCAAAGTAAAGCTGAATTAATTTTTTTTCCAGAGGTAGTCATCTAGAGAGGCCTCAGATTCCTCCATGCAGTACGTCTCAGTCACAATAAGAGTTACTGCTCTGTTTAGTATCTGGTGTGCTGAGCTGTAAGTAGTTGGTTGACAGCGCACACCTCCATTCTGGTTCTGGGAGGTGCTGGGTTGCCCAGGTGTTCTATCTGCCCTGTGATTACTCTGTTATCTTACTGAGCAGCCTTTCCCAAAACTCTACCAGTTGCACATTCTATCTGAAGTGCTGTGAGGCCTGTGTCTGTTCTGATCTCTATTATTTGATACTGGACTGTTGTTTGATTTTCCTTTTGTCTTCTCCATGTACTTTGTTGGGATCTCCTGGTATTTTTACCCCTAAACCATGACTTAAATACACCTCTATTTACTCCCCAATCCTCTTCATGCTTTCCTGTAAACCCAACATTGGACCATTACATGACTACATCTCTGTCTACTCCCTGAGAACTACAAGTTCTCCAAGAAACCTGACCCTGGACCGTTGCATGACTTGGTCTCTGTCTACTTCCTGAATACTACAAGCTTTCTTGGAAACCTGACTCTGGACCATTGCATTACAATGTCTCTGTTTACTCCCTGAATACTAAGGGTTCTCTTGGAACCTGTCCCCCAATTACCTGACATCCCTGCTTTCTTTACTCCTGTAAATAGTGACTTAGTAACACCCTAAGTATTAGTAGTGTCTCGCATCACAGGCCACTTATCTTAAAACATTTTGAGCCAAGAAGAATTTAAAAGAAGGTCATATCTGCAGTTGCCTTTAGGCAAATTAGTGACTAGGTGATCAAAGAAAGCTTTCCATAGCATTTGTAATGCTGACTATGGATGGTCAGGTAAAATATAACTTTGTACCATGTTACCCAGTAGATAAAAAAATATTACAATCTGAGAGTCCTCAGTGGTTGATACCTTTGAGCGGCTAATTGAAAAGATGGAAATAAATAGCAAGCATTCGAGACAACTCAGGTCTCTTCTTCAGATTAGTAAAAGACAAAATCTGATGTACCACATACATATACACAACGTGACATGGAATAGTGCAGATCGTAAGGCAAGTGAGGTGGAGCAGAACAGGAATGATCAGTGAGAGATGGGGTGAAACTGGTATGGCAGTAAATATCGGTACAGTTCATTGACAAGAAGTGTGAAAGTTTTAGTGTCCACTAATTGGGGTCTGTTCATATATATTGTCACATGCTCAGATTACACTGACTTTGCTGATGCTGCTGTGTGTGTTTGTGTTTGCATGTCTTCAGGAGCAGCATGAGGTACGGATGTGAAGGTCTTGTGCTCAGCTGCTGGTGATGTAAGTATAGATGCGAAGATCTTGTGCTCAATTGCTGGTTGATGTGAGGCTGGGTGTAGCTCACCTGGAGTTTTCCCCCCCTGGCCTTTAAGTAGCCTTCCTTTTCCTCTGTCAGATGCTGTTGATAGAGTTATTTACTTTTGGTCACTGAGCTGTGAAGACGTCTTGCTGCTGAGCTATAGTCTCTCCTGGAGTTCTATTGCCTTGGGAGTAGCTGTGATTCCTGACCCGTGGGTGGAGGTTGGGGCCCTCAGCCTAGAGCTAATCAGGAGCTTATACAAAAAAACTACTCTTAAAGGCAGCATCAGAAAAAGCTTACCATCAACAGCCAGATACAAAACCAACACTGCACTTGACAGTATGCAGTCAGACCCCATTATGTAGAGCAAGCCCAGGTGCAGGAAGATAAAATTACCGCTACCTACAAATACATGTGGGAGGTGACTTGCCATTGGGCCTGCATAGGACGCCATTCACACTGATACACATGATGCGGAGTGTCTGATAGCTACCCATTGGTCCTGCCACCTGACCAAATGGGCCGCCCAGCACGATATATCTGCACCACTAGTTGAACGGCACCCCAAGGGGCCCAACCGTACCCCGCAGATAATAAAAAAGGTGTGAAAAGCTTTTTATGATAAACAAAAAACCTTTTATATGGGGTATTGGTTCATGTATTGGCCAAGACACTTAAGCTCATAATCCATGTCACGGATCCCCCACACTTATGATTCCTAACAAAATTTGTACAAAAAAACAGCTCATAATCAGGAGCTTAGGAAAAAGAGTAGCGGCTCGGACCTCCTCACATCAGAGGTATCTCCTAGAACAGGGCAAGCCAGGGACCCCAGCATCAGGGTCACATTAGGCTCCCCTGACCCCCTTCATCCATCACACCATCTAGTTTCCTGATTCCTAAGCGTGACAGATGTGATGCCCCCAAATGCCCTATCAATTGATGTAAAAAGACATGACTCCATGTGAAATATTCATTCCTACTCTGAATGTGTCAAAGGCAGTGCCGGGACAAGGCATTTTGGTGCCCTAGGCAGGTAAGGCAAACGGCGCCCCCCCCCCCCCCCCCCCGAAATATGTCTGGGAATAGAAATGTCAGCATACTTTGAAAGTAAATTTAATTTAACGGGGACCTATAAAAGGTTCGTTCAACCACACTACAGAGACATACTGATAGGTTGTTTACATTGTGAGCCCCAATGGGGACAGTGTTCATGATGTATGTAAAGTGCTGTGGAGTTCATAGTGTAATATAAATGCAAAAAGTATTATTCTTAATATTATGTCACAATACCAGGATCTGAGGATCTTCTATTTCGAGGTCAGGGACTCTCTGATGCCATGTTGCTGCTTGTCTCGCTGTTGTCCTCTTTTGAAACTGCAGTGCGGTGGACAAGAGAGCATTAACTGGTTAATAACAAGAAGTATGGAGTGTGTACTGAGCCATAAACCCTCCCCTTACCATGATGTATGGAGTGTGTACTGACTGAGCCATAAACCTCCTCATACCATGTCCAGCAGACATTGTAGGATTACTACCCATATATACTCGTGTATAACCCGACCTGTGTATAAGCCGACCCCCCTACTTTTGCCCCCAAAACCCGGGAAAACCTATTGACTCGTGTATAAGCCGAGGGTGGACCCCAGCACAGGTATACAGCCCCCAGCAAAGTGGTATACAGCAGCCTCTCCAGTGGTATATACAGACCCCAGTGGTAATACAGCAGCCCCAGGGGTTATACAGCAGCCCCAGGGGTTATACAGCAACCCCAGGGGTAATACAGCAGCCCCAGGGGTAATACAGCAGCCCCAGGGGTTATACAGCAGCCCCAGGGGTTATACAGCAGCCCCAGGGGTAATACAGCAGCCCCAGGGGTAATACAGCAGCCCCAGGGTAATACAGCATCCCCAGGGGTAATACAGCAGCCCCAGGGGTTATACAGCAGCCCCAGGGGTAATACAGCAGCCCCAGGGGTTATACAGCAGCCCCAGTGGTATATACAGGCCCCAGCAGTATATACAGCAGCCCCAGTGGTATATACAGGCCCCAGCAGTATATACAGCAGGCCCAGTGGTGGTGTATACAGGGCCTAGTGGTGTATACAAGACCCAGGAGTGTATTCTGGCCGATTTTTTGCTGTGCCCAAAATCGCAGCCTGCTTCGATTTTTGGCACAGCGGGTCAAATCGGACCGAATTGGATCCGACCTGATCCGTGCCAAATAAGGCTGCTTTCACACAGCCTTTTTGTGCTGTCCGAGGGGATCAGACTTTTTGCAGCACCCCTCGGACAGCAACTGATCCAAACTGATGACTGCAATCGGATGCCAAATAGGCATCCGATCCCGATGTTTTGCAGCATCAGTTTTGATCCTCTCCCTGCTCCTCCTGTCACCTTGTCCCCCTCCTGTCACCCTCCTGTCACCCTTCTCCCCTCTGTCTGCCCTCTGTCTCCCCTCTTTGTCCCCTCTGTCCCCCTCTTTGCAGCCCCTCTTTGCCCCCCTCTTTACAGCCCCTCTTTGCCCCCCTCTTTGCAGCCCCTCTTTGCCCCCCTCTTTGCAGCCCCTCTTTGCCCCCCTCTTTGCAGCCCCTCTTTGCAGCCCCTCTTTGCCCCCCTCTTTGCAGCCCCTCTTTGCCCCCCTCTTTGCCCCCCTCTTTGCAGACCCTCTTTGCAGCCCCTCTTTGGACCCCCTCTTTGGACCCCCTCTTTGCCCCCCTCTTTGCCCCCCTCTTTGCAGCCCCTCTTTGCCCCCCTCTTTGCAGCCCCTCTTTGGACCCCCTCTTTGCTCCCCTCTTTGCAGACCCTCTTTGCCCCCCTCTTTGCTCCCCTCTTTGCAGACCCTCTTTGCCCCCCTCTTTGCAGCCCCTCTTTGGACACCCTCTTTGCAGACCCTCTTTGCCCCCCTCTTTGCAGCCCCTCTTTGCCCCCCTCTTTGCAGCCCCTCTTTGCATCCCCTCTTTGGACCCCCTCTTTGCTCCCCTCTTTGCCCCCCTCTTTGCCCCCCTCTTTACAGCCCCTCTTTGCATCCCCTCTTTGGACCCCCTCTTTGCTCCCCTCTTTGCCCCCCTCTTTGCTCCCCTCTCTGCAGACCCTCTTTGCCCCCCTCTTTGCAGCCCCTCTTTGGACCCCCTCTTTGCCCCCCTCTTTGCAGCCCCTCTTTGCCCCCCTCTTTGCAGCCCTTCTTTGCCCCCCTCTTTGCAGCCCCTCTTTGCATCCCCTCTTTGGACCCCCTCTTTGCTCCCTTCTTTGCCCCCCTCTTTGCAGCCCCTCTTTGCCCCCCTCTTTGCAGCCCCTCTTTGCATCCCCTCTTTGGACCCCCTCTTTGCACCCCCTCTTTGCTCCCCCTCTTTGCTCCCCTCTTTGCAGACCCTCTTTGCTCCCCTCTTTGCATCCCCTCTTTGCACCCCCTCTTTGCTCCCCCTCTTTGCTCCCCTCTTTGCATCCCCTCTTTGCTCCCCTCTTTGCCCCCCTCTTTGCTCCCCTCTTTGCAGCCCCTCTTTGCAGCCCCTCTTTGCTCCCCTCTTTGCATCCCCTCTTTGGACCCCCTCTTTGCCCCCCTCTTTGCTCCCCTCTTTGCAGACCCTCTTTGCTCCCCTCTTTGAAGCCCCTCTTTGCCCCCCTCTTTGCATCCCCTCTTTGCTCCACTCTTTGCAGCCCCTCTTTGCCCCCCTCTTTGCAGCCCCTCTTTGCAGCCCCTCTTTGCTCCCCTCTTTGCTCCCCTCTTTGCTCCCCTCTTTGCAGCCCCTCTTTGCAGCCCCTCTTTGCCCCCCTCTTTGCATCCCCTCTTTGCTCCCCTCTTTGCAGCCCCTCTTTGCCCCCCTCTTTGCAGCCCCTCTTTGCTCCCCTCTTTGCAGCCCCTCTTTGCCCCCCTCTTTGCATCCCCTCTTTGCTCCCCTCTTTGCTCCTCTCTTTGCAGCCCCTCTTTGCCCCCCTCTTTGCAGCCCCTCTTTGCAGCCCCTCTTTGCTCCCCTCTTTGCAGCCCCTCTTTGCCCCCCTCTTTGCAGCCCCTCTTTGCATCCCTCTTTGCCCCCCTCTTTGCAGACCCTCTTTGCAGCCCCTCTTTGGACCCCCTCTTTGGACCCCCTCTTTGCCCCCCTCTTTGCCCCCCTCTTTGCAGCCCCTCTTTGCCCCCCTCTTTGCAGCCCCTCTTTGGACCCCCTCTTTGCTCCCCTCACATCGGATTTGGCCTTATTGGCATCCGATTTTTGTCGGATCCGATTCTGGCCGATTTTTTTGCTGTGCCCAAAATTGCAGCCTGCTTCGATTTTTGGCACAGCGGGTCAAATCGGACCGAATTGGATCCGACCTGATCCGTGCCAAATAAGGCTGCTTTCACACAGCGTTTTTGTGCTGTCCGAGGGGATCAGACTTTTTGCAGCACCCCTCGGACAGCAACTGATCCAAACTGATGACTGCAATCGGATGCCAAATAGGCATCCGATCCCGATGTTTTGCAGCATCAGTTTTGATCCTCTCCCTGCTCCTCCTGTCACCTTGTCCCCCTCCTGTCACCCTCCTGTCACCCTTCTCCCCTCTGTCTGCCCTCTGTCTCCCCTCTTTGTCCCCTCTGTCCCCCTCTTTGCAGCCCCTCTTTGCCCCCCTCTTTACAGCCCCTCTTTGCCCCCCTCTTTGCAGCCCCTCTTTGCCCCCCTCTTTGCAGCCCCTCTTTGCCCCCCTCTTTGCAGCCCCTCTTTGCCCCCCTCTTTGCAGCCCCTCTTTGCCCCCCTCTTTGCCCCCCTCTTTGCAGACCCTCTTTGCAGCCCCTCTTTGGACCCCCTCTTTGGACCCCCTCTTTGCCCCCCTCTTTGCCCCCCTCTTTGCAGCCCCTCTTTGCCCCCCTCTTTGCAGCCCCTCTTTGGACCCCCTCTTTGCTCCCTCTTTGCAGACCCTCTTTGCCCCCCTCTTTGCTCCCCTCTTTGCAGACCCTCTTTGCCCCCCTCTTTGCAGCCCCTCTTTGGACACCCTCTTTGCAGACCCTCTTTGCCCCCCTCTTTGCAGCCCCTCTTTGCCCCCCTCTTTGCAGCCCTTCTTTGCATCCCCTCTTTGGACCCCCTCTTTGCTCCCCTCTTTGCCCCCCTCTTTGCCCCCCTCTTTGCAGCCCCTCTTTGCATCCCCTCTTTGGACCCCCTCTTTGCTCCCCTCTTTGCCCCCCTCTTTGCTCCCCTCTTTGCAGACCCTCTTTGCCCCCCTCTTTGCTCCCCTCTCTGCAGACCCTCTTTGCCCCCCTCTTTGCAGCCCCTCTTTGGACCCCCTCTTTGCCCCCCTCTTTGCAGCCCCTCTTTGCCCCCCTCTTTGCAGCCCTTCTTTGCCCCCCTCTTTGCAGCCCCTCTTTGCATCCCCTCTTTGGACCCCCTCTTTGCTCCCTTCTTTGCCCCCCTCTTTGCAGCCCCTCTTTGCCCCCCTCTTTGCAGCCCCTCTTTGCATCCCCTCTTTGGACCCCCTCTTTGCACCCCCTCTTTGCTCCCCCTCTTTGCTCCCCTCTTTGCAGACCCTCTTTGCTCCCCTCTTTGCATCCCCTCTTTGCACCCCCTCTTTGCTCCCCCTCTTTGCTCCCCTCTTTGCATCCCCTCTTTGCTCCCCTCTTTGCCCCCCTCTTTGCTCCCCTCTTTGCAGCCCCTCTTTGCAGCCCCTCTTTGCTCCCCTCTTTGCATCCCCTCTTTGGACCCCCTCTTTGCCCCCCTCTTTGCTCCCCTCTTTGCAGACCCTCTTTGCTCCCCTCTTTGAAGCCCCTCTTTGCCCCCCTCTTTGCATCCCCTCTTTGCTCCACTCTTTGCAGCCCCTCTTTGCCCCCCTCTTTGCAGCCCCTCTTTGCAGCCCCTCTTTGCTCCCCTCTTTGCTCCCCTCTTTGCTCCCCTCTTTGCAGCCCCTCTTTGCAGCCCCTCTTTGCCCCCCTCTTTGCATCCCCTCTTTGCTCCCCTCTTTGCAGCCCCTCTTTGCCCCCCTCTTTGCAGCCCCTCTTTGCTCCCCTCTTTGCAGCCCCTCTTTGCCCCCCTCTTTGCATCCCCTCTTTGCTCCCCTCTTTGCTCCTCTCTTTGCAGCCCCTCTTTGCCCCCCTCTTTGCAGCCCCTCTTTGCAGCCCCTCTTTGCTCCCCTCTTTGCAGCCCCTCTTTGCCCCCCTCTTTGCAGCCCCTCTTTGCATCCCCTCTTTGCTCCCCTCTTTGCCCCCCTCTTTGCTCCCCTCTTTGCCCCCCTCTTTGTCCTCCTTCTTTGCAGAGCTTAAAAAATAAAAAAAAATCATTATTCTCACCTCTCCACGACACCTGCGCTGCTTCCAGCTTCTCTTCTTCTGATGCACAGGACCTGACGTGATGTCACAGTCACATGACCGGTTACCGCGGTAACCGGTCAAGTGACTGCACTGTGACGTCAGGCCAGGTCCTGGAAGCACAGAGCGCAGGAGGCATCGCTGGATCGTGGAGAGGTGAGGATAAAGATTTTTTTTATTTTTAACCCTTTCATTTCACTGGATATCACTTCTGCAATGTATAAATATATTATGGCACAGAGCGATTTTAGTGTACTGAGCATGTACTGAGCATGCTCAGTACACTAAGATCGGGTCCGAGGAGACCGGCTGTTTCCTCGGATCCGCGCTCCATAGGCCCCATGTTGGAGGAGAGGAGGGGCGGGCACCGGGCAGAGCTGCAGGACAGGAAGCCCCCTCCTCCCTCCTCTCTGGCCGGCGCGGCCGCCGGCGGTCAGCACGGGGCCCTCTAGGGGGCGGGCAATGCGCCCTCCACAAGATGGCGCCCTAGGCGATCGCCTAGGGTCGCCTACCTATCGTCCCGGCCCTGGTCAAAGGACATCATCAGTTTGTATTCCCAAATTCTTCTGTCTCTCGTAACCTTGAAACTACCTTTTAATACCATCAGCTTCATATCTATTGTACTGTGATCAGGGCTACAAAAAACCTTAGCTACAGGTTAATCCATAAGTCTTTCTTTTATTGAGTGGCGATGAGCATTCATTCTTGTTCTAAGCTTATGTCCTGTCTCTCCTAGATACAGACCCCCCACTGGACATTTAATACATATAATTAAATACACCACCATGGTCAATCAGCTCTGGAACATAAACTTGTATCTTGAAGAATTTGGGTTCCAACGTATAAATAGGAGATAGGACCCCCCCTCAATATGTACCAATTGTTATACTGCCAAAATGATATGTAGCAGAAGAGCATTTGTTCCCCTTTAGGCACAAGGGTCTGGTGCAATTTCTACCTCTTCTCTGCTAAATTTAAGAATTCCTTAATGCCCATTTACCGTATATACTCGCGTATAAGCCGAGTTTTTCAGCCCAAAAATTGGGCTGAAAAGTACCCCCCTCGGCTTATACGCGAGTCAGTGCGGGGGCTGCTGTATACAGCGGTATACAGCAGCCCCCGCATCCCCAGTAATGCAGGGCCCCCCCCCTCACGCTCCGGTCACCTGTAAAGCAAGTTATACTTATCAGTGCCCGCTGCCGTCCGCGCCCGCCACTGCCGACATGCGATCCTCCATCTTCATTCATCTTCTTCCTGCTTCTGTGCGCGTCGCAGGCAATGACGTCATTACCGGCGACGCGCACAGGAAACAGGAAGAAGATGCATGAAGACGGAGGATCGGGATGTCGGCAGCGGCGGGCGCGGACGGCAGCGGGCACTGATAAGTATAATTTGCTTTACAGGAGACCGGAGCATGAGGGGGGGGCCCTGCATTACTGGGGATGCCTGTATACTACCACTGGGGCTGCTGTATATAGGGGCCCTGCATTACTGGGGCTGCAATACCACTGGGGCTGCTGTATATAGGGGCCCTGCACCACTGGGGCTGCAATACCACTGGGGCTGCTGTATATAGGGGCTGCTGTATACACCACTGGGGCTGCAATACCACTGGGGCTGCTGTATATAGGGGCTGCAATACCACTGGGGCTGCAATACCACTGGGGCTGCTGTATATAGGGGCTGCAATACCACTGGGGCTGCAATACCACTGGGGCTGCTGTATATAGGGGCTGCTGTATACACCACTGGGGCTGCAATACCACTGGGGCTGCTGTATATAGGGGCTGCAATACCACTGGGGCTGCTGTATATAGGGGCTGCAATACCACTGGGGCTGCAATACCACTGGGGCTGCTGTATATTGGGGCTGCTGTATACACCTCTGGGGCTGCATATACCTCTGGGGCTGCATATACCTCTGGAGCTGCTGTATACTACCACTGGGGCTGCTGCTGTATACTACCACTGGGGAGGCTGCTGTATACTACCACTGGGGAGGCTGCTGTATACCTCACTGCTGGGGGTTGTATACCTGTGCTGGAGTCCACCCTCGGCTTATACGCGAGTCAATAGATTTTCCCAGGTTTTGGGGGCAAAAGTAGGGGGGTCGGCTTATACACGGGTCGGCTTATACACGAGTATATACGGTATCTGTAAATAGAAGTTAAAGGCAGCAGGTAAATATCAATTATGAATAAACCAGTAAAATACTACAGATGAATAATTCTGGCTGTGACATTTCTTTAAGCAAGTACTGTGACATTATTTTCAGCAATTAATTATTCCGAAACTTTGCCGCTTTGTTAGAGGATAAAATGGCTGCTCTTTAAAAGGTCTCGGAGGTGCCATGTGGGAACGGCTGATAAACAAAAACACAGGATTAAAAAAGAGCAAATTATTTGGAAATAAATATGTTTGAAAGGAAAAATTTGTTGCAGAGAGCAGATATGATAGGTACCGGGGAATACGAAAAAAAAATAATTGCTACTTTCCACAGTACTCCCTGTACTCGGCCAACAATCTGATTAATAAAATGGGATTAAATATCCAAAAATATAGTTTAGTCATATGGAAAATTAGTGATGATAACAGCAAAATCTCATTGATGGATTAAAAAATAAAAACCCACAATAATAAAGATAAATAAATACATTACTACTACTAAAAATATATACTACTACTGCTAATAAATAGAAACAATAAAAAATATATTAATAATAATAATAATAATAATGATATAACAGATATGGGAATAACTAAAAAAAATAGATAAAACTTGTAACTAGTTGAAAATCCTACAAAAGTGATTTTTCCTTTCTTCTTTATATGAAGGTAAAAAGCCTAATGTGAGCCATTAATGCATATCTTAATAATATTTAACAAGATTTGAGCTTTGTAGATTAATCTAACGTGTTTGCAAATGAGAAAGAACCCTATTATGACAATTAAATAACTAGTTTTCAGCATTTGTCAACAGTTTTCCACTCAGCGGATTATATCTGGGATTGGTAGTCGTCTCTGAGCTGGTGGGTGGAGATGAGCTGCTCTGATACACAAGACAAGCAGATGTGAGGCATTTCTGCTTCTCTGTCTCTATTGATCTCCAGTTTAGAATGAGCAGTAGCATCATGTAGGAACATATACTGAGGCACTGAGCAGTGTAGCTATGAAACCAGCTTTGGGTGAGATAAAATACTTACTAGAAATAATCATCATTGGCTTCTATGTATCTCTAGCTTAGATTTTCAGTAGTATTTGAGCTAGTGGGTAGAGTATGTCATCTCCCATACATAGCACACATGGGCTCTCTTGTCACTAAGTAGCACGTGTTGAGAAGTAGCATGGAAAATGTTACAGCAGTACTGAACAGTGTAGCTGTGAATCTAGCTTTAGGTTAAGTGTCAGGAGTATACACTGTGTTTAGAAGTATTAGGCACGTTGTATTGTAGAGGATTATTTTTATTATTGATCAACAACTATGTTCTCAATCAACCCAAAAGACTCATAAATGTCAAAACTTAATATTTTTGGAAATTGGAGTGGTTTTTTAGATTTGGTTATCTTAGGAGGATATCTGTGTGTGCAGGTAACTATTACTGTGCAGAATTATTAGGCAACTTAATAAAAAACAAATATATTCCCATCTCACTTGTTTATTGTCACCAGGTAACCAATATAACTGCACAAAATTTAGAAAATAAACATTTCTGACATGCAAAAACAAAACCCCAAAAAATGAGTGACCAATATAGCCACCTTTCTTTATGATGACACTCAGCAGCCTCCATCCATAGATTGTCAGTTGCTTGATCTGTTTACAATCAACATTGCATGCAGCAGCCACCACAGCCTCCCAGACACTGTTCCCAGAGGTGTACTGTTTTCCCTCCCTGTAGATCTCACATTTTAGGAGGGACCACAGGTTCTCTATGGGGTTCAGATCAGGTGAACAAGGGGGACATGTCAATATTTTTCCTTCTTTTAGACCTTTACTGGCCAGCCACGCTGTGGAGTAGTTGGATGCATGTGATGGAGTATTTTCATGCATCAAAATCATGTTTTTCTTGAACGATACCAACTTCTTCCTGTACGACTG
The DNA here is from genome assembly GCA_033576535.1 of Allobates femoralis. Lineage (NCBI taxonomy): Eukaryota > Metazoa > Chordata > Amphibia > Anura > Aromobatidae > Allobates > Allobates femoralis. The sequence goes on from JARQOC010000010.1 coordinate 116,061,759, forward strand.
CTTGAAGAAGTTGTCTTCCAGAAACTGGCAGTAAGTCCAGGAGTTGAGCTTCTCTCCATCCTCAACCTGAAAAGGTCCCACAAGTTCATCTTTGATGATACCAGCCCATACCAGTACCCCACCTCCACCTTGCTGGCGTCTGAGTCAGAGTGGAGCTCTCTGCCCTTTACTGGCCCATCCACCTGGCCCATCAAGAGTCACTCTTATTTCATCAGTCCATAAAACCTTTGAAAAATCAGTCTTCAGATATTTCTTGTCCCAGTCTTGACGTTTTATCTTATGTTTCTTGTTCAGAGGTGGTCGTTTTTCAGCCTTCCTTACCTTGTCCCTGAGTATAGCACACCTTGTGATTTTTGATACTCCAGTAACGTTGCAGCTCTGAAAAATTGCAAAACTGGTGGCAAATGGCATCTTGGCAGCTTCACGCTTGATTTTCCTCAATTCATGGGCCGTTATTTTGCGCCTTTTTTTGCTCAACACATTTCTTGCGACCCTCTTGGCTATTTGGTTGGCTATTTGCCATGAAACACTTGATTGTTCAGTGATCATGCTTCAAAAGTTTGGCAATTTCAAGACTGCTGCATCCCTCTGCAAGGCATCTCACAATTTTGGACTTTTCAGAGCCCGTCAAATCTCTCTTCTGACCCATTTTTCCAAAGGAAAGGCATTTGCCTAATAATTAAGCACACCTTATACAGGGCGTTGATGTCATTAGACCACACCCCTCCTCATTACAGAGATGCACATCACCTGATTTACTTAATTGGTAGTTGGCTCTCAAGCCTATACAGCTTGGAGTAGGACAACATGTATAAAAAGTATCATGTGATCAAAATACTCCTTTTCCTAATAATTCTGCACACAGTGTATAATAAAAATGTTTTCCATTGTCCAAGAGCTGACACTCAGACTCAGAGACAGTGCTCACACTCTACCTCCACATACCATTATTAAACGTTCCTAATATCCTCAGAAATGCAACATATGGGCTATTTTATGGCGAAGAGTTCTTTGGAGGAAAAAAAGCCTCTGAGGTCCTTTGTCCTCTCAGCTGAAACACTTTAAGGCAAATTTCATGCACTACAATAACAGTAGAATAATGAAAATTATATTTTTAGAATCCGTACGAATGGGTGAACATAAAACACCATTTAATTTCACTGGGTGATAGCCGAAATCTTGGCAAATGGATTTCCGCCAGTTAGACACTCACAGTCATGTTTCCTGTCTATCAAAAGGTAAATTTATGAGTGGATCTTAGTATCCTTTGCCTATGAGCTTCATGGTGAAAGATATGATAGAAACTGTAGATGTATAATTTTCTGCATCTTCCTCTATGTTTCTATGCCATCTCTACCCAAATATTTAGTAGTATTTCAGCTAGTGGATTGAGACTTGCTGCATTTTTGTTCTATACTGAGCACACAGACAACGAATTCAAGCTCAAGATTTTATGTCTCTCATGGAGGACATTATACAGCAGTAATGAGCAGTGTAGATGTGAATCCAGGGCTAAGGTGAGACAAAACACTACGAAGCCAAAGCACTGCCTGTGTGCTACATTGTTTTCTTCTTTCCATTGATTTCAAATCCGTCCTAATCTGATCCTTTAGTTGTTTTATTCAAGACAGATTTTCAAACTGAAGAATTTAAGGGGTCTAATAAGTGGGGTCAGAAGCATATTTCTCTGATATGATACATCACAAAGACTCTCTGATATTTGCTTCTACTTTTGATTTGTACGAAGATTGCTGAATCAAATTAAATGTTCCCAACATGAAAACTATGGTACTGATCACGAAAATTAAAAGTTTGGCTAAATTTGATTAATTTCCATAATTTATTACTGTTAATCGCCAATTTTAAGGGTTGTGTGCCGCTAGTCAATACAAAATAACAGATGAGACAAAGAAACAGCTTACAGGATAAGGCTGGCTTCACACACCGGTGTTCTGCATCAGGTTCTGTCTGGTTTGAACTGGACAGAGCCTGATCCGGTTTGCCTTCAATGTATTCCTATGGTGCCGGATTGGTCATATTTTGCCATCAGGTTTTGTGTATTCTGTGCCTAATCCGGTTTTGTCAGGTTTTTCACCGTCCCACAAATCGGAGCCTGCAGAATGTTTTGTCTCGGATGCAAAAATCGGACAAAACCGGATCCGGTGCAATCCGGTTCCATATAATGGGTGTCTATGGTGCCGGATTTGGTAAAAAACCTGATTCATTTCCCTGATCTGGATTTTAGCACTGGGATTGCTCCTACAGCACCATGGACAGCGGCTCCACCCATTATAGCCGATACAGAAGTATTTCACAAATCTTTTCAATGGAGAAATGAAAGAAACGAATCCTGCGAGAAACAGGATCAGGGTTCTTATCTGCCATTCGGTTCAACCCATCAGGTTCTGTTCGGTCCTGTGAGGGTGATCTGGCAAAAAACAGAATTCACCCTGACAGACAAAAACCGTGGTGTGAAGCCGGCCTAAGAGGCGAAAGGGTGGTGAGGCAATCCGGGAGCAGACAGAGACATGGTTATATAACAGTCCAGAGTCAGGTATTTCAGGAGAGCATGATGAGAATCCATCGGTTAAACAAAGGAATAAACAGGTAAGGCTGGTTTCACACTGCAATTTTTTCCCTGATCAGGATCCATCCGGTTTGTGTACCAAAACCAGGAGTGTCTCCAAAACTCAGAACAAGTGTCAATCTTTCAATTATAGGTTTTCTCTGCAAGTTTCTTTCCTGGTTCCTCTCCTGGTTTTGGCACCCAAACACTGATGGAACCTGATCAGGGAAGACTGCAGTGTGAAACCAGCCTAACAGTACAGGGATCAAAATGCCAGGATAAAGTTACAAGTACAAGGATCAGGCACAAGAGTAATCATTCAGCAGTTCAGGTCATCTAAGAGAGATCAAGGTAGACACAGGAGAGATGGCCACACAGCACTTTAGGGAAATGTGCAACTGGCAGCAATCTGGGGAAAATTGCTGAGTTAAGTAACAGAGTAATCACATGAAGTAGAAACACCTGAGTAATCCAACCCTTCCCAGAATTAGCATGAAAAATAACTCTGTACATAACATACCGACATCTCAGCATACGTAAGTGAAAGTAGCAGCAATATAGGGACTGGCAGCAATTTAGGGAAAGTTGCTGAGTTAAGTAACAGAGCAATCACAGGAAGTAGAAACACATGAGTAACCCAACCTTTCCCAGAACCAGCATGAAAACTAACTCTGAACATAACATACTGACAAGTCAGCACACCCAAGTACCAGTAGCAGTAACATACAAAAGTGTCCTAAAGGGGATCATGACAGGTTCTATGAGCTAAGCATTAGTATGATTTGTTCTTTCTTTTTAAAGGAACAGCACCACTCTTGTATTTATGGTATTGCAGGGCAGTATTTGATTTATAGTTAAGGTAAAGTAGACCACTTAAAAAGGAAATGAAACTAGTTGGTATCAGACAAATCCACCAAATATTCAGTTTAATGCAGATTTATTGACCAAATCTGGAATTATTTTGCAAAAAAGTGATCAATTGTGCTGTAGGTGGATGAATTTATAAATTGTACAATATATATGTACGATATTGTATTGACCACCTCTTCTTAGACATGCTGCCTACTTTCCAAACTTTTAAAAACTTCAAAGATACAATAAGAAAGTACAAAATATTTCTGAATTTCCTTTATTGCTTTGGAGGTTATAGGGGACATATTCTTTGTGACAACAAAGTGATGGACATTCAATGTAATTATAGGAAAAAGTATTTATTTGAGAAGAAAAAAACCCACAGGAGCCATTTTGTACTTCATTTTAGGCCTGACGAGGCGGCGGCAGGCTGAGGCCATGGTCCAGCGATACCATTACTCCTTTTCGCAGAATGGAAGACATAAAAGTTGAATTTGTTCCAGTGGAAACTACAAAACTGTTTTGTCATCAGTATCTGAGCACCGGGGCGATTCCTCTGACAGATGAGTATATCAGACAGAAAATGGTATCACTATAGATTGCCTCTAATGGCCGCTTTAACTTAAAAGATGACCGGTAAGAGGAGGTATGCCGTTTGTTTGGCTCAGTTACTGGAGCTGTGCAGTAAGTAATGACTGAGTATTATACTATGACAAGTCTCGGGAAGAGATGATAAGATGGCATACAGTGAAGAGCTTGACAATTTTATATTGTGTTCTGTTTTAGAGGTGGACAGCATGCTATTGTTCTTAATGAATGGCTGAATGGATACAACCTGTCTGTGCATAATGTTGGATTGTCAGAAAACATTGAAGTAATGCTTGAGAAGGAGGCAGGAAATGTAAAAAGTCTGTTGGATGAAGCCCTCCTTGAAGTGTTCAATAGCTACTGTAAGGTATGGAGGTGTGCAACAACTACTGTAATGGTACCTTTACACGCCGCTACCGAAAGTAGAAACCACCGGGTATCGCACGTGCACGCGCGTGTTTCAACGGTTCCTAACGGTACCTGATACCGCAATTACACGCCGCTACAAGGTGCTCTACAGTAGGTATTTTCGATCCCTGAAAGTACCGACGGGTGCCGCAGGTTACCTTCTGTGGAGCACCTTCCCTGTTTTACACGCCGCTACCACAAGGGAATATGGGCAGGCCTGGGGCAGCAGGGACAACACATAGGCGTGCCAGAGTTGTGTATTACGCGGCACTCGTACGGTGATTGGACAATGCAATAACATCATGATTGGGCAGCCAGCGCAGGGAGGCTGGCTAATACATGACGCTATAGCAAATGTGTAGTGACTGGTCATCTCGTTAAATATGCTGCCCTGTACAGGGACAGCCAATGGGTACACAATAGTCCCCACCAATGATAGCTGATGGGGCGTGGTATACATGACGCTGTAGCATGCCCCAGGTAACTCAAATACTGTACCTGTGCCCCGATTACACGCCGCTACCATAGGGTTTATACCTGCTTGTTTTTGAGCATGGCTGAAAGACAGGTATCCAAAGAGACAGAACGGTGCTACCTGAATTGCACGCTGCAACCCTGCGGTGTTTTGAAGGTAAAAGGTACAATTGTCTCCGACACCCGGTGGTTTCTACCTTTCGGTAGCGGCGTGTAAAGGTACCATAAGGGATAGGGGTGTCAAACAACCCCTGTAAGGTGCAGAGGTGTCCAACAACCCATCTAAGGTGCGGACGTGTTTAACAACTACTGTAAGGTTTGAAGCTGTCCAACAAGACATGTAAGGTACACAGTTGTCCAACAACCACTGTAAGGTATAGAGGTGTCTAACAACTACTGTAAGGTATGGAGGTGTCAAACAACCAATGTAAGGTACAGAGTTTTCAAACAATCACTGTCGGGTATAGAGTTGTCCAACAACCACTCTAAGATACAAAGGTGTCCAACAACCCCCCTTTAGGGTGTGGGCATGTCCAACAACCCCTGTAGGGTGCAGAGGTGTCCAACAACCACTGTAAGATGCAGCGGTGTCCAACAACTACTGTAAGGTGCGGACATGTCCAACCACCACTGTAAGGTGTGGAGGTGTCCAACCACCATTGTAAGGTGTGGAGGTGTCCAACAACCACTGTAAGGTGTGGAGGTGTCAAATAACCAATGTAAAGTACAGAGTTTTCAAACAACCACTGTCAGGTATAGAGATGTCCAACAACCACTCTACGATACAAAGGTGTCCAACAACCCCTTTAGGGAACCGGCATGTCCAACAACCACTGTAAGGTGCACAGGTGTTCAACAACCACTGTATGGTGCGGACATGTTCAACAACCACTGTAAGGTGTGAAGGTGTCTGACAACTCCTGTAAGGTGTGTAGGTATTTCACCACCATTGTCCTTTACCTATCATCATGACGTGCCTAATCCATTACTGTCCCTCCACTCAACCTGGATAATGAAAAGGCTGGTGAGCTCACTAGTCTCACATCTACTGTAATCAGACATAAGGGAAGGAGGACAGACAGAGGATCATAGACAAAAAGGATATACTCCAAATTCAAAGTAGCAACAAAGCACCAGGACTTCAAACGACACAACTCCAGCAACTCCAAGAGCTTGCTCCTTCCATGGTGGTCAGCATAGAATGGGACTCTATAACTGGCATCAGATGATGGCACATGTGACTAAAGTGGATGGGAGTGGGCACAAAAGGCTTTACCTGAGATAGGTGTGGTGCTCCTATGTTAGGGGCGCCACAGGGAGGTACTGCACCCCGAATAGCAGGTGTAGTGCCTCCGTAGCTGTGGGTTTAGGGTTTAACTTATAGAGTCTGTACCAACACACACAACACTAGGCCCCTTAGGATAGTGGGACTGTATATTCAGTAAGTCCCAGGGGATGGAGCCTAGGTTAGAGTGGGAAAGCCAGGAGTAAGTGAGAATTCTAGTGAGTCAGAGGAAAAACAGTGCTGGGAAGGCAGCCAGAGAGGATGTGCCTGACAGGGCTGCTGACAGGAGGGCACTTCTCTTCAAGAGGGGGACCCAGAACAGAAGGAGACAATCCAGAACCAGTTGGAGCCGGCTGGAAAACGTCTGGGTTCAAACACCGGCAACACGGAAGCCGAGGCAGTCAGTGGTCTATCCCTGACTGTAAACCGACGAGCCACGGGACCAATCCATGGAAGCCGTAGTGCCACCAAAACATTACCTCCTCCTCGGTCCCATAATCAGCCCAAGACACCAATAGGTACCGGCCCAGATTCCGGTGGCGCGAGGGTTCAAATCTCACTGCTCCCGTCCGTACCAGTAAAGGGACAAACCGCACCTATCCGTACAGGTCAGGGGATCGTCGAGGAAGCTCTGCCTAAGGGTGGGAAGGAGAGAGAGAGTGGAAAGGACAGAGACCCCGAAAGCCATTCGGAAGGAAACATCCACAGACTCCATAAGGGCACCCTGAACCTGCAGCTACCTCCCTAGTCTACCGAACTGTACTGTGTGTACTATACCATCTGCCGATACCACTAAAAGACGTTGGCGTTGAATCGGTGTCTGTCATTCCTTCCCGCCGGTGCCCAGAGTGCCGCAGCATCATCAGAGGGGTAAGAACAACTACTCCCCTCATCCATCATCGCTGCCCTGAGGTAAGCTCCACTAAGCTGCATCCCATCACCTCAGTGGCCGTCCTGCAGCATTGGTATCATCGTTACCAGGATCCACAGGTGGCGTCACAACCTTTCCCTAAATCCCCTTTTCCTCTCCAACAATGAGAGCCAGGGCACGGAACCGGGAACCCGATCACCCATGATTCCCCGTTACAGCGCCAAACTCATCCCGGTACCCGAGTACCCCTCTCTCTGTGCTCATCATAGGATTAACAAAGAACTACCAGCAAAGAAGAAGTCCTTACCCCCTGCAGCAAAAAAAGAAAAAAAAAAAAAGAATATTTGGTACATTAAAAGCCAGAGTATAACAATGTAATGTGACCCTCAGGTTCCAGACTTGTCTAAGGTCTCTCAAGGATGGGAGGCACCCATGACAGTCCACCAGAGAAAATTGGTTTAAGGATCGTTCTTTCAGTATACAGGACTGGAGATATGAAATATAATTTCAAAGGAAATGTGAAATAACTAAAAAACTGACCTAGATCCTCCAAAGTGAACTTATTTTTATGGATGACTACTGCTGGACCTCAATGGTCTTGTTGGTAGTTGATCTATATAATGTTAGAAATAAGGGCAGAGAAGGACAGTGCTATGACTACAGCAACTTGTCCATGGAAGAGGTGTCCAACAACAGCTTTGGGTTGCGGAGGTATCCAACAACCACTGTGAGGTGCGGAGTGTTCCAACAAACACTGTATGGTATAGACATGTCCAACAACCACTGTAACGTGTGGAGGAGTCCAACAACTACTGTAAGGTGTGGAGGTGTCCAACAACCATTGTAAGGTGCAGAGGTGTCCAACAACCACTGTAAGGTGTGGAGGTGTCCAATAACCATTGTAAGGTGTGGAGGAGTCCAACAACCACTGTAAGGTGCGGAGGTGTCCAACAACCACTGTAATGTGTGGAGGTGTCCAACAACCATTGTAAGGTGTGGAGGTGTCCAACAACCATTGTGAGGTGTGGAGGTGTCCCACAGCCATTGTAAGGTGTGGAGGAGTCCAACAAACACTGTATGGTGCAGACATGTCCAACAACCACTGTGAGGTGTGGAGGAGTCCAACAACTACTGTAAGGTGTGGAGGTGTCCAACAACCATTGTAAGGTGTGGAGGTGTCCAACAACCATTGTAATGTGTGCAGGAGTCCAACAACCACTGTAAAGTGTGGAGGTGTCCAACAACCACTGTAAGGTGTGGAGGTGTCCAACAACCATTGTAAGGTGTGGAGGTGTCCAACAACCATTGTAAGGTGTGGAGGTGTCCCACAGCCATTGTAAGGTGTGGAGGAGTCCAACAACCATTGTAAGGTGTGGAGGTGTGTAAGTACCACTGTAAGGTGCAGAGATATCCAACAACCACAGTAAGGTGCGGAGGTGTCCAACAACCAGTGTAAGGTGTGGAGGTGTCCAACAACCACTGTAAAGTGCAAAAATATCAAAAAACCATTGTACGGTGCGGAGGTGTCCAACAACCATTGTAAGGTGTGCGGAGGTGTCCAACAACCATTTTAAGGTGTGGAGGTGTCCAACAACCACTGTAAGTTGTGGAGGTGTCCAACAAGCACTGTAAGGTGCGAAAATATCAAAAAACCATTGTAAGGTGCGGAGGTGTCCAACAACTACCCATATAATAGAGCTAGAAATTAGTCCATTGGTAGCTCCTCACTTTTGGCCAACATATTCAATAAGGTTGTAATATCAGAACTTACTTTTTGAGTATTTGTAGACCTTGGCTCATGAATCCCAATAATCTGTAATGTTCCTGGCAGAGACTTTGACCCCCCAACATAATCTACTTCAGCTTCCATTATCATTGGAAACATTATATCTAAATTTAACGATGATAAGAGCTGTAATGGATTAGGAGTGATTTAGAAAGTCCATTGAAGCTTCTTAATTCTAACCCTTTGATCCCCCTGTTACTGGGAAGAGAGCGCAAAGACGATTATCAGCCATGAGGAGATATAGCGAAAGTTCAGGCCAGAAATTAATAAAAGCACAAAGAATGATTATTGTATGCAGGTTGCTGCAGATTAATTAACATGACCGGCCAAATAAAGAAAAGGCTGCTTTAGTAACGTGGATTTGCAGGTTTTAATCCTAAAATAATCTCCACTCTCTTTGCACTAAATCCACTCGTCCAAGGGTTTAACTGGCCCCTTTAGGTTGAAATTAGCTACAAAGTCAAAGTGCAGAGGCTTAAAGACAGGGATGTTATTGATTTCTTCGTTATGAAAAAGAAATTAATTATTCTGCTAAGAATTGAGGTCAGTGGAATGATATGCAAGAACCATCAGGCATGCGATAGCGCTCCAGTGCTGATATCCGCACATCCCCTCCTCCCAATACTAGGTAAGCCAAAATGAAATGCAAAGTCTTGTGGAATCCAATTTGTTGTTTTAGAGCAGGGGTACCCAACCTGTAGCTTTGGAGACACAAGTGGCTCACAGGCCCATTATGTGTGGCTCGTGGCTGTCTTCCAGCTTGGTGCATTAGCAAATAGCTATGAAGAGCAGGTCTCCAGATTGAGACTTTTGTGAGTAGCCCCATAAAGAAGAGCAGATGTGGATGAGGGTAAAGTAGGAACCCTTGGATATTGGTATACTGCCTCTGTGTGATTTCTATGGAAAAGCTATGGCTGTAATTATTCTAGTAATGGGGGAACTGGGTGTCAAAACAGTGGGAGTTAGATGGGGCTTGCAAGCCTTGTTCAGAGCTGGAAATGGCTCACGACCCTCTCTCAGAGCTGGATGTAGCTCATGGCTCTCTCTCAGAGCTGGATGTGGCTCGCGATCCTCTCTCAGAGCTGGATGTGGCACGTGACACTCTATCATGCCTGGATGTGACTCACGACCCTCTCTCAGAGCTGGATGTGGCTCACGATCCTCTCTCAGAGCTGGATGTGGCTCATGACCCTCTCTCAGAGCTGAATGTGGCTCGCGATCCTCTCTCAGAGCTGGATGTGGCACGTGACACTCTATCATGCCTGGATGTGACTCACGACCCTCTCTCAGAGCTGGATGTGACTCATGACCCTCTCTCAGAGCTGGATGTGGCTCACGATCCTCTCTCAGAGCTGGATGTGGCTCATGACCCTCTCTCAGAGCTGAATGTGGCTCGTGACCCTCTCTCAGAGCTGAATGTGGCTCACAGCCCTCTCTCAGAGCTGAATGTGGCTCACGGCCCTCTCTCAGAGCTGGATGTGGCTCATGACCCTCTCTCAGAGCTGAATGTGGCTCACGATCCTCTCTCAGAGCTGGATGTGGCTCATGACCCTCTCTCAGAGCTGAATGTGGCTCACGATCCTCTCTCAGAGCTGGATGTGGCTCACAACTCTCTCTCAGAGCTGGATGTGGCTCACGATCCTCTCTCAGAGCTGGATGTGGCTCATGACCCTCTCTCAGAGCTGGATGTGCCTCGCGACCCTCTCAGAGCTGGATGTGGCTCACCACCCTCTCTCAGAACTGGATGTGGCTCACCACCCTCTCTCTAAAGCTGGATGTGGCTCACCACCCTCTCTCAGAACTGGATGTGGCTCAGCATCCTCTCTCAGAACTGGATGTGGCTTGGGACCCTCTCTCAGAACTGGATGTGGCTTGGGACCCTCTCTCAGAACTGGATGTGGCTCGAGACCCTCTCTCAGAACTGGATGTGGCTCGAGACCCTCTCTCAGAACTGGATGTGGCTCGAGACCCTCTCTCAGAACTGGATGTGGCTCGAGACCCTCTCTCAGAACTGGATGTGGCTCGGGACCCTCTCTCAGAACTGGATGTGGCTCACAGCCCTCTCAGAACTGGATGTGGCTCGGGACCCTCTCTCAGAACTGGATGTGGCTCGAGACCCTCTCTCAGAACTGGATGTGGCTCGAGACCCTCTCTCAGAACTGGATGTGGCTCGGGACCCTCTCTCAGAGCTGGATGAGGCTTGCGATCCTCTCTCAGAGCTGGATGTAGTTCACGACCCTCTCTCAGAGCTGGATGTGGCTCGCAACCATGTCTCAGAGCTGAACGTCGCTCGTGACCCTCTCTCAGAACTGGATGTGGCTCATGACCTTCTCTCAGAGCTGGATGTGGCTCACAACCTTCTCAAAGAAAAGGTTGTGGCTCGTGACCCTCTCTCAGAGCAGGAGGTGGCTCATGACCATCTCTCAGAGCAGGAGGTGGCTCATGACCCTCTCACAGAGCTGGATGTGGCTTGTGATCCTCTTCAGAGGAGCTGAATGTTACTCTCAAGGTCAAAAAGTTTGTGAACCTCTGTTTTAGCGCAAGATACTTGTAGTCTTTGCCTTAATTTGATTGGAATATGCAATATGATAATCACAATATTGTATGACAGAAAATGGCAAAAAAAACAGGATGGTGCAAAGAATAAAGTGAATGGTGCAAGCTCCAATGACGATGGAGATCGGGAAAAGATCAAGGTGTGAACAGAAAGATGAAAAGGGCAGGAGCATGGTTCAGATTTTGGCTAATGAATCCCCCAAGTAAATGTAACAATTTAAAACTATTCAGCTTTTTTATGTCTTAGGAAAACAATTTAGAATCCTCTTCGGCTTCCAGTGAGTCATCAGCAAATGTCAACAATGTATCCAAATAACACAAATAGACCTGAAAAATGGGGCTCAGACTGGAACATAGTGTTCCCAATCACCAGTGTCACCATGGACAACTGACCTCATCTAGGGACAATAATGTAGTGTGAATTAACTAAAAGGGAAAAAATATCAGTGACAAAAATAGAGTATTTATTTTACTGAATATAATGCTGTTTTACAAATATGATTTTATTATTGTACATAGGAGCAGTATGATAATAGCTATATACTTGTACATAGGGGGTGACCCGCCCCAGAGCCGTGAGGTACCCGGTCCAGGGTGTTGATTTAATTGGGGATGTCATGGGGCCTGTTGCCCGGTTCGGTGGCCCTGGTGGTCGCTTAAAAGGGGAACAGTTAATGGGAATAGTGTTGCGTGACGCCACCTACGACTCCAGTAAGGTTACCGGTGCTGCAGAACAGACCTCCGGAGTGATGGTGAGGCAGCTAGATGGTTACGTTCCCCGTAGGTGGAGCGGGATCATCGGGGCAGTAGTGGATGATGGGAGTTGTGGAACAAGTCAGCAGCTCCTCAGTCGCAGGCGAATGAACCACACCACACAGTTCATAATTTGCAACGGGTTTTCTGGCAGTACTCTCAACACAGTCTTTACAGGTCTGCCTGGCCAGGGTAGTCACTGGAAGTTAGGATGCTGCACTCGGGTCCCTCGGTGGAATTCCTGCTATTCCTGCCTGGTCCCTTCCAGCACTCTCTCCTCTCTTCCTCAGCGCCTCCATGCGCAGGGTCTGAAGCCAGCTCCCTCGGATCCTCTCTAGCTGAGTGACTCGTCTCTGAGCCCTCGGGATCCTATATGGGCCTTTTCCTGGATGCACCGGGTGTCGGTCACAACTTCCTGAAGAGGCTCGGGCCTCCAATTCGGCGGCTCGGGGATGAACACCTGCACCGCTCTCTGAGCCTGTACTCCGTTCAGGGACTGAACCCCTCCAGCAAGTGATCGTACGGCATCCAAATTTGGGCGCACTGTAACACCTAGTGCCCCTAGGGTCCCCTTCCTTCCCAACGGCTTCTCTGCCGTCCCACACTTCTCACTCCTCACTGGAGCTTTGTGTTGAATCTCTCCCACTCTCCTCCCACCCACACACTTTTCTACCCTGTCACCCCTCCAATGGGACTGGGTCCTTCCTTAGTGGCTCCACCCACGGTCCCCTACCTAGGGTGTGTGTGGATGTGTAATGAGGGTCCCTTATGCAGCATCCCAACTACTCAGCCACAGGGATACTACACACTCTTTCATGGATGCAGTACCCCTCTGTGGCGTTCCGAACAGTGGGGCGCCACAGGGGCAGTATAATAGTAGTTATATTCTTGTACATAGGGGGCAGTATTAGGCTACATTCACACACTGCGCATTTTTGGGCGCTTTCTTACGAGCGCTTTTCAAAAATGCGCAGGTGCATATTGTCTGACAGCAAAGTGAATGTAAAATTCACTTTGCCGTTCAGACAGCATGTATTTTCGCGCCGCGCCTTTCTTGGAGAAAGCGCCAGCGTAAAAAGAATTGAATTGTCAATTCTTTACTCATCAGCGCCGGCGCTTTTTCCTAGAAGGGCGCTGCTGCATCTGACGTCACAGAGGGGAGCAAGAATCCTGCTTCATTCTCCCCTGTGTGACACCTGTGACCGCCCATTTGATTTTGCAGTGTATTAATAAAAACTGCAAAATCAGAGTTAAATAAAGACAAATGTATTAAAAATAATAAAGAATTAAATACTTACGTCTCCGATGGGTGTTCCGGTGTCTGGGAGCCAAAAGTGGCCGCTGGAATGGTCCTGCAAGGACCTGTGGTGATGTCAGAGGGCGTTCCGGTCATGTGATATGTATCACATGACCGCGAGCGGCCAATCAGCTCCGGGAACACCCCTCTGACATCACGGCAGGTCTTTTTCCATCCTTTTGCCGGATGGCACAAACAAGCCGGCAGAGAGGTAAGTATGAAATCTTTATTATTTTTAATACTTCTGGCTTTGTATAATTTTGATTTTGCAGTGTATATTAATAGTAATATATTATAGTAGTTATATTCTTCTCCATAGGGGGCAGTATTATAGTAGTTATATTCTTGTACATAGGAGCAGTATTATAGTAGTTATATTCTTGTACATAGAGAGCAGTATTATAGTAATTATATTCTTGTACATAGGGGCAGTATTATAGTAGTTATATTCTTGTATATAGGGGCAGTATTATAGTAGTTATATTCTTGTACATAGGAGGCAGTATTATAGTAGTTATATTCTTGTACACAGGGGGCAGTATTATAGTAGTTATATTTTTGTACATAGGAGAAGTATTATAGGAGTTATATTCTTGTACATAGGGGCAGTATTATAGTACTTATATTCTTGTACATAGGGGCAGTATTATAGTAGTTATATTCTTGTACATAGGGGCAGTATTATAGTAGTTATATTCTTGTATATAGGGGCAGTATTATAGTAGTTACATTCTTGTATATATGGGTAGTATTATAGTAGTTATATTCTTGTACATAGGGGCAGTATTATAGTAGTTATATTCTTGTACATAGGAGCAGTATTATAGTAGTTATATTCTTGTACATAGGGACAGTATTATAGTAGTTATATTCTTGTATAGGGAAGCAGTATTATAGTAGTTATATTCTTATACATAGGAGCAGTATTAAAGTAGTTATATTCTTGTATAGGGAAGCAGTATTACAGTAGTTATATTTTTGTATATAGGGGCAGTATTATCTATATACAGTTAGGGCCAGAAATATTTGGACAGTGACACAAGTTTTGTTATTTTAGCTGTTTACAAAAACATGTTCAGAAATACAATTATATGTATAATATGGACTGAAAGTGCACACTCCCAGCTGCAATATGAGAGTTTCCACATCCAAATCGGAGAAAGGGTTTAGGAATCATAGCTCTGTAATGCATAGCCTCCTCTTGTTCAAGGGACCAAAAGTAATTGGACAATGGACTCTAAGGGCTGCAATTAACTCTGAAGGCGTCTCCCTCGTTAACCTGTAATCAATGAAGTAGTTAAAAGGTCAGGGGTGGATTCCAGGTGTGTGGTTTGGCATTTGGAAGCTGTTGCTGTGACAGACAACATGCGGTCAAAGGAACTCTCAATTGAGGTGAAGCAGAACATCCTGAGGCTGAAAAAAAGAAAAAAATCCATCAGAGAGATAGCAGACATGCTTGGAGTAGCAAAATCAACAGTTGGGTACATTCTGAGAAAAAAGGAATTGACTGGTGAGCTTAGGAACTCTAAAAGGGTTGGGCGTCCACGGATGACAACAGTGGTGGATGATCGCCGCATACTTTATTTGGTGAAGAAGAACCCGTTCACAACATCAACTGAAGTCCAGAACACTCTCAGTGAAGTAGGTGTATCTGTCTCTAAGTCAACAGTAAAGAGAAGACTCCATGACAGTAAATACAAAGGGTTCACATCTAGATGCAAACCATTCATCAATTCCAAAAATAGACAGGCCAGAGTTAAATTTGCTGAAAAACACCTCAAGAAGCCAGCTCAGTTCTGGAAAAGTATTCTATGGACAGATGAGACAAAGATCAACCTGTACCAGGATGATGGGAAGAAAAAAGTTTGGAGAAGAAAGGGAACGGCACATGATCCGAGGCACA
Source organism: Allobates femoralis (assembly GCA_033576535.1). Lineage (NCBI taxonomy): Eukaryota > Metazoa > Chordata > Amphibia > Anura > Aromobatidae > Allobates > Allobates femoralis. Next base: position 116,077,098 of record JARQOC010000010.1, read on the forward strand.
CCACATCCTCTGTAAAACATGGTGGAGGCAACGTGATGGCATGGGCATGCATGGCTTTCAATGGCACTGGGTCACTTGTGTTTATTGATGACATAACAGCAGACAAGAGTAGCCGGATGAATTCTGAAGTGTACCGGATATACTTTCAGCCCAGATTCAGCCAAATGCTGCAAAGTTGATTGGACGGCACTTCATAGTACAGATGGACAATGACCCCAAGCATACAGCCAAAGCTACCCAGGAGTTCATGAGTGCAAAAAAGTGGAACATTCTGCAATGGCCAAGTCAATCACCAGATCTTAACCCAATTGAGCATGCATTTCACTTGCTCAAATCCAGACTTAAGACGGAAAGACCCACAAACAAGCAAGACCTGAAGGCTGCGGCTGTAAAGGCCTGGCAAAGCATTAAGAAGGAGGAAACCCAGCGTTTGGTGATGTTCATGGGTTCCAGACTTAAGGCAGTGATTGCCTCCAAAGGATTCGCAACAAAATATTGAAAATAAAAATATTTTGTTATTTGGGTTATGTTTATTTGTCCAATTACTTTTGACCCCCTAAAATGTGGAGTGTTTGTAAAGAAATGTGTACAATTCCTACATTTTCTATCAGATATTTTTGTTCAACCCTTCAAATTAAACGTTACAATCTGCACTTAAATTCTGTTGTAGAGGTTTCATTTCAAATGCAATGTGGTGGCATGCAGAGCCCCACTCGCGAAAATTGTGTCACTGTCCAAATATCTCTGGCCCTAACTGTATATAATTGCCTTGTGGCTCATTCACTTCCGTCCCTATGTCCGCCTATGTCATTTCCGCCAGCGCCATATTAGCACACCCAAGTGATGGGTATGTTAATATGGCGCAGGCTAGTGGCGGCACAGACAACAGAAGCTGCCGCTGCACACACCGCCCGCCTCACACTGCACCTCTCCTGTCACCCATAGACCCCCACCTGCCTCACACTGCACCTCTCCTGTCACCCATAGACCCCCACCCGCCTCACACCCAGGGCAGCGTTAGGGGGGGGCAGACTGGTCAGTTGCCCAGGGCCCCAAGTCTCTTAAGGGCCCCAAAGGAGCTGAACTGAAAATAGAATTAAATCAGTAAAAAAATAAAAATATAGACATATTTTATATCGCTGCGTTCGTAAGAATTAAAGCTATCAATATATGAAGTAAATTAATCCAATTGGTAAATGGCGTAATGGGAAAAAAATAAAAACGCCAGAATTATGTTTTTTGGGCCACCACATTGTTACCATACAATGCGATAAAAGGCGATCAAAATGGTATCAGTAAAAATGTCAGCTCAGGGCACATAAAGTAAGCCTCACATAGCCATGTATCCTCAAAATTTAAAACATCATGGGTCTCAGAAAATGACAAAAAGAAAAAAAAAATTATTATTATTATTATTTTTTTTTTATTATTTTTTTTTTACAAATTTCTGTATATATGATTGAAATAAAAAAAATGTTCAGTATCTTCTTATTCTGACCCAGATAATTAACTTATGAAGTCACTTTTACCATATAGTTAACATGATAAATAAAAAACTCAAAATAACATTGTGGAATTGCACTTTTTTTGCACTTTTGTTTGCAATTTCAAAGCCCTTGGAATGTTTTTCTCATTCTCCAGTATATTTTGTGGTAGAATGAATGATGTCATTCAATAATACAACTCATCCCGCAAAAAACAAGCCCTCGTACGGCGATGTGGAAGGAGAAATAAAAAAGTTATGGGGAGAGAAGAAGCGGAGGGAAAAACAAAAACAAAAAAATCGCTCAGTGGTAAAAGTTATAAAATCCTTGTACCGTAATTGCCGTATAATAGCAGCAGGAGCGCCCCCCGCAGGCTTCAATCTTCACATGTTCATGATGGGAGTAATTAGAGTTTGGGGACCTCCTTAATTCCTACATTTGTAGACAGTTATCAAGTAGAACTTACAAGGCATTAAAGGGGATGTCCAGGATTAATAAAACTTTACTACATTCTTTTAAAAACAGCACCACCACTGTGTACAGGTGACATGTGGTATTACAGCATAGGCCCATTCCCTTCAATTCAGCAGAGCTGCAATATCACACACAACCTGTAGACAGGGGTTATTGTAGGAAATCAGTCATGTTTATACAATTCTAGACAACTCCTTTAAGACTGAGGTCACACATGCCAGCCGTTTTTGCTCTTGAACAGTTTGTGGGAAATTTTTGCCCTTTTTTTTTTCTAATTCTAAAAAACGGTCCGTTAACAGATGGGGCACTTTATGCCTGCATCCGTTTTTCAAGACCTCTTCCCAGGGTCCAAAAAAGGTTCCAAGCAATGTTTTTTGGTAACATGGCGCCCTATGGCAAAACGGTCCGTTTTTTAAATGCCACATATCGGCACCATCTGTTTTCAAGGAAAAAACGACAAAGTCCAAAAAACTTTTGGGAGCACAGGAGTGTCAAAATGCAGCCAAACAATAATGGATTTGATAATAGGTACACTCTGAAAAACCATTTGCCATGTGTGACCTCAGTCTAAGGTCAACAGTTCCACTTGTGACCCCAGAACAACACAAGACACCAGGATGGGGCTTAATTCATGTGTATTTTTTTTTATAATATGAAGAATATAGCAGATCTTTGTTAAAGATGACATTTAAGTAGATGATCCTATGAAACATTCTTCTTACTGACTCTACAGATATCACAGTACACATGTCTAGTGTAGCCTGCTAATGATATCACAGTAGACATATGCAGTGTATACTGATAATGTCATCACAGTGGAAATGTATAGTGTAGACTGCTAATGACATCACAGTAGACATATGCAGTGTATACTGATAATGTCATCACAGTAGCTATGTCTAGTGTAGACTGCTAATGACATCACAGTAGACATGTCTATTGTAGGCTGCTGATGATATCACAGTAGATAGATCTAGTTTAGGCCACTGATGATGTCACAATACACATATCTAGTTTTGTCTGCTGATGACATCACAGTATATATGCCTAGTGTAGGCTGCTGGTGTCATCACACTGGACATGTATAGTGTAGGCTGCTGATGACATCACAGTATATATGCCTAGTGTAGGCTGCTGGTGTCATCACACTGGACATGTATAGGGTAGGCTGCTGATGACATCACAGTAGACATATCGAGGGTAGTGTCATGCTTGGGAGTTGAGGGAATCAGGTAACTTGATGGTGTGATGGCCAAAGGGGGTAAGGAAAGCCTAATCTGACCCTGATGCAGGGGTCCCTGGATTTCCTTGATCTAGGAGGAACCTCAGATGGTGAGGAGTTCCAAGCCGCCACCCTGTACCCTAAACTCCTGATTAGCTGTAGGCTGAGGGCCCCTTCCTCCACCCACGGGTCAGGGATCACAGCTTCTCCATCGGAAATAGAACTCCGGGAAAGGCTTCAGCATAGCAGCAAGACGTCTTCTCAGCTCTATGACCAAAAGCCAACTAAGGCTAGGGTCACATTTGCGTCAGCCCTTACAGCTGACGCAAGCACTAAAAACTTAGAAATCTTCCCGGTAGCGCATAACGTTAACACTACTCGCTGCCACAGAACTCTGCCCCATAGAAACCCTCTGTTTACCATTAGCAGTGGCCACACAGGGAATGCGCTTTATCACGCTGCAGACAGCTTTCCTGTGCACTGTGATAAAGCGCATTCCCTGTTTGGCCACTGCTAATGGTAAACAGAGGGTTTCTATGGGGCAGAGTTCTGAACATAATAGTGAATGCAGCTCTGGAGCACAACACAGGAGTCAAAACCTTCACACCAATCCCTTTTGCAGCCCTTAAAGAAAAACAACACATACAGCAGCATCCAGCGATGTCAGCATAAATTAAGCACGTGACAGGTATTTTGCACGTAAAATCACAATAGACATGTCTAGTGGAGACTGCTGATGACAACACAGTAGACATGTCTAGTGTAGGTTTCTTATGATATCACAGTAGATATGCAGGGGTGCATGTAGCCTCCCTGCTGCATGAGCCGCTGCCAAGGAGCGGCGGAGTGGGGGTTGGCTGTCCCGCAGGTGACGAGCGGGGGGGAAGAGTGCTGTCAGATCGGTGGCCGTGGGTGAGGAGCGGGTCTAGTTTGGGCTGTTGATGACATTACAGTAGATATGCTTAGTGTAGGCTGCTGAAGATATCATAGTAGATAGGTCTAGTTTAGGCTGATGAAGGCGTCACAGTAGACATGTCTAGTGTAGGTTGCTGAAGATATCACAGTAGCTACGTCTAGTTTAGGCTGCTGATGATATCACAATACACATGTATAGTTTAGACTGCTGATAACATCACAGTAGACATATGCAGTGTAGTTTGGGGTAAAATCGTAGTAGGCTTGTCTAATTGAGACTGCTGATGACAGCACAGTAGACATATCTAGTGTAGGCTTCTTATGATATCACAATAGATATGTGTAGTTTAGGCTGCTAATGACATCACAGTAGACATGTCTAGTGTAGGCTGCTAAAGATATCACGGTAGCTATGTCTAGTGTCTGCTGCTGATCATATCACAGTATATACAGTGTTGGCCAAAAGTATTGACACCCCTGCAATTCTGTCAGATAATACTCAGTTTCTTCCTGAAGATGATTGCAACCACAAATTCTTTGGTATTATTATCTTCATTTAATTTGTCTTCAATGAAAAAAACACAAAAAGAATTGTCCTAAAGCCAAATTGGATCTAATTCCACACCAAACATAAAAAAGGGGGTGGACAAAAGTATTGGACACTGTTAGAAAAATCATGTGATGCTTCTCTAATTTGTGTAATTAACAGCACCTGTAACTTACCTGTGGCACCTAACAGGTGTTGGCAATAACTAAATCACACTTGCAGCCAGTTGACATGGATTAAAGTTGACTCAACCTCTGTCCTGTGTCCTTGTGTGTACCACATTGAGCATGGAGAAAAGAAAGAAGACCAAAGAACTGTCTGAGGACTTGAGAAACCAAATTGTGAGGAAGCATGAGCAATCTCAAGGCTACAAGTCCATCTTCAAAGACCTGAATGTTCCTGTGTCTACCGTGCGCAGTGTCATCAAGAAGTTTAAAGCCCATGGCACTGTGGCTAACCTCCCTAGATGTGGACGGAAAAGAAAAATTGACGAGAGATTTCATCCCAAGATTGTGCAGATGGTGGATAAAGAACCTCGACTAACATCAAAACAAGTTCAAGCTGCCCTGCAGTCCGAGGGTACAACAGTGTCAACCCGTACTATCCGTCGGCGTCTGAATGAAGAGGGACTGTATGGTAGGAGACACAGGAAGACTCCACTTCTTACCCTGAGACATAAAAAAGCCAGGCTAGAGTTTGCCAAAACTTACCTGAGAAAGCCTAAAACATTTTGGAAGAATGTTCTCTGGTCAGATGAGACAAAAGTAGACCTTTTTGGGCAAAGGCATCAACATAGAGTTTACAGGAGAAAAAAAGAGACATTCAAAGAAAAGAACATGGTCCCTACAGTCAAACATGGCGGAGGTTCCCTGATGTTTTGGGGTTGCTTTGTTGCCTCTGGCACTGGACTGCTTGACCGTGTGCATGGCATTATGAAGTCTGAAGACTACCAACAAATTTTGCAGCATAATGTAGGGCCCAGTGTGAGAAAACGGGGTCTTCCTCAGAGGTCATGGGTCTTCCAGCAGGACAACGACCCAAAACACACTTCAAAAAGCACTAGAAATTGGTTTGAGAGAAAGCACTGGAGACTTCTAAGGTGTCCAGCAATGAGTCCGGACCTGAATCCCATAGAACAGCTGTGGAGAGATGTAAAAATGGCAGTTTGGAGAAGGCACCCTTCAAATATCAGGGACCTGGAGCAGTTTGCCAAAGAAGAATGGTCTAAAATTCCAGCAAAGCATTGTAAGAAACTAATTGATGGTTACCTAAAGCGGTTGATTGCAGTTATTTTGGCTAAAGGTTGTGCAACCAAGTATTAGGCTGAGGGTGCCAATACTTTTGTCTGGCCCATTTTTGGAGTTTTATGTGAAATGATCAATGTTTTGCTTTTTGCTTCATTATCATTTGTGTTTTTTTCATTTTCAGGAAGAAACTGAGTATTATCTGACAGAATTGCAGGGGTGTCAATACTTTTGGCCACAACTGTATCTAGTGTAGTCTTCTGATGACATCACAGTAGCTACGTCTAGAGCAGTCTGCTGAAGATATCACAGTTGCTAGGTCTAGTGTAGGCTTCTTATGATATCACAGTGGATAGCTGTAGTTTAGGCTGCTAATGACATCACAGTAGACATGTCTAGTGTAGGCTTCTTATGATATCACAATAGATATGTATAGTTTAGGCTGCGAATGACGTCACAGTAGACATGTCTAGTGTAGGCTGCTAAAGATATCACAGTAGCTATGTCTAGTGTAGGCTGCTAATGATATCACAGTAAATAGGTATGATATATACTACTGATGACATCACAGTAGACATGTCTAGTTTAATCTGCTGATGACATCACAGTAGATATACCTAGTGTAGACTGATGGTGTCATCACAGTGGACATGTATAGTGTAGACTGCTGATGACCACTCAGTAGACATGTCTAGTGTAGGCTTCTTATGATATCACAATAGATATGTTTAGTTTAGGCTGCCAATGACGTCACAGTAGACATGTTTAGTATAGGCTGCTGCAGATATCACAGTAGCTATGTCAAGTGTACGCTGCTGATCATATCACAGTACATAAGTTTAGTTTAGTTTAGGCTGCTGCTGATGTCACAGTAGACATGTCTAGTGTAGTTTGCTGATGACATCACAGTAGATATGCCTAGTGTATGCTGCTGGTGTCATCACAATGGACATATACAGTGTAGGCTGATGACATCACAGCAGACATATCTATTGTAGTTGGCAGGTAAAATCGCAGTAGGCTTATCTAGTTAAGACTGTTGATGACACAGTAGACATGTCTAGCGTAGTCTGCTGATGAAATCACAGTAGATACGCCTAGTGTAGGCTGCTGGTTTTATTACAGTAGACATATCCAGTGTAGTCTGCAGGTAAAATCGCAATAGGCTTGTCTTGAGACGGATGATGACATTACAAAAGATATGTCTAGTGTAGGCTGCTTAAGATTTCACAGGAGCTATGTCAAGTGTAGGTTGCTGATCATTTCACAGTAGATAGGTCTAGTTTACGCTGCTGCTGATGTCACAACACACATGTCTAGCGTAATCTGCTGATGACATCACATTAGATATGCCTAGTGTAGACTGATGGTGTCATCACAGTGGTCATGTATAGTGTAGGCTGCTGATGTCATCACAGTAGACATATCTAGTGTATTTTGCAGGTAAAATCGCAGTAAGCTTGCCTAGTTGAGACTGCTGATGACAACACTGTATACTTGTCTAGTATAAGCTTCTTATGATGTCACATTAGATATTTGTAGTTTGGGCTGCTAATGATGTCACATCAGACTTGTCTAGTGTAAGCTGCTGAAGATATCACAGTAGCTATGTCAAGCGTAAGCTGCTGATCATATCACAGTAGATAGGTCTAGTTTAGACTGCTAATGATGTCACAGTAGACAAATCTAGTGTAGTCTGCTGATTATATCACAGTAGACAAGTCTAGTGTAGTCTGCTGATGACATCACAGTAGAAAACCCAGGGGAAAGCAGACTTAGTTCATAAGAACTGGTTTACCAGCATCAGGAGGCATAAGGGCAGGAGGTGTGGCGCTCCCCACGCGTATCGCTGCCTGCGCCGAAAAGTCAGTACCTCCAAAAAAAGTTAGAAGGTCCCGAACCCCCAATTTTATATAAATAAGCTACAATTCGGCATAAACAAATTCAAAACAAAGTAGACTACAAATTAGGTTTTGACCACCGAGTTTTGTGGTGGTCCGGAAAGGTCGTACCAACAAATTGTAGTCAAACAAACCCTATCAGTAGGAGGAAGGAAGAGATTCTCAACCAAGGGAACTATAGCCCTATTGTTTACATAAATCCCAAAATTCCAAAAATTACTCAAATTGCTGATGCACCAAAGGTCCCATCAGCAAGATGAGTTCAAAATAGGAAAATGTCATTAAGTTAAAGAAAGACTTAGGTCTTTCCAGCCACCAAACACTCCATACTGATGCCCAATTTGTTAGGTAGGTAAGGTTCTATACAGAGGTAATAACCAACATCCCAGGGATCCATTTATAGAACCTTGTATATAAGAGTTCCTCATTTATTCCAAGAGGTGTTAGTGTGTTCAGTCTATAAATCCATGCTGACTCCCGGCGTAACAGTTCCTTAGTCTTGCTTCCTCCTCGGATATTGGTCTGAACCCTCTCCAGACCCATGATCTTTATATTCCTTATGTTGCACTGATGATTTTCCAAAAAGTGTGTGGCCACCGATGAGATGCGCTTTTCTTTCTTCTCAAGGTCATTTTTGGCTGTCCCAGTGTTAGAGAGATGTTGTTGAATTCTTTTCCTCAATTCTTGTGAGGTTTGACCAATGTAGACTTTGGGACACGTACAAAAGAGCACGTAAATTAGGTTCCTTGTTTTACAGTTGAAATAACCTCTCGGTTTTCTCACTGAGGGAAAAAGATCAGAAAAAAGGGTATCATTAGATAGCATCAAGGGGCAAATATTGCAATTTCCACAAGGGAAAGTTCCCTCCAAGGAACTACCCCTCCCAAGTTTCACTCCAGGTCTAAAGAAATGACTTGAGGTAAGAGCATCCTTCAGGTTTCTGGCTCTGTGGGCAATCAATAGTGGTTGAGGCGGAATGTAATTTTACACTAACGGCTCACTCAATAAATAGTGTAGGCTTCTTATGATATCACAATAGATATGTGTAGTTTAGGCTGCTAATGATGTCACAGTACACATGTCTATTGTAGGCTGCTGAATATATCACAGTAGCTATATCAAGTGTAGGCTGCTGATGATATCACAGTAGAAATGTCTAGTGTAGTCTGCTGATGACATCACAGTAGACATATGCAGTGTATACTGATAATGTCATCACAGTGGAAATGTATAGCGTAGACTGCTGATGACATCACAGTAGACCTATTCAGTATAGTCTGCAGGTAAAATCGCAGTAGGCTTGTCTAGTTGACACTGCTGATGACAACACAGTAGACATGTCTAGTGTAGGCTTCTAATAGTATCACACTAGATATGTCTAGTTTAGGCTGCTAATGATGTCACAGTAGACATATCTAGTGTAGGCTTCTGATGATATGACAGTAGATAGGTCTAGTTTAGGCTGCTGATGACATCACAGTAGACATGTCTAGCGTAGTCTGCTTATGATATCACAGTAGATATGCCTAGTGTATGCTGATGGTGTCATCACAGTAGACATATCCAGTGTAGACTGCAGGTAAAATCGCAATAGGCTTGTCTAGTTGAGACTGCTGATGACATCACAGTAGACAAGTCTAGTGTAGCTTCTTATGATATCACAGTAGATATCTGTAGTTTAGGCTGCTAATGATGTCACAGTAAAGATATCCAGTGTAAGCTGCTGATCATATCACAGTAGACAGGTCTAGTTTCGGCTGCTGATGAGGTCACAGTACACATGTCCAGTGTAGTCTGCTCATGACATCACAGTAGACATGTCTAGAGTAGTCTACTGATATCACAGTAAATCTGCCTAATGTAGGCTGATGTCATCACAGTGGACATGTGTAGTGTAGGGTGATGTTGTCATCACAGTGGACATGTATAATGTAGGCTGCTGATGACATCTCAATCGATATATGTAGTGTAGGCTGCTGATGACATCACAATAGACATATCCAGTGTAGTCTGCAGGTAAAATCGCAGTAGGCTTGTCTAGTTCAGACTGTTGATGACATCACAGTAGACATGTCTAGTGTAGTACAAGAAGACGGTTGTGAAGCTCCACCACCCTATATCCACAAGGATTTCCAGGCAGTGAATTAATGGCAGACGTCCATCAATGAATGAGAAAGATAAAATCCACTGCCACTTGCGGATATTTCCTTTTATTTTCTTAAATGTGAAACATACAAATGCCCCTGTGGGGCTGCTATACGCGTTTCGAAGATATACTCCTTATTCGTTAGCTCATCAAAGCACAATAAAACACACACATATAGACAAGTAAAAGCACAAGTCATAGGAGCAACTGTATTCCATTTACAATGATTACATCTTGGAAATTTAACTCCTGTATTGCCAGCTAAGTATAGAGATGTGAGAGACCTTCATATAAATACAAATATACAAATATTAATAGAACAGTTGCATATTTTTAGATTTACATATGTGTAGTGATAGCTTCTTATGATATCACAGTAGATAGTTGTAGTTTAGGCTGCTAATGACATCACAGTAGTTATTTCTAGTGTAGGCTGCTGAAGATATCACAGTAGATCGGTCTAGTTTAAGCTGCTGATGATGTCACAGTAGACATGTCTAGTGTAGTCTGCTGATGATATCACAGTATACATGTCTAGTGTAGTCTGCTGATGACATCACAGCAGACAGTGTAGTCTACAGGTCAAATCGCAGTAGACTTGTCTAGTTGACACTGCTGATGACCACACAGTAGACATGTCTAGTGGAGGCTTCTTATAATATCACACTAGATATGTCTAGTGTAGGCTGCTGATGATAAGACAGTAGATAGGTCTAGTTAAGGCTGTTGATGATGTCACAGTAGACATGTCTAGTGTTGTCTGGTGATGATATCACAGTAGATATGCCTAGTGTAGACTGATGGTGTCATCACAGTGGACATGTATAGTGTAAGCTGCTGATGACATCACAGTAGATATGTCTAGTGTAGGTTTAATATGATATCACAGTAGATATGTATAGTTTAGACTGCTAATGATGTCACAGTAGACAAGTCTAGTGTAGGCTGCTGAAGAGATCACAATAGCTATGTCACATGTAGGCTGCTGATCATATCACAGTAGGTAGGTCTAGCTAGCTAAGGCTGCTGAATATGTCCCAGTAGATATGCCTAATGTAGGCTGCTGGTGTCATCATAGTAGATATATACAGTGTAGGCTGATGACATCACAGTAGACATATCTAATTTAGTCTGTAAGTAAAATCGCAGGTGGCTTATTTAGTTAAAACTGCTGATGACCACACAGTAGATAGGTCTAGTTTAGGCAGCTAATGACGTCACAGTAGACATGTCTAGTGTAGGCTGCCGAAGATATCACAGGAGCTACGTTAAGTGTAGGTTGCTGATCATTTCACAGTAGATAGGTCTAGTTTAGGCTGCTGCTGATGTCCCAGTAGACATGTCTAGGGTAGTCTGCTGATGATATTACAGTAGATATGCTCTGTGTAGACTGATAATGTCATTACAGTGGACATGTATAGTGTAGGCTGCTGATCATATCACAGTAGATAGGTCTAGTGTAGGCTGCTGATGACATCACAGTAGATACGCGTAGTGTAGGCTGCTGGCATAGGCGCACCCAAGGGGGGGGACCTACATGTCTGGACCCCCCCTTTGGACGGCCCTGAGAAGTGGTGCAGTACACAAGGAGCTGGGCCCCTATGTCAGGAGACAGGAACAATTACACAGCACCCAAGGGCCCACAAAAGAGGCTGCTTTTAGGGGGGCGTCGCTCCCCCAAACCCCCCACCGGGGGCTTTGCCCCTCGGAACCCCGCTGGGGGGTGACACCCCCCTTTGAGGCCCGGTGTGTGTTTCTTGGACCCCTACCTTGGGAAATTTCTGGGTGCGCCACTGGCTGCTGGTGTTATCACAGTAGACATATACAGTGTAGACTGATGACATCACAGTAGATATATCTATTGTAGTCAGCAGGTAAAATCACAGTAGGCTTGTCTAGTTAAGACTGCTGTTGACCACACAGTAGACATGTCTAGTGTAGGCTTCTTATGATATCACAGTAGAAATGTGTAATTTAGGCTGCCAATGACGTCACAGTAGACATGTCTAGTGTAGTCTGCTGATGACATCACAGTAAACATGCTTAGTGTAGGCTGACAATGTCATAATGTCATCACAGTGGACATGTCTAGTGTGGGCTGCTGATGACATCACAGTAGACATGTAGTGTAGACTGATGACATCACAGCAGACATATCCAGTGTAGTCTGCAGGTAAAATCGCAGTAGACTTGTCTAGTTGAGACTGCTGATGACGTCACACTAGACATGTCTAGTGGAGGCTTCTTATGATATCACACTAGATATGTCTAGTTTAGGCTGCTGAAGATATGACAGTAGATAGGTCTAGTTTAGGCTGCTGATGATGTCACAGTAGACATGTCTAGTGTAGTCTGCTGATGACATCACAGCAGACATATCCAGTGTAGTCTACAGGTAAAATCGCAGTAGGCTTGTCTAGTTGAGACTGCTGATGACAACACAGCAGACATGTCTAGTATAGGTTTCTTATGATGTCACAGTAGATATGTGTACTTTAGGTTGCTGATGATATCACAGAAGACATGTCTAGTATAGTCTGCTGATGACATCACAGTAGATATACCTAATGTAGGCTGATGGTGTCATCACATTGGACATGTATAGTGTAGGCTGCTGATGACATCACAGTAGACATATCCAGTGTAGTCTGCAGGTAAAACCATAGTAGGCTTCTCTAGTTGAGACTGCTGATGACAGCACAATAGACATGTCTAGTTTAGGCTGCTGAAGATATCACAGTGGATAGGCTGCAAATGACGTCACAGTAGACTTGTTTAGTGTAGGCTGCTGAAGATATCACAGTGGATATGTGTAGTTTAGGCTGCAAATGACGTCACAGTAGACATGTCTAGTGTAAGCTGCTTAAGATATCACAGTAGATATGTGTAGTTTAGGCTGCTGATCATATCACAGTAGACATGTCTAGTGTAGGCTTCTTATGATATCACAGTAGATATGTGTAGTTTAGGCTGCTAATGACATCACAGTAGACATGTTTAGTGTAGACTGCTGAAGATATCACAGTAGCTATGTAAAGTGTAGGCTGCTGATCATATCACAGTAGATCGGTCTAGTTTAGGCTGCTGATGATGTCACAGTAGACATGTCAAGTGTAGGCTGCTGATGACATCACAGTAGATATGCCTAGTTTAGGCTGGGGTCACACATAAGCCCTTGGTCCGTTTTTGGCTTCATTTTTGTCATTTATTTTTTCTAAGTCCAAAAACTGACAGAAAAACGGATTGGATGTAACAAACACCCTGTCCGTTTTTTTCTGGACCTCAAAACATTGCTCTGTCCGTTTTTGAGCCAAAAACGTTGCTAGCAACGTTTTTGGCATCAGTTAAAAAACGCATGCGTTTTTTTTAACATGGGGCCCTGTGGGAAACGCATGCGTTAACGCATGGCACATATAGGCACTTGCGTTAACGCTTGCGTTAACGCACATGCATTTTTAATGAAAAAATGACTAAGTCCAAAAACGTTCAGGGGTGCAGGAGGTTCAAAAAGCACCCTATAAAAAACAGATTGGTGATGAAAATCACTTCCAAAAACGGACTTCTATGTGTGACCCCAGCCTTAGACTGCTGGTGTTATCACAATGGACATGTATAGTGTAGGCTGCTGTAGACATATGCAGTGTAGTCTGCAGGTAAAATCGCAGTAGGCTTCTCTAGTTGAGACTGCTGCAGGGCCGGCGTTAGGTGGGGCAGACTGGGCAGACTCTCTCGAGGGCCCCCAAAGGAGCTGCATTGAAAATAGCATTAATAGAGTAGAAAAAAATAAAAAAATAGTCATATTTGGTATCGTTGCGTTCGTAAGAATCTAAGCTATCAATATATGACGTAAATGAATCAAATTGGTAATTGGCGTAACAGGAAAAAATGTAAAACGCCAGAATTATGTTTTTTTTGCCACCACATTGTTACAATACAATGCGATAAAAGGAGGTCAAAATGTTGTATGACTAAAAATGGTGTCAGTAAAAATGTGTATACTACCACTGGGGCTGTATATACCTCTGGGGCTGCTGTATACTGATGGGGGGGCTGTATACTACCTCTGGGGCTGCTGTATACTACCACTGGGCTGTATATACCACTGGGGCTGCTGTATACTACCACTGGGGCTGTATATACCACTGGGGCTGCTGTATACTACCACTGGGGCTGTATATACCACTGGGGCTGCTGTATACTACCACTGGGGCTGTATATACCTCTGGGGCTGCTGTATACTAACTACTGGGGCTGCTGCTGTATATACCACTGGGGCTGCTGCTGTATATACCACTGGGGCTGCTGCTGTATACTACCACTGGGGCTGCTGTATATACCTCTGGGGCTGCTGTATACTAACTACTGGGGCTGCTGCTGTATATACCACTGGGGCTGCTGCTGTATACTACCACTGGGGATGCTGTATATACCTCTGGGGCTGCTGTATACTAACTACTGGGGCTGCTGCTGTATATACCACTGGGGCTGCTGCTGTATACTACCACTAGGGCTGCTGTATATACCTCTGGGGCTGCTGTATACTAACTACTGGGGCTGCTGCTGTATATACCACTGGGGCTGCTGCTGTATATACCACTGGGGTTGCTGCTGTATACTACCACTGGGGCTGCTGTATATACCTCTGGGGCTGCTGTATACTAACTACTGGGGCTGCTGCTGTATACTACCACTGGGGCTGCTGTATATACCACTGGGGCTGCTGTATACCACACTGCTGGGGGCTGTATACCTGTGCTGGGGTCCACCCTCGGCTTATACACGAGTCAATAGGTTTTCCCAGGTTTTGGGGGCAAAAGTAGGGGGGTCGGCTTATACACGGGTCGGCTTATACACGAGTATATACGGTAGGGATGGGCGAATCTACTCGCTAGGACTCGTTACTCGGCGAGTAGTAAGGGACTCGCAGGACTCGGTACTCTGCGAGTTTCCCAGTGATTACTCGCACGAGTCCAATGCAAATCAATATCAATCCTAGATTTGTCAGAAACGCTGACAAAACTAGGATTGCCATTGTTTGCATTAGACTCGGCTACTGTGCCAGTGATAGCAGGGAAACTCGCAAGTAACTGCTGTTACATTGCGAGCCGAGTCCAGCTGTCTGCTCTGTGCAGCTCGAGGGTCCTAGAGCCTGCCTGCTCACAGACATGATGTAGTAGTGCTGAGATTGTTCTCAGTCTGCTCATTCCCTGTGCATAGACATCTATATCTATGCACAGGGGATGTAGCAGAGAGGACATTGCGTTTTGGACTACGTCGGACGGAAGAGGATTTTTTTAATTAAAGATGGAGTCCCTAATGGCTTTTTTTTTTATTTCAAATAAAATTTTTTCTCTGTGTTGTGTTTTTTTAACCCTTTATTGGAGATTCTTAGTGGCTGGGTCAAACGTGGCCTGACATTAAGAATCTCGGGCTTAATACCAGCTTGTATAACAAAGCTGGTATTAACCCCTTTATTACCCAGCGTGCTACCGCCATCAGGGCCGCTGGAAGAGCGGGGTTCAGCGCCAGAGGATGGCGCTTCAATGAACGCGCCATCTTCTGGGGCGGCTGCGGGCTGCAATTTGCAGCGGGGGGTGCCCAGAAAGCTTGGGCATCCCTGCGCTGCGGATTCCAGCCCCCAGCTGCTTAGCTGTACCTGGCTAGACATAGAAATTGCGCGGAGCCCCACGCATTTTTTTTTAATTATTTCATGAATTTCAGAGTCAGAGTCTCAGAGTCAGAGTCTCAGAGTCAGAGTCAGAATCTCAGAATTTCATGAAATAATTTAAAAAAATGCATGGGGCTCCGCGCAATTTCTATGTCTAGCCAGGAACAGCTAAGCAGCTGGGGGCTGGAATCCGCAGCGCAGGGATGCCCAAGCTTTCTGGGCACCCCCCGCTGCAAATTTCAGCAAGCAGCCGCCCCAGAAGATGGCGCGTTCATTGAAGCGCCATCCTCTGGCGCTGAACCCCGCTCTTCCAGCGGCCCTGGTAGCGGTGGCACGCTGGGTAATAAAGAGGTTAGGGCCAGCTTTGTATTTTCAGCTGGCCCTAAGCCCGAAAATTATGGCGGTCACGCCAATATTAGACATTACCGCCATGAATTTCTATTAAATTGTTTTAAAAAAAAACACAACACAAAGAAAATTTTTTATTAGAAATAAAAAAAAAAAGCCATTAGGGACTCCATCTTTAATTAAAAAAATCCTCTTCCGTCCGATGCAGTCCAAAACGCAATGTCCTCTCTGCTACATCCCCTGTGCATAGATATAGATGTCTATGCACAGGGAATGAGCAGACTGAGAACAATCTCAGCTCTGCTACATCATATCTGTGCACAGACATTCATGTCTGTACACAGGGAATGAGCAGACTGAGAACAATCTCAGCACTGCTACATCAGGCAGCAGGCAGGCTCTAGGACCCTGGAGCTGCACAGAGCAGACAGGACTCTTCTCTTATCGAGTTTCCCAGCGATTACTTACAAAGTAAACGAGTCCAATGCAAATAAATGACAAAACTAGGATTGTTTCAGGCTGAAGCTTCCGAGACACATCTGCGATTTGTAAATCGCACACTACTCGCTATTACTCGCTTCCCCATTCATTAACATTGGACTCGCTAGACTCGCAACGAGTAGCGAGTCCTGTGCTCGGACTCGCTAGAGTCAAGCGATTCTGAGTAATTTAGGATTCGCCCATCACTAATATACGGTAGTTAACATGATAAATAAAAAACTCAAAAAAACATTGTGGAATTGCACTTTTTTTTTGCAATTTCCAAGCCCTTGGAATGTTTTTCTCATTCTCCAGGATATTTTGTGGTAGAATGAATGATGTCATTCAATAGTACAACTCATCCCGCAAAAGACAAGCCCTCGTACGGCGATGTGGAGGGAAGAATAAAAAGGTTCTGGCTTTTGGAAGAAGGGGAGGGAAAAACAAAAGTGAAAAATCGCTCAGTGGGGAAAGGTATAAAATCCATGTAATAGCAGCAGGAGCGCCCCCCGCAGGCTTCAATCTTCACATGTTCATGATGGGAGTAATTAGAGTTTGGGGACCACTTTAGTTCCTATATTTGCAGACAGTTATCAAGCAGAACCTACAAGGCATTAAAGGGGATGTCCAGGCTAATAAAACTTTACTACATTCTTTCAAAAACAGCGCCCCCACTGTCTCCTGGTAACATGTGGTATTACAGCATAGGCCTATTCCCTTCAATTGAGCTGAGCTGCAATATCACACACAACCTGTAGACAGGGGTGGCGCTGTTTTTGAAAGAAATCAGTCATGTTTATACAATTCTAGACAACTCCTTTAAGATCAATATTTCCACTAGTGACCCCAGAACAACACAAGACATCAGGATGGGGCGCAATTCATGTGTATTTTTTTTTATAATATGAAAAATATAGCAATCTTTGTTAAAGATGACATTTAAGTAGATGTTCCTATGGAAACATTTTCCTTACTGAATCTCCAGTTTTGTCCTATTTAATTAAACACTTGTAGGTAATTTTTAACCAATATAAGGAGTCCTGTGTTCACAATCCCCATCTCTTGGTCAGAGGATAAGAGTGTAGAGAGAGCAACTCTCCCTGGAGGAACCGTCCTGTGTGACACAGACAATGATGGGAATGGATGTGTGTGTCTATGTGTGTGTGCTCGGTGTATACGTGTAATACAGTCATATGAAAAAGTTTGGGCACCCCTCTTAATCTTACTCATATTTTTTTGTTTAAAATTGGGTTTTTGCAACAGCTATTTCAGTGTGATATATGTAATAACTGATGGACACAGTAATATTTCAGGATTGAAATGAGGTTTATTGTACGAACCAAAAATGTGAAATATGCTGCAACCACCCGGGGGTCTGCTGCAGCTCCTACCGCTCCTGTCCGGTACCCGCAGCACCTCCGGCAGGTCACGAGGCCATGCAGGTGGATCGCGTCCGCTTCCGGACCCAGACGAGGGAGGAGAGGATCACCCGGGGCCTGTGCCTTTATTGTGGAGGATCTGACCACTTTCATCGCCAATGCCCCAAGCGGCCGGAGAACCTTCCTCTAGGCCAACCTAACGGAGAGCGATTCCTCTCACCCTCTCACTATTGCCATCTTGGTTAAGGTCGGAGACAAACGTCATTCGGAGGTGGCTTACCTGGATTCCGGGTCTGAAAGTAACTTCGTGCAACAAGAAGCGGCGCAGCGCTACGGTATTCCTATATAGCCCCTGCAGCATCCCCATGTCATCATCTCGGTCGATGGGAGACCCTTACAGGACCCTGTGACGGGTATCACCGTAGAGGTGGAAATACAAGTTGGTGCTCTGCACACGGAACGCCTCACCTTCTATGTCCTGCCCACCCTGTCTCCTCCGTTTATGCTCGGTCTTCCATGGCTCCGCATGCATGAACCAGTACTGGAATGGCGGACAGGTGAGGTCCTGCGAGGTCCTGCGGTGGGGGCAGGCTTGCCATAGCCGATGCCTTCTTCCCGTTTCCCCCGTTCGGTTGCCACTTTCACCGGCAGCGCTGCCCGGACTGCCCTCGGCCTATTGGTCGTATGCCGACGTCTTCGACAATAAGGAGGCTGAGACGTTACCCCCGCACAGACCCAATGACTGCCCTATTGACCTGGTGCCTGGGGCTCCACTCCCGAAAGGCCGTATCTACCCGTTAAACCCTGCCGAGACCCAGGCAATGTCTGAATACGTAAAGGACAGCCTGACACGGGGTTTCATTCAGAAGTCCTCCTCGCCCGCAGGGGCAGGGTTCTTCTTCATGAAGAAGAAGGACGGCTCCCTACGACCGTGCATAGACTATAGTGGTCTCAACGCCATCACGGTGAAAAATAAATACCCGCTTCCCCTCATACCGGAGCTTTTCGACTGGCTACGTGGATCCCGGGTCTTTACAAAACTGGACCTCCGAGGGGCGTACAACCTTGTCCGGATACGAGCAGGAGACGAGTGGAAGACCGCCTTCAACACCCGGGACGGACACTACGAGTATAAGGTAATGCCTTTCAGTCTCAGTAACGCTCCTGCTGTCTTCCAGGAATTCGTGAACGATGTCTTCCGGGACCTCCTGTACGTGTGTGTCGTGGTCTACCTGGATGATATCCTGGTGTTTTCTCCGGACCTTCCCACTCACAGGCGAGATGTCCGATGGGTCCTACTCCGGTTACGGAAGAACCAGTTATATGCCAAGTACGAGAAATGCTTGTTCGAGCGGACATCTTTGCCCTTCCTGGGCTACGTTATCTCTGACGTCGGTCTTGAGATGGACCCAGAGAAGGTTTCAGCAGTCCTGTCGTGGCCTCGACCCATGGGACTAAGGCCATCCAGAGGTTCCTGGGCTTCGCCAACTACTATCGGCAGTTCATCCCTCATTTCTCCGATGTGGTCAAGCCACTTACCGCATTGACCCGGAAGGGGACGCCTGCTAAGGCTTGGACCCCCGAGGCCGAAACCGCCTTCACGAAGCTCAAGAGTGCCTTTTCCTCGGCTCCAGTTCTCCACAGGCCTGTGACGGATAAACAGTTCTTTCTGGAGGTGGACGCGTCCTCCACCGGAGCCATCCTCACCCAGAAGTCCTCCTCAGGGCGTATAGTGACATGCGGCTTTTTCTCTAAAGCTGTTTCCTCCTCAGAACGGAACTACTCCCATAGGGATCTGGAGCTGCTGGCCGTTAAGATGGCGCTGGAGGAATGGCGATACCTCTTGGAGGGCGCGGTACACCCCGTGGTGATCTACACCGATCACAAGAACCTGGCATATATACAGTCGGCCCAGAGACTCAATCCCCGACAAGCTCGATGGTCACTGTTCTTTGCCGCTTTGATTTTCGTCTCCATTTTCGCCCTGCAGACAAGAACATAAAGGCGGATGCTTATCCCGGTCCTTCCTCGTAGAGGATCAAGAGGAGGAGCCCCGATCCATCATTGATCCGTTCAACATCTGCATGGTGGCACCACTCCGACTGTCCCTCACCGCCTCCCGGTAAGACGCTGGTACCCGAGGCTGATCGGAAGCACGTCCTTCGCTGGGGTCATTCATCCAGACTCGCAGGCCATGCGGGGGTAACGAAGACCCAGCTCCTGATTGGTCGGTACTACTGGTGGCCGCAGATGCGTCAGGACATCTCCGACAATGTCTCCGCCTGTTCTTCCTGTGCTCGAAACAAGATGCCCAAGCAACGGCCCGTCGGGCCCCTTCTGCCCTTGCCGGTGCCCTCGGAACCATGGAGGCACATCGCCATGGACTTCGTCACTGACCTTCCTGTCTCCTCCGGCAACACTGTGGTATGGGTAGTGGTTAACAGGTTCTCCAAGATGGCTCATTTCGTTCCCCTGCTCGGTCTTCCATCTGCCCCCAGATTGGCTGAGCTGTTCGTGTCACATGTTCTCCGTCTGCATGGTCTTCCCTCTAACATTGTCTCCGACAGGGGTGTACAGTTCGTCTCCAGGTTCTGGCGTTCTCTCTGCAAGAAGCTCGATGTCAACCTTCTCTTCAGCTTATCATCCACAGTCCAATGGGCAGGTCGAACGGGTAAATCAAGTGTTGTCCGGGTACCTGCGACACTTCGTCAACGCCCACCATGACGACTGGTCTTCCCTGCTTCCCTGGGCCGAATTTTCCTATAACAACCATGTTGGTGAGTCCTCCCATAACACCCCTTTCTTTATAGTCTACGGTCACCATCCTAGGGTTCCACGTCCCGTGGCGGACGCAACTCCAAATCCAGCTGCAGACGCGCTGGCTCGGGACTTTGCCAAGATCTGGGAGGCGACCCGCACAGCCCTGGAGAGGGCTTCCCAGCGGATGAAGGGTCATGCCGACAAACGCCGTCTGGACTCACCCCTGTTCAACCCCGGAGACAAGGTATGGCTTTCCTCCAAGTATGTACGCCTCAAGATGCCTTCCTACAAGCTTGGTCCACGTTATATCAGTCCCTTCGCTGTAGTCCGGAGACTGAATGAGGTATGCTACCAGCTGCGCTTACCTCCATCACTACGTATACATAACTCTTTCCACCGATCTCTTCTCAAGCCTCTGGTCCTCAACCGCTTCTCCCAGGATCCGGACACGCATCCTCCGCCGGTCACGGCCTCCGACGTGTTCGAGATCAGTGCTATCCTGGACATGAAAGTGAGGGGCCGTTCTAAGTGGTATCTGGTCGACTGGAAGGGGTTTGGTCCCGAGGAACGGTCCTGGGTACCCGAGGCAGATGTCAATGCCCCGCGCCTCCTGCGCAAGTTTCTGGCCGGTTTCCGTCCGAGGGGCGTGGAGGGGGGGGGACTGTAACCACCCAGGGGTCTGCTGCCCGTGCTCCTCGGCCTGCTGCCTTCACTCTCCCAGCTCCTACCGCTCCTGTCCGGTGTCAGGGATCCCGGTTGTCGTCAGTCCACTGACGGCTCCGGGGCGCTGGCAACCGCCGCCTACGGGTCAGTTGGGTTGCGGCTTCCAGGGCTCCTTCATCCTTGCCGCATGCTCCTCGGGTACCCGCGCCCATTCCCAGCCGCAGGGTTCCAGCGCTCTCTGCTTAAGCAATGCTGCTCCTCTCCTCACTTCCGGGGCTACTGCTTGAGCACATGAAACTCCAAATCAGTATCTGCTGGAGAACTGCAGGGAGCATGCTCCTCCCCTCAGCCAATCACCATGCCTCTGTGTCCTGCCAATCAGGAGTACCCTGCTGTAATATAAGCTTCCTGTTTCCTGTCAGTCTTTGCCAGGGCAATTTCTACCTAGTGAAGTTGCTATTCCTGGTCTGGTCAGGTTGTTCCTTATTTTGCTTGATATCTGATTTCTGTGTGTTACTTTCCTGCAGATCTCCGTCCTGCCGGCTCCTCGCTGACTTCCGTGTTCTTGGCCTGCTACCCGGATCTCTTCCAAGCTGAAATCACTGACTCAGGTCCTGCTCTGGATTCTCCGTGTTCCCGGTTCCCCGTGCCCTATCTTATACCCGGTTGCTGTGTTGTTTCCACGTTGCCTTGGGTCGGTTTAACACCCGTGTCCGCTTCATTGGTCCTTCCGAGGTTGGTACCGGCGGTATCCCTGTATAGGGGTTAGGCGCTCCGGGGCCTCCTTCGGTGGTGTTCCAGTGCTGTGGCCGTGTGGCCGTCCCCTGGGGCGTGGCTTCTTGTTTTGTTCAATAAACCTGTTGACTCTACTGTACTGGTCCGCCTCTCTATCATCCCGGTATCAGCATCCGCACTACGCGGTCCAGTGGGTCCACGTGTGGGGTCCGTCAGTAGGACGTGACATATGCATTATTTCAAAATTTAACAGGTGCAAAAGTATGGGCACCCTTCTGATTTTCATGATTTGAATACTCCTAACTACTTTTTACTGACTTACTGAAGCACTAAATTGGTTTGGTAACCTCATTGAGCTTTGTACTTCATAGCCCGGTGTATCCAATCATGAGAAAAGCTATTTCAGGTGTCCAGTTGCAAGTTGTTCTCCTAGTTGCATCTTCTCTGAGGAGTGGCATCATGGGCTCCTCAAAAGAGCTCTCAAATGATCTGAAAAAAAAGATTGTTCAACATAGTTGTTCAGGGGAAGGATACAAAAAGTTGTCTCAGAGATTTAACCTGTCAGTTTCTACTGTGAGGAACATAGTAAGGAAATGGAAGACCACAGGGACAGTTCTTGTAAAGGCCAGAAGTGGCAGGCCAACAAAAATATCAGAAAGGCAGAGAAGAAGAATGGTGAGAACAGTCAAGAACAATCCACAGACCACCTCCAAAGACCTGCAGCATCATCTTGCTGCAGATGGTGTCACTGTGCAACGGTCAACAATATGACTCACCGCGGCCGGGACTCCGGTTTAGACAGGCGATGCTTCCTTTCTCCTTGTCACGGGTGGACCGCGCCTGCCGGTAGTGGGGCCCGGTGTAGTGCAGATCAAAAGTGTTTGAAGACGTCTTGGTGGAACAGATTAAAGGGGTTTTTAATTTATTCGTGACGCCACCTATGAGTAGATTCGGTAAGGGCTACCGACGCTGCGGAGCCCCCGGGGATGGATAGCAGCAAGATGTTACGCTCCCCACAGGCTGACCGGTGATCCCCGGAGGCTGGAGCTGCTCAAGATGTTGTGCGGCAGCTGCGGTTACCTAATAGTGCGGACGGACAGTTCATAAGGAAGCACGGACACAGAAAGTCTCTGCAACGGGTCTTTACCGTAACCAGCAGGCAGTACATGGCATACAGTGGTTGAGTAGTAGACCAGGTGGACTCAGCAGTAATGGTGTCCCTTAGAGATCCGCAGTGTTCCTCCTTTCTACCTATTTGGTTGCCAGTGTCGCCCAGGAATACCAGGTCGGGTACGGGGAGGCTGCTTCAATGCCCTATCCATGATATACGTCCTGGATGCTTTGGGGAGCCTTGGGTCCCTCAGTGGGTACACCGCTGGTTAGACGACTGGAAGTTGGCTGGTGGTGGGGTGCTCCTTTGAAGCTGCTCCTCCACTCTTCTGGTTCGCGTGGCAGAGGTGAACTGCTGCCAGCTTCGGTACCAGTGAACCGGCTGTGAGTTGTGGGCACGGGAGTCTTTTGGGAACCCGTGTAGATAATGCCCAATCCCAGTGGTTAAGGCCTCAGGTGCTGACACCCGACCGGTGACGGCCCAGGGGCCCGCACGGGGTGCGGAGCCCCCGCTCCTCTCCAAGTTCTAGTCTTAGACCCTTCTTCTCCGAGTTCTAGACTATTCTCTTCTCTGTCTAGATTATTGTGTGCTCTACTACACTACCCTAACACTCCACCCCCCAGGACCTATGATTGGCCCTCTGTTTCAGGTGATGCATGTAGGGTGGGATCTCTATGTTAACCGGATCATTGCTGAGTCAGAGAATATTGCGGCTGCATTTATGGCTGCAATACCCTCTTGTGACGCACTCGTTGCGGGGCGCCACAAATACAGCGCACACTGCACAAGGAGAAGCTGTATGGGAGGGTGATGTGAAAAAAGTCGTTTCTGCATGCACGCCACAAACAGAGTCGCCTGAGGTATGCAAGAGCACATTTGGACAAGCCAGTTTCATTTTGGAAGAAGGTCCTGTGGACTGATGAAACAAAGATTGAGTTGTTTGGTCATACAACAAGGCGTTATGCATGGCGCCACAAAAACACAGCATTCCAAGAAAAACACCTGCTACCCACTGTCAAATTTGGGGAGGGTCCATCATGCTTTGGGGCTGTGTGGCCAATGACGGCACCGGGAATCTTGTTACAGTTGAGGGTCGCATGGATTCCACTCAGTATCAGCAGATTCTTGAGAATAATGTTCAAGAATCAGTGTCAAAGTTGAAGTTACGCCGGGGATGGATCTTTCAGCAAGACAATGATCCAAAACACCGCTCCAAATCTACTCAGGCATTCATGCAGAGTAACAATTACAATGTTTTGGAATGGCCATCCCAGTCCCCAGACCTGAATATCATTGAGCATCTGTGGAATGTTTTGAAGCGGGCTGTCCATGCTCGGCGACCATCAAACTTAACTGAACTGGAATTGTTTTGTAAAGAGGAATGGTCAAAAATCCCTTCATCCAGGATCCAGGGCCGTATTTGCCACTAGGCACTCGTAGGCACGTGCCTAGGGCGGCGCCATTCACAGGGGGGCGGCGTCTCAGCGTGTTTCCTTTTTTTTTTTTTTTTTTTTTTCTTCTCTTGCTCTGTGCCGGCCGGGTTGTAAGCCCTGCCCCCTCATACCCCGCCCCCCCCCCCCTTCCCGTCGTTATCAGGCCCGCTGCCCGCCCACCTCACCCAGCCTGCAGCCGGGTGATAAGTCCCGCTCCCTCTCCCCCCCCCCCTCGTCATCTCATCAGGCCCGCCGCCCGCACACCTCACCCCCAGCCTGCAGCAGCCAATCCCGCGGCAGCCAGTACCGCCGGAAAAGAGAAGGAGGGGCCCGCTGCGGTGAGACCATGGCAGAGAGCGTATGGGGGGGGGCCGCGGCTTTCGGTCAGATGGCACGTGCGGCGGAGGCGGAGGCAGAGACGGGGATTTGAAGATCCCGCCCGGGCAGCACAGGCGGCGGTGGCTCAGACCATGCTGCGCCGGGTAAGTCTGAGGAGCAGGCGGCAGGGCTCCAGTAGCTCGGAGCAGCTGAAGATGGGGTGCAGGGATGTGGCCCAGGGGGTGCAGGGATGTGGCCCAGGGGGGTGCAGGGATGTGGCCCAGGGGGGTGCAGAGATGTGGCCCAGGGGGGTGCAGAGATGTGGCCCAGGGGCGTGCAGAGATGTGGCCCAGGGGGGGTGCAGGGATGTGGCCCAGGGGGGGTGCAGGGATGTGGCCCAGGGGGGTGCAGGGATGTGGCTCAGGGGGTGCAGGGATGAGGCACAGGGGTGCTGGGATATGGATGAGGCACAGGGTGCTGGGATGGGGTGCAGGGGTGCTAGGATGGGGTGCAGGGGTGCTGGGATGGGGTGCAGGGATGAGGCACAGGGGGTGCAGGGATGAGGCACAGGGGGTGCAGGGATGAGGCACAGGGGGTGCTGGGATGGGGCACAGGGGTGCTGGGATGGGGTGCTGGGATATGGATGGGGCGCAAGGGTGCTGGGATATGGATGGGGCGCAGGGTGCTGGGATATAGATGGGGCACAGGGGTGCAGGGATCTGGATGGGGCACAGGGGTGCTAGGATGGGGCGCAGGGGTGCTGGGATGGGGTGCAGGGATGAGGCACAGGGGGTGCAGGGATGAGGCACAGGGGTGCAGGGATGAGGCACAGGGGGTGCAGGGATGGGGCACAGGGGTGCTGGGATGGGGCGCAGGTGTGCTGGGATATGGATGGGGCGCAGGGGTGCTGGGATATGGATGAGGCACAGGGGTGCTGGGATATGGATGGGGCACAGGGGTGCTGGGATATGGATGGGGCACAGGGGTGCTGGGATTTGGATGGGGCACAGGGGTGCTGGGATTTGGATGGGGCGCAGGGGTGCTGGGATGGGGCGCAGGGGTGCTGGGATGGGGTGCAGGGGTGCTGGGATGGGGCGCAGGGGTGCTGGGATATGGATGGGGCACAGGGGTGCTGGGATGGGGCACAAGGGTGCTGGATGGGGCGCAGGGATATGGATGGGGCGCAGGGGTGCTGGATCTGGATGGGGCACAGGGGTGCAGGGATCTGGATGGGGCACAGGTGTCCATGGACCTGGATGAGGCACAGGGGTGCAGGGATCTGGATGGGGCACAGGGTGCAGGGATCTGGATGGGGCACAGGGGTGCAGGGATCTGGATGGGGCACAAGGGGTGCAGAGATCTGGATGGGGCACAAGGGTGCAGGGATATGGATGTACACAGGGGTGGTCCTGGTGCCGAGTGCAGGCGAGCTGGAGACCGGGAGCCGCAGAGGAAGAAGCTGCCGGGATGAGGGATCCGGAATCAGGAGCGTGGAGTCAGGTAAGGCGCTGTTACAGCCGAAGATAGCAGCCTGGGGGGGACAGAATGGAAAAGATGGATGGATGGGGCGGCCTGGATGAGGGGGCAGAATGGGATGGATGCATAGATGGGACGGCCTGGAAGAGGGGGCAGAATGGAAGGATGGGGCAGCCTGGAAGAGGGGTCAGAGTGGGATGGATTAATGGATGGACGAGGCGGCTTGGAAAAGGGGGCAGAAGATGGATGGAGGAGGGGGGCATGGAAAAGGGGGCAGAAGATGGGTGGATGGGGGAGAAGGTAAATGGAACGTAGGGGAGAAGCTACATGGATGAGAGAGAGGCTTCGTGGAACATTGGAGGGGAGAGGCTGCATGGAACAATGGAGGGATATGGGGGGGGGAGAGTATGAACTGCATGGGACATATGGGGGATGAACAGTATGGGATATGTGGAAGGAGGATGAGCAGTATGGCATACACATTTATATAGGGAACGTACTGTCCTGGTGATGTATTGATGGTGTTTCTGATTATGTATTGTATTGATGGTGGTTTTGGTTATGTACTGACGGGTTATAGTGATGATGTATTATTGAATTGATGGGGGTTCTGATGATGTATTGACTGATTTTGGTGATGTATTACTGTATTGACAATGGTTCTGGCAATATACTGACAGGGGTTCTAGTAATGTGTTATTGTATTGCCGGTGGTTTTGGTGATGGAGTCATGTGGATGTTGTAATCTTTAACTTAACAGACTTGATCCTAAAACATTACAGACATTGCTTCCGGATTATCAACGACGAAAGGGGCGGCAGCCGCGGCAAATTTTTCGACCGCCCCGGTCGCCACAAACAGTTGCTACGCCACTGCCCGGGCGGGCGGCAGCACATTCCCGACAGGCAGGCAGCGGCTGAGCTCAGCTATGTTTGAGTCAGCAGCGCGTGTGTGAAGGTGCAGCATGGGCCAGGGCAGGGGGCATCAATCATCATGCATCAGATTCATGATGCATCATCATTGATGGCAATGGTGGATGGGCGGGGAGGCGCCGCGGCAGGCATCAAGTACAGTGACGTGCACAACAACAACCCACAAGTCTGTACTAGCAGTTTGTAACCAGCCAGCCCCAGCTGAGCCAGCAGGAGGAGGGAGGGAATCAGTAGTCAGGAGGACACAGGCAGCATGGCATGCTGGCAGCAGCAGCAGGGAATGGACCCTCTGGGTAAGGCCCCCGGCCTTCCCCCCCCCCCATATGTATCTATGCAATGCTGCAGCTTCTAGGTATGTGTGGGCCGCTCCCATCCCCCACATATGTATCTATGCATGCCTGCAGCGGCCCCAGCCCCAGTTGTGTGGGCCGCTCCCATATGTATCTATGCATTGCTGCAGCAGCCCCAGTTGTGTGTGGGCCACTCGCATCCCCCACATGTCTATGAAATGCTCCAGCGCCCCCAGTCCCAGGTATGTGTGGGCCGCTCCCACCCCCCACATTATGTATCTATGCAATGCTGCAGCGCCCCAGCTCCGGGTCTGTGTGGGCTGCTCCCATCCCCCCTATCTATGCACTGCTGCAGTGCCTGCAGGCTGCTGCAGCCCAAGCCTATGTGGGCCGCACACAGACCACACACAGACCTTGGCTGCAGCAGGCACTGCAGCATTGCATACATATGGGGGGGATGGGAGCAAGTGGCCCACACAGACCTGGGCTGCAGCAGCCTGCAGGCACTGCAGCATTGCATAGCTTGGGGGGGGGGGGGGAGGTATGGGAGCAGCTCACACAGACCTGCTGTAGCATGCTATATGGGAGAGAGCCGGCTTTGGCCCATAGACCTGCAACATACCACATAGGAGGGGGGTGGCCCACAGACCTGCAGCATGGGCTGTGGAGTCAGAGTCGCAGCCCATTTTGGTGGAGTCAGTAGAAAATGGACTGACTCCGACTACTAAAATATATAACAACAAATTGGGTATAGTGGTTCAATGTAAAATGTGCTGAGTTTATTAATGTTATGAATTATTTTTGTTCTTTCTAAAGACCTTTATTCTTGTATTACAATAACGTTTAAAACCTGATGTTACCATTGTTCTACAATAAATATATCACTTAAACATCAGCCATGTTTGGAGGAGTCAAAGTCGAAGTTGAAGGAGTTGTATTCCGAGTCTGGGAAATTCAGGAGTCGGAGTCAGTGGTTTGACTTGCACTACTCACACTAGCGTTAGCCTTTTCGCTGACGGATCCGTGTAAAACTTAGAATTCTGCAGCCTGAGTGCAAGTGTTAACGTGGTGTAACGGTGTGGTCAGGCTGCCTATATATCCGTTACTGCAAACCGCGTTTCTGTGTGCGCTCAGAAATAGCGTATATCCGGGACTTTGGTGTGAAGCGGCCGGTTGCGATGGGAGACCGGTAACCGTAGGGATATATGGGCAGCCTGAACACAGCGTTACAGCACGTTAAGGCTTGCACTCAGGCTGCAGAATTCTAAGTTTTTCACGGATTCGTCAGCGAAAAGGCTGACACTAGTCTGATCCTATCCTTACCAACTCCACAGCCCTGTTTACAGCATGCTATATGCTGTAGGGGGCTCACACAGACCTGCAGCATGCTGTTTGAAGTCCTGTTGGGTTTTGCCAGCGGAGTGAGACTTCTCTGCCTCTTCTCTATGCACTGACCTGTCAAAAGCGGTGTAGATCACACTCCTACACCACTTCTAACAGTTCTGTGTATACAAGTAGCGCAGAAGTCCCGCTCTGCAGGCAAAATCCAACATGACTGCAAACACTGATAGTAAGAAAGTAGAGTTTTTAAATCACTCCTGCAGCCCCTTCACAGGTGCCACAATATAGTATATGTGTAGAATTACATTTTCACACATTAAGGGTAAGTTCACACATACGTCGGCTTAGTGTCGGCGGCGGCTGGGCGGACCCGACAGGAAGCTCGGCAGCCGTCCACCGGCTTCCTGTCGGGTATGTGCGGCGGGAGACGGGCGGGTGTGCGGCGGGTGCACAGCGGGTTAGCGGCAGCGGGTTCTGCAGCGGCTGGAAGCAGCACATGATTCTGCTTGCAGCCGCTGCAGAACCGGCCGGATTATAGAACATGCTCATTCTTTGCTAACCCGCTGGGAACCCAGCGGGTTAGCAACAGATGAGCATGTAGAAACCGCCGGTGTGTGCACACCGGGGGTCGGTTTCCATAGGTTTATATGTTAACCCAAAAGCCGCTTTTGGATTAACATAAATTTACATAAACCTCATGGAAACCGACCTGCGGTTTCCGCTGCTAAACCGAGGTTAAAACTATATGTGTGAACTTACCCTAAGTCCTCTTTCACTTTCGTGCCCCCGGCATGTGTGCAGTCCATGCTAACACATGTCAGAAGCACGAACATACGGTCCAGACAGCAATGTTCCTCTATGGCCCCCCTTCACATGTGCGCATGCATTGATTAACATTGGTCTGACTGCAATGTGAGAAAATCACACATTGCACTCATCAGAGTTTCACCCCAGTGTGTCCGTACCCTAATACTAAAATCCATATAGTAATCCTACAATGTCTGCTGGACACGGTATGGGGAGGGTGTATGGCTTAGTTAGTACACTCCATACTTCATGGTATGGGGGGGGTTTATGGCTCAGTTAGTACACACTCCATACTTCTTGTTATTAACCAGTTAATGCTCTCTTGTCCACCGCACTGCAGTGTCAAAACAGGACGACAGCGAGACAGGCAGCAACAACGCATCAGAGAGCCCCTGACCTCGAAATAGAAGATCCTCAGATCCCGGTATTGTGACGACATATGAAGAAATATTTTTTTACATTTATATTACACTATGCACTCCACAGCACTTTACATATATCATCCACACTGTCCCCATTGGGGCTCACAATGTAAACATCCTACCAGTATGTCTCATATTGTATATCGCCTTTCTTTGATATCACCTTCACAAATATTGCATTTATTGAACTTGTCAGCTTTTGGATGTTAAGATTGCATTTGTTTGCAGGATGTCAGAAATTGACTCCCAGAGCTGCTGGTTTGACGGTTAATGTCTTGCAGCATCTTAGATTTTTTTGCTTAAAGGTACTTCCAAGTTTCTGAATAGCAGGTAATAGGGAAGAAAATGGTGTGTCACAGTCCGCGCTGCCACGATCATTCACTCCAAAGAAATGCACATGAAGATGGAACTTCAAAACGAACTCCTTTATTTCCTCCTGCCTCCTACGCGTTTCGGTGCCCTCCTGGCACCTTCCTCAGGGATCCCTCAGGGAGGAAGGTGCCAGGAGGGCACCGAAACGCGTAGGAGGCAGGAGGAAATAGAGGAGTTCGTTTTGAAGTTCCATCTTCATGTACATTTCTTTGGAGTGAATGATCGTGGCAGCACGGACTGTGACACACCATTTTCTTCCCTATTACCTGATGTTTCTCCACACTTGTGTGGATGGTGGAAGTCCTGCAGCAGCTATCTAGGAATAATCATTGAATACGCCTTCAAGCCAGTTGTGGGTTACACAACTGCCCCAGGTGAGTGAATCCCTGTTTTCACCACTTATATACTTAGTGCCACATTGATAGGGCACTATTGCGCCTCTTGTTCCCCTCCTTCTTTTATCTTGAAGTTTCTGAATAGGGCTGAGATTAGGGGAGACTGGTGGCCACACCATGGTTTTCTCTACTTTTATGTCCATAGCAGCCAATTACTCAGGGCTATGCTCTGTACCAAGAGATGGTGCATTGTCATGCATGGGGAATGGGGATGATTTTGTACGAAGAAAAAAAAGTGAAGAATATTTATACCGTGTTAGCCAGTAGATAGAAAAATAGGCCTCTCAGATCGAAAAAAAAGTGGTCAGTCTAAAAGTATATATACTTTGCCGTGGTCCTTTTCACTCCTTCATGGACCCTATAGGGGCAAACTAGCTCTCTCCACATGATTACGACCCAAGACATGACTGCCACCTCCTTGCTGATGTCACAACCTTTTTGGGACATGGTGGTGGTCATCTAGCAACCATCCACTACTCCAACCATAATGGGAACCTCTCAGCTCCTTTTAGCCCCTCCTATTACTACTCTGCACCTTGCTGCTAGCTCATCCCTAACCATTCAAAAGATGATTTATCACCTTATTGTTGCCTTTTGCGCATAAATTAAAATCATTAAAAGATTTTATTATTCTTTGTATTTATTGCAAAGCAGTCTGTCTGCGGGGGGCGTGGCACGACGGGGGTGGGGGGTGGTACGAAGCAGGGGGCGTGGCACGACGGGGTGTGGTGCGATGGGGGATGTGGCGGGGGGCGGGGGGGGGCCACACCGCTGACAGTGCCTAGGGCGGCAGGAACTCCAAAAACGGGCCTGCCAGGATCCAGGAACTCATTAACAGCTACAGGAAGCGACTAGAGGCTGTTATTTTTGCAAAAGGTGGATCTACTAAATATTAATGTCACTTTTCTGTTGAGGTGCCCATACTTTCGCACCTGTCAAATTTTGAAATAATACATATTTCACATTTTTGGTTAGTGCAATAAACCTCATTTCAATCCTGAAATATTACTGTGTCCATCAGTTATTACATATATCACACTGAAATAGCTGTTGCAAAAAACGAAATAAAAAAAAAAAAGAGTAAGATTAAGAGGGGTGCCCAAACTTTTTCATATGACTGTATATAATGTTTGTGTCACATACCGTGTGTTGTGTGTATGTATCATCCACATTTATAAATCCCACCAGCACAGATGAGTTCCTAGGTGTAAACATGTCATCAATCGCCCGGCAAACGAGCAAAATGCGGCTCATCATCGGGTGATTGGATGTTTATGGAGGAACAAAAATCTTTGCTCTCGACAGCACATCACTGGCTGCAAACTGCAGAAGAGCTGCCGATAACATGATCCTGTAGAGGACAGATTGCTCTACCGGTGATTGCTCTGCACCCATCATTCTTCATCATCCTGTGTAAAAAGTCCGGAGACAAGTGCTGAATGACCTGAATATTATAGATCGCGCTCATTCACCAGTCTGAATTCAACACTTGTAAATGTAACCCAAATATCTGAGTGTGACGGTGCAATATGTCAGCATTTAGGGCCCACTTTAACCTTTTGCCCAGGGCCCCACTTTGCCTAAAACCGGCCCTGCTCACACCGCACCTCTCCTGTCACCCATAGACCCCTGCCGTCCTCACACCGCACCTCTGCTGTTACCCATAGACCCCCGCCCGCCTCCCACTGCAACTCTCCTGTCTCCCATAGGCCCCCACCCACCTCACACCGCACCTCTCCTCTCACCCATAGACCCCCGCGCACTTCACACCGCACCTCTCCTGTCACCCATAGACCCCACCCGCCTCACACTGCACCTGTCCTGCATCCCCCGTTGACTCCGGCACCTCTCCCCACCGATAATCTGCAATTTACCAAGGGACAGGACCTTTGGTGATGTCACAGTCATTCACATGACTATGACATCACTGCAGGCCCTGTATTCTTCAATGCTTTCTGTTCCCAGCTATGACACAGAGCCATCACAGCTGGGAAGAAGGGTAAGAGGGCAGAGAGAGTGCAGGGGGCAGGGGGAGCAAAGACAGTGCAGGGGCAAAAAGAGTCCAGGGGCAAATACAGTGTGGGGGGGGGACAGAAAGAAAGCTCAGCCCCACTCCATACTGCCCCCACTTTATTCTGCCCCACTCCATTCTCTCACTCCATTTTGCCCCTGCTCTGCTCCACTCCATACTGCCCTGCTCTGCTCCACTGCATTCTGCCCCTGCTCTGCTCCACTCCATTTTGCCCCTGCTCTGCCCCCACTCCATTCTGCCCCTGCTCTGCTCCACTCTATTCTGCCCCTGCTCTGCCCCCACTCCATTCTGCCTCTGCTCTGCCCTCACTCCTATCTGCCCGTGCTCTGCCCTCACTCCATTCTGCCCCTGCTCTACCCTACTCCATTCTGTCCCTGCTCTGCCCTCGCTCCATTCTGCCCCTGCTCTGCCCTCACTCCATTCTGCCCCTGCTCTGCCCTCACTCCATTCTACCCCTGCTCTACCCCACTCCATTCTATTCCTGCTCTGCCCTCACTCCATTCTGACACTGCTCTGCCCCCACACCATTCTGCCCCTGCTTTACCCTCCATTCTACTCCTGCTATGCCCCCACTCCATTCTGCCCCACTCCATTCTGCCCCTGTTCTGCCCCCACTCCATTCTGCCCCTGCTCTGCCCCCACACCATTCTGCCCCTGCTTTGCCCTCCATTCTACTCCTGCTATGCCCCACTCCATTTTGCCCCACTCCATTCTGCCCCTGCTTTGCCCCCACTCCACTCTGCCCCTGCTCTGCCCCACTCCATTCTGCCCCTGCTCCACTTATCTCTGCCCTGCTCTTCCCCTCTCCATTCTGCCCCTGCTCTACCCCACTCCATTCAGCCCCACTCCATTCTGCTCCTACTCTGCCCCACTCTGCTCTGCCCCTGCTCTTCCTCACTCTACCCCTCAGCATGAGAGCAAGCATAAGGGGTGCAGATCCACCACAAGGGGGCACAGCGACCACAGGGGAAGAGCACACAGATGACAAAGGTGGGGTGAACAGAGAGACAACACAGGTGGGGGCTAAGAGCGACCACGGGGCATGGGCAGAGAGCCACCACGGGGAGTGGAGGGAGCAGAGAGCAACTAGAGGGGGGCAGAGAGACATCATGGGGGGTAGCCAGAGAGCTCACTCAGGTCTGCGCAAGGGGTCAAGCGAGTGTCCATGGGGAGGGGCCAGGTAGCGCACACAGGGTGGTGCCACATGACTGTCAGCACCATAGATCCCGCCCCCATCATCATGTCACCGCCCACCTGATGCGATAGCTTCGGACTCCTATCTAGTAGTAGTTATATACTTGTATTTAGGAGTTTTATAATAAATGCACATTTTGAAGCAGATAGGGTTTATTATCTAGGATATTAGGTACACTCTTTTTTGTTTTTCAGCTATTTTTGTAATCATTGTCAGCAGCGGATGCAGCTTGGCTGGTTCTTGTATATCGGTAATATTTCCAGCGTGAGCAGGTGGCAGCACAGGGGTGTGAGGACGTGCCGGGGACATGTGAGTCCTGTACTTGTCAGGTTTGGCCCAGCCATTTACATTCTAGCCGGTGTTACATTGTAGCGGCGGCGTTGCCTGCCAGGATACGATTGCACTATAAATTGTTCTGGAAGGCACTTAGCCTGTGTAGTCATTATCATCATCGTCTCTATTAGAAAGTTAATCTGCACACATCAGAATACAATGCGTGTTTGTTCAATAAAGTCTTCCATTTTTTTCAATTATGCCATATTTTAAGAATTTAATTGCCCTTGTAGTTTGGGTAATAGAAATAGTGCAGAATGTGGTGACGATTATAGGGCTTCTCCGCGCTGATGGAAGGAGCCGGGGTCACTTTCTTGCAGAGACGAGAGTGATGGATGTCGGCTGTCACCGTCCGTGATGGGAGATCGCCGCGACTCCGAGAACGTCTCACACCTCATCTGGGTATTATTGATCGGCAATAGTTTGGGGCGGGGGGTTAGTTGTTACGGGGACAGTGGAAAAAGGAGATAAGCAAACATGAATCCCAAGGACAGGATGAAATATGATCAAAATGTACGATTTACGGAGACATTGCAACATATTCTCTAAACTGAAATGTTGTCAGCTTCCACATTGTATCCTCTAATCAAGTGCAAAAATGAGGGCTCTGAGGCTGGTATTATGTCTGGGCTGTGACTATAGTATAATGGGGGCATTGTCTATGACTGGGGCTGTTATGGGGGCACTGAGGCTGGTATTATGTCTGGGCTGTGACTATAGTATAATGGGAGCATTGTCTATGACTGGTGTTGTTATGGGGGCACTGATGCTGGTATTATGTCTGGACTGTGACTATAGTATAATGGGGGCATTGTCTATGACTGGTGTTGTTATGGGGGCACTGAGGCTGGTATTATGTCTGGACTGTGACTATAGTATAATGGGGGCATTGTCTATGACTGGTGTTGTTATGGGGGCTCTGAGGCTGGTATTATGTCTGGGCTGTGACTATAGTATAATGGGAGCATTGTCTATGACTGGTGTTGTTATGGGGGCTCTGAGGCTGCTATTATGTCTGGGCTGTGACTATAGTATAATGGGGGGCATTGTCTATGACTGGTGTTGTTATGGGGCACTGAGAATGGTATTATGTCTGGGCTGTGACTATAGTATAATGGGGGCATTGTCTATGACTGGTGTTGTTATGGGGGCACTGAGGCTGGTATTATGTCTGGGCTATGACTATAGTATAATGGGAGCATTGTCTATGACTGGTGTTGTTATGGGGGCTCTGAGGCTGGTATTATGTCTGGGCTATGACTATAGTATAATTGGGGCATTGTCTATGACTGGTGTTGTTATGGGGGCACTGAGGCTGGTATTATGTCTGGGCTATGACTATAGTATAATGGGGGCATTGTCTATGACTGGTGTTGTTATGGGGGCACTGAGGCTGCTATTATGTCTGGTCTGTGACTATAGTATAATGGGGGCATTGTCTATGACTGGTGTTGTTATGGGGGCTCTGAGGCTGGTATTATGTCCGGGCTGTGACTATAGTATAATGGGGGCATTGTCTATGACTGGTGTTGTTATGGGGGCTCTGAGGCTGGTATTATGTCTGGGCTGTGACTATAGTATAATGGGGGCATTGTCTATGACTGGTGTTGTTATGGGGGCTCTGTGGCTGGTATTATGTCTGGACTGTGACTATAGTATAATGGGGGCATTGTCTATGACTGGTGTTGTTATGGGGGCACTGTGACTGGTATTATGTCTGGACTGTGACTATAGTATAATGGGGGCATTGTCTATGACTGGTGTTGTTATGGGGGCACTGATGCTGGTATTATGTCTGGACTGTGACTATAGTATAATGGGGGCATTGTCTATGACTGGTGTTGTTATGGGGGCTCTGAGGCTGGTATTATGTCTGGACTGTGACTATAGTATAATGGGGGCATTGTCTATGACTGGTGTTGTTATGGGGGCACTGAGGCTGGTATTATGTCTGGACTATGACTATAGTATAATGGGGGCATTGTCTACGACTGGTGTTGTTATGGGGGCACTGTGACTGGTATTATGTCTGGGCTGTGACTATAGTATAATGGGGGCATTGTCTATGACTGGTGTTGTTATGGGGGCACTGTGACTGGTATTATGTCTGGGCTATGACTATAGTATAATGGGGCATTGTCTATGACTGGTGTTGTTATGGGGGCACTGTGACTGGTATTATGTCTGGGCTGTGACTATAGTATAATGGGGGCATTGTCTATGACTGGTGTTGTTATGGGGGCACTGAGGCTGGTATTATGTCTGGGCTATGACTATAGTATAATGGGGGCATTGTCTATGATGGGTGTTGTTATGGGGGCTCTGAGGCTGCTATTATGTCTGGTCTGTGACTATAGTATAATGGGGGCATTGTCTATGACTGGTGTTGTTATGGGGGCTCTGAGGCTGGTATTATGTCC
Organism: Allobates femoralis; assembly: GCA_033576535.1. Lineage (NCBI taxonomy): Eukaryota > Metazoa > Chordata > Amphibia > Anura > Aromobatidae > Allobates > Allobates femoralis. The sequence continues at coordinate 116,113,941 of JARQOC010000010.1, forward strand.
GGGCTGTGACTATAGTATAATGGGGGCATTGTCTATGACTGGTGTTGTTATGGGGGCTCTGAGGCTGGTATTATGTCTGGGCTGTGACTATAGTATAATGGGGGCATTGTCTATGACTGGTGTTGTTATGGGGGCTCTGTGGCTGGTATTATGTCTGGACTGTGACTATAGTATAATGGGGGCATTGTCTATGACTGGTGTTGTTATGGGGGCACTGTGACTGGTATTATGTCTGGACTGTGACTATAGTATAATGGGGCATTGTCTATGACTGGTGTTGTTATGGGGGCTCTGAGGCTGGTATTATGTCTGGGCTATGACTATAGTATAATGGGAGCATTGTCTATGACTGGTGTTGTTATGGGGGCACTGTGACTGGTATTATGCCTGGGCTATGACTATAGTATAATGGGGGCATTGTCTATGACTGGTGTTGTTATGGGGGCACTGTGACTGGTATTATGCCTGGGCTATGACTATAGTATAATGGGGGCATTGTCTATGACTGGTGTTGTTATGGGGGCACTGTGACTGGTATTATGTCTGGGCTATGACTATAGTATAATGGGGCATTGTCTATGACTGGTGTTGTTATGGGGGCTCTGAGGCTGGTATTATGTCTGGAGTGTGACTATAGTATAATGGGGGCATTGTCTATGACTGGTGTTGTTATGGGGGCACTGTGACTGGTATTATGCCTGGGCTATGACTATAGTATAATGGGGGCATTGTCTATGATGGGTGTTGTTATGGGGGCTCTGAGGCTGGTATTATGTCCGGGCTGTGACTATAGTATAATGGGGGCATTGTCTATGACTGGTGTTGTTATGGGGGCACAGAGGCTGGTATTATGTCTGGGCTATGACTATAGTATAATGGGGGCATTGTCTATGACTGGTGTTGTTATGGGGGCACTGAGGCTGGTATTATGTCTGGGCTGTGACTATAGTATAATGGGGCATTGTCTATGACTGGTGTTGTTATGGGGGCTCTGAGGCTGGTATTATGTCTGGACTGTGACTATAGTATAATGGGGCATTGTCTATGACTGGTGTTGTTATGGGGGCACTGAGGCTGGTATTATGTCTGGACTGTGACTATAGTAATGGGGCATGTCTATGATGGGGTTGATATGGGGGCTTGAGTGCTATTATGCTGGTCGTGACAAGTATATGGGCATTGTCTATGATGGTGTTGTATGGGGGCACTGAGGCTGGTATTATGTCTGGGCTGTGACTATAGTATAATGGGGGCATTGTCTATGACTGGTGTTGTTATGGGGGCACTGTGACTGGTATTATGTCTGGGCTATGACTATAGTATAATGGGGGCATTGTCTATGACTGGTGTTGTTATGGGGGCTCTGAGGCTGCTATTATGTCTGGTCTGTGACTATAGTATAATGGGGGCATTGTCTATGACTGGTGTTGTTATGGGGGCTCTGAGGCTGCTATTATGTCTGGGCTGTGACTATAGTATAATGGGGGCATTGTCTATGACTGGTGTTGTTATGGGGGCTTGAGGCTGGTATTATGTCTGGGCTATGACTATAGTATAATGGGGGCATTGTCTATGACTGGTGTTGTTATGGCGGCTCTGAGGCTGGTATTATGTCTGGGCTTGACTATAGTATAATGGGGGCATTGTCTATGACTGGTGTTGTTATGGGGGCTCTGAGGCTGGTATTATGTCTGGGCTGTGACTATAGTATAATGGGGGCATTGTCTATGACTGGTGTTGTTATGGGGGCACTGATGCTGGTATTATGTCTGGACTGTGACTATAGTATAATGGGGCATTGTCTATGACTGGTGTTGTTATGGGGGCACTGAGGCTGGTATTATGTCTGGGCTATGACTATAGTATAATGGGGCATTGTCTATGACTGGTGTTGTTATGGGGGCACTGTGGCTGGTATTATGTCTGGGCTGTGACTATAGTATAATGGGGCATTGTCTATGACTGGTGTTGTTATGGGGGCTCTGTGGCTGGTATTATGTCTGGGCTTGACTATAGTATAATGGGGGCATTGTCTATGACTGGTGTTGTTATGGGGGCACTGAGGCTGGTATTATGTCTGGGCTATGACTATAGTATAATGGGGGCATTGTCTATGACTGGTGTTGTTATGGGGGCACTGGGCTGGTATTATGTCTGGGCTGTGACTATAGTATAATGGGGGCATTGTCTATGACTGGTGTTGTTATGGGGGCACTGAGGCTGGTATTATGTCTGGGCTGTGACTATAGTATAATGGGGGCATTGTCTATGACTGGTGTTGTTATGGGGGCACTGTGGCTGGTATTATGTCTGGGCTGTGACTATAGTATAATGGGGGCATTGTCTATGACTGGTGTTGTTATGGGGGCTCTGTGGCTGGTATTATGTCTGGGCTATGACTATAGTATAATGGGGGCATTGTCTATGACTGGTGTTGTTATGGGGGCCTGTGGCTGGTATTATGTCTGGGCTGTGACTATAGTATAATGGGGCATTGTCTATGACTGGTGTTGTTATGGGGGCACTGTGGCTGGTATTATGTCTGGGCTGTGACTATAGTATAATGGGGGCATTGTCTATGACTGGTGTTGTTATGGGGGCTCTGTGGCTGGTATTATGTCTGGGCTATGACTATAGTATAATGGGGGCATTGTCTATGACTGGTGTTGTTATGGGGGCACTGAGGCTGGTATTATGTCTGGACTATGACTATAGTATAATGGGGGCATTGTCTATGACTGGTGTTGTTATGGGGGCACTGAGGCTGGTATTATGTCTGGGCTATGACTATAGTATAATGGGGCATTGTCTATGACTGGTGTTGTTATGGGGGCTCTGTGGCTGGTATTATGTCTGGGCTATGACTATAGTATAATGGGGCATTGTCTATGACTGGTGTTGTTATGGGGGCACTGTGGCTGGTATTATGTCTGGGCTGTGACTATAGTATAATGGGGCATTGTCTATGACTGGTGTTGTTATGGGGCACTGTGGCTGGTATTATGTCTGGGCTGTGACTATAGTATAATGGGGGCATTGTCTATGACTGGTGTTGTTATGGGGGCTCTGTGGCTGGTATTATGTCTGGGCTATGACTATAGTATAATGGGGCATTGTCTATGACTGGTGTTGTTATGGGGGCACTGAGGCTGGTATTATGTCTGGACTATGACTATAGTATAATGGGGGCATTGTCTATGACTGGTGTTGTTATGGGGGCACTGAGGCTGGTATTATGTCTGGGCTATGACTATAGTATAATGGGGCATTGTCTATGACTGGTGTTGTTATGGGGGCTCTGAGGCTGGTATTATGTCTGGACTGTGACTATAGTATAATGGGGGCATTGTCTATGACTGGTGTTGTTATGGGGGCACTGTGACTGGTATTATGCCTGGGCTATGACTATAGTATAATGGGGGCATTGTCTATGACTGGTGTTGTTATGGGGGCACTGAGGTGGTATTATGTCCGGGCTGTGACTATAGTATAAAGGGGGCATTGTCTATGACTGGTGTTGTTACGGGGCACTGAGGCTGGTATTATGTCTGGGCTGTGACTATAGTATAATGGGGCATTGTCTATGACTGGTGTTGTTATGGGAGCACTGAGGCTGGTATTATGTCTGGGCTATGACTATAGTATAATTGGGGCATTGTCTATGACTGGTGTTGTTATGGGGGCTCTGAGGCTGGTATTATGTCTGGGCTGTGACTATAGTATAATGGGGCATTGTCTATGACTGGTGTTGATATGGGGGCACTGAGGCTGGTATTATGTCTGGGCTATGACTATAGTATAATTGGGGGCATTGTCTATGACTGGTGTTGTTATGGGGGCTCTGAGGCTGGTATTATGTCTGGGCTATGACTATAGTATAATGGGACATTGTCTATGACTGGTGTTGTTATGGGGGCTCTGAGGCTGGTATTATGTCTGGACTGTGACTATAGTATAATGGGGGCATTGTCTATGACTGGTGTTGTTATGGGGGCACTGTGACTGGTATTATGCCTGGGCTATGACTATAGTATAATGGGGGCATTGTCTATGACTGGTGTTGTTATGGGGGCCTGTGACTGGTATTATGTCTGGGCTGATGACTATAGTATAATGGGGCATTGTCTATGACTGGTGTTGTTATGGGGGCTCTGAGGCTGGTATTATGTCTGGGCTGTGACTATAGTATAATGGGGCATTGTCTATGACTGGTGTTGTTATGGGGGCTCTGAGGCTGGTATTATGTCTGGACTGTGACTATAGTATAATGGGGGCATTGTCTATGACTGTTGTTGTTATGGGGGCACTGTGCTGTTATTATGTCTGGGCTATGACTATAGTATAATGAGGCATTGTCTATGACTGGTGTTGTTATGGGGGCTCTGAGGCTGGTATTATGTCTGGGCTGTGACTATAGTATAATGGGGGCATTGTCTATGACTGGTGTTGTTATGGGGGCACTGAGAATGGTATTATGTCTGGGCTGTGAATCTATACTATATATAGTATGATTGAGCCATTGTCTATGACTGGTGTTGTTATGGGGGCTCTGAGGCTGCTATTATGTCTGGTCTGTGACTATAGTATAATGGGGGCATTGTCTATGACTGGTGTTGTTATGGGGGCTCTGAGGCTGCTATTATGTCTGGTCTGTGACTATAGTATAATGGGGGCATTGTCTATGACTGGTGTTGTTATGGGGGCTCTGAGGCTGCTATTATGTCTGGGCTGTGACTATAGTATAATGGGTGCATTGTCTATGACTGGTGTTGTTATGGGGGCACTGATGGCTGGTATTATGTCTGGGCTATGACTATAGTATAATGGGGCATTGTCTATGACTGGTGTTGTTATGGGGGCTCTGTGGCTGGTATTATGTCTGGGCTATGACTATAGTATAATGGGGCATTGCTATGACTGGTGTTGTTATGGGGGCACTGAGGCTGGTATTATGTCTGGACTATGACTATAGTATATATGGGGCATTGTCTATGACTGGTGTTGTTAAGGGGGCACTGAGGCTGGTATTATGTCTGGCTATGACTATAGTATAATGGGGCATTGTCTATGACTGGTGTTGTTATGGGGGCTCTGAGGCTGGTATTATGTCTGGACTGTGACTTTAGTATAATGGGGGCATTGTCTATGACTGGTGTTGTTATGGGGGCACTGTGACTGGTATTATGCTGGGCTATGACTATAGTATAATGGGGGCATTGTCTATGACTGGTGTTGTTATGGGGCACTGAGGCTGGTATTATGTCTGGGCTGTGACTATAGTATAATGGGGCATTGTCTATGACTGGTGTTGTTATGGGAGCACTGAGGCTGGTATTATGTCTGGGCTATGACTATAGTATAATTGGGGCATTGTCTATGACTGGTGTTGTTATGGGGGCTCTGAGGCTGGTATTATGTCTGGGCTGTGAATCTATACTATATATAGTATGATTGAGCCATTGTCTATGACTGGTGTTGTTATGGGGGCTCTGAGGCTGCTATTATGTCTGGTCTGTGACTATAGTATAATGGGGGCATTGTCTATGACTGGTGTTGTTATGGGGGCTCTGAGGCTGCTATTATGTCTGGTCTGTGACTATAGTATAATGGGGGCATTGTCTATGACTGGTGTTGTTATGGGGGCTCTGAGGCTGCTATTATGTCTGGGCTGTGACTATAGTATAATGGGGGCATTGTCTATGACTGGTGTTGTTATGGGGGCACTGAGGCTGGTATTATGTCTGGGCTGTGACTATAGTATAATGGGGGCATTGTCTATGACTGGTGTTGTTATGGGGGCACTGCGAATGGTATTATGTCTGGGCTGTGACTATAGTATAATGGGGGCATTGTCTATGACTGGTGTTGTTATGGGGCACTGAGAATGGTATTATGTCTGGGCTATGACTATAGTATAATGGGGGCATTGTCTATGACTGGTGTTGTTATGGGGGCACTGAGGCTGGTATTATGTCTGGGCTATGACTATAGTATAATGGGGGCATTGTCTATGACTGGTGTTGTTATGGCGGCTCTGAGGCTGGTATTATGTCTGGGCTGTGACTATAGTATAATGGGGGCATTGTCTATGACTGGTGTTGTTATGGGGCACTGAGAATGGTATTATGTCTGGGCTGTGACTATAGTATAATGGGGGCATTGTCTATGACTGGTGTTGTTATGGGGGCACTGAGGCTGGTATTATGTCTCGGCTATGACTATAGTATAATGGGGGCATTGTCTATGACTGGAGCTGTTATGGGGCTGTGTTACTGGGCTTGTTATGGAGGGGTTATGATTTGTTTTATGATTCCCTGTGGCTGGTCTTGTTATGATGGCACTCTGGCTGGCATTGTAATGGAACAATGTTGGCCTGCATTATATAGAGGCTTTCTGTAGGTATGGAGGCACTTTACATGGGCATCTAGTTGGGAATTCGGGCGCTGTCGCCGAATCCCAACATGCTTTGCGGGACTGCGAGTGATGACGCGCAGCGTCATCACGTTCCGCAGACCCGCACTACTGTAAAAAAAAAAAAAAAAGTTAATGCTCACCTCTCCCCGAGCCCCCGCCGTCTCCTGCCGTCTTCCTCCAGGCTTCCTCCAGGCTTCCGGTGGCTGCCGCAGGCTCCGAGTGTCTGCAGAGCTCTTCTACTGCAGTCAAGGACCTGTGGTGATGTCACAGTCACGTGACACCAGGTTACTGCATGGTAACCTGGTGTCACGTGACTGTGACATCACCGCAGGTCTTCAACTGCACTAGACGAGCTCTGCAGACACTCGGAGCCTGCGGCAGCCACCGGAAGCCTGGAGGAAGCCTGGAGGAAGACGGCAGGAGACGGCGGGGGCTCGGGGAGAGGTGTGCATTAACTTTTATTTTTTTTTAACCCCTGCCTTCCTGTTTGGAGACTTTTTACTGTACTGAGCATGCTCAGTACAGTAAATGTCTCCTCCAGCCTCACAGCCTCCCCATCCTCACTGCCTCCTCCAGCCTCACATGCAAAAAAAATCAAATTAGATGGTTGCGCCACACTGCAAATTTAGGGGTATAAATTCCCGTTACACTGTACGTTTCACTCACCTAAGTTGGTTGTGCCCTCTGCACAACTAGATTAACCGCAAGTAGGTGAGATTTTTTTATACAGGATCCCTGTCTTCATCTATTGCCTGTCTCCCCTTTGCACCCAGGTCTGTGCTCCTTCTCTCACACGTGCACCGTCCCGTGCACGTGCAGGGGCCAGGTTTCTGTTTTCTTCAGCAAGGTCCTCTCCCAGAGCTGCTCGCACTGCTCATTTCTATATTCCTCCAGCCTCACAGTCTCCTCCAGCCTCACAGCCTCCCCATCCTCACAGCCTCCTACAGCCTCCTCCAGCCTCACAGCCTCCCCATCCTCACAGCCTCCTACAGCCTCCTCCAGCCTCACAGCCTCCCCATCCTCACAGCCTCCTACAGCCTCCTCCAGCCTCACAGCCTCCCCATCCTCACAGCCTCCTACAGCCTCACACCCTCCTCCAGCCTCACAGCCTCCCCATCCTCACTGCCTCCTCCAGCCTCACATCCTCCTCCAGCCTCACAGCCTCCTCCAGCCTCACTGTCTCCTCCAGCCTCACAGCCTCCCCATCCTCACTGCCTCCTCCAGCCTCACAGTCTCCTCCAGCCTCACAGCCTCCTCCAGCCTCACATCCTCCTCCAGCTTCACAGCCTCCTCCAGCCTCACAGCCTCTCCATCCTCACAGCCTCCTCCAGCCTCACAGCCTCCTCCAGCCTCACAGCCTCCCCATCCTCACTGCCTCCTCCAGCCTCACAGTCTCCTCCAGCCTCACAGTCTCCTCCAGCCTCACAGCCTCCCCATCCTCACAGCCTCCTCCAGCATCACAGCCTCCTCCAGCCTCACAGCCTCCCCATCCTCACAGCCTCCTCCAGCCTCACAGCCTCCTCCAGCCTCACAGCCTCCTCCAGCCTCACAGCCTCCTCCATCCTCACATCCTCCTCCAGCCTCACAGCCTCCTCCAGCCTCAAGCCTCCTCCAGCCTCACAGCCTCCCCAGCCTCACAGCCTCCCCAGCCTCACAACCTCCTCCACCTCACAGCCTCCTCCAGCCTCACAGCCTCCCCAGCCTCACATGCCTCCTCCAGCCTCACATCCTCCTCCAGCCTCACAGCCTCCTCCAGCCTCACAGCCTCCCCATCCTCACAGCCTCCTCCAGCCTCACAGCCTCCTCCAGCCTCACAGCCTCCCCATCCTCACAGCCTCCTCCAGCCTCACAGCCTCCTCCAGCCTCACAGCCTCCCATCCTCACAGCCTCCATCACTCCTCAGCCTCACAATCCTCCAGTCCTCACAGCCTCCCCATCCTCACAGCCTCCTCCAGCCTCACAGCCTCCTCCAGCCTCACAGCCTCCTCCAGCCTCACAGCCTCCTCCTCACAGCCCATCACTCAGCCTCCTCCAGCCTCACAGCCTCACCATCTCCTCCAGCCACATCCTCCTCCAGCCTCACATCCTCCTCCAGCCTCACACCTCCTCCAGCCTCACAGCCTCCCCATCCTCACAGCCTCCTCCAGCCTCACAGCCTCCTCCAGCCTCACAGCCTCCCAGCCTCACAGCCTCCTCCAGCCTCACAGCCTCCTCCAGCCTCACAGCCTCCCCATCCTCACTGCCTCCTCCAGCCTCACAGTCTCTCCTCCAGCCATCACAGCCTCCGCCTCACAGCCTCCCATCCTCACGCTCCTCCCAGCCTCACAGCCTCCTCCATCGCCTCACACCTCCTCACCTCCAGCCTCCCCAGCCTCACATCCTCACAGCCTCCTCCCTCACAGCTCCTCCACCCACCTCCTCCAGCCTCACATCCTCCTCCAGCCTCACAGCCTCCTCCACCTCACAGCCTCCTCCAGCCTCACAGCCTCCTCCAGCCTCCAGCCTCTCAGCTCACAGCCTCCTCCAGCCTCAATCTCCAGTCCACCTCCCATCCTCACAGCTCCTCCAGCCTCACAGCCTCCTCCATCCTCACAGCTCCTCCAGCCTCACAGCCTCCTCCAGCCTCACAGCTCCTCCTCCAGCTCCTCACAGCTCACACCCCCCCATCTACAGCCTCACTCACTCTCCAGCCTCACACCTCCTCCAGCCTCACAGCCTCCCCACCTCACAGCCTCTCCAGCCTCACATCCTCCTCCAGCCTCACATCCTCCTCCAGCCTCACAGTCCCCCTCTCCAGCCTCCTCCAGCCTCACAGCCTCCCAGCTCACACTCCCACCTCACAGCCTCCTCACTCACAGCCTCCTCCCTACAGCCTCTCCCACCTCACAGCCTCCTCCAGCCTCACAGCTCCTCAGCCCTCCACCTCACACACGCCCTCCACTCACAGCCTCCCAGCCTCACACCTCCTCCAGCCTCACAGCCTCCCCACTCACAGCCTCCCATCTCACAGCCTCCTCCAGCCTCACAGCCTCCTCCAGCCTCACAGTCCTCATCCAGCCTCACTGCCCTCCATCCTCAGCCTCACTGCCTCCCACTCCTCCCACAGCTCCTCCGCCTCACCAGCCTCAAGCCTCACAGCCACTCCTCCACAGTCCCTCTACTGCCTCCTCCAGCCTCACAGCCTCCTCCATCCTCACAGCCTCCTCCAGCCTCACAGCCTCCTCCAGCCTCACAGCCTCCTCCATCCTCACAGCCTACTCCCCATCTCCAGCCTACCCTCCATCAGCCTCACGCCTCCTCCCACCTCACAGCCTCCTCCAGCCTCACATCCTCCCAGCCTCACACTGCCTCCTCCAGCCTCACAGCCTCCTCCAGCCTCACAGCCTCCTCAGCCTCACAGCCTCCTCCAGCCTCACAGCCTCCCCATCCTCACAGCCTCTCCAGCCTCACAGCCTCCTCCAGCCTCACAGCCTCCTCCAGCCTCCAGCCTCCTCCAGCCTCACAGCCTCACCTCCAGCCTCCAGCCTCCGCCATACCTCACAGCCCTCCTCCAGCCTCACAGCCTCCCCATCTCACAGCCTCCTCCATCCTACAGCTCCTCCAGCCTCACAGCCTCCCAGCCTCACAGCCTCTCCAGCCTCACAGCCTCTCCATCCTCACAGCCCTCCAAGCCTCACAGCCTCCCCAGCCTCACAGCCTCCTCCAGCCTCAAGCTCCTCCAGCCTCACAGCCTCCTCAGCTCCAGCCTCCTCCTCAGCCCACTCACAGCTCACATGCCACTCGGCCACGCTCTCCCCACAGCCTTCGCCCCCAGCCTGCCTCCAGCTCCGCCTCCGCCACTCTCCAGCTACAGTCTCATCGTATATCTTGGCCCTGCTGGCCGGTTTCCGGGAGCCAGGGACGTCGTCCTGTGGCCGGCAACAGCCAATGGAGTGAGCGACCGTGTCAGCCTGCAAAGCCTGACACGCCCCGCTCACTCCCATTGCCTGCCCCTCCGCCCGCCCCTGCAGTGGATTGGGCGCTGTGTTGTACACACAGGACGCCCATCCCATTGCCCAGGACTTGGCGTCCTAGACCAATCGGATGACCGTCCTGTCTTTACCACACACCGCCCAATCCACTCCTTCCGCTCAGGTCACATGTGTGACCTGAGGGCAAGAACTGATCCCTCTCTGCATCACCCAACCCGCCGCAGAGGACAATGCCGTGTGACTGGGGCTCCGATCAGCCCCAGCACGCAGCCATGTCCTGCCGCCGAGCGGTGATGTCACCCCTCCAGCCGCATCTCTCCTCACCCCTCCAGCCAGACCTCTCCTCACCCCTCCATCTGGACCTCTCCTCACCACTCCAGCCTCTGCTCTCCTCACCCCTCCAGCCTCTGCTCCCCTCACTCCTCCAGCCTCCCGCCACATCATACTCTGCTATCCACAGAGCCCCCTCTATACTCTGACACCCACAGAGCCGCCTGTATACTCTCCTACCCACACAGCCGCCTGTATACTCTGCTACCCACAGAGCTGCCTCTATACTCTGCTACCCACAGAGCTGCCTCTATACTCTGCTACCCACAGAGCCGCCTCTATACTCTGCTACCCACAGAGCCATCTGTATACTCTCCTACCCACAGACCCGCCTGTATTCTCTGCTACCCACAGAGCCGTTTCTATATTCTGCTACCCACAGAGCCGCCTCTATACTCTGCTACCCACAGAGCCTTCTCTATACTCTGCTACACACAGAGCCGCCTGTATAATCTGCTAACCACAAACCCGCCTGTATACTCTGCTACCCACAGAGCCGCCTGTATACTTTTCTACCCAGAGATCCGCCTGTATAATCTGCTACCCTCAGAGCAGTCTGTATACTCTGCTACCCACAGACCCGCCTGTATAGTCTGCTACCCACAGAGCCCCATGTATACTCTGCTAGCCACTCACCCGCCTGTATACACACAATTCATTTCACCGCACTCCCGATGCAATTGCATCGGGCCTTTTTACTAGTACTTGTATAACCGACAGTCGGAAGTGACTCTCAGTGATGGGGGCGGAGCTTACAGAGGGGGCATCATCTCAGGTCACAGTGGGCGGAGGAGGAGCTCAATGGGCGTTACTAAATGCCCGAAATTGATGGACATGCTCTCAAATGTAGAGGGCAAGAGCAAGCAAGCTAGCCCTGTGTGGTGGGTGTGTATTAAGGAAACACCCATTACTTTATAATCCCTGTAGACATAGAGATGGTTATAACAGAAGCAGGGTTCTGGGGTTAAGATCCTGAGGAAAGGGAGAACAGGGGGGGCAGCCCATTAAAAGAGTAAATTATGCAAAGGGATCTTCTCCACCCCCTGGACCTCCTGTCTGAGGGTCTTACCCCTAGACCCCCCGCTTCTGTTATAACCAACTCTATGTCTACGTGGATTGTAAAGTAATAGTTATTTCCTTAATACACGCCCACCGCATTGGACCAATTCCGCCCACCACACAGGGCCAGCTTGCTCAGTCACGCCCTCTACACTTGAGAACATGCCCATCAATTTCAGGCATTTACTAACGCCTATTAGTCTCCTACTTCTCCGCCCACTGTGGCCTTAGATATGACGACCTCTCTGTAAGCTGCACCCCATCACTGTGAGTCACTGCCAGCCGTCAGTTCTACAAGTATGCCCTTTACATGTTACTGTTGAAAGTAGCTTTGCTATAAAGGTCACTATATGAAGAAACACAGGGGAACCGGTCACTGACCTGTTGGCGATTCACGGTACTGGCTCACCAGGGTGGCGTAATCCTCTTCTTGTGGTGCTCAGCTGGAAAACATAACAGTTCATGAATGCAATGAGTAGGCAAAAATCGGCACTCACAGGAGCATGTTTGCAGTTGAGGCTACTTTATTGTAGATCCATGGGGTTAAGGTACAGGGAGGGGGGTGACAGGACAACGGTCACTGTTTCGCACTTAGTAGCGCTTCCATGGCACCCAGGACCAGGCAGCAGATGGGTGAGGAGACAACTGTTGGTGCAATTATTAGAAAATGGAAGAAAAACAAGATGACTCAGTCTTCCTCGGTCTGTGGCTCCATGCAAGATCTCGCCTGGTGGAGTAAGGAGGATTCTGAGAAAAGTCTGGAATCAGCCCAGAACTACAGAGGAAGACCTGGTCAATAACTTGAAGAGAGCTGGGACCACAGTCTCAGAGATTACTGTTAGTAACCGACTACGGTAGGGCTCACAAGGTCCCCCTGCTCATACCAACACATGTCCAGGCTCATGAAGTTCACCAATGACTATCTGGATGATCCAGAGGAGGCATAGGAGAAGGTCTTGTCATCAGACGAGGCCTGGGAGAAGGTCATGTGTTCAAATGAGACCAAAATAGAACATTTGGTATTTACGCTACTAGGCAGGTTTGGAGGAAGAAGGATGAGTACAACTCCAAGAACACCATTCCAACTGTGAAGCATGGGGGTGGAAACATCATACTTCGGTGGTGATTTTCTACAAAGGGGACATGACGACTATATCGTATTGAAGGGAGGATGGATGAGGTCATGTATTGCAGATTTTGGCCAACAACCTCTTTTCCTCAGTAGGAACATTGAAGATTGGTCACGGCTGGGTCTTCCAGCATGACCATGACCTGAAACACACAACCAGGACAACTAAGCAGTGGCTCTGTAAGAAGCATTCCAAGGTCTTGGAGTGGCCTAGCCAGTCTCCAGACCTGAACCCAAAAAAAATTCTTTGAAGTGACCTGAAAGTCAATTTGCCCAGCGACAGAACTGAAACCTGAAAGATCTGGAGAAGATCTGTATGGAGGAGTGAGCCAAAATCCCTGTTGCAGTGTGTGCAAACCTGGTGAAGACCTACAGGAAACATCTGACCTCTGTAACTGCAAACAAAGGTTTATTTACCAAATATTAAGTTCTGTTTTTATTGCATCAAATACTATTTCATGTTGTAAAATGCAAATTAATTATATAAAAATCTGTAATGTGATTTTCTCCATTTTGTTTAGGTTCTGTCTCTCACAGTTGAAGTTATCTAAGATAACAATTACAGACCTCTCCATTCTTTGTAGGTGGTGTATCAAATACTTATTTTCTCCAATATACATATCTGTAGCGCTATTCACAGGGGTCACAGCATCCTGAAACTTGGACCCCTATTATTTCTTAAAGAGAACTTGTTGAGATATTAGGGCTTGGACATGTCAGAGATGGTGGTGATGTGAACTTGTGGATCCCTAATTTCTTTCAAAGTTCAGCAAAATAAAACAACAACTTAAAAAATTAGAAATCCCTTTATTCTAGCATTCCTTTAATAACATGTGTTATTGTAAGAGTCCTGGAGACAAATAGAAGATCTCTATAATGTGTGATGTAGCGGCTTGCTGCAATGCAAATATGTATGCTGGGACTTGTAGTTCAGCAAGCTATGCTCTGCGATAGAAACCCAGAAAGGTCACTATAGGACTTGTGGTGCCATAAGAGTTAAGAAGATTGCAAGTTGCTGAGATGATGCATACCTTATCATGTGTTTGTGTGAGTACCTGGGCTCACAGAGAGTCTATAAATTTGTCTGGAGAGACTGGCAGAACCTGTGAGGGCTCGCTCTCGGTATTTGGAGCAGCCATTGTCCTGGAAGGCCCGTGAGATGGAATACTTGAAATGGCTGTAAGACACGCAGTGAGGAGACCATGGGAGGGCCTGGAATGTATGTTCAAGAAGCTTCAGTCCTGCTGAGGGTCTGGAACTGATAGGAGTTGGTGATCCAGTGACGCAGTTTCCTGGATGGTGGACTGCGAGGTCTGTGTGTGTGTGGGATTGACACACTGTATCGAACTATGAAAGTAAATGCCAGGCAGTCTTATCAGCCATTGGAACAGACTTGTATGTCACTAATGTTTCGTTGATGAGATATTAAATGCACTGTATCATTTATGATGTGTTAATAAACTGCTGGACTTTGTTTTACGGAAAAACGGTTTGCCTTAGTCTCGCTACCATTTCAGTATCCCCCAACACGCTCAGTGAGAAAATCCCTACAAATGATAAAATCTTCAGCAATCTTCCTATTCCAAAATGATGACAACAATGTAACAATGTGAACAACACAATGTTTCCTAGTATAAACATAAGCAAAAACTGAACATAAACTCTGATGCTACAAAGTATCTGTTCGATCCCTCTTAAGTTTTTATTAACGATGAAAAGGGAAAAAATCTGTGTGTTCTGGTTATTGACATGTCAGCCCTTTCATCTGGTGAAACGAGACCATCGCTCTCAGAAGACTGGGAAATAATAAGATGTTATTAATAGAATTTCATTGCCGCCTTTGAACCGCTGTTACCATATTTTCCACATAAGAATTATTTTCATCTAGTTGATTGCAATTATTCTCAATACAATTTTTGTCACAATCTTTTAGCGAGTACTTGATAAAATGCTTCCCCGCGTCGGCCCTAATTAAGGAGCGTGAACAAAATGCTTCGCTTGATTATTTGTCAAAATGTATTTGATGACAGGCATGCCGAAACCTTCGAAGGGCTGTCCAGTCAAGTGTATAAGTGAGAGCAGACAGCAGTTTGGCTCTTTGCTATGTGACACATCGTCTCTGCCAGATGTCTGATAACTTCTGCCAATTCCCTATGACGGGGGTGGGGGTAACACAGAGGGAACCTGAAGTGTGAAGAGACACCTCACTGGATCAGACACCTACCTCTCCTCTCTCCATTACCTGTAATCCCACAAGACCTTAGTGGGCTGCCTTTTGGAGGCCTACCTAAACAGGTGTCACAAGTATCTCCTGTTATTAGAAGACTAGTGACATCTCTGGGATCTGAGCTTCACATGAACTTGTGGGATTTTGGAATTAAAATGTGATTGCTTTCATTTGGTGAAGCAAGAGTTAATTAACTTTTCCTTGTTGGTAACTCCTGGTTAGTTCTTCTCAGCTGCAGTAGGTTTGTGACCACTCCTCGTCCCTTTAAATAGTCACATGATCCTTAACCTGATGCGGTAATAGATTATTTCTATTCTGACCATCTTGCAGTCTTTTGTGGCTGCTGGATATCTGTGGTTGGAGCTGTGTTGGCTGCAGTCCCTTTGTCTGGCTGCAGCAATCAAGTCTGTTGTGTATCGTCTTGTTTATGCTTCCACTTCTGTTCTCCTTCCCATTTTACATTATGGTAGAGGTAATGTCTAATGTACCCACCGGCTTTGGCATTAGACAAGGGGAGTGGAGAGACATTTAGGGACAAGGCACGTGACGGTGGTGGGGGGAAGGACCTGCTTAGGGATGTTAGGGAAGCTCAGATGCCAGAGCTGGTTAGTGTCAGGAGGTGTTCCATCTCCTGCTCCCTATCTTCAGTGTCTTCCTCTCCCTTTACATCCCATTGTAACGTCTGTGTTGCACCATGCACCAGGCATCCCCTAGTCCGTGCGTGACGGTAAGACTCTTTTACTTGTGTATTAATTCCGTTTGGATCCTGCACACAGGCTCCCTGACTACTCTAATGAATCCTGATTGTCTTTTTCTGCAGTCCACCTGGGTTTGAACTTTCTCTAGCTAATCTCTAGGCCACCTGACTACTCTTGAGCATATGTGAGGTGAGCCCATTTCCTGAGTTTTTCTACTTTTCAATGATAAATTTGTCACATCTACATCACAGCCTTCTCCTGCGACATCTGCTTCTGTTATCAGGCACCGCTGTATTCACACTGTAGCTGATGCTGATAATAGAAGTCAGATCCAGAATCTCCGGAGTGCACAGGCTCTGAACATCCAATAAGGTTGGAGTGGCTGGGACCTGTAGTACTTCACAGTCTGACAGAGTGGAGGTGTGTGCTGTCCAGCTGAAGTCACCAGCTCCTAGCTACAGCCTATTGGAAAGCAGCACACCCTACTAATACTTTCAGCTTTCTTCTGGAAGCTGCCAGAAATAGCTTGTACTTCCCTGATTAAGTCTGGTTGTTCTCCTGCTCTTATTGTTGTTTTCCTGTGTTACCTCAGCCTGTCTTTTGGATGCTTCCCCTGCCTAACCTTGTTGACATCTTGGATTTAACTCGGCTCCCTGACTACTGATTAATGGATCCCGATTTTGTTTTTTCATGACCTCTTGGCTCTGACGACTTTCCTGACTCGGTTTGCTCCTCTGAACTCCAGCCCATCCATAGGCAGTAATCTTCTGGACCCCATTGTAACGTAATTCCAGATGCTTGTAAAGGGGTTAAAGGGTCTGGGTTTCTCAGGATTCTGTCAAACGGTTCGACTTGTGCCTAGTCTGTCCAAGATTTGAGCTTGTGGCCACGGACAGTCATCTCGAAAAACCTAACAAATGAGATCTTCAGACAAAACCTTCAAGGGTTTGCTCACAGGGGCATAACTACAACAGGTGCAGGGGTTGCAATCTGGGCCCTGGATCCTAAGGGGCCCCAAAAGTCTCTTTGCCCTATAGAAAAAGACTAATACTGTTAAAGATTTGCAATAATTGGGGGCCCCGTTGGAGCTTTTGCAGAGGGGCCCAGGAGCTTCAAGTTCTGCCACTGTTTGCCCATAAATCATTTTGGTGAATGATTTAAGTCAATTCTTGATTTGGTCAGTAAACATTGAGGATTTGGTCATCAATATTCATCATGGGGTATAAATATGATGCAAAGATTAGAAAATGACATATCTGTGCTGAGATCCTGGATGAGGAGATATGGGGAGTTCAACCTAAACCCTTGGTCGAAGAAAATATAATTTTTCAGGAATTTCTTCTCTGCTTTGCTTCTAGGTCACAAGTCTGGACTTTGGTTCTATCCAGTTAGTAAATGCTGAGGATAGAAGTTCATGCAACCAAAAGTCAAATGAAGGCGTAATACTACAACAATGTAGAGGCCAAGACTAACCCAAGAAGAAGCAAAGTCACCAGTAGAGTAAGCCAGCCTTTCAAGGAGGTTCGCATTCGGTTGCCAAATGAACCCGTGAATGCTTGCTTTGGGTGCGCTGTTTGGGACCGAACTTGTCCCGAGCTGTCTGATTGGCTGTTTGGCTCTCCGCTCACATATGGCCAGTCATAAGCAATACATTTACAGGGGTGAGAGGGTGGGGGATTTAAATTTTTTTAGGGATAACACACTACAGATGAAAATTCAGATTTTAACCCCAGTGTGAGCTGATCAGATTGGGCCAAGCACCAAGTGTCCCGGAGCAGAGTGCCGCACGCTCCTACACTTTGGACACGCAGATCACCTGAACTCCAACCCCAAACAGGTTTGCTCATCTCTAGTGAACAGCAGAATCCAGCAAACATTCAATTCTGTGGAGTCAGTGATCATTTTGAATGGAGTCAGATTCAGGGTAACTGAGGAGTCATAGTCAGATGTGTGGATTACTAACGTTACAGACTTGGTTGTGAAGTATGAGTCATGGAGTCGGGGTCGGATGTGCGGCTTATTGACTTTACAGCAGGGCTATGAAGTTGGGGTCATGCAGTCGGATGTGTTGCTTACTGATTTTACAGCCATGGTTGTGAAGTCAGATTCATGGAGTCAGGGTTGGATGTGTGGCTTACTGACTTTACACCCAGGGCTCTGGAGTCGGAGTCATGGAGTCGGGGTAAGATGTGTGGCTTATTGACTTTACATCTAGGGCTCTGGAGTCAGAGTCATGGAGTCGGATGTGTGGCTTACTGATTTTACAGCCAGGGTCTCTGGAGTCGGGGTAAGTATGTGTGGCTTACTGACTTTACAGCCAGGGCTCATGGAGTCGCGGGTTAGTGATGTGTGGCTTACTGACTTTACAGCCAGGGCTCTGGAGTCAGAGTCATGGAGTCAGAGTCAGGGATATTGAGGAGTCAGAGCCAGATGTTTGGCTTACCGACTGCACAGCCCTTCATTCAAAATACCAAACTTCAATATAGGACTGAAAAGTGACCCAGGAGCGGACTCAGCCCATCATGGTGTCAGCACTGAAGACATCGTCCCCATCATCTAATCCTGAAGAAAACAGCAACGGATCGGGGAAAATAAATAAACTGTAACTCTATACATGAAAAATTCACCAGAAATGTAACAGAGGACGAGAGATTCACCGAGGGATCAACATTCAAACAAAGTAAATGTGGAATTTAGATGATTTTTATTCAGCAGGGAAAGCCCAAGGCAATTCTTCCCAGGTTGTCATGAAACTTCCATTCTCATAAGAAGTTACATAATATTAGTTTTATTTCTAGTGACTGGTCGCATTTTACTTCTTGCTCAAAAAGTTCTAGAGGTAAAAACAAACAGCTTCATCCGCAGAGACCGGAAAACATTCAGCAATTTATGGCCGCAGTTGTTAAGGAAGGACTTTTCTGGAGCAAATCCCTACAAAAGAGAAGAATTATCATCCACTCTATTACCAGACCAGGTAATGAGAACCGTCCACTAATGAGCACAGGAGAAAAGACAAGAACCTGCTAAAAGGATCACACCAAACACTAAATAAACAATGAGCAAAAGTGATACATTGTATTCTGCTTAATGCTGGGAATAGCGTAGGTGCATGAATAAGAGACGGTCTACTCCTCGCTCTTTGTTCATGTCTTATTCTTATTTAATAGGATAATAACCCTTCCTTTAAGGACTATTATTAACTGATAAACTTTGGACCCTCTCTATTTTCTAGCAAAGCAGCTTTCGCTATTCAGGGCGTGCCATGTCCACGCATCACATAATTGTCTGCTAATCTCAACCACAAAAGTACGAGGGGCGTTTATTAAAGACTTCCCCTGACCCACTTCTATTTATCACAAAATGCACATATGTAATGATATAAGTCTCTATTGTCACGAAAGTGGTTAAGTGGATGAGGGAATTGAAGCAGGATGGTAACAGGCAAGATGAACTGGGTAACTGGTCACACCCTATAGAGTGGAGTCCCTAGTCTGACATTGTAGCCAGAGGTACCTCTGATGTGAAGAGGTCTGGGCCAACACCCTTACCCTCTGCTCCTCAACCAGCCTGCACTAATTTCCCCATACCTACCATAAACTAGGACAGCAGTAGCAAGTACCCCAAGATAGGAATCTTCAAGAGTAGCAACTGCAGGAAAGCTTCAGCAGACCAAACGAATGTCTTACTGCACACACGATCAGAGCAGAGTGAAACTCTATTTGTGACACCCTGTGGAAGGAAGTGGAACTACTTAAAGGCTGAGGGGGGAGAACAGAATGCTCTGCTACCGCCATCCACTGCAGAGCTGCACAGCAATACAGCAGCATCTGCAGATTAACACTCAATGTGCCAAAGGAAATTAATACAGATTTAAACCTCAGCAACAACACTGACTGCAGGTTACATGCCAACTTACAACTCTGAAACTGATAAGTCTTTCTTTTATAGGTGCTGAAGTGATAAGAGGTGTGATATAGGACCCCAGTGGATTATAGAGAAGTCATCAAGTTCCCCATGACAATTCGCCATGATCTGATATAGTCAAGAATCAGCATCGTCATTTCAAACGTGGTCAAACTTCGGTGGAAACGGCTCCAATTCCAGGGGACCCTATTCTGCTATCAATGACCATACCTTCCAGCAATTGGAGGCTGCCATTTTGAAGAATCAAAGAGCAACCATTGGCCACCTAGCCTAAAATGTCAAGAATAGTGTGGGGTGCGTGGAAAAATTATTGAAGGCCAACTTCATATGCGTAAGGTATCTGGTTGCTGGGTTCCCCGGGTGCTCACACCTTTCCTGAAGCAGGAATGAGTCGAATGCTCTCAGGGTATATTGATGATGTGTCCATGGAAACCAGAAGGACGTGTTCAAATGACTGATCACACATGATGAAAGCTAGGTCCATCACTATGATCCAAAGAGTAAAGTCCTGTCAATGCAATGGAAGCATCATGACTCCCCACCTACAAAGAAGGCATGTGCCCAACCCTTGGAAGGCAAGGTCAGGCTCACAGTCTTTTAGGATCAGCATGGAGTGATCTTGATGGATTTCCTAGCAAGGGGTATCATGATTACTGTTGCATACTATGCTTCACTGCTGCGAAAATTGTTTAAGGCCATCAAAACCAAGAGACGTGGCATGCTCACCAGAGTGTCCACCTTCTGCAAGACAGTACCCCAGTACCAACTCACATGTTGCCCAAGTGGGAGCATACTCTAGTGGCTTTGAAATTCTATGATGTCCCCCTTATTCACGTGACTTTGCACCTTGGACTCCCACCTCTTTTGAAAAATGAAGTTGTTTTTGAAGGGCGAGCATTTTCCAGATGATGAAACTTAATTTCCAAAGTACAACCTGTCAACTTCAATCCAGCCAGGTCTTTACAGTTGCATTAAAAAATGGGAGAAGTGCGTGTCCCTAGGTGGCACCTAAATAATGAAGGATTAATAACTGTGCCTCAATAAACAGGAAGTCAGTCAGGGGAAATATTTAATGAATGCCCCTCATATAAAGATTAATCACAAGCTATTATATCATATATTATAACTGGTTACAACACAAAACCATTGAGTATTTGTAAGAGGACATCATTAGTCAATGGGATCTCTGAAATACCCTCTATAAAGAGCAAGAAGACATCATATGTCAATGAGGTCTCTAGGATACCCTCTAGAAAAAGCAAGAAGACATCATAAGTCTATGGGGTCTCTAGGATACCCTCTAGAAAGTGCAAGAAGACATCATAAGACAATGGGGTCTCTAGGATACCCTACAGAAAGTGGAAGAAGACATCATAAGACAATGAAGTCTATAGGATACCCTCTAGAAAGTGGAAGAAGACATCATAAGACAATGGGGTCTCTAGGATACCCTCTAGAAAGTGGAAGAAGACATCATAAGTCAATGGGGTCTCTGAAATACCTTCTAGAAAGAGCAAGAAGACCTCATAAGACAATATGAACTCTGAGTTACCCTCTTACAAAAGCAGAATACATCATAAATCAATGAGGTATCTGAAATACCTTCTAGAAAGAGTAGTAAGATATCATGACATTGGGGTCTCTGAGATACCCACTTGAAAAAGCTCAATCCATCATAAGACAATGGGGTCTCTGAGATAACCTCTACAAAGAGCAAGAAGACATCATAAAGCAATGAGGTTTCTGAGATACCCTCTAGAAAATGCAAGAAGACATCATAAGAAAATGGGATACTTGGGAACAGATAAGAGGACTTCTTAAGGCAGCCTGAGACTCTGAGAGGTCCTCAGGAATGGGTATATGGTATCATAAGGCATTTTTGCTCCCTAGACATTCTCCTCAGGTATCATCAGGAGCAGGCAAGAAAATATCCCAGATTGGGGGAATGAAGTGTCCTCTAGAAATGACAATATGACTTCATTAGATAACACAAGCTGCCAGATATCTTCAGGAATAGAAAGTGGAAATGAGACGGTAATGTGGTTGCACAGTAGAGTTGGTGCAAATTGATTCTCAGGACCTGATCCATCAGTTATGTCAATAAGCCATGACCGCTGTATAAGATCAATCCTGATGGCATTCGTGCTTCTTCATTTGATTACCCGGCCTGGTACAATGTCATCATTGTGGTATGACACAATGCTCAAGAGCAAATAAGGAGATATCAGAAGATATTGGGTTTTGTAAGGAAGACCCAAAAACATTTTATTATGCATGCTCCTAGGTATCTTTAAGAGCTTCAAGAAGTCACCATAAGACCATGAGGCTCCCAGGTATCCTGACACCATCCAAAACTATGAAGTTATAGAGTTGTTGTTTTTTTTTTTACAGCCTAGAAAGTTCATGGAGAAAGTCTTGACTACTAACTTACAAAGTTGATGTTGGGAGCGCTGACGTGACTCCAGTGCGGCTTTTACAGGTGAGTGAGATAACGTGGAATCAGCCGGCGTGCTGGGAAAGTCGATACACATTTATCAATAAGTACATTAGCTTTATGGATTCCAAGTCCATCGTGCTCATCTCCAATTAGATAAACTTCAAGAGGTTTGTTCTTTGTGTTGCTGTGAGTATCTCCTGAATGATCAATCTCAACTTCTACAACTTTTCAGATATAAAACTCCAAATCTAAGTTGATACAAAATCTATCACTGTAATCCGCCCACAGTAACTGCATCCCCATCATGTAGTTTATATCTCCGTTCTCCATGACCCTAGTTGTCTGAGTTAGCTCTATTCAGAACCATAGAGTCACATGAAGTATTATCTCTTATATAATAGACTGCCTCTCTATGCTACAAAGACTTGCTTTTATTTTCTCCCACAAGTCTTTAAAGAGTAACCAATATTTTTTTTTTCCATAATTCGTAATTAATGGGTACAATCTGTTCTTTAGTGATCACAATATTTCCAATTACTGAGATAGAATATGACAATTAGTGCTCATAAAGTTCTATGGAGAAGTGTAAGCGCCTCTAGCTCCTCCCTCCTCCATAGAATGTTGCCTCTAGCTCCTCATTCCTCTATAGAATGTTGCCTCTAGCCCCTCCCTCCTCCATAGATTGTTGCCTCTAGCCCCTCCCTCCTCCATAGAATGTTGCCTCTAGCTCCTCATACCGCCATAGAATGTTGCCTCTAGCTCCTCCAAAGAATGTTGCCTCTAGCTCCTCTTTCCTCAATAGAATGTTGCCTCTAGCTCCTCCCTCCTCCATAGAATGTTGCCTCTAGCTCCTCCCTTCTCCATAGAATGTTGCCTCTAGCTCCTCATTCCTTCATAGAATGTTGCCTCTAGCCCCTCCCTCCTCCATAGAATGTTGCCTCTAGCCCCTCCCTCCTCCATAGAATGTTGCCTCTAGCCCCTCCCTCCTTCATAGAATGTTGCCTCTAGCTCCTCATTCCTCCATAGAATGTTGCCTCTAGCCCCTCCCTCCTTCATAGAATGTTGCCTCTAGCCCCTCCCTCCTCCATAGAATGTTGCCTCTAGCCCCTCCCTCCTCCATAGAATGTTGCCTCTAGCTCCTCATTCCTCCATAAAATGTTGCCTCTAGCTCCTCCCTTCTCTATAGAATGTTGCCTCTAGCTCCTCATTCCTCCATAGAATGTTGCCTCTAGCTCCTCATTTCTCCATAGAATGTTGCCTCTAGCTCCTCCAAAGAATGTTGCCTCTAGCTCCTCTCTCCTCCATAGAATGTTGCCTCTAGCGCCTCTCCTCCATAGAATGTTGCCTCTAGCTCCTCATTCCTCTATAGTATGTTGCCTCTAGCCCCTCCCATCTTCATAGAATGTTGCCTCTAGCCCCTCCCTCCTCCATAGAATGTTGCCTCTAGCTCATCTCCTCCATAGAATGTTGCCTCTAGCTCCTGTAATGGGGAACCTATCCTCACTGAATACAGATGTTATCCATGAATTGAGGGTGAATGATCAGTCCAGGAGGAGAAAAAAGTGGATTTCTCTGATTTATTAAATTAAAACTATTTTATGTATAGTGGAATTGTGCCATCTCTACCCAACAGCAGTTCATCGTGGACAGAATGATTGGGAATGTTGGATTTCAACTTGCCCAATCCTCCGTGTTCAAGAGAGATCATCAGCAACCAGAGGTGTCCTCCAGTTGAGTCAAGCATTCAAAAATTTAACCAACTGCTTTTGGAAATACGTGGCCACCTTAAGAGCCTTACCGCATTTTGCATGCACTGCCATTTTGCCCCATTCTAGAATAAGGAAGCAAGTTTGGACTTGGTGTCTTGACCTGGATGTGTGATGGGGATACCATTCATGCCAAGTTGAATGTTTAGTAGCTCAGGCAGTTCAATAGTTCCTGCTTTTACCTCCATTGATGGTAGAATATTTCTCTTGACCATATGAATGAAGAAAACAAGAGCAGAAACCAGACGGCAGCACTGGCTATGGAGGTCCTGCCAATGCAGATGGTGGCTCACTTGATGACGTCAGTCATTAGAAGACCCGGATTGGCCCTAATTGGGAACTTGGATAGTCTATAACTTTCACCTCTGCATTTATAGATACATAAATATATATTTATGCTGTTCTGTGTACTTCCAATAATATATATATGTAACATTATATGTGATAAATGAAAATTGTCTTAACTAAGGAATTGACTTGTGGCATACCATGGATTAATGTCTTTCAATGCACTGATTGATTGCTAACAGCTACATTGGGTTTTCATGTCTATTTATGTGTGTCATTTTACTTGTGAGCCTACGATTTAGGGGTCTGCACCCCGAAACTTGTCTGGCAGGACCCTCAGGGTCTATTTGTAATGGTTTTATGGATATGAAAATCAAATAAAGACTTTGCTTTAATGAACATACCGGCACCAGAACTCCTCCCTTCTATCACGATCGCACCTTACCACCTGTGCCCTCCACCCACTCTCCTCCCACCTCATCCCGAACCTCACCACTCTCCTCATTCCTGCCCTAACCCACCTCTTCTACCTATCACTCACTACCTGTATTTTCCCATCATCCTTCAAACATGCCTTAATCACACCCATCCTTAAAAAATCCTCCCTCGATCCAGCTTCTGTTTCCAACTATCTCCCTGTATCCCTTCTCCCCTTTGCCTCAAAACTACTTGAACAACACTCTCACTCTGAGTTGTCCTCCCACCTCTACTCCTGCTCCCTCTTTGACCACCTACAATCTGGCTTCTGTCCCCTCCACTCCACTGAAACAGCCCTAACCAAAGTCACCTCTGATCTACTGACCGCCAAGAGCAAGCGCCACTACCCTGTCCTCCTCCTCCTCTACCTATCCGCCGCCTTTGACACCGTTGACTACTCCCCCTTACTCCAGATTCTGGAATCCCTCGGCATCACTGACCTAGCCCTCTCCTGGATCTCCTCTTATCTAACTGACCGGACCTTCACCATCACCCACTTCTATACCTCCTCTTCACCCTACCCCCTATCTGTCGGTGTCCCCCAAGGCTTGGCTCTGGGACTTTTCTCTATTTACACCCTCGGCCTCAGACAACTCATCAAATCCTACAGCCTCCAGTACCATCTCTGCGCTGACGACACCCAGATCTATCTATCTGGACCTGACATCACCTCCCTGCTATCCAAAATTCCACAATGCCTGTCCGCCATCTCCTCCTTCTTCTCTGCTCGCTTCCTCAAACAGAACATGGACAAAACCGAGCTCATGGTCTTCCCGCCAAATTGCTCTCCCCCGCTACCAGACATATCCATCAAAGTCAATGACTGCTCACTCTCCCCAGTCCCCCACGCCAAGTGCTTCGGGGCAATCTTCGATTCCTCTCTTTCCTTCAAACCTCACGTCCAAGCCCTCGCCACCTCCAGCTCAAATACATTTCACGGATCAACTCTTTCCTTGATCATGACATGTCTAAAACACTTGTCCATGCGCTCATCATTTCCCGCCTTGACTACTGCAACCTCCTGCTAACCGGCCACCCTGCTACCTCCCTTGCACCTCTCCAATCTATCCTGAACTCCGCTGCCTGACTTATTCACCTGTCTTCCCGCTACTCCTCGATCTCTCCCCTCTGTCAAGCCCTCCATTTGCTCCCCATATCTCAGAGATCCCGCTTCAAAATCCTAATCTTAACGTACAAAGCCATCCATAACCTGTCCCCTCCATACATCTCTAAGATGGTCTTCCGCTACCTACCCTCACGCAACCTGCGCTCCTCCCAAGAGCTTCTTCTCTACTCCCCTTTATTTCCTTCTCTCACAACCACATACAGGATTTCCCCAGTGCATCCGCTGTCCTCTGGAAAGCTCTTCTTCAACACATCAGGCACTCGTCAAAAGACACCTGAAGACCCACCTCTTCCCACAGGCCTACACTCTGCAATGAAACCCAGTCCACAACACTGTCTCATGATTCGGCACTACGCCCTCCTACTGTATCCCCTCTGATCCCATAGACTGTGAGCCCTCGAGGACAGGATCCCACTCCCTCCTGTTCCTGTTTGTATGGACTACATAAATATATTGAACTTGTCATCGTCTACCCTCCTATAATCTAAAGCACCATTGGAACTAATGGTGCTATATAAATAAATAATAATAATATTAATAATAATACAATTCTGAATTGGTGGGAACCAGCCACTGCACCGGATGCCTGGGAGTCCATTGGTGAATGTTGGTGAGCTGCACTTTTCCTTCCCCCTCCCTGCTTTTTCTATATAAACATTTATGCAGAAGCTATTTTCACGAAGACTGGACTTGCTGAAAAAGAAGGAATCAAAATTGGAGGAAGAATCATCAACAATCTAAGATACGCAGATGATATAACACTGATGGCAACAAGCGTGGATGGAATAAAGGACTTAATACAGAGAGTCAAGATGGAAAGATCCAACATGGGACTGATACTCAACACAAAGAAGACAAAGATACTGATTGCTGCTAGGTATGACCAAGACACGTGAGAGATAGACGGTGAAGAACTAGAAGTGGTTCAGAACTGCACCCTACCCGGATTAATGTAGCAACTACACCAGAAGCCAATAGAAGAATAGCTATGGGAAAATCAACAATGAAGTCACTGGACAAGGTCATCACATCAAGGTGATGAAGACATTTCTCGTACATAGTCTGGCTTTTCTTTATTAACATATGGAAGTGAAACAAGGATGATAAAGGAACAAGATAGAGGAAGAATCAGCACCTTTGATATGTGAAGCTGGAGAAGGATGTTATCAATACCATGGATGGCAAGAAGAACAAACACATCAATACTGGAACAAATCAAGCCAGACATGTCACTGGAAGCAAAGATCAGCAAGCTATGACTTGTCTACACATCATACGAAGAGAGCTATTAATGGTGAAGGACATCATGGTGGGAAGAATAGAAGGAACAAGGTGAAAAGGAAGACCATCAACCCGATGGTTGAATGCTGTCAAAATAACAGCGGTAAAGACCCTGGTGGACCTATCTAGACTTGGAGAAGACCATGGTGGATCTATCTAAGCTTGAAAAAGACCCTGGTGGACATATATAAGCTTGGAGAAGACTCTGGTAGGCCTATCTAGGTTTGGAGAAGTCCCTGGTGGATCTATATAGGCTTGGAGAAGACCATGGTGGATCTATCTAGGCTTGAAAAAGACCCTGGTGGACATATCTAGTCTTGGAGAAGACCCTGGCAGGCGTATCTAGGTTTGGAGAAGTCCCTGGTGGACCTATCTGGGCTTGGAGAAGACAATATTGGACCTATCTAGGCTGGACAAGATCAATCTTTCTACAGAGCCTTCATCCATCAAGTCGCCATGGTTTGAGATAAAGTTGAAGGCCAGTAAATAATAAAATGATCCAAATGTGACTTTTTGGATCCAAGTCATTATACCATGAAGTGTCGCAAATGACTGTGTCAATTTTCAGTTCAGCTGTGGATCCTCCAAACTACTAGTTGAAACCGGCAGCGTCTTAATATATTCTTCAAAAGCCTTAGAACATCTCGAATGACCGAGTGCTGCCATTAAAGATATCACTCTGTCCAGAAGGATTTGCTGCTCTCTCATCCCGGGAGATGTCTGCGGCGCGCCGCACGTAACAAGTGCACAGATCGTTTGCCGGCAGGGAAAAAAAAAAGATTTCACAGCAGGAAATAAAACTGGTTTTCTCGATAGCCGGTGTTCAGAGCGGGAAATGGATTTGATAAACAGATTGAGTATCTGAATGTTAAGTTCCAAATAGATAGGTCGGAATCAATCTATCGGCTCCCTCTGCAATCATTCCTGGTAATGGAGCCGGCGCTCTCCGTCTGATGGATGCCTTTTGTTCCCTGAAAGCTTCGGCTACAGACGCTGCACAATTTCATTTAGAATTATTTGACTACATTCCCCCCGTACACTCGGTGGTTATAGTCCGTGTTTATACACGATCACTTCACCGTCTCAGCTGGAGAGCAGATATGACTTAACATACCACCGCGATAAAATGGTCATCGGCTACTGACACCAGGGAGTGACAAATAGGAGAAATAGTGAGACTTATCAATAATGAAAGCGGAATCATTAAATAGATTATTAGAAGAATAACGATCAAATCTGTTTTTGCAGAAAGAAGAGATTTCAAGCAATGCTTTCTGGGAAAAAGATGCAAATCAGATCTACTGGTAGGAAGAAATTTCTTTCTGTAGCGCCATCTAGAGGAAGATATCTTATAAATTAGTGTCTTGTCTTAGAAGGGGGTCGTCCAAATAGTTCTACCTCTGTTTTTTATTGACGTATGCACTGTGGCGATTTGCCCACTAAGCGTGTTGGGGGACACTCGAATGGTAGCGTGATTAAGGCAAACAGGCATGTTTTTCAGTATGAAAGTCCAGCAGTTTATTACATCATAAACCGCATACAGTGCACAGTCCATTTACATCAACGGAACATTAGTGACATACCAGGCTGTTCCAATGGCAAAAATGCCCACTTGGTATTTACTTTCATAGATCAACGGAACATTAGTGACATACCAGTCTATTCCAACGGTGGATACGACACCTGGCATTTACTTTCAAAGTTTGTTACAGTGTGTCAGTGCAGGAATCACACACAGACCTTGCAGTCCATCGTCCAGGAAACTACCTAACTGGGATCACCAACTCCTGTCAGTTCCAGACCCTCAGCAGGACTGAAGCTTCCTGAACACAGAGGCATTCCAGGCTCTCCCATGGTCTCCTCACCGTGTGTCTTCTAGCCACCTCCAAGTATTCCATCTCAGGTGCCTTCTAGGACCATGGCTGCTCCAAATACCGAGAGCAAGCCCTCACAGGTTCTGCCAGTCTCTCCAGACATCCATGGTCTCTGTCAGCCCATGTGCTCACACAAACACATGTGATAAGGAACAAGCCACACCTACATCTCAGCAACTTGCAAACTTCACCCTTATGGCACTAGAAGTCCCATAGTGACCTTTCTGAGCTTCTATTGCAGAGCACAACTTGTTGAACTACAAATACCAGTATACATATTTGCAATGCAGCAAGCCGCTGCATCACAGGACGTAAAAGAGAAACCAAGGCTTCTGTCCCGGACAATGCCATGTTGGATATGTGTGTATCATGCACTGGTTTTGCTGTAAAGCTCAAGTTTAAATGTTCTGAAAACTAATGTGAATATGCAAATAGAGTCTGTGGAGCCTCGGTTAGGAGTCTCAAACACAGGACTAGCCATATATCCCTCCAGGGAAGGACCCAGTCAAGGGGTGGCTCCTTGCGGAGAACACCATAACCACCATGTTAAGTGGCCCTTTTAGTCAATATCCAACTCTTTTACAAGCTTAGAGATATGACAAGGGAATACCAAGACCAGGTATCCATCCACATACAGCTGTTTCGGGGTGTTGCCCCTCATCAGTGTGGAGTAGGATTCTGGCAAAAGTCTGAGCAAAAGTGTCTCCAAATCCTTGATGATACTTGATATACTATGGGGTTAGATGATCCTGAGCATGAGGGGCACCAGATAGTAGTCCCAGGGAATGAGACCCTCACTGCCAGGTGCTGCAACACCACCGATACCCCCTGTCTACAAGATATCTATGGCTGCAGCACAGAATCTACAGAACTCCACATCAACGTAGAAACTAGCATTCAAAATAACATTCAGCGAATCTTTTAGGATTGGAATTTGCCAAATCCACTGAATTTTGCTAGGAAATTTGAGTTGCATTGAATGGATTTTCTGCAAATCAAAATTACTCCGAAGCCTCAAATTGTCTTAGAAAGACGTGTGAGTGGTTGAATTCCCGCAGCAGACAACCACACTGAACAAATATACATGAGCTGACAGCTAGGTGTTCCTCCCTGGCACTGCCTCAGAGACATAGTGACTCTCCTGCATTCAGTGACTCTCCTACTTCACAGTGACTCTCCTGCCTCACAGTGACTGTCCTACCTCACATTGACTCTCCTGCCTGGTAGTGACCCGCCTACTTGCAGTTACTCTCCTGTCTCACAGTGACTCTCCTGCCTTACAGTGACTCTACTGCCTCACAGTGACCCTCCTGCTTCACAGTGACCCTCCTGTCTCGGAGTGACTCTCCTGTTCACAGTGACCCTGATGGCTCACAGTCACCTTCCTGCCTCAGTTACTCTCCTACGCCCACAGTTACTGTCCTGCTCACAATTATTCTCCTGTCTCACAGTGACTCTCCTGCCTCACAGTGACTTTCCTGCCTCACGGTGACTCTCCTGGATTCAGTGACTCTTCTACTTCACAGTGACTCTCCTGCCTCACATTGACTCTCCTGTCAAACAGTGACTTTCCTGCCTCACAGTGACTCTCCTGCCTGGTAGTGACCCTCCTGCTTCACAGTGACCCTCCTGTCTCGGAGTGACTCTCCTGCATTACAGTGACCTGCAGGCTCACAGTGACCCTCCTGCCTCACAGTTACTCTCCTACCTCACAGTTACTATCCTGCCTCACAATTATTCTCCTGTCTCCTGTGACTCTCCTGTCCTACAGTGACTCTCCTGCCTCACAGTGTCCCTCCTACCTCACAGTGACTCTTGCCTCACAGTGACTTTCCTGCCTCACAGTGACTCTCTTGCCTTGCAATGACTCTCTTGCTTCACAGTGACTCTCCTACCTCACAGTGACCCTTCTACCTCACAGTGTCTCTCTTGCCTCACAGTGACCCTACTGCCTCACAGTGACTCTCTTGCTTCACAGTGACTCTCCTTCCTCACAGTGACTCTCCTACCTCACAGTGACTCTCCTGACCCACAGTGACTCTCTACCACAGTGACTCTCCTGACCCACATGACTCTATGCCTCACATTACTCTCCTGTCTCACGGTGACTCTCCTGCTTTACAGTGATTCTCCTGCCTCACAGTGACCCTCCTGCCTCAGTTACTCTCCTGCCTCACAATGATTCTCTGGCCTAATGGTGACTCTCCTGCCTCACAGTGGCTCTCCTGCCTCACAGTGACTCTTCTACCTCACAGTGACTCTCCTGCCTTACAGTGACTCTCTCTGCCCTCACAGTGTACTCTCTCCTAGCTTATCGTGACTCTCCTGCCTCACAGTGTCTCTCCTGCCTCACAGTGACTCTCTTTCCTCACAGTGACTCTCCTGCCTCATAGTGACTCTCCAATCTATCCCTTCCTATCCATTAAATCTATATCATTTTATTTCCTAGAGCACTAATCTTCCTTACTGCTGTGCTGTCACACACTATCTGTACAGTATTTTCAGTATTTTATGGCTTTTTCTCCCTAAGTCTGTTGCTGAGCTGTAATGTCCTCTCACTATGGTTGATTTACTGCAAAATTTCAAAGCGGGCCTATATGTATTTGTGGTTGTGGTTACTAAATTTTGTGATAGGACGTTCATCCAGGAGACTAGTCTGATTGCCGTATGTGGATTAGGTCCCCTAACATGGAGCAATTAGCATCTGCTTCATACTATTTTTCCTTCCTCTGGATCTACAAATTAGGCTATATGTTGAAGTCGATGCACTTATATCTAGAATTAACCTTAAAGACTACAAAACTATCCAGAATCCCTACATAATGGCTGCTGCATTCCCTGCTTCAGCTTTTATAGAGGCTCAATGGCTGTATTATATCATGTGCTGTTATGCAAGCAATTATGAAGAAGTCTGCCCGGAATGACATGATCCTTCTCTGGTTGGAGCAATATTCTGCAATGTTTAATATGATTTTGACCATTTTAGGCAATTTGTGCAAATTTGTGGCGGTCAAAGAATTCTTAAACATTCTAGAAGTTGTAGAAAAAAGGTTTCATTTTTTGCAAAGGAGGGCTCCACAATAAGAATAATGGAAGAATTCCTTTGCCATGCAGCATACATGGAAACCTGTCACGCCTTAAGATCATTTATAGTGAATTATATACGTGGCGGTCACGGAGCTATTAATCAAGTCTAACATGTAAGGAGTCGCTGGAGCAATATCTGGCAAATGCTGATCTGTCTCCCAGTATTTCTATGCGTCTTTTGAAAAATGATATTTTTCTAACAATGATTGATCTGGCTTCATTCAGGTCTGGAGCAGGGGACAGCTGGGGAGCGCACCTCCCACTCTGCCCAGAAGAGGGCACTCCATTCCTATTCCTTTTTCCCATTCGTGCTGCGCATTTTCCCTTTCTCTTGTTCCATTGCCAACCATCGGCAGAAATAAATCATGTGAGGTATGATGTTGTACTTGGTATTCTGTAAAGACACCATGACTGACATTGCAATTATAGGTTTTTGCATTGTTTATACCCCTCCGAAAGCATATCTGAGTGCTACGGAGCACGGGCGGCGCAGATCGCAGAGAGGTTTCATTACAATACATAATTGTATTTCCTTTTTCCAGGCCTGGAGGAGTGTTTATGTGGTTCACACATTTTAACACAATGCACTTTATTCATGATTAAATAACTAATAGAAAAATGACGATTTGGCCTTTCAACCCTCTAATTGTAAATGGTATCCTGGAGTGGTGCAAGCAGGACGTGGAGTGGTACAGTGTGGACCTGTAATGATGCAAGGGGGACCTGGAGCGGTGCAAATGGGACCTGGAGTGGTGCAAGCGGGATCTGGAGTGGTGCAAGCGGGATCTGGAGTGGTGCAAGCGGGATCTGGAGTGGTGCAAGCGGGATCTGGAGCGGTGCAAGCAGGATGTGGAGCGGTGCAAGGAGGATGTGGAGTGGTGCAAGCGGAATCTGGAGTGCTGCAAGCAGGACCTGCAGTGATGCAAGTGGCATCTGGAGTGGTGCAAGCAGGACCTGGAGTGGAGCAAGCAGGACCTGGAGTGGAGCAAGCAGGACCTGGAATGGTGCAAGCAGGATATGGACCACTGCAAGTGTGGCACCCTGGTTGGGGCACCACAGGAACTCTTAGGGTACCTTTACACGCCGCTACTGGCGGGTGGATACAACCAGCTACTTTCGAGAAATGTATCTTGCATCGGCAATATACCCCATAGTAGTGGCGTGTGAAGACGGTAGTAGCCACCCGGCAGTAGCGGCACCTGTTTCCGAGCACTGCCTGAAACAGGTGGCTACACAGCCGATTGTAGCGACCTGTATCGGCGTGTAAAGAAGCAACAGAAGGGTTGTTTCTACACCATGTTATGTACCTGGTATGTAGCTGGGGCGTGACACAGGCTCCGGGTTACCGCACCCCATCAGCGATCATTGGAGGAAGCTCCTGCATTACGATGGGCAGTCGCTGCATAGGGCGGCATATTTAAGGAGCTGACCAGTCACACTACACAATTGCTCGAGCGTCATGTATTAAACAGCCTCCTGCGATGCCGGGCCAATCGTGATGTTCTTGCTTTGTCCTATCAGCGTACGGACATCTCGTACTCCACAATTGTGGCACGCCTATGTGTTGTCCCTGCTGCACCGTGTCCGCCCATATTAGCTTGTTGTAGCGGTGTGTAAATGAGGTAAGGTGAGCTACAGAAGGTAACTTGAGACACCGGCGGTGTATCTAGAGATAGATGTAACCTACTGTAGCGCACCTTGTGGCGGCGTGTAAAGGTGGTGCGATTACCGTTTGCAACCATTTGTGCGTGCTCGTGCATGTGAAGTAGCTGGTTGTATCCACCCGCCAGTAGCGGCGTGTAAAGGTACCCTTAGGACACAATGGAGAAGTACACAGCAAGCAGCCCCACTTACTTACAATACCCCCTTTCACCTCAGGCCTGTAGGGGGAGCTCCACTGGTTGCCTTAAGCCAGTTTCCCCTATAAATACGGGTCCTGGAGAGAGAAACAGTGGAGTGTGCAGTCACTAGAGAACTGTAAACAGCTAGGAGAGCTGACCTGGTACTGGAGCCACACTAGGCCCATACCAGCACACCCGGAAAGTGGTAGACCCTCGCAACAGGGGTCATAGGAGCAGGAGGCAAATACCTTACAGGGACAAAGGAGTTACTCCAACTCGCCCTAACAATCCGGTCACTGGGTCCGAGCTGCAGGAGTCATAGCGCAGGCTGCAGAGAAACCAGCACCTCAACAAGGGAGTCTAGCTCCCTGGACACCTAAAGCACTGTCAGATGAGAGCCCGGAGCTTAGAATTCGAGCAATAATCCACCAGACCCCCTAGAAGCTACATATACCAGGAAGCCTACACCACTGCTTGCTGTGGAACCTCCAGAAGTGTCTACTACATGACCCGGTTGAGTGTACCTATCAACACCAGTAAAAGGTACTGAAAAGACTTTATGTGTTTGTGCATTCTTCCCGGAATATCACTAGAAAACGACCGAGCTGCCGTATTCCATCCAGTGCAGCTCCTGGCCCGGGGACTCCTGCTCATCCTGTGGGGAGCATCCCATCTAGCTGCCGCACATCCCCTGAAGGCCCAAGCAGTGCCGGTGCCATCACCGGACTCCCACAGGTGGCGTCACGACAATCAAGACTTAATCCCAATCCCTTATACCCTTTTCATTTGACCACCGGGTCCCACAGCCTCAGGCACGGAACCGTGACAAGTACTGCATCGCCTGAGACCTGAGAACTCGGCAACGGTGAGTCACAAGCAGGATGTGGAGCGGTGCAAGCAGGATGTGGAATGGTGCAAGCAGGACCTGGAGTATGGCAAGCGGGACCCGGAGAGGTGCAACTTGGATCTGGAGTGATGCAAGCAGGACCTGCAGTGGTGCAAGTGGGACCTAGAGGAGGGCAAGCAGGAACTGGAGTAATTTAAATGGGACCTGGAGTGGTGCAAGTAGGATCTGCAGTGGTGCAAGCGGGAGCTTGAGTGATGCAAGTGGCACCTGGAGTGGTGGAAGTGGGAACTGGAGTGGTGCAAGTGAGACCTGGGATGGAGGAAGCGTGGACCTGGGGTGGTGCATGTGGAACCTAGAGAGATGCAAGTGGAACCTGTAGTGATGCAAGTAGGATCTGGAGTGGTGCAAGCAATAACTGGAGTAATTCAAATGGGACCTGGAGTGGTGGAAGTAGGATCTGGAGTGGTGCAAGTGGGACCTGGAGTGATGCAAGCGGGATATGGAGTGGTGAAAGCGGGAACTGGAGTAGGACAAGTGGGATCAGGAGTGGTGCAAGCAAGACCTGGAGCGGTGCAAACAGGACCTGAAATGGTGGAAGCGGGAACTGGAGTGCTGCAAGCTGGATGTGGAGTGGTGTAAGTGAGACCTGGAGCAGTGCAAACAGGACCTGGAGTGGCATATTGTAACCATTTAAAGGGAATCTGTCACCAGGTTTTTGTCATCCCATCTGAGAGCAACATAATGAAGAGATAGAGATCTTGATTCCAATGATGCTTGCTGTCATTTTGATAAAATCATGGTTTTCTTTGCTGCAGATTTAGCAGTTATTTAAATGTGGAGCTCTATAACCCCACCCACACCACTGATTGGCAGCTTTCTGTGTATAACCCTGCTCACACCACTGATTGACAGCTTTTTGTGTATAACCCTGCTCACACCACTGATTGTCAGCTTTCAGTGTATCACCCCGCTCACACCACTGATTGGCAGCTTTCTGTGTATAACCCCTCCTACACCACTGATTGGCAGCTTTCTGTGTATAACCCCACCCACACTACTGATTGGCAGCTTTCTCTGTATAACCCCACCCACACCACTGATTGGCAGCTTTCTGTGTATAACCTTGCCCACACCACTGATTGGCAGCTTTCTGTGTATAACCCTGCCCACACCACTGATTGGCAGCTTTCAGTGTATCACCCCGCTCACACCACTGATTGGCAGCTTTCTGTGTATAACCTTGCCCACACCATTGATTGGCAGCTTTCTCTCTATAACCCCGTCCACACCATTGATTGGCAGCTTTCTCTCCATAACCCCGCCCACACTATTGATTGGCAGCTTTCTGTGTATCACCCCACCCACACCATTGATTGGCAGCTTTCTGTGTATAACCCTGCTCACACCACTGATTGGCAGCTTTCTGTGTATAACCCCACCCACACTACTGATTGGCAGCTTTCTGTGTATAACCCTGCTCACACCACTGATTGGCAGCTTTCTGTGTATCACCCCTCCCACACCACTGATTGACAGCTTTCTCTCTATAACCCCTCCCACACCACTGATTGGCAGCTTTCTCTCTATAACCCCTCCCACACCACTGATTGGCAGCTTTCTCTCTATAACCCTGCCTAACCACTGATTGGCAGCTTTGTGTACACTGTATTCAGTGGTGTGGGTGGGGTTATACAGAGCTCATGAATATGCAGCAGCGCAAGTACTCCTCTAATGATAATCTCCAGATGATTAAACAGTGATTTTATCAAAACTACACTGAGCAGCCCAGTATGTGACTCATCGCTAGAATCAGGGTCTCTGGCCTTACATTACCGTATATACTCGCATATAAGCCGAGTTTTTCAGCCCAAAAATTGGGCTGAAAAGTACCCCCCTCGGCTTATACGCGAGTCAGTGCTGTATACCGATGTATACATCGGTACATACCGATGTATACATCGGTATACAGCAGCCCCCGCATCCCCAGTAATGCAGGGCCCCCCCAGGGTCTCTCCGGTCACCTGTAAAGCAAGCTATACTTATCAGTGTCCCGCTCGCACCCGCCGCTGCCGACATCCACGATCCTCCATCTTCATGCGACTCCTCTTCCTGTTTCTGTGCGCGTCGCCGGCAATGACGTCATTCCCGGCGACGCGCACAGGAAACAGGAAGAGGAGTCGCATGAAGATGGAGGATCGCGGATGTCGGCAGCGGCGGGTGCGAGCGGGACACTGATAAGTATAGCTTGCTTTACAGGTGACCGGAGAGACGCTGGGGGGGGGCCTGCATTACTGGGGCTGCGTGTATACTACCGCTGGGGCTGCTATATACCTCTGGGGCACTGTATACTACCACTGGGGCTGCTATATACCTCTGGGGCCCTGTATACTACCACTGGGGCTGCTATATACCTCTGGGGCACTGTATACTACCACTGGGGCTGCTATATACCTCTGGGCCCTGTATACTACCACTGGGGCTGCTATATACCTCTGGGGCACTGTATACTACCACTGGGGCTGCTATATACCTCTGGGGCCCTGTATACTACCACTGGGGCTGCTATATACCTCTGGGCCACTGTATACTACCACTGGGGCTGCTATATACCTCTGGGGCCCTGTATACTACCACTGGGGCTGTATATACTACCACTGGGGCTGTATATA
Organism: Allobates femoralis; assembly: GCA_033576535.1. Lineage (NCBI taxonomy): Eukaryota > Metazoa > Chordata > Amphibia > Anura > Aromobatidae > Allobates > Allobates femoralis. The sequence goes on from JARQOC010000010.1 coordinate 116,151,386, forward strand.
CTACTGGGGCTGCGTGTATACTACCACTGGGGCTGCTGTATCTACCTCTGGGACTGGTGTATACCACACTGCTGGGGGCTGTATACTTGTGCTAGGGTCCACCCTCGGCTTATACACGAGTCAATAGATTTTCCCAGGTTTTGGGGGCAAAAGTAGGGGGGTCAGCTTATACACGGGTCGGCTTATACACGAGTATATACGGTATATTGCTCTCAGATTAGGTCACAAAAACCTGGCGACAGATTCCCATTAAGTGTCTGTATAGTAAAACCTACTTATATCCTGAAAAAGCGCCACTCATGTCTACAGGCTGCAGCTGGTAGTGCAGTTTAACCCCTTCATGTCCCAGGAATTTTTTGTTTTTCATTTTCATTTTTTGCTCCTCTGCTTCCAAGAGCCATAACGTTTTTATTTATCAATCGTTTTTCAATATAGACATATGACGGCTTGTTTTTTGCGGGACGAGTTGTACTTTCATATGCAATCATTTATTTTACCATATAGTGTACAGGGAAATTGCAAAAAAAATTCTAAATGCAGTGAAATTGCAAAAAAAGTTTGTTTTTTGGGTATTTTAGTCGCCATGCTCACTATATGGTAAAACCTATGTGACGGGGTGATGCCTCGGGTCGGTACAAGTTTATAGACACCCAACATGTATACCTTTACTGGTATCTAGGTGGTGAAAAAAAATTCAGAAGTTTGAAAAAAAACAAAACTGACATTTTGTGCCATGTTCTGAGGCCCGTAGCACCCTCATTTTTCAGGATCTGGGGCTGTGTGATGGCTTATTTTTTGTGTTTTGAGCTAACTTTTTTAATGATATCATTTTTGGGGGGATCCGCAGTTTTGATCACCCGTTATTGCATTTTATAGCAATAACGCTGCGATCTATAAAACGGAATTTCGGCGTTTGGGCCATTTTTTCCATTACGGAGTTTACGGCTCTCATTAACGGATTTAATACAGTGATAGATCGGGCGATTCTGAACGCGGCGATACCAAACATGTGTATTTTCTTTTTTTTTTTTTTTTTTACTTTTTTTTAGTTTTTAAAAACTTTATTTTTTTATTCATTCTTATTTTTACACTGCCTCTCTAAGAGGCACCTTGCTGCATAGTCCGATCGCTTCTGGGAGATACAGATGAGCTGCAGCTTATCTGTATCTCTCAGAATCGCAGGCCTGTTGTGGTTGGCAGCGCCTGCCAATCACAACATGGAACCGTTCTGTGACAGCATCCGGGGTCTAGCCAGGACCCCGGGCTGTCACGTGAGCACCGGAGATCACGCGATAGATCGCGGGATCCCCGGAGCAGGCGGCGAACAGCGCGTTCCCCACTGCAGCCGCTTGGATCCTGCTGTCAGTGATTGACAGAGGGATCCAAGGGGTTAACAGCACTGATCGGATCCTGGATCTGATCGGCGCTGTTACTCCGACATCTCAGCTGATGAGATCAGCTGAGATGTCGGGGCTTTGATGTGAGCTCACCGCCGGAGCTCACATCAAACACCCCTTACCGGCCCATGACGTCCTCCTACGTCATAGGTCGGGAAGGGGTCAATTCCGTTTCGGGACTCCCTAGAGAAAATCCAACCAGCCTCACGGAAGATTTGCTCAGCCACATTTTCCAATCCCTTACTCACTTATTTTGTATAGACATTGTGGGTTATCCTCCAAGCGCTAGCAGGAAGCCAGCAGAATTATGAATGCAGCTCTAGAAGTAAAACAGTCACTTATTTTTGCAGAATTGTTCAGTTTTGCTTTAAGCCCTTGTAAGAATGGTGATCCGAGGCTGCAGAGGTCTCATAGACTCCCTTAATTGCCCAGTAAAATCACATTATGTCCAGATCTAGGGGGCGTCTGGTATCCGTTATTTTTTAATACTTTTCTAATCCAAATGGTTTAGTCGCACAGACGGGGGCAGAATTACATCCGCTGTTTGGGAAAACAGTTTTGGTAAGCAGTTTGTGTAATAACTTAATCCAATTAAGTGCACTATTACCCCCTCCCCCCGGACACCCCCCTCCACCTTCGCCTCTTACTGCGCCGCCGGCCGCCTTTAGTAGAATATTTCATGAATATTCAAAGATTGTATTAAAAGTGGCTAAACTGCAGCCATTATCTGCCCGTTATAGATCACGTCCCCGCTGAGACTGCAGCGCAAGCACAAGAGCCGCTGAGAGGACGTCCGTCTAAGCACAAAATAACAAAAAAACACCAATGCTTAATAAAATGCCCGAGATAACCCCCTTATAACACCCGTATGGTGCTTTGGACTATTGGAGTTTTCGTGCAACATGCAAAGATCGTCTGTTAAAGGATTTAGGATTCATTCTCCCACAGCGCCGCCACAGGAGAAAAATAGTACTGCACAGTAAAAAAGAAATGTCTGGTGGAGTGAGAGAATCAATCTGAGGCAAATAAATTTCATGAATTTGGAAATAAATGAACAACAGAGTGATAGATTCTTTTCTAAAAGCTTTTCTGGCTAATAGACGAGTCTTATATTTAAGTAGATGGGAGCCCGATGTTATCGCATCAGGATAGCCGTCATGTCACGGTGGAAGCGGACTTTGTGGCACTGGGGGTGGTGGCCATTTCTACCCCCTGTTCGCTCTCCCCCCTGTGTGCTGTCTCTCTCCCCCCTTGCTGTCTTCTCCACTCATGAGCTCTCTCCTTTGAGCTGTCTACCGTATGTGTACGCTCCCAGTGTACGCTCCCCCGTGCTCTCTCCCATCATGTGCTCTCTCCTTTGAGCAGTCTCTATCCCCCTTGGTGTCTTCTCCCTCATGTATTCTCTCCTTTGAGCTGTCTACGCTCTGTGTGCTCTCCCTGTGCACTCTCTCTCCCCCATGCACTCTCTCTCCCATCCTGTGCTCTCTCCTTTGAGCTGTCTCCCTCCCCCCTTGTGGTCTTCTCCCCACATGCACCCTCCCCCGCGTTCCATCTCCTTCCCTCATGTGCGCTTTCCTTTGAGCTGTCTACCCTCTGTGTGCTCTCCCCATGCACTATCTCTCCCTTCTGTGCACTCTCTCTCCCATCATGTGCTCTCTCCTTTGAGCTGTCTCCCTCCCCCCTTGCGGTCTTATCCCTACATGCACCCTCCCCAGTGTGCTGTTTCCTCCCCTCATGTGCTCTCTCCTTTAAGCAGTCTACCCTCTGTGTGCTCTCTGCATGCACTCTCTCTCCCCCCGGTGCACTCTCTCCTGCCTGTGCTGTAACCCCCTGGCGCTCACCCCCATGTGCTATTTCTCTCTCCCCTCTTGCTGTCTCCATCTCCCCTCGTGTGCTCAGCCCCTTACCTTTGAGCCCAGTGTCCAAAGATGATGACTGTATGAGAAAGTGCGCATGTGCACGCTGAGTCACACCACCGCCATCTTTGTATACCCAGGTGTCCAAAGGTGGTGGGTATATGCATGAGCACTTACTGAGGTGTGTGAAAGGAGGACATTCGGACACAGCACGAACATGTAAGTACTGTAAAGGGTTAATCCAGGGGGTACCATTCTAGAATGGGAGTGTTAATTAGGATGGCGCTACTATACCACAGACCTCTAGGGTTATTTGG